>BSBN01000111.1:20040000-21240000 GCA_027924645.1 Cunninghamia lanceolata | reverse complement strand
CAATTTGTTGTTTGAGTTCCTCTAAAGCATGTTGTTGCATAGGTGTCCAAACAAATATTACCTTTGTGTTCATAACTTGACTTAGTGACCAAGTGATGTGCAAGAATTTGAGGACAAACCTACAATAGAAGTTTATGAGTCTAAGAAAGTTTTGCAATTTAGTGACATTATGTGGAGTTGTCTAATCTCGAATCACTTTGGTTTTCTCTGGATATACATGGATTCCTGCATGATCAATGATGTAGCCCAAATACTAGATTTGCATTATGTTAAAGGCACACTTGTTGAAGTTGGCCTATAATTTGTGTTGGTACAAAGTGTCTAGGATGCATGAGACATGCTCCACATATTCCTCCTAGCTCTTGTTAAAGATGAGGATGTCATCCAAGTAGATAATGATGAAGGAGGTGATGAAGGGTTGAAATCTATTTTTTATTGGGCACATGAATGTTGCTAGCACATTGGTTAGGCAAAAAGGCACAAACATCCATCCTTGGTTTTGAATACAATTTTCCAAATATCTTTTGGATAAAATAGTACCTTGTGATATCCTAATTTTAGGTCAATCTTTGTGAAGAATTGCACACTATGGAGTTGGTCCAAAATATTATTGTTGTATGAAAGAGGATATCAATTCTTCACTATGATCTTGTTGAGTGCTTGATAATCAATGTGGAGGTGCCATGTGCCATGTTTCTTTAGAGTAAGGACTACCAAACTACCACATGGAGAAGAGTTGAGCTTGATCTTTCCCTCATCAATTAACTCTTGAATTTAATGTCAAATTTCATCATTCTTTGAAATAAATCTATGCTACAAAGAACTATTAGGAAGAAAGGATCTGAGAATCAAATTGATCATGTTTTGCACTATACATAGTGTGTCAGAAGATCTTTGTACACTTCAAAGACATGTGGGTATTATTCTAATACCTTATTGAGCTACTAATGCTATAATATTGTTTGCACAACCTTGTGTGTTGCTAATGTGCACTTGCTCTCTTGTGTAGGTGTCTCTATTGCATATGTGTTGTCATTGATGTCAATAGTGGTATGGAGTGTTGATCAATGATGATCAGTGATGTCAACAGAGATGCCAAAGGTGGATTGTTGCATAGTGGTGATCAATAAAGATAATAGTGTAAGAAATCAGAAGTGTTGTGAGGTAGAAAGCAAAGTGATATGTTTATGTTGTGATGATTAGAGGAGTAGACATAGAAGTATTGATCAGAAGAGTTGTGAAGGAGATGGATTAGTATCATATGTACACAATTGTACCTTATCTACTGAAGTTCATGGAGATATGAAAGTTGTGCTAACATGAAGATTCTTGCTTTGTTGAAAAGAGTTGTGATTGTTGTGTATGGTGTTGTGAATGAAGTCTCTGATGTGATGAAAGTTGTATTCTTTGTTTCCTAATGAAAAGAATTGTTTTAGTTTTGAAACAAAGTCTTAGACAATCCAAGGCACTGGAATTTACACTGAAGAAGCTTAGTAGAATGCTTTGCATTCCTCCATATTTTGAGATATAGCCTTGCGGTTTGGAAGTTAGATAGAGACAAGTGTGATGTATCTATGTTCCTAATTTAAGAGCATGAAAGTTACCGCAAAAGATTCTAGAGCTTGCAGAGTGAAGACAGTGGTTTAGAGTTGTTACAGTCAGGATGAGTCAGAGAAATGCTTCACGTTTCTTTGTATTTAAAGATTGGGTCACACATCTTGGAGGATAGGCAGATGCAAATGAGAGGTAAAATATATTCAAGTTTTAGATGATATGATGTACCATATAGGTTCTTCGGAGTCAGAAGAACAAAGATATATCATGTTGTTGATTAGGGTTTCCAGAAGGAGAAAGTGAAAGCCATCACATTTCACCGCATTACACTTTGTGGCATTGCTATTTGGAGGATGTGTTCAAATAGTTAGTATGTTTACTAGTTACAGGTTTCAGGTGTTGAAGTGCACCGCAAGTCTATTTTTCAATGCTCTATTTTAAGACTGTGTGTTCAGTGTTTGCCAGTGATGCCAGGCTCTATGTCTGTTGATTTGTGCTAGCATGATGTAGTTTAGAGATGTGAAGAGAATATTTGAAAATGTGTTTGCAAGTCATATACTGTTTGTAAAGTGATCCACATGATGCTAATTAGCCTCCCTAGTACCTTTTTGGGTTTAGAGCTAATTTGTGTAAGAATAAGTGTTGTTGGGTTGACTTAAAGTGTTTTGATGATAGTACCTGATGTTTGGAAGTGTGTGCCAGCATGGAAGAATGTGTTAATAAAGAATAGGTCATGGTTATCACTTGGTTTGAACCGATTTGGATTTCTACATGTTTTTGGAGCCGACTTGTTGTGGGCGTTGCACGTTTCGTGTTTACACGTTTCATCTTGGTCGATAAAGGAGAAAGATTTTGAAGCTTGCAAAGGATATAAATGAAATTTGTTGTTTGGTGTAAAATATATGAGGGTGTGAGAGTGTGTGAGGTTGGTTGTGTGAGTGTGGATGTGAGGATTTGTGTGTGTGGAAGTGTGTTGAAGGTAGCAGTGGTTGTGTGAGAAGGGGTGTTGAAGTTTCATGTCAATGTGGAAAGTGTGGATGTTGCGGAGGTGATTATTTAACATAATTCATCATTTGTGATGTAAGGAGGTTGTAGCCTCTTTCTATAAGTGTTGTTGCATTGTATTTCAGGGAGTTGTACCTTCCTTTGGGTTGTAGCCCATAAAACCTGTTGTAAACCTATTTTTTATTATTTGTGAGGTTGGATTTGGATAGTAGATCCAAGCAGCTTGCTCACTGTGGTTTTTCCCTTCTAGTGGTTTCCACGTAAATCTAGTGTTATGGAGGTGTGCTTATGTGTTGTGCTTTGAATTACTTATTTTGCTTTATCATTTGTTTAATGCAGTAAAAGATTTGGTTGATAAAGTTAACTTGGATTAAGTTTTAGGAAATACTGATTCACCCCCCCTTTCAGTATGTCAATGTGTTCTAACAATTGGCATCAGAGTTAAGTTCCTTGGTGCAACCTAATAGACGAAGGTAGATCTTGGAGTAGAACACATGGCTTAGAAGGAGTACTCTTCTAAAGCACTGATATTTGATGGAAGCAACTATTCCTTTTTGGGTGTAAGGATGGAAGCCTATCTTACCTCACTATGGTATGATGTTTAGAGAGCTGCAATGGATACTTATGTTAAACCTAAACATCCTATTATAGATTCTGATATAAAGAAGGCTCATGAAAACAATTCTAAAGCTAAGAATGCCTTTTTAAGTGGTTTGACTAGTTTAGATCTTGTTAAAGTAGTGCAGTGCAAGACAGCCAAGGAGATATGGGATAAACTCAAAAATCTCTATGAAGGAAATGGCACTGTAAAGCAAGCACAATTACAATGCTACAAAATAGTGTTTGAGAATCTAAGGATGAAAGAGGAGGAAAACATTGTCAGCTATGTGATTCGAGTATATGAAGCAGTCAATGGAATCAAAAGTCTAGGTGAAGATCTAGCTGAATCAGTGGTTGTCTAGAAAGTCTTGAGAACCCTCCCTCATAGATTTGATTCAAAAGTCTCTACTATTGAAGAAGTCAAATATCTAAAGAAACATACCATGGAAGAGTTGTTTGGGTCCCTCACTACTTATGAGATGAGAAATGAAGTTATAGGTCCATACAAAAAGAAGTTTCTTTCAAAGCTGTGAAGAATGAAGGAACTTCTGATTTATAGAGTGAAGGTGAGGAGGAAGAAGCAAACTTTGTGAGAAAGCTGTAGAGGGGATTAGACAAGTATAAAGGTAAGTTACCTTTCAAATGTTTTAAATGTGGAAGAGTTGGTCATTATGCTTCTAAATGTCCTTTTGGAGAAAATGAAAATAGCAGCAAGGGTTTCAAGAGGAACCTCCTTTCAAAAGAAGACTACAACTCCAGAGAAGAAGTAGATCACTACTTATTAGATGAGGAAAGAGGAGAATCTATATTCATGGCCATGGTGATCTCTATGGGTTCAAACAAAACTGTAAATGAAGAATGTGAATTTGATTTTGAAGGTGAACTTATTTATGCTCTTGAGGACTTGGACTATGCAAGGAGAGAGAATCAAGAGCAAAGAGCTCTAATTGAAACTAAGACAAGAGAATGCACAAGACTTGAGAAAGAAATTCTGTTACTCAAAAGGGATTGGAAAAAGCAAACTTTGGAAGTCTGGATGATACTAAAGGAGCAAATCTTATCTTACCTCAAGGAAGATCTTTTCATCCCAGACAGTTCTCCATGAACATGTTCAATCATGCTTTCTTTGGTTATTGTTTTATTTGCAATAAATTTGGTCATAAGGCTATGGATTGCAAGTTTGAAATGAATAGAAGAAATCCTATAAGTAGAAATTCTCTTGCTTCACTAGTGAATGTCAATGTGGTATGTCAAATTTGCAACAATTTTGGACACACCAAGATTTTGCAGGAGTGGATTAGCAAAATTAGAATCTCATTTGATAGATGTTTCTGAGCAAGTCAAGGAAAATGACTCTTCCAAAAGACAAGGGATAAAAAATGAAGTTAAAAATTCAATGATTGTCCAAACCGCATTTCATGCTCAAGGGTGAACAAATATCTGTGTAATAGAAAGAGGATGTACAAGCCACATGGTAGGTGATAATAGAAAATTCATCAATTTGTTAAGTGGAATGGTGGATCAGTCAGGTTTGGAGACAATTCATCTGCAAAGATTACTGGAAAAGGTGCCATAACTATTGATGGAAGATCTAAAACACATGATGTTCTTTATGTAGAAGGTCTCAAGCATAATCTTCTTAGTGTAAGTTAGATGTGCAACAAAGGATACAATATCATATTTCATGATCAAGGGTGTGAAATTAGAAGAGCAAAGTCTGGTAAATTGGTGGTAGAAGGTTCTAGAATAGAGAGCAACATGTATAACCTAAATGGCTCGTTAATGGAAGAACTTGTCTTCTAGGACAAACAAATGAATACTAGCTATGACAAAAAAGGATGGGGCACATTAACTTTGAAAATCTTATGAAGATCAACTTCATGCAAGTGGTAAGAGACATGCCAAAGATCATCAAGCCTACAAGCACCATATGCAAGGAATGTCCAATGGGGAAGTAGACAATTATAAGATTCAAGTCGAAGGAGTATTCTTCTACAAGGCCATTGTAGCTGGTTCATACTGACTTGTGCGGATCTACTAGGACAAAGAGTCTACAAGGTGAGAGGTATTTCATGCTACTCATTGATGATTTCTCTAGAATGACATGGGTTATTTTTTTGAAAGAAAAATCTGAAGCTTTCAGTACATTTAAAATTTTCAAGTCCATGGTTGAAAATGAAATGAAGGCTATAATCAAGTGTCTAAGGTCTGATAGAGGTGGTGAGTTCACATCAAATGAGTTTGAAGTTTTTTGTGAAGAACATGGAATCAAAAGGCACTATTCTATTGCTAGAACCCCTCAGCAAAATGGTGTTGCAGAGAAGAAGAATAGAACTATTCAATAGATGGCTAGGACCATGTTGAGTGAAGCTAAGTTGCTTGATGTATATTGGAAAGAAGCAATTCACATTGCAGTCTACATTCTTAATGAAGGACAATTAAGAAGGCACAACACCAAGAAACCTTATGAGATATGGTATGGAAGACTAGCCTATGTGAAGTACTTAAAAGTTTTTGGAAGTAAATGTTACATCAAAAGAGATGAACAAGGTCTAGGAAAATTTGACTCAAGATCTGATGAAGGAATCTTTCTTGGATACTCAACTAGGTGCAAAGCCTACACATGCTATAACAAAAGACTGAGGAAGATAGTTGAGAGTGCAAATGTTAGGGTTAATGAAGAGTCACATCAAATCATAGATGAGAAAGAAGACTGTTGGTTAGATGAACCTACTTGCATAGAAGAAGTTGAAGAAGTTGAAGAAAGGGAAGAAACTCAAGAGAAGATTGCAAAGACTCTTGCTAAGTATGTTTAGAAGAATCATTCTGAAGATTGGATCATTGGAGACAAGAATGAAGGTGTGCAAACAAGAAGAAGATTTTCAAGAGCAAATGAACAGGTAAATTTTTCTTTACTCTCAAGAGGAGAACCTAAAACTTTTGATGAAGCTACTAAAGATGAAGGATGGATATAAGCAATGGAAGAAGAACTAAATCAAATAGAGAAGAATAAGACTTGAGAATTGGTGCCAAGGCCTGTAGACAAAAATGTGATAGGAACCAAGTGGGTATTCATAAACAAATTGAATGAAGATGGAGAAGTGGTAATGAACAAAGCAAGGTTGGTTTGCAAAGTGTAGAGGAAAACTAATGCATTGTAGACTTAACCTAATTCAGGGGTAAACCTATCTAAACAATCCACTCTATCATTGTACTTCCTACATTAAATTATCAACCAAGGACCATAAGCTTATGATGGCACTACACTGTATGTGCCTTTAGGGCTCGTATTCTTTCTAAACTATCTTATCCAAACCTACTTAGGCTATTCTACTCTATTGGAATTCATAAAAATGCAAGAATAGTAAAAATAGTTACAAAATCTAGTGGCTACGGGTACCTTCAGCATAAGATGTAGATAACTGTTATCAACAGAAAATTACAAAACTAATCCAAAACATTCAAAATGATAAGAGAGATAATGATAACCTCTAGAGGACTTAAAGTAGACAAAGCATGCACTTGTTCATGAACCATACTACTGTAATTTAACTAAATAAATCTAAGTGACTCGTGATGTATCTATATGCAAATGAAAAACAAATTTAACAATGAATGCATAAAGGAACAAGGAAATAAATGAAGTGAGGATCAGTACCTTGAGTGGCTGGCTCAGGGGACTGACTCACTTAACTGGAAATCAAATCTAATTCATATTCTTACTCATCTTCATAACATACAGTTTTATTCATTTCATATCATAAACAAAATCTCTTTCAGATTGTATACAATAATGACATTCCTCAATAAAACATGTCTGGATCTTCCAATATAGAAAAATAGAGTAACAACTGAGTAACTAGAAAATAAAAGTGACTAACTTATATCTAACTCATCCCTCCTAACTTATACAGAAACGAGAGTGTTTTTTGCAACTACCAACTAACTTCAACCATCAATCCATTCCTAGATACTAGGATACAGGTCTGAGATTGATTTATTAATCTAATTGAACAGAGGAAGCAAAGCCCTATCCAAACAATATTTCTTATGCAACTGTTCCCATGAAGAACACACATAAGCTGCATTTGAAATAGTCTACTTCTTCTGAATTTATTTCTGTCCATGATGGTTCACATTCATCCTCTAGCTACCTGCGCTTTTGGTGTCCTAACTTCACTTCCTTTAATTCTCCTGTCTACAACTTCACTGTAAATGCTCATTTCCTTGATGACACGTTCTTGATGCACAGAGGTTAATTCACAAAACATATGCACACAAATAACCTTCATGACTAAACCATAGGATTCCATCTATATTGCATGCATACTCATATTTAAATCATTCAATTGATAATATCATCACCATATTCCATATTAATAACATAGGTTCAAAGTCTTGCAAAGTATATAAAAAGACATCATATAATGATGGTGATGTTGGTAAAGTGTCTGGAGGATCATATGGAAAAGTTCTAAAAGCATATAAAAACAACATAAAACGAGGTCAATATTTCAGCCCATCACAAAGGTTATTCACAAGTAGAGGGAATTGATGTTGAAGAGACATTTGCTTTGGTGGAAATAATGGAATCAATCAGTGTTATGTCGTAAAATGTCCCCCTCGGACTTCTACCTCCTAAGTTTAGCTCCTAGGTTCCTTAGATTTAATCATGTATGTTAAAAATGAATCCTAGAGTAAAATCCCCTGAAACCCATGTCAAATGGGACTAAGGGGACCCTCTTGAGCTTAATCTAGCCCTAAAATAAGTCCTTGGACAAGGGCACCCATGCCCTTGTCTTGCCCTATTTTGTCAGGGCCCAAATCTTAAGTGTCGGCAAAGTGACCGTTAAAAGGTTTCCCTTTGTTGGCCTATTCAATTTGAATTACGAATATTTAGCGGGAATGCATATATAAACATGTTTAGGACTTCATTTTACACCTAGAAGGATAATGTGAACTTGTGATCTTATGCTAAGTATACTCAAGGCTTTCATTGTGTTGCAGAGCAGTATTGTGTTGTGTTTGTTCATGTTTGTTGTAGATTTGTCTTCATCAATCCATCTCCTCATGACGTGAAAGATCTTCATCTCCCCGTGAGAGCTTCACCTCCGAGGTGTGACATTTACTTTATGTTTCAATCATTTATCATATCATTGCTTTTGCCTTTGCCCTGCAAGGACACACACTCTCTCTCTCTCTAACAATGGTGTTGGAAGGCTTGAATGCCATTCTGGGGCTTGATCGAGGCAAGCTCCTAAACACAACCCCCAACCCCTCTCTTGTGATTGCAGGTGACAGGTGTTAGATCTTACAGAGAGGAGTTGAAGGAGATCAGAGCAGAGTAGGAAAATTCCAGATCTGACGAAAACAATAGAAAATATCCCTAAAACGACAAGGGCGCCCATTCTTTTGTCCCCCAATTTAGCATCGTCGAGAATCTCTAAAGTGGTTGCAGTCTACAACATATTTGTCTCCTGACCTCCAGAAAAAGCACTACATTGGACAAGGGCATCCGCTCTTTTGTCCCTGAAGTTTTCGCCTTTCAAAATCCAAAATCTGGTATGTTTTTAATCTACATTTAGTGCCTTCCTGTGCGAGCATTTGTTGGGTTTTGTCCGTTTGTTTACGATTTTCAATAATTAGGGTTTTAGGCTCAATCAGACTAGGGTTTAACAAAATATCAATCTATTCTACCTTTCCAAGCATCTTATAGTGACATCAGACCTGTAGTTGAGTCCTCTATCACAATTGTGACTTAGCTCAATCTATGTCCTTGAATGTATGTGTGAAAGAAGGGTTTGATTGAATTTAATTAGCACACAATTTTATCAATCCCATTTTCATACATAACATTTTGGTGAACCCATGTTTTTATTGAATTTTTGTACCTTGCTAGGTGTTGTACATCAGATTTGCATTCATACATTTCATTTTCATCATCATACATTTGAAAATCTTGCATAAAAATTGAAAAATTTGAAAAAATAGGCATTTTTAGCTTGGATTTAGACATAATTTACACTATTTTCCTTGCATATCATTGAATTAGATTTGAGATAAATTTATGCATTTCATATTTTCATGATCATTTACCTCGCATTTGCATCTCTCATTTGCTAGGGTTTTGCTTGAAATTTTACATTTTTAACCCAGTAATTCCAAAAACTAGGGTTTGTAGCTAAAATCTTGTTTCAAATTTTACTACTTATTTTAACACTCATTCAAATCTAATTTTGGATTGTAGTGTTTCATCATTGTGTGTTTTTTCATTTAGAGTTTAAATTTTGCATTTACACATTGTATATTTCAACAAAAAAGGCATATTCATTCATCTTTCCTTAAAATTTTACTTGCATTGAGAATTATAGGATTTTTGCATCATTTTAAAATCTAATCTGAGTTATTTTACATAATAAATCTGATTAGATTCATTTTATTCATCATTTTATATACATTCAAACCTTAATCTCACTATTAGGGTTTAAAAAATCCTTGCATTTTTACTACATTTTGGCAAATCTTTCATCTAGCATTGCAAGATTGATGTGTTGTGACAAATTTTGCTGCATTATTGGACTGATTAAAAGGTTTTAACTTGCTTCCCCTCATCATTCTCATAATTTCATTATATATTTTGTGCATTTACATTGAAAAAAGTGCAAAAATTGTACATTTTAGGTGTTGTTTCATTGCATTCATCCTAGATATCTTGCATTTTAGATCTTGCACTCATATTCAAGCATCCATCCATTGGTAATTTGAAGCTTTTGCTTCAATTCATAGCATTTTGTGAAAATTGGCACATTTGTTAAAAATACACATTGTGTATTTCAACACTAAGTGTTTGCACACCTCATTCATATCTTTTTGATCAAAACCTTTAAAATCATCAATTGGGCCTTGTTGTGTGGCACTATTTCCTTCTATCCACTTTTTTTTGTTGTGGACTCTATATGTGTTTTAACCCATTTCCCTAAAACAAGTGTTTTAAGTGTGAAATAGTCCCACATCTAGGGTGTATTAAGTATCATAAAACTTTGCATGTCTTGTCTTACTAGATCCTATTGCACATTGATATTTCAAGACATTCTAATATGGCATCTTCATGTCATTTTTCTTTGGTATCTTTGCACGCAGATATCAAATATCTTGATTTTCATAGATTCATAACTCTCATGGGTGAGCATCCTTCAATATTAGAAAATCTAACCGAATTCATATCCATGAACACTCATGAGAAAAAGGATTGTGAGAGTTCTATAAATCATGATCATGCATCGGACCTAATATCTAAAGTATATGACGATGATGATGATTCTATGGATCACCCTATCCCTCCTTTAGTTGAATGTTTAAGCACCTTGGATATCACTAAGGAAGTAAAGACCCTTGATCTTCCTCCTTTGGATGCATGTTTAAGTACTTTGTATATCACTAAGGATGAGAATAGTTCTCCTTTGGTTGCATATTTAGAACCCTTGGACACCACTAAAGATACAATCATCAACAATTCCCTCAACATCACCTTACCTTCCTTTCATTCCAATGCTCCCCCTGGCCAAGATGAAGCATTGGTGGATGAAGAAAGGTCCCTCACATTAAATCCTTTAGGGATAGATGTCAAGCTTAATCATAGTAAAAACAATGTTAATTCAATCAACACTAATAGACTCATTCAACCTACTAATGGGATAGTGCATAAGTATACTAATGTTCCTAAACTCATTGTGAATGGGCCACCTAGTACACTTTCTTGCTCAAAACTAGTGATTACAGTTCAAGGTAATCGAAAACCACCTAGACCCCCTGATTACATTCTAAACTATGCAAAAAAAATCACTCAAAGAAGTCACGGTGTTCAAAATGTGCCACATCATCCCATGATTGCTCACACCTACAACACCTGTAATAATAAGCAAAGTAAGCAAACACCTCATGTACATGTCTTTCTTACATGTTCTCAACCTATGCTCCCTCCACCACCTCGTCTTACTCATAAAAGTGATCAAGAATATGATCTTGTCGAATAGATTCATGCTACTCTAGCTAAGATCTCTCTTTGGGATTTAATACAAGCATCACCTACATACCATGGAATGCTCCAAGAAGCTTTACAAAAGGTGATTGTACCACCTACTGTTAAGCTAGATGATGTAGTAGCTTTGTTAGACTGTATGCATGTGACAAAGACAAAAATTTGGTTTCAACAACATGAAATACCATCGATAAAAGATGAGTATGATCCACTGATAATATTTGTCTTAATAGATAAAAAGTTGATAAAGCGAGTTATGATTGACAATGGATCAAATCTTAATGTTTGTGGCATTGACTTACTACATAAAAGCAAGAATGACACATCTTTAATCAACCGGATAGGCTTAGCATTCATGGCTTTGATAATGCTGGTAGAAAATTACTGGGTACCATAACTTTACCTATAAAGGTTGGACCTGTGATAGTATCTAACCTTTTTCATGTCATGCCTGGTTTGCTTTCATATAATATGATTCTTGGTAGACCATGGATCCACGCCGTGGGGGCAGTTCCGTCTACCCTTCATCAATCATTAAAGTTCATTTATGAAAACAAGCTCTACATCGTGGAAGCCAATCCTGACCCAAATAACTATTTACATATCGAAACGACAAAACAAGTTAACAATCATAAGAGTCTAAACAACTTACGAGTCAATTCATCAATACCTCTTGCCATAGATAATGTTACGCAAGATTCTAAATCGTAGAATGCACTTTTTGGTGACGATTGGGGTTCATTATATTTTACTCCTTCCTGTGTGGGAGATTATAAACTCAATAACTCTAACACATCAAAAGTTGCATCGATCTCATCTAAGCAATCTTTGGAAACACCTAAGAAACCTAAAGTCCCCTTGGTAGAAAACAAAGACAATACTCTTACTTATATTATAGACTATGAGACTTATGAGGCCTCACCATATTCTAAAGAGATGGACTCTCTCTATGGTTGTGGATTTCAGATTTTGTACAAAAATTGTGACTATACAAGTAATGGATGTGGTGTAAATCAACAAGGAATCAAAGTACCTTTATAAGTTGTTGGAATTAATTACACATCTGGTATTGGATACCGCTCTTTGAAGCCCACCAAAGCCTCTTGTCATCCTAAACTTAATGTTAATGCAATATCAACAAGACTGAAATGACATGTGAGATATCCTAAGCTGATAAATAAGAATTTTCTACCAAGAAATATACCATTGAATCAAGTAAGTATTTCTCCCTCCTTAAAGCCACACTTGTTGTAGCACCTACTCTAGTTGCTCTCAAGGGTGGCCTCCTCCTAGATATATATGTTGTTAAAATCATGTTGTATTCCCCTGTGATGTGCTATGTGTTGTTTAGGTCTCCTTAGATGACCCTTGATACTCTTGTAAGGTCAAGGATACTGGGAGACCGCCTCTGTTGTGACCATTCTTCTATTTGTATCATCATTCTTCTACTGTTCCTTTCCTCTATTTTTATTTGTTGTGTGTCGTGCCTTAGGGGTATAGCATCGCGAAGGGTGTTTTGGGGGCATCCTCCTACATGGTGTTCCTAAGGCACTTGTTCTCCTCTCTAATTTTATTTTTTACCTTCTTCTAGTGATTCCACCTAGTCAGCAAATGACGAAAAACAAACAAATATTGATACGGACCATGTGTCCCTTTTGTAAGCAAAGCAAAAATGGACCCAGCCCATACATGACGATGGAGTTTATTTATATATATCTGACACTTGACTAGTAGAATCACTCGGAGTGATGTTTTATCTTATGGTATTTCTTATGACTAACATTTTACAATCCACTCAATCTGCTCTTGCACACTTTGATTGGTATCTCACCTTGTTGCTACACTTGGTTCTGAGGTATCTGCAGTATAGCTCAATGGTTATTCTTGACTCTGAACTTGTCAATATAGCCTTGGTCCTTGATGTAATTATTTTCATGCATATCTTTAATGAATTGCTTTGGTTATTATCTTAGAGAAAGATTTCTAACCTCTCTTGTTATTTATCTTAGTAAATTATATCAATGTGTTTGTGGGAACATTCGGTGATCATGAGCACATGTCACCTTGGGGGCATGGGCTTTCCAAAAGCTCTTGTTTCATTGTGTGTTTTTTCTCTACCTTAATGTGCTTGATATTGATATGCAACATCAACCACCTTAAGGTGGGGGCATATATAATAATATTTGTTTGATGATTTTGATACTAATGAAGTGTGTTTGTAAGCCCTCTCTGTGAGGTGAGATGTTGTACCTCTGGTGCAAGTACACATCTTTATTTATATTGCAATCAAAGAAGCCCTCAGTGTGAGGTGAGATAACATATCTCTTGAGCTAGTGCATATCATTTTATTCAAATCCCTTCTGTGGAAGGTGGGATGGTGTATCTCTTGCGCTAGTGCACATCCTTTTATTACAAAAGTCCTTTGCAGAGCTAGGGTTAGATCTTGAGACTATCCTCCCTTAAGCGTGTCTTTGGTGGTTGTTGTGGCATAAGCCCAACTATTAGATGTGTCTACAATGTGTTTGAGATGGTGGGACTTAGCAATAAGCTCCTTCCATCACCTTGTTTGTCATGTTTAAGATGTATAGTGTATCTTTGGCATACTATATTGCACTCGTGTATTCTGGGTGTCTTCCATGTGTTTTCCCCCTTGTGTGGTTATCCCCCACTTGAGCTTTGTATGGTGTGTTTTCCCCTCTTGTGTGTGTGTGGAGACGAGCTCCACCTACACTTGAGGTTTGTTTGGCACGTTTTCCCCCTTTGTGTGGTCTCCACCCACACTCGGGGTTTTATGTTGCAATTTTATTTTCATGCACATGTATATGAAGATGTTATGAATATGTTATATAAATATATTCATAGTGTTTTTGCATGTCTTCAATACTATCTTCTCCATGTTTTGTGTGCCTGTTACTGTATTCTCTGTGTTTTATGTGTCTTCAATGTGTTTTCTAGTGCTTACCTGAGGTTGGGGGCTAGAAATAGTTCCTCAATCTTTATGTATGCCTTAGCTTCAAGTGCCTAGTGTGTTTGATGTGTTTTCAACCATACTTTAATGCATGTATGGGTCATAAGATCATACATACATTAAAGTGGGGGCTAAATGTTATGTCGTAAAATGTCCCCCTTGGACTTTTACCTCCTAAGTTTAGCTCCTAGGTCCCTTAGATTTAATCATGCATGTTAAAAATGAATCCCAGAGCAAAATCACTCAAAACCCATGTCAAATGGGACTAAGGAGACCCTCTTGATCTTAATCTAGCCCTAAAATAGGTTCTTGGACAAGGGTGTCCACACCCTTGTCCTGGTCTATTTTTTTAGGGCCCAAATCTAAGTGTCGACAAAGTGACCATTAAAAGGTTTCCCTTTGTTGGCCTATTCAATTTGAATTACAAATGTTTAGCAGGAATGCATATATAAACATGTTTAGGACTTCATTTTACACCTAGAGGGATAATGCGAACTTGTGATCTTATGCTAAGGATACTCAAGGCTTTCATTGTACTGTAGAGAAGTATTGTGTTGTGTTTGTTCATGTTTGTTGCAGATTTGTCTTCTTCAATCCATCTCCTCATGGTGTGAAAGATCTTTATCTCCCCATGAGAGCTTCACCTCCGAGGTGACATTTACTTTGTGTTTCAATCATTATCATATCTTTGCTTTTGCCTCTATCCTGTAAGGACACACACTCTCTCTGAAAATGGTGTTGGAAGGCTTGAATGCCATTTTAGGGATTGACCGAGGCAAGATCCTAAACACCACAACCCCCAACCCCTCTCTTGTGATTGCAGGTGATAGGTATAAGATCTTGTGGAGAGGATTTGCAGGAGATTAGAGCAGAGCAGGACAATTCTAGATCTGAAGAAAATGACAAAAAATATCCCTAAAAGGATAAGGGCGCCCGCTCTTTTGTCCCTCAATTTAGCACTGTCAGGAATCTCTAAAGTGGTTGCAGTCTACAACATATTTGGCTCCCGACCTCTGGAAAAAGCACTACGTTGGACAAGGGCACCTGCTCTTTTGTCCTTAAAGTTTTCACCTTTTGAAATCTAAAATTTGGTATGTTTCTAATCTACATTTAGTGTCTTCTTGTGCGAGCATTTGTGGGGTTTTGTCCCTTTTTTACAATTTTGCATAATTAGGGTTTTAGGCTCAATCGGACTAGGGTTTAACAAAATATCAATCTATTCTACCTTTCCAAGCGTCTCATAGTGACATCAAACCTATAGTTGAGTCCTCTATCATAGTTGTGACTTAACTTGATCTATGTCCTTGAATGTATGTGTGAAAGAAGGGTTTGATTGAATCTAATTAACACATAATTTTATCAATCCCATTTTCATACATAACAATCAAAATGTTTCTTGCATTTGCAGTTCACAAGGGTTTCAAGGTATCTCAAATGGATGTCAAATATGCATTCTTGAATGGTGACTTAGAAGAAGTCTACATAGAGAAACCTGATGGATTTCAATTATCAGAAGACCTGAATATGGTATACAGACTTAAGATCGCTTTGTATGGTCTCAAACAAGCCCCTAGGGCTTGGCATGCAAGGTTGGACAAGTACTTACTCTAGTAGAGATTCAAGAAAGGTACCGCAAATAGTAATCTTTACATCAAAATTAAGGATGAACAAATTCTAATTATTGTTGTGTATGTTGATGATATAATCTTTGGTGGCAATGATGAAATGTGTAAGAAGTTTGTAGAAGAGACAGAAAGAATTTGAAATGTCTATGATAGGTGAACTATCATTCTTTCTTGGACTCCAAATTGCTCAATCAGATGATGAAATCTTTATCTCTCAAGCAAAGTATGTTAAGGAGATGTTGAAGATGTTTGGTATGGAAGATTGCAAGCCAATAAGTACTCCTATGGTAACAGGTTGCCATTTGAGTAAAGATGATGAGTCACCTCAAGATGATCAAACTCTATATAGGTCTATTATTGGGAGCCTACTGTACTTAACAACATCAAGGCCTGACATTATACAAGCTGTGTGTTTGGTTGCAAGGTTTCAAGCTAATCCAATAGAAACACATGTATAGGCAGTCAAGAGAATTTTTAGGTATTTGAAGAGCACTCTGGAATATGGATTGTGGTATCAAAAGGGTGATGACTTTTCCTTGAGTGCTTATACTGATGTAGATTGGGCTGGTAGTGTTGCTGATAGAAGAAGTACTAGTGGCAGAGCTTTCTTTTTGGGAGATAGATTAGTCTCATGAATGAGTAAGAAGTAGGATTCAATGTCCTTATCAACAACAGAAACAAAGTATATAGCTGCAGCAGCCTGCTGTACTCAAGTGTTGTGGATGAAGCAAACATTGAAGGATATAAAGGTAGTGTATGATGAGCCCATTCCTATTCTTTGTGATAATACAAGTTCCATCAATATTTCAAAGAATCTAGTGATGCATTATAGAACCAAGCATATATCTTTCACGTATCATTTTTTTAGAGAGAAGATTGTAATCAAGAGGTCAGATTGGAGTATGTGCCTACAAAGGATCAAGTTGCAAACATCTTTACAAAATCACTTTCTAAGGACACATTTGAGTATCTCAGACATAAGTTAGGGGTTGAACTTCCCCTCCTTCTAACTAGATGCATAAATGGTGCATTTATCCAGGGGGAGCAGTTCAAGGCATATCTTTATCCTTGGATTGATGGAGGCTACCTCTCAAGGGGAGAAGGTAGGAGGATAACAAGGATTAATCAATCAGAGGGAGCTGACAGATGAGGAGTAGGAAAAGAAGATCAAGACTAATGTAGAGAGGGGGAGATAAAAGAAGATCAGTTCAGAGGAAGACCACTAGCCCTTTGTCCTTGATGTCAAAGGGGGAGAATTTTGCATATCAGGTTAAGTGTTGCCATCAATGCCAAGGGGGGAGATTGTTGCATATGTGTTGTTAATGATGTCAATAGTGGTATGGAGTGTTGATCAGTGATGTCAACAGAGATGCCAAAGGTGGATTATTGCAGAGTGGTGATCAGTAAAGACAATAGTGTAAGAAATCGTAAGTGTTGTGAGGTAGAAAGCAAATTGATGTGTTTATGTTGTGATCATATAAGAGGAATAGACATAGAAGTTTTTGTCATATTTTGCCGAGCCCCAAAATATTCCTGTTTCCCTCCTTCTATCGAAGAAATCCGATCAGAGAAAGCCTAAATGAAAGGAGAGAAATTTCAAATTCTTCAATTACTCATGCTCTACCTTGCCAAATTTCCCAAAATCCCACCTGGAGAATCTTTGACAAAAACCCACAAAAACCCATAAACCTTTTGTCCTCGAGTGCTTCCCATCGCAGGGTTTCTCAGTTTCATACAAGAAAAAGATAGATGCATTTTTGAATGTATATTCACATATACATTCACCAATGTATGTTTGGAACATACATTCACGTTATGCAAAGGCCTAGATGCAAGGGGTTAAACATACAAGGTTGACATACAAGTGCTGATGTACATTGGCGGGCCAAAAAGAGTTAAATCGGCCTTCAAAAAAGTGAAAAATGATTGTATGCATCTCTGTATGCACATCGGGTTTGTATGTGCATTTGGGGAATCTGTCGCAGATTCCCAGAATATTTTGCGCTTGTATATCGGGATAGAATGTATATCAGGTTTGTATGTTTGCACATACAACGAGTATATACAATGAAAAAGGATACAAGGCCGACATACATGCATTCACTACAGTGAAAGGGTCACATGCAAGGGCAAAGATACAAGGGTGACATGCATGCAAAAGATCACATACAAGTGAGAATGTATAGTGGAAAGTATATTGCCAACATACAAGTCCAACATGCAAGGCCGATATACAAAGATGATATGCATCGGCTACAGATGTTTCTATATGCACATTGTATTTGTGATATACAAATGGATCACATGCAGGAGTGAATGTACATTGCCGATATGCAAAGAAGAAGGAAGGCAAGTCAAACATACAAAGGCCGATGTACATTTGCATTGTACATCTGCAGAATATACAAAGGACTTTTGCCAAAGGTACAAAGAGATATGCATGTGCGATATAGTAAGGTAGTTGTAACAGTGGCTTGTATATTTCGCTTTGTATGTTTGCATATACAAAGCCGATATACAAGGAGTTACATACAAGGCCCGGACCCGATGGCATTTTCAACTTGCTTTATAATCTTTTGAAGTCTGCAGCTTATATATGCGCATTGTATATGTGATATACAAGGCAAATACACAATGACGACATACAACCCGGACCTATTCTAAAGTTCAAATATGGCCGATATCTTTTGAGTTCCACAGTGTATGCATATTTTCATTTGTATGTTTGCATATACAACAACATATACAAAGGTCAGATGCATGGGATTTCGGCAAGACATTATGCATCGGCAACTCATTTTTAAGTCTTTCCAAAGGCCAATGGAAGATGCAATTCTTCAGCGATGGGTCCTAGCTTCAGTGCGGCAGTGAATTAGGTGGTGCCACGTGGCAGTGGCGAATGCATATACAAGGGCCGTTGCACATGCAAAGGTTTTTTTAAAGGGAATTTTTGGGCATATACAAGTCAGTTTGAATATGCAAAGAGGGAAAAGGCGCGGTTGCACCAAGTAGAGATAAGTGCAGTTGCCATTGTATATACAATGGCGAGATACAACGATATATAGGCACAGATGCAAAGCGATATATACACATAGTTGACTGCAACTTTGACCATCTGTATCTCCTCCATTTTAGCGAATTTCCACATGCTGCAAAAGGCAAAAGTGCTTGTTTTTGCCTCCTCTTTCATTTGGCGGGCTTCTGAGGTGATTATTTTCACTTTCAAGTTTGGATTTGGCTTTGCATGCTCGGCCGATAAGACGTCTCAGCGGTCTTTTGGCGTGCATCGAGGCTTTTCTTTTCTCAGTAGCTCCGGTTGGTGATTCTTGCAGTTGCATTCATGGCGTATGGCTCCACCCATCAATGCACATGGGCTCTATGTCTTGCAGGACTGATCTCCGTGTGTTGGGCGGCGACTTTGGAGGTTTCTTCTTCAATGCCCTGTCCTGTCTTGCTTTCTGGCAACCGTTTTCTATGGTTTTGGTCTTGGTAACGACATGGTCCCTGTCCCTTCACCACGCCTTTGCCCATGCGCCTTCATTCTAGCATTAATGACCTCAGATCCGTGGAGCAGCAACTCCATGCTTTTCTGTGTAGGGGTCCGACCTATAAAAAGAATGAAAACTCTTTTGTAAAACAGGATGGTCTGATTTTGGGGCTGTTATGCTGCCGAATTTTCTGTAGTCAGATCTTTTCTGCTACTAAACATTTTGTATTGTAATGGTTTTTTGGGCCTTCATGATTAATATATGCATGACTTCTTGCCTCTCTTGTGTCTTGATTTCTGTGAGCAAAATGACTCCTCTGCAGGTTGAACCTTCATACCGAAACCTCAATCAATCATAAGTCTGTGTGAAACTCCTCCATCATTGAAATCATTGTTGTGCCTACACCAAGATCACCATCACTCACTAAATCTGGTGCATCACTCCTTTCCATTTCAGTCTCCTTCTAACTCTTTTCCCCCACAAATTTTAGAACTAGGTTTAGATGCATTGCTCTAAGTAATAGGCTTAGAAAGAGGAACCAGCCTTCTCTGGAGGTTTGATCTCAACTCGCAAGGTCCCACACTTCGAGATCATTCCCATTGTATCTCTAGATTGCTAAAGTTTCACAACTGCAACAAGGGTGCAAATTTGGGAGATAACAGAAGTATTGATCAAAAGAGTTGTGAAGGAGATGGATTAGTATCATCTGTACATAATTGTACTTTATCTGCTGAAGTTCATGGAAAGATGAAAGTCATGCTAACATGAAGATTCTTGTTTTGTTGAAAAGAGTTGTGATTGTTGTGTATGGTGTTGTGAATGAAGTCTCTGATGTGATGAAAGTTGTGTTCTCTATTTCTTGATGAAAAGCATTGCTTTAGTTTTGAAATAAAGTTTCAGACAATCCAAGGAACTGGAATTTGCATTGAAGAAGCTTGGTAGAATGCTCCGCATTTTAAGATACGGCCTTGCAGTTTGGAAGTTAGACAAAGACATGTGTGATGTATCTATGTTCCTAATTTAAGAGCATGAAAGTTACCACAGAACATTCTAGATCTTATAGAGTGAAGACAGTGGTTCAGAGTTGTCGCAGTCAGGATGAGTCAGAGAAATGCTTTGCATTTCTCCACATTTGAAGATTGGGTCGTGCGGCTTGGAGGATATGTAGATGCAGATGAGATGTAAAATATATTTAAGTTTTAGATGATATGATGTACTGTAGAGGTTCTCTGGAGTCATTAGAACAAAGATATCATATTGCTGATTAAGGTTGCTAGAAGGAGAAAGTGAAAGCCACTACATTTCACCGCATTACACTTTATGGCATTGTTTTTTGGAGGATGGTCGGTATGTTTTCTAGTTTTAGGTTTTAGGTGTTGAAGCACACCACAAGTCTATTTTTCAATACTCTATCTCAAGACTGTATGTTTAGTGTTTTCCAGTGATGTCAGGCTCTATATTTGTTGATTTGCGCCAGCATGATGTAGTTTGAAGCTATGAAAGGAATATTTGAAAATGTGTTTACAAGTCATAAAATGTTTGTGAAGTGATCCGCATGATGCTAATTGGTCTCCCTGGTACCTTTTTGGGTTTGGAGCTAATTTGTGGAAGAATAAGTGTTGTTGGGCTAACTTGAAGTGTTTTGATGATAGTGCCCGATGTTTGGAAGTGTGTGCCAACATGGAGGAATGTGTTAATGAAGAATAGGTCCTGGTTATCACTTGGTTTGAACCTCTTTAGATTTTTACATTTTTTTGGAGTTGAATTATTGTGGCCATTGCATGTTTCATGTTTACACATTTCATCTTGGCCGATGAAGGAGAAAGATTTTGAATCTTGCAAAGGATATAAATGAAAGATGTTGTTTGGTGTGAAATATATGAGGGTGTAAGAGTGTGCGAGGTTGGTTGTGTGAGTGTGGATGTGAGGATTTGTGTGTGTGGAAGTGTGTTGAAGGTAGTAGTGGTTGTGTGAGCAGAGGTGTTGAAGTTTCATGTCAGTGTGGATGTTGCGGAGGTGATTGTTTAGTAGAATTCATCATTTGTGTTGTACTAAGGTTGTAGCCTCTTTTTGTAAGTGTTGTTGCATTTTATTTCAGGGAGTTGTAGCTTCCTTTGGGTTGTAGCCCATAAAACCCATTTTTATTATTTGTGAGGCTAGATTTGGACAATAGATCCAAGCAACTTGCTCACCATGGTTTTTCCCTTCTAGGGTTTTCCACGTAAATTTGGTGTTATGGATGTGTGCTTATGTGTTGTTCTTTGAATTGATTAATTTGCTTTCTCATCTATTTAATGTAGTAAAAGATTTGGTTGATAAAGTTAACTTGGATTAAGTTTTGGGAAATACTGATTCACCCCCCTCTCAGTATATTAGTGTGTTCTAATAGTCTCATGGTGAATCATGAGAAGCATGAACTTTTATGTGTGCAAGATGATCTTACAATATTACTTAATAAATACAAAGGCTAATTTAGTCTTTGATGAAGACTCATGAAGATAGAAGTATTAATCATCGACATGAGCCATCCATCTATATCATTCTTCTTAATAGAGACCATCTCTATTATATACATAATGCCTCCCAAGTAGAATGTTGTAAATTTCTAGTGTCCCAAATTTACAAGTGCTTATGTCCTATATGGGTTTGATTGCATACTTGAAAGTACATAATCATTTTACCTAAATTTTCTTACCTTGTTGCAACCATCCCAATGAGTATGGTCTCAAGTGCGCTCTAGTGGAAAGACCTAGGTGTTTGATGATATCTTGTACAATGATGTTCTTTTGGCAACATCACTATCGATGATGATCTACACTTGTTTTCTATTTATCCAACACCTCATATGGAAGAGACACTAACATTCCTTGAAAGTATCAATGGTATCAACACTTGTGTTGAGACACTATATCTCTTGATTAGTATCTTCGAGTTGCATAGCATCTGACGTGGCTTGCACAATAAAATTTTATTATGCATGGCATTTAACATCACTGCAGGAAATTATGAAATGGAAATGGAACCATTTATCACCTTGCTTCTTCTTTCCTTGTGCTTGATTGACATAGACAATGTCATGGATTTATATTTTTGCTGTTGCTTATGTGCAAGGAAATTCTATTCATACACATAGATCTTGGAAGTGATTTCTGGTGTTGGTTTGTTCTTGTGTTAAGAAAACTTTTACTTGAGCTTCACTTAGGCATTGATCTTGGTTGCATTGTGGAAATCTTGCCCCAATGTCTCTAAAGTCAAAAACTTCATTTTTGCATGGTTGTAAGGTGATAACCCCTTATGTACTTGAGCAACTTGTGTTGCTTTGGAGTGTCTTCATGCAAGAAAGCAAACTAGTTATGGAGCTTATTGGTATAGTCTTCAACTAATTGCTCCTTATGATGTCTCAACTACTGAAACCTCATAGATTCATCCTCAAAGTTCTTAAGGGGTGTTATTCCTTGTACAAAGTGATAACAAAGGAGTCCCATGTTGAAATTAGATCATGATCCTTCTCATGCTACATGTTGAGTGTATGCCACTAGTGTGAAATTGTAATGGATATTTTTAACATCATGTTATGGAGTAAAAAGTTTCCCTGTACCTTTTTACCTCCTAGTTTGGCTCCTAGGTCCACGTGTTAACAATTTGCAAGTTAAATACTCATTCTGGAGCAATTTCCCTCGAAACCCATGTCAAATGGGACTAAGGGGTCTATTCCAAATGCTTAAACATGACCAAAAAGGGCCTTGGGCACCCATGCCCAAGTCTGTCCTGATTGTTTGGGATAAAAATTAAAGCTTGGCGGCTTGGGTCCTCTCAAAAGGTTTCCCTTCATTGACCTTCTTGATTTAAATTACGAATGTTAGTGGGAAAGCATATTTAAATAGGTTTATGTATTCATTTGGGAGATAGATGGATAACACAAACTTGTGATATTGAACAAAGAGTATTCAAGGCCTTCATTGTGTTTTAGAGAAAAATTATGTTGTTATTGTGTTTGTTTGTTGTAGATTTGGCTTCATCAATCCATCTCCTCATGGTTTGAAAGATATTCATATCCATGAGGGTTTCACCTCTAAGGTGACATCAATTTGTGTTTCAATCATTTCATTTCATCATTGGATTTGGCCTTTGCCCTCCTTGGGCATGCACTCTATCTAGAAAAGGTGTTGGAAGACTTGAATGTCCTTTTGGGGCTTGACCAAGGAAAGCTCCTAAACACCACAACCCCCAAACCCCTTTCTTTGTGTGTGCAGGTTACAGGTGTAGGAGTTGGAAAAGTACAGGTACAGAGAAGCAGTTTGGGATAAGGTTTTGGAATCTTGAAGAATCTTGTAGATATTCCTCCCTCCTGGACTAGGGTGCCCACCCCATAGTCCTCCCAACAATTTTATCTCTGGACTCAGGATCAGGATACAGTCTGCTACACCTCTCTTCTTAGAATATCTAGAAATACTACCCTCCTATAGTCCTCTAGGCTTTCATTTCCAGAAACTCAACTTCTGGTATGTCTCTGCTCCTCCCTGAGTACCTTCATGTCTAGTTTTCTGTAACATTCTGTTCATTTATACCCAATTGCATCATAATTAGGTTTTGAGTCCAAATCCATCTTGTAGTGACTTGACTCGATTTGTCCTCGAATGTTATTGTGAAAGGAGGGTTTGATTTGATACACTTTAACATCATTCATCCCCTCTGCTATTTTCACATATAACATTTGGATGAACCTAGAAAAACAAACATTTTGCATCTTTCTGAGTATTGTGATCATTCCTTGCATTCATTCATATCATATTTACCATCTTGCATTGGAAAATCTTATGTACATTTGAAAAAATTGAAACAAACAAGCATTCTAGGCTTCCATTAAGGCATAGTTTTGCATATTTTGTATTGCATATGATAAAAAGATTTATTTTTTTGATATTTGCATAAGATCTAATCCATATTATAGTAATTCATCATTTCATCATATTACATCTTGTATTTGAAGATCTCATTTTCTAGGGTTTTGGTTAAAAAGTTGCATTTTTCATATAACCTAGTAATTCCAAAAGCTAGGGTTTGTAGTTAAAATCTCATTTCAGATTTTGCTGCTGTCATAAAAATCTTTTAGTTTAGATCTAGCATTGATTTAAAGCATATTTTCATTGCTCATTTGAAAACTTTGCATCATTTCATACTTTAGTTTAAAAATTCACATGTTTGTAATTACACAATGTATATTTCAACATAAGAAATTTAACATCTCCTTAACATTTCTTTGCAAGAAATCTTAAAGTTATCTATAATACCTTTGGTGTAACACTTTTTACATCTTGATCACTCCATTTGTAAGGACACTAGTGTGTTTTTGTATTTTTCAAAAAGATTCAAAAACCCGGTTTCCTCAAACTAGTGTTGTGGTGTACAAAAGTCTTTCATATCAGTGATATTAGATAAATGAATAGACCTTATTATATATTGCTGTTACAAGACAATTCATTATGGCACCTTCATGTCATTTCTCTTTGGTATCTTTGCATGAATATATCAAAGATCTTGATTTTCATAGATTCCTAACCCTCATGAGTGAGCATCCTACAATATTAGAAAACTTAACCGAATTCATCTCCATGAATAGTCATGAAAAAGATACCTATGATGGCACTTCTTCTATGCATCTAGTCTCTAATACATGTGACGGTGACCTAGCTTTGCCTATTCCACCCTATAATCACTCTCCCAAAGTTGTTCCCACTTGTGAGGACATCTAGAAGATGAAATCATTGATACATTCCTTAACCTCACCCTACCCTCCCTTCATTCCAATGATCTCTCTTTGGAAGATGAAGCATTAGTGGATAAAGGGCCTCCTCTCAAGAAGGATCCTCCATGGGTAGATAATGACTATTCATCTAATAATCACATGGTACATGAAACTCTTAAGGCTAATCCTATGTTTGGATGTTCAAGCACACTGTACGTCACTAAGGAAGTGAAGACCCTTGATCTTCCTTCTTTGATTGAATTTTCAAGTACCTTGGATATCTCTAAGGAAGTGAAGACCATGGATAGCTCTACCTTGGTTTCAAATTCAAGTCCCTTAGATATAACTAACAATACAATCATCACCAACCTCCTTAACAAAATTGTAGCTTCCCTTAGTTTCAATTCTCTCCCTTCAAAAGCGGAAGCATTGATGGATGAGGAAAGGTCTCTCACATTAAATCCTTTAGGGATAGATGTTGAGTGTAATCAAAATGAAAACAATGTTAATTGAATCTTCATTAATAGACTTATTCCACCCACTAAGGGGATAATGGATAAGTATACTAATGTTCCTAAAATGATTGTGCAAGGGGCACCTAATGCATCTCCTCACTTCAAGCCGGTGATTACGGTTCAAGGTGATCTAAAACCACCTTGACCCTTGGGTTACATTCTAAATTATACAAGACAAATCACTCAAAGAAATCAAGGTGTTCAAAATATGTTGCAACAACCATATTACAATGTGGTTGCTCACACATACAATACACAAAACAATAAACAAAGTAAACAAAAATCAAACATTCTGATCTCTTTATCAACTTCTCAACCTATGATTCCTCAACCACCTCACCTTAATCATAAAGGTGGTCAAGATTATGATCTTGTTGAGTAGCTTCATGCTACTCCTACCAAGATCTCTCTTTGGGAACTCATACAAACATCACCTACATACCATAGAATACTCCAAGAAGCTTTACAAAAGGTGATTGTACCACCTTCTATTAATCCGAATGATGTAGCAGCTCTGTTAGATTGTATGCATGTGACAAAAATGGATATTCTATTTCAACAACATAAATTATACCATCAACTGAAGTTCAAAACAAACATGATCCTCTTATAATCTTTGTCACAATAAATCAAAATTTGATAAAGTGAGTTATGATTGACAATGGATCGACTCTTAATGTTTGTGGCATTGATTTGCTACACAAAATCAAAATCGACACTTGTTTAATCAAACTAGATAAAATTAACATTCATGGCTTTGATCTAATGTTGGTAGACAATCCTTGGGTACCATGACTTTACCCGTAAAGGTTGGAACCGTGACATTATCTACCCTTTTTCATGTCATACTTGGTTCTCTTTCATATAATATGATTCTCGGTAGACCGTGGATCCATGACACGGGGGCAATTCCATCTGCCCTTTATCTATCAATAAAGTTTATTTACGAAAATAAACTTCACACCATCAAAGCCGATTCATAGCTGGAAAGTTGTTTACACATTGAAACACAAAAACAAGTTGTCAATCACAAGATTCTCAGTAACTTAAAAGCTGACTCATCAATACCTCTTACTGTAGATAATGCTGTGCAAGATTCAACATCACTATCGAATGCACTTCTTGGTGATGATTGGGGTTCACTATATTTTACTCCTTCCTTTATGGGGGAATATAAACTTAATAACTCCAATCCTGACACATCAAAAGTCGCATTGATCTCATCCAAGCAATCTTTGGAAATACCTTGGAAACCTAAAGTTTCTTTAGTAGAAAAAAAAGATAATACTCTTACTTATACTACAAAATATGATACTTATGAGGCTCCACCATCTTCTAAAGAGATGGACTCTCTCTATGGTAATGGATTTCAAATTCTGTACAAAAATTGTGACTACATAGGCAATGGTTGTGGTGTAAACCAACAAGGAATCATAGTACCTTTACAAGCTGATGCAATTAACTACTTGGCTGGTATTGGATACCATTCTTTGAAGCCCACCAAAGCTTATCGTCATCCTAAACTTAATGTTAATACAATATCAATAAGACCGAAACTAAATGCGATGTATCCTGCGATGATAGACATGGATTGTCCACTAGGAAATATCCCTTTGGATCAGGTAAGTATTTCTAACCCTTTTTAGCCACCTTTGTTGTAGCATACCTTTGCTCACTTACGTGGCCTCCTCTTATGTGTTGTGTTCCCTCATGTTGTGATAAGTGTTGTTTAGGTCTCTTTGGATGACCCTTGATACTCTTGTAAGGTCAAGGTTACAAGGAGTTTGCCTCTGTTGTGACCATTCTCCTATTTGTTTCTCAATTCTTCCATACTCCTCTCTCCTCTTTTTATTGTTGTGTGTTGTGCCTTGGGGGCATAGCATTGCAGAGGGTGTTTTGGGGGCATCCTCCTACATGGTGTTCCTAAGGCACTTTGTCTCCTCTCTCATTTTATTGTTTCCCTTGTTCCATGGCTCTACTAGTCAACGAATGACAAAAAAAACATATATTGATAAGGACCGTGTGTCCCTTCAGCAAGAAAAGAAAAAATGGACCCAGTCCATATATGAAGATGGGGTTGATATATATCTAACACTTGACTAGTAGAATCACTCCATGTGATGTATCATATTGTGATATCTTTTGTAACAAACCTTTGCAATACTCTTAATATGCTTCAACACACTTTGTTTGGTCTTGTATCTCACCTTGTTGTTAGACTCAGTTTTGAGATACCTGCAGTATAGCCCAACGACTATACTTGGTTTCGAACCTGCAAGTGTAGCCTTGGTCTTTGATGTGATCTAATATATAATTTATGCATAGCTTTCATGAGTTGATTTGGTTGTTATCTTAGAGTAAGATTTTCTGACCAATGTTTATATCTTGTTCATTATCTTATCTTAGCAAAGTTAATATCAATGTGTTTGTTGGAACATTCGGTGATCGTGGCACATGTCACCTTTGGGGGTGTGGGCTTTGTGAAAGCTCTTGTTCCCTTGAGTGTTTTCACTCTACCTTAATGTTCTTGATATTGGTAAGCGGGATCAACCACCTTAAGGTGGGGGCATATATAATCGTATCTACTTGATTATCTTTTACATTGACAAAGTGTGTTTGAAATCCCTCATTGCGAGGTGGGATGGTGTATCTCTTGAGCTAGTGTACATCCTTTTAAAGCAAAAATCTCTCATCACGAGGTAAGATGGTGTATCTCTTGAGCTAGTGCACATCCTTTTATACAAAGCACTTCTATGGAAGGTGGGATGGTGTATCTCTTGATCTAGTGCACATCTTTTTATACAAAGTCCTCATCATGAGGTGGAGTTAGATGTTGAGTCATTAACCCTTAAGTGTGTATTTGTCAGTTGTGGTAGTGTAGCTCAATCATCAAGTGTTTCTAAAATGTGTTTTAAATGGTGGGACTTAGCAATAAGCTCCTTCCCATCACACATGTTTTCCATGTATAAGACATATAGTGTGTCGATGATGTACTATGCGGTGCTCATGTATTTTGTGTCTTCCTTATGTGTCTGTTGTGTCTTCCCCCAAGTGTGGTCTAAAGCCTTGTATCAATGAGCTCCCTCCACATTTGGGTTTTTATTTGGTGTGTCTCCCCCATGGTGTGGTCTAAAGGCGCATAGAGATGAGCTCCCTCCACACTTTGGGTTTTGTTTTGTGTGTTTTTGGTGGTCTAAAGGTGTGTAGCGATGAGCTCCCTCCGCCCCCTAGTTTAAGATTTATTTAGTTGTTAAATCAATGTATACTTTGTGTATTGCGTGACTGTTCTCATGTCTTCTTTGTGTATTGCATGCTTCACTGTATTCTCCATGTTTTATGTGCTCATCAGTGTATTCCTTATGTCTTGCATGACTCTCATGTGTTTTCTGGTGCTTACTTGAGATTGGGGGCTAGAAATAGTCCTTCAACCTTTGGGCATGCTTTACCTCTATGTGCCTAATGTGTTTGATGTGCTTCAACCGTACTTTAATCCATGTATGGAATCGTAAGATTATATATACATTAAAGTGGGGGCTAAATGTTATGGAG
This sequence comes from Cunninghamia lanceolata, assembly GCA_027924645.1. Taxonomy (NCBI): domain Eukaryota; kingdom Viridiplantae; phylum Streptophyta; class Pinopsida; order Cupressales; family Cupressaceae; genus Cunninghamia; species Cunninghamia lanceolata. The sequence continues at coordinate 21,210,912 of BSBN01000111.1, read as the reverse complement.
TAAAAAGTTTCCCTATGCCTTTTTAACTCCTAGTTTAGCTCCTGTTAGTGTGAATAGGGATATTTTCTATCTAGTTTCCCTTGTGGTGAGATTTATTCATATTATTTAACTATTTATTAGTTAAATAATATTCTCCCACATAATTCACATGTTAAGTTGACTTAGTGAGTCTTCTAGATGTTTCTAGTTGTTCCTAGTTGTGTCTAGTTGTTGATAGTTGTTGTAGTTGTCTAATAGTTGTCTTATCCTCCACATGTGCTATAGTTGTCACATGTCATAGGATTAAGACATTTGTCACATGACTACAACATATTAGCTCTCATCCTTGTCTTTATAAACAAGGCTCTCATGTACATTGTATCATACACAATCTTGCATTCAATGATAGAATAGATTATTAATAGATGGATGGGTCCCCGCAACTAAGCCATGTTAGGTACCTATTTACAAACAAGTCTCAAGTGGCGTAAAGGAGAAAACCTCATGGGAAAAAACTCCTCTCCAAAAGTGAGAATGCATACAAACATGTACAAGTGATGGAATGATGGAAGAATTAAGAACCCCCAAATACAACATCCATCACATATATACAATCAAGAACCCCCCATAAGAGAAAAAAATGAGACAAGATGCCCCCCATAATGAAGAAGCTCCTGCGCCAATGGTGAATGCTAGAAGAAGAAGACCAAAGAGGATCCAAAATCCACCAGTGCATGAAGAAACTCCAACTCCAAACTAGGAGATGAGGAAGGAAGTCCCATGAAATATGATGTCTCTGAAAGCTAATCATGTGTCTCCATGTGAATGCCGAATGATACCACAATAAAATCAAGAGTCCTAGGCCTCACTGATGAAAGTGACAATCCAAGATCTAATGAAAATTGAAAATCATCAACCTCTAAAGACAAACATGGGTTGACAATAGTTGTGCTATGACTGTCATCAAAGAGGAGAGAGAACCCCTCAAATGTGTCCTCCAAATCATCAATGTGAAACTCCACAAACAAGTTTGAAACACCTGTCAAGTACTCATTCCACAAAGCTATCTTTGAAAGACAAGAAGTATCCTGCTGAACTGAAGCACTAAACACTGAAGAAGCAAGAGGTGGAGAAGATGGAATTGTATCACAAGTCTCAAGAACTGATGGAGAGGCAAGAATACCAAGGTTCAAGTGACCAAACTTCTCATCTGAAATATGATTCACACTAGAAGTGTGAATGTCAGCCAACAAATTGAATCATCATCAGGAGAGAAACCATAAAGGTGTATATCCGAGATGCATGATCAACCACCCATGTAGCAATAATCTATGTGCTCTCCAAGTCTTTGATAATAACCAACTGAGGTGTGATCTCCATTGTCTTCCTTGTACCACTATGAGTAATTTGATATATGGAAAGAAGATTATTGGTCAAAGAAGGCACACAAAGTACATCATTGAAAGTACCTTCACCAATATCAATGGTTCCCTTCCCAATTAGATTAATATATGTGTTGTTACCCATCAAGATAGGTGGCATATCACATAGCTCAAATGAAGAAAACATATCCTTGGAAGAAGCCATATGATGAGAAGCACTTGAATCAAGAAGCCATTTACCCGATGTAGAACTTGTACTTGCACAAAGTGCTTTACCTTTATGTTTAGGTTCCTTAGCTTTCCTTGCATGAGATTTAGAAAGTACTGGCTGTGTAGATGTTGAAGAAGTAGAAGAAGAATCAGGAGATGAAAGTTTGTTCTTTTGAACAAGTTGCATCAACATGTCAATCAGTTTCTTAAAACAATCATGTTTATCATGCCTTGATTTCTTACAATAATCACATGTAGGCTTCTCCTTCTTAGGTGAATTTTGTGCTTGATCTTTTTGTGGATTTTTCTTATCTTTCTTTTGTTTCTTGTCAGAAGAACCTGACGCTTTTTGTTCCTTAGGTTGTGCAACCACCAAAGCATGACTCTGTGATGACTTAATGATACCCATAGAAATAAGCTTCTGTTGCTCATGTGCCAACATCTCATAAAAGGATACAAATGAAGGCATAGTGAAAGCAGATCCCATAGTTAACCTGCGAATGTGAAAGCTAGAAACAAAAGTTGCATATTCATGACTTAGTTTGTTCAACACATTGTAGATCAACTGAATGTCCTTCTTCTCAATACCACATGTTTTGTACTGTGCTCTTAGATAATTAACCTTAGTTATGTAATCATGGATGTTGCTAAAGTTCTTAGGATTAAGGCTCATAAATTCATTATCAATTTGATAGCCTTTAACTTCATCTGTTGTACCATATAATGTTTTCAATTTATCCCAAGCATCATGTGAATTTGTACATGCCTCAATCTGAAATAAGAGATCTAGGGAAATGAAACTATGAAGACATCCAAGAGCTTTAGTATGCTTTATCATCCATTTTATCTTTTCCTTATCATCTGTGGGTTCAGGTATCTTGTTTTGAACATATAAAGAATGTCCAAGATCCATTAGAGCATTCCATGCACGTTGACTCCAAGTTGCATAGTTATATGGTGTTAACAATAAAACCCTTGATTTATCCATGATGTAGAGGAAAATAAGAGCACAAGAAGCTATATCAAAGTACAAACTCAATCAAAACTGCAATTGAAGCCCCCCCAAACCAAAACAGCCACCAATTTCAACTCTTTTCCAATCAATGAGTGATATGTACCCAATGTGTTTCAAACTAAAAATTTTATGTTCAAAGCAAAATCTAGAAAAATGACATAAATAGAACTGTAGAGCACAGAATTACCTTTCCAATGCCTATAAGAAGTTAAAATTTTGATGAAGTGGGTGAAAGTTATGAGCTTGGGAGTGAAAAATGCAATATCTATCTTCAAACAACTGTAGCAGGAACTTGCAGAAAAATATCAGAAAAATACCTACCCCACTGCGAAGTGCTTGGAACCCGCTTTCCATCAATATCTTATTTGCCAATTTTTGATACCGTGGCAAAAAGTTATGGCTCCCAAAAATAAATAGCCCTATTAGGGCTAGAAGGAGGCCAAAGGGGGCCCTTGTTGACACAATGATGACGTCAGTGGAATATTCTTGGAATATGCCCTTTCGCCAAAAAAATGCCCACCTAGAAAAGCAAAAAATACCTGGAAACCACTATGTTGAGACTAGAAAACCACCGCTGTGAGGAGAAAATCACTGGTTTTGGTGAAAATCACCTATTGTTTTGTAAAACCACCTGTGACAATTGAAACCACTGATAAAGGCTCAAAACCACCTGTGTTTATGCCAAGAAACTGCCTTTTTGTTTGGGAAAACCACAGACAAAATTTGGAAACTGCCAGATGTGATGTTGAATTGCAGCTGATTTGGAAAAACCACCGAAATTGGCATTGGGATTTTCTTTTTGACCATTGGAATCTTTTTATCGACCACTGGTATTGTCTTGATTTACCACCGGTTTTGAAAAAAACTACAGATTGAGTGAATTGTGTGCTAGATAATTTTTAAAACATGCGGAAGTTTTTTTTATTATAAAGGCTGAAGCCATTAAGCAATGGTCGTGAGGGGTTTTAACCCCTCCTCGTGGGTTCTTTTGGTAGCGGGGTTGGCGGTGGTCAAAACCCCAACCCGCTAGGCTAGGCCCGCGGGTAGCACTTCAAGCGCTTGTAATTGCAGATCCACAGGGTACGGTCTGTACCATGCGTACAATTTTTTTTTTTCAAATAAAAACCATAGAATCAAAAAGATAACCAATAGACAAGTTATTTACCTGGTGCAATACGATCGCTGACATAGGCACAGTATGTAGGCAGAAGATTCTGCTGCAATGATGATGCTTGCAAAATATTCTGCAGAACATTCCGTATGATTGTATTGCAAATTTGTTTGGCCTTTCATTCCAACTTCATTCAATTTGGGCAATTTGACAGTCAATCTATAGGTTTTTGGCATCTTGAGTGTGATGGTAGGGCCGATTTTTGCCCAAACTGCTCTGAAATTGTAGCTACCTCCTGGATCAGGTATCCATTCCCCTAATTGAAAACCTCATAGGTTTGGCCTCCGATGTCTGATTTGGACAAAACAAAAGCCAATCTCGACTATCTCAGACCTCTTGAACACAATGGTGTGCTCAGATTTGCAAAAAACATACTCCGAAATGAAATTGCAATATAAGGCATAAAGAGGAAACCCTCACAAATATAGTTTTTCGATCTAGTTTTTTTGATTCTCCAGGTCATCATTCGATGCAAGAGAAGAGCATACTCAACTATCAAGATCCACCATGAATTTTCATTCAATCTCTCAACAATTTGGCTAACAAGAAGATATTCCACCTAGAGAGCTCTGATACCATCTAAGAGTTGGCTAGATAGAAGCCACCCAAGATCTAGGACTTCATGAAAGCACAAGAGAGACAATATGAGAGAATAATAATATTTTCTATCATTGAATGCAAGATTGTGTATGATACAATGTACATGAGAGCCTTGCTTATAAAGACAAGGATGGGAGCTAAGATGTTGTAGTCATGTGACAAGTGTCTTAATCCTATGACATGTGACAACTATAGCACATGTGAAGGATATGACAACTATTAGATAATTACAACAACTAGCAACAATTAGACACAACTAGGAATAGCTAGAAACATCTAGAAGACTCACTAAGTCAACTTAACATGTGAATTATGTGCGAGAATATTATTTAACTAATAAATAGTTAAATAATATGAATTAATCTCACCACAAGGGAAACTAGATAGAAAATATCCCTATTCACACTAACATCTCCTAGGTTCCTGTGTTAACACTTTGCAAGTTAAATACTCATCCCGAAGTAATTTCCCTCGAAACCCATGTCAAATGGGATTAAGGGGTCCATTCTAAATGCTTAAACATGACCAAAAAGAGCCTTGGGACTTGGGTGCCCATGCCCAAGTCCAACCTGGTTTACTAAGAGAAAAATTAAAGCTTGTTGACTTGGGCCCTCTCAAAAGGTTTCCCTTTGTTAGCCTTCTTGATTTAAATTACGAATGTTAGTGAGAAAACATATTTAAATAGGTTTATGTATTCATTTGTGAGATAGATGGATAATGTGAACTTGTGATATTGAGCAAAGAGCATTCAATGCCTTCACTGTGTTTTAGACTAGAATTGTGTTGTTATTGTGTTTGTTTGTTGCAAATTTGGCTTTAGCAGTCCATCTCCTCATGGTTTAAAAGATCTTCATCTCTGTGAGGGATTCACCTCTAAGGTGACATCAATTTGTGTTTCAATCATTTTATTTCATCATTGGATTTGATGAGCCTCTGCCCTCCTTGGGCACACACTCTATCTAACAAAGGTGTTGGAAGAATTGAATGTCCTTCCGGGGATTGACTGAGGCAAGCTCCTAAACACCACAATTCCCAAACCCCTTTCTTTGTGTGTGCAGGTTACAGGTGCAGAGTTAGAAAAATACAGGTGCAAAGAAGTAGTTTGAAGGATAAGGTTTTGGGATCTTGAAGAATCTTGTGGATATTCCTCCCTCTTGGACTAGGGTGCCTGCCCTGTAGTCCTCCTGAAAATTTTAGTTCCGGACTCAAGATTAGGATATAGTTTGCTACACTTCTCTACTCAGAATCTCCATAAATTTTGCCCTCCTAGACTTGGGCACCCACCTCATAGTTCTCTAGGGTTTCATTTCCAGAAACTCAACTTCTAGTATGTCTTTGATCATCCTTGAGTACCTTCCTATCTGGTTTTTTTTAGCATTCTGTTCATTTATACCCGATTGCATCATAATTAGAGTTTGAGGCCTATTTGACCTAGGGTTTGATAAATATCTCAACATAATCTATTCTTTCAATATCATTCCTGAGCACAAAATCAATAGCTGAGTCCTCATTGATCTTGTAGTGACTTAGCTTGATTTTGTCCTCAAATGTTATTGTGAATGGAGGGTTTGATTTGATACACTTTAACATCATTCATGCCCTCTTCTATTTTCACATATAACACATTCTAAAATAATTTTACTTCATTTATGAAGTAAGTTATAGAGAAATATTGATGCAAGAGCATCCAGGTCCACACGCAATCTTGCATCACCAAAAAATATTTTCTTTTCATTTTTGTGGTATGTTTGAGATTCAGGAGCATCTTGTAAAGTGTTGTAAGAACTAAAATCTCCATTTTTTAGTACTTGACTTCCATTTCGAACATCAAAGGCAACCAAGGTGTTTAATGTGATTTTAAAAATTATTATATTTCACAATTTCAAGGTTCCAGGGGTTGAAGGGGTCCATTGGCATGGTAGAGGGAAATTGTAAAAGTAAAATTAATTATTTTACTTAATTTTGATGCCTAGAGAAGTGTGCATAAGACAAGTGACACTTGTAATTGTTCCAAGTATGGGCCTAACCGGTGTTGTCGTTGATGTCAACATACTCCTGTTGCATTGATGATAAAGATTGGATGAGCTGTGTGTTGAGGATACTGAGTAAATCAGGAACAGAGAAGAACAGTGAAGATAGTGAGCTAAAGATCATAGCTAAGATGAAGATCAGAGGATGCACATCAAAGGGTTTGTAGATATGTGTCTTGAGGTGATCCAGAAAGATTTCAGAGGTCCGCATGAAGATTTGAAGAATTTGTGGCCACTCAAATAAAACTAGTTCCGACAGGTGTTCAGAAGTGACAGAGTGACACAGATAGGTTTGGTGAGATCCAGAAATGCAATATCCTATTCTGTGGATTTGGCGGAGTGTTTAGGAAGTCAATATGAATTGAAAACTCAACTGGTTCATGGTCTGGAGGTCCGCAAGCATCTACTCCATTGTGACAGTGATGATAGACTGTGTTCTTGAGGTTCCAAAGGAAGGAGAGAAGGATTTCAGTAAGCAGATGTAGTATGGATGTTCTTGATGATTCATTCAAGCCTGTGGATGTCTTTGGATTGTGTCTAGTTCATGTTGGGGGTCCGCATTGAAGTTTGAGCTCGTGATTGAAGAACAACCTTCGGATGATGGTGTTCTTCTCAAGACAGGCCGACCGGATGAGTTACACATCCTGCAGATGATCTTAAAGATGTTATGTGAGGATTGGTGCGTTCCTAAATAAAGATTGAAGTCTCAGATCTATGTGGCCGACAGTGTGTGTATCCACGTGAAGTCTTTTGTAATAAGTCATGTTGTATTTGCTCTGTAATGTTTGCCGACTTGGATGATAATTCCTAAGTCGATGTCTTGTATAAATAAGGAGTTGTAAAGTCATTTCAAAGTGTGTCTTGTGTGATGAGAGTGTGGTAGCGAAGAGGAGAGCAGAGTAGAAGTATTGGGCTTAAATGGAACTGACTCAAGCATGGTGAAGATGCTATTATCCAGTTCAAGTATGTGATACTTATCATATTGTAGACAGTGTGTCTCTTGTAGGCAGTGGGCCTCTTGTGAGCAGTGTGCTCAGGCAGTGAGCCCTAATTGGCATGTGCCATTTTGTTCTTTCTATTCTTCTAATAGAGAATACAATCTTGGGTTAATCATCTCATGATTTTTCCCTTAACCGGGTTTTCCACGTCAAAATCTTGGTGTCTTATGTGTTAATGTGTTTCAGCTCTTGATTTAATGCATTATGTTTCCATGATTGATTTATTATTATACTACTGAATTACAAAGTAGATTTAAGTGTTTAATTGGAAGAAAGTTTTGGACAACTGATTCACCCCCCCCCCTTAGTTGTCTTCCTAAAATCTAACAGTAATTCCACTCATTGTTTTATTCTTTCAATTTGGGCACTTAGAATGGAGGAAAAAGCTAGTGATTTTTGGCAATTAACTAGTGACTCTTCAATTGCCAAGTTGGGCGCTTGGAAGGGATGAATGAAAATGTTTTGGTTAATTGATTTTATTTATTTTTTAGAGGCATCTATAGAAGAAAGGCATTGGATATGGTGTATCAATCTTGGGTGCCATATTTGGAAGCATTTGATGATGAATTTTCAACCTATACAAAGGAATTTCAAAAGATAATTTGATGGAAATGAAAGAGTAGATTTGGGTGCCAAATTTTGGTGCCTCACAAGGGTTTTAACCTCTATAAAATAAATCGTTTAATGATTTTAACAAGCAACAATAAACAACAACAAGGTTGAAGAAATAATTTGCAAGTTGCTCTAGAGGATAGCATGAGGAAAAATGTAGAAAATCAGCTTGCCAAGAGGAGAGGAATAGAAGAAGAGAAAAATAAAGTTGCAAGTGTGTTGTAGGTGTTCAAGGAAGCCAAGAGAGCTATATAATGAAGGTAAAAATCAGATTTCAAAAGAGGAGTGAAGCCAAGAAAGTGTGAAGGCATGAGGGTTTGAAGACTTGAAGGTAGGAGGTGTCTAGAAACCCTTGAATTTGTTTCTTGTTGAAATCCTCATTGTATGTAATTGTTCTTGAGGAAATTTTCTATATGAATGTACATATGAATGTTTTAAGAAATATATGTTTTAGATTTTGTTGCAATATATATGTTTTCTTTGATATGTGTGGAAGAGTGTGGGTTGGATGATCTGTTAAGGCTGTAAGATTGGGCAGTTTGATCTGACCTAAATACTTGGGTATCATATCATACTCTCCTTCCTCCAACAAATATCTCATCTTGATGAATATTTTGAATGCTTTCCACTGGTCAATTGTGTCTTTGTGTGTGTTCCACCAATTTGTAGCATTGCATACTAATGTGTGTTGTGCAACCTATAATCTTATCTCTTCATCTGAAAAAGCTGTCTCCATTTTTGCTAGATATTTATGTAGGTCCTGCATGCCTGAAAACCTAGGCAACTTGATATGTGAAATTCCTTTCAAAATGCGACTTACCCAGTGAGATCTTTGTTCCATATATTCTTTATCCTCCTTGAATGTGCTACAGGTAATCTCTAACATGTTTTGATGAAGTGTAGAGGATTGTGGTATGTCTTCTTCGCCCATCCTGATCATGAATATACTCTGGTAACCAAGCATTTTCCTTATTTTTAGTTCCAATTATTCTCTCATCCAAGCTTCTAGAACCTCCTCACTATCTGTACTATAGTGATCATCCTCTATCTCCACTTCTCCCTTAGAATTAGGCTCTTTTGTTGTCTCCTCTGCATCTAAACTTGTGATTGTATAGAGATTCTTTGCATCCTTATCATTGTATTCATCCTAATTGGTTTCTTCTCTATATGCTTCCTCCATTGATGATCCCAAAGGGATATTGCAGGTAATCTCTGACATGTTTTGATGAAGTGTAGAGGATTGCGGTATGTCTTCTTCGCCCGTCCTGATCATGAATATACTCTGGTAACCAAGCATTTTCCTTGTTTTTAGTTCCAATTATTCTCTCATCCAAGCTTCTAGAACCTCCTCACTATCTGTACTATAGTGATCATCCTCTATCTCCAGTTCTCCCTTAGAATTAAGCTCTTTTGTTGTCTCCTCTGCATCTAAACTTGTGATTGTATAGAGATTCTTTGCATCCTTATCATTGTATTCATCCTAATTGGTTTCTTTTCTATATGTTTCCTCCATTGATGATCCCAAAGGGATATTGACAACTTTGTTCTCATTGGCAAATAATAGCTCTTCTCTTTGGGAGTCTATGACATCGTTTGCATCTACAAACCATCTCAAGCCCAATAATGCATTGAAAGCTTCTCCTTGATCCTTCATGGAGACTGGAATGAAATATAAAACATGTTTGATCCCCATTAGATTAACTTTCACTTGTTTCCATGTTCCCATTGTTTGCATGTTAGATCCATCCACCATGATTATATTGTACGTTGTTTCTGACAACTTAGGTCTTCCTAACTGTTCCCAAAGCTTCTTTGTTATCATATTGACATCTTCTCTAAAATATATCATGACATTCTAGACCTTTTTGTGATTGATATGAATATCTAACATAAGTGGTTTTATCTTCCATTCTCTATCTGTCATTCCCATCCTTCGGAGTTGACCCTTTTGATTTTGTTCCTTATTCCAATACTTAGAGAATTGCTCCAATTTTTCAATGAGTTTGTGTTGTTGTGGCAATTGGGATAACTGCTTGAGAGTATCCACTTCTCCTTAGGTGAAAAATTACTTATATTACTTTTCCTTTTCTTGTTCCTTTCTTATTGTTTGTTTAGCTTCCTTTACCACCTCTTCATGTTGTTTCTTAGTAGGGATCAGACAAATTCTTCATCGTCCTCACTATTTTCCTCTTCGATCTCAATGATATAATGTCTTCTAGTATTTGTTCCTTGTATTGTCACTACCATAACTTTCTCCTTCCTTTTCCTTCTCTCTTTTATGGTCTATTTTTGTGTGCTTCTTCGGTAGTACTCTTCTTCTTCTATTGATTTAGTTGAAGATATGTCTGTCTCCTCTCCACCGTTCTTCTGGAAAGTTCTTGGTCCTTGGTCTTTTGGTGCCCTTCTTATGATCCTTGCTCCTTTTTGATTATTTATGTTCTGTAAATTGTCACTCTTATATTGTGTTTGTGCATTCCAGAAGTATTGTGTTCTTTCACAAGAGAATAAATCATGCTCCGTACTGTTACAAAATAAACACTATGTTTTTCTTTCGACCCAACATTCATTTTCAAAGTGTCGTAACTTACCGCAATTGAAGCATGTTGCATCCTCCCTCCTTTGATTTCTCCCATGGCATTTTCCTCCTCTATGGCCTCCAAACTGTTCTTTGTCATCATTATTATAGCTATTTCCATATGATGGACCGCTAGAATTTGAATTTTGTATGGCATTGACATTCCTATGATTTCTATAACTTGGTTGCTTGTAGTCATGATCATTTAAGTTTATTTCTTTCATGTATGGACCATGTTACTGCCCTCCACAGAGTTTGTAGTGTTTCCACCATACCATGCTTCGTCTTCTTCATCAACAAAGTATCTTTTCCTCCAGAAGTTTTGTGAAGGGCAATCCGGTGTTTCATGGTCATCCCATTCTCTGCATAATCCACAATATACTTTGACTATTTTCATTGTTGCTTTGGTGTCTACTTTTATTGTAGTAGCTTGTCTTTCACCTTTCATCTTAAGACATTCATTTCTCAAGAGGCCTTCTCTTATACAATATGAACACCAGATATTAGGTCTTTTCTTCTTTGTATTCTCCTCTTGCTTAACTAATATCTCCTACCTTAGCTTCAATTGCTCCAATTCCAACTTCAAATTTTCCAATTCTAGGTTTTCTTTCATCTTATCTTGTCTATCAAGATTGAGACTCTATCTGATAGGCTAGTGTCACCTCTTCTGCATGTCTCAAATATTCTTCCATCTAAGGTTGAACTTATTTAAGGGCTTATTCTGGAAATAAACCATTCTATCTTCTTCTTTTCAGTCAATGGTTCCTCTAATCTTCTAGTTGTCTCCTTGAATCTTTTATCAAAATCCTTTATTGATTCTTTCTCCAATTGCGTCAAATCTCTCATCTTTCTTACCCCTTTTGTTAGAACATCCGAAACTCCAAAATTCTCCAAAAATGCCTTCTTAATCTCATCCCACTCCTCGTCACTGTTCGGGTATGTCTTCCTATACCACTTCAATGCTTCATTCCGCAAGGTACCTATGAAGTGAAATAGTTTGATTTCATCTCTTGTTACTCCCTTTCGGTTCCAAATTGACTCCATTACAAAAATGTGTTCAGTTTCTTCAATAGTATCCTTCTCAAATACAGGTAACTTGATAGGTGTATCCATGACTGATCTTCTAACAGTCTCCGGTTCTATGGTGAGTTTCTTTTAGCACGTTCCTCTGGTTATACTTTCTTCTATCCACTCACTCCCCTTCTCTTCCCTTATTTCTTTATAGTTGGATCTCAAAGTACTCCTCTCCTAAAACTTCTATAAAGTTTCTCCAGATCTCTGCTATTCTATTTGCTTCTTTATTTTCTTGAATATAGTCGTTCTCAACTAAAATTATCTTGACTTTATATGGAACTCGGGGTGGCTCATGGTCCAGGGGTTGTGTCCCTTCATAGTGTCTCTTCAAATTAGGGGATTCTATTTTCTTTGTGAATGACATCATGTTAGCATCCAATGATGATTCAAATAACCTTCCAAAACCCTCAAAACTCCTCTCAATGTTTACCGCATCTTTTCCTCCTTCTCTTATCTCCATTATGCTTTGGAAAATTAATTCCTCTATATATTCCTCATCCATCTTGAAAATCTCTGGTGTTAACTCATATGTTTTGGTAGTCTATGACATAAATCCTAATTCGCTTGTTTCTTCTCTTTCCCTTCAGTATTCTTCTCCTACAACACCCACAGGGGCATGCTCCTCAAAATTCTCCGTAACACCCTTTATGTCTTCTCCTTCCACCCACATTTCTTTGGTAGCATCCTCCTTGGTGTGTTCAGTAGCATCCTTCATGGCACTCTTGTCTTATTCCTTCCTTCCGGTGTCATCCTCAGTGGTGCACTCTTCAAATTATTTTGTCTTTTCTTCCGCATCTTCTATCATCCTTATTTCCTCCATCATTTGTGCCCTTTCCATTCTTTTGTGGCAACATTCTTGTCTTCCTTGAATTTGCTTCAATCTCTCTTCTCTGCTTATCTCCATTTCGGTCTTGATTTCTTTGTTGATCTTATTTTTCTTTTGTTTCTCCTCTTTCGCCATCGGTTTGCTAGAGTTGGTGTTCCATTAGTCCTCTTATATCCCATGGAATCCTTATTTGAAGAGCCACATCATTTGAAAGGTCCTTGCGGACCCTACCCCCTTCCCACTTGCCATCCCCTTAAGTGCCTACCCCTCTCTCACAGAGTTAGAAACTTACAAAGATTTGAATTCCTCCGCAATTTGAATTTTTTTTCCCACCAACCTCACCTTTTTCCCATTTCTGGAACTCTATGCTACTTCTTCAGATGTTTTACCCTTTCAGTGTTTAACTAACTTCTTCCAGGGTCTCAGTAATGGAACAAAATATTAGCAAGAAATGTAGAGGAGATACCAGTCTAGAGATCTGCTCCTCAATCAAGTGTTTGTAGTCAGTTTATACCCCGATCAAATAGCTAGAGATTGGTAGCAAATCATAAAGAATAACCAAACAAAGCATCACATACACATCAAAATAAGATAACACACAAAGTTACCTGGTACCAGCAAACCTCCACATATATATTAACAATAATCAAGTGTACATATCACATGTTCATCCTCTAGCAGGTCCGAGTCTCTGCCTCACCAGTTACATACATGACTTCCATGTCATTGTTTACATTAGATCATACTCCTATTATCCTATCATGCTTACATTCTACTATATCCTATCAATATATATATACTATATCTATTATAGGTAGGGATGTGCCTTCAGTTAGCTCCTAGTCTTTGCATGGTGTGTAGTATCCTCTGGTCAGCTTCCCTTTATGCTCTATATCCTGCTAACAACACCCAATCAATCTAAAAGTTCCTTGTCATATCCCACTCATGCCTCGTTTTTGATTTGGCTTTTCTTTTCCCCTTACACACACTTACAGGATCTACATCTTCATTAACTTCTATAATTTCAATAATTTCATTATCACTTGTTGACTTTGATTTATTCATATTATCATCCGCGCTACCTTGGGTATTCCCTGCAACATCATCTGTGGCATTGTCATCATTTGCCCTACCTTGGGTATTCTTTGGAACATCATTTGTGGCATTGTCATCGTTCACACTATCTTGGGTATTCCCTGGAATGTCATCTATAACATTGCCATAATTCCCACTAACTTGGGTATTCCGTAGAGCATGATTTGTGGAATTGTGATCCAAGTCAATAGGTGGTAGAGGTTCAAATGTTGTAGCTCCATCTGATAGACCGTAAACATTACCAAACTATGACATTATGTTTCTGTATTTTGATGACCTCCCTTCATGACCCTCACAAAACTTATTCCTGCTTGACATCTCTCACGAATTAAAAGTTGTAGAAACAATGTAATTTTGTTTAAGAAGGAATCATATATGATAGAATATAGATTTGAAATAACCCACCCCATTCTGTGTTTTATATTCTTTGATCTGGGTCTAGTTTTTTCTCACTGTTTGAAGGATTTTCTGTAGTTTGGTTGTAACCTGCTTGCATTTTTATGTTGTTTCCATAACATAACCACATGCATGCATATATTTTGCAAAATACATGAAATTGAAAATACCCAATTGCTCTATTTCATTTGAAATGCATTATAAAGCATTAAGAAACAATACCCATATGGTAAAATGTCAAAATCACAGCGTATTACACATACCCAGTTGGTTGTCCATAATATGCAAGTCTGGAAATGAAAGGAACAATAGCTTGGAGATTAAAAAATTAATCTTTTCACTAAGAAGATAGCATACAACCATCAATACATGAAGAAATGACCCACACAAAGGCTTCCAATGTACAAACTCTGTCAATGAAGAGATCTTCAAACCCCATGTCCTTACTAAGTGCTGGTATGACTCAGAAAAGAAAGATAATAATAATAAAATGTTTGTATCTTCCCATGAAGCTCAAGAAATAGTCCAAAACCCTTTGCAAATGAAGCACCTAGGCTCAAAGAAGATTATCAGTCCAAACCAAGCTCAAAACACTTCCCAAACTCAAGACTTCTACTCACAGGTATGACCAGGTACAAAACTGTACGACCAACAATAAGGGTTACAAATCCCAATCAAATCACCTCCAAAATCTCTATCTTATACTTGTAATGCGTTCCTCTATGCTGTCCATAAATTATCATGCCAAAATCCAGAAGATTTGTCAAAGTAAAGCTCTCCGCAACAACACAACTTCGTGCAATGAAGCTCAAAATGCAACCATTGAGTATGGCTGCCCAAAACACCCTTGGGTGGTCTCTCACACCTGTAGAATGCTACTACTAATGGAGGATTTTGTCTCCAAAAGCCAAGGATGGTTTTCTCAAACCCCCATCTCTTTGCAGAGACAAAATATCATAAAAAGTGAATGTCAAGAATGAATCTCTCTTTTGCTTTTTTGGATTTTATATATCCCCCTCAAGAGCGTCGACCCACACTATGGAGAAATATAACATTTAAAAATCACTTTATTTTACTCCTTGAGGCGTCCAAGTCCAAAGTGACTTAATTTTGCATTTTTACCTTTTTTCCTTACTCACCACATCAACAATATAAAGTCCAAATATTAAATATGAAGTATTAACTTACGGACTTTAAAATGAAAGGTCAAATGGACTTGGAATCACATGAGCTATAGATTTTTGGAAAGGTCTAATCAAAACTCTCCACCTCCAATCTTGAATTCCCCCAAATGGTTGAAACCCTAACTTACTAAAAATAGTAAGTTCTAGCCAGGGTGTCCAAAACCATCCAAACAAACATCCCATGAGTTCCCTAACCACACAGGTTAGTCTATGGGAACCAAGTATAGACTAATAGCTCCTAGGAAGGGGACATTATAGTCCGCCCTCCCCAAGATTGCTTGCCTCAAGAAATCTTAGATTTGGATGCATCAAAATTTGCTTATTCTCTCATGTAGCATCTTCCACCAGCAGGTTCTTCCATTTCACTAGAAATTCCCTGATGACCCTCTTCCTCAAGGTGCATTCCCTGGTGTTAATGATGGCCTTAGGTACCAAAACCAACTTCCCCTCTTCATCAAGAGGAGGCAACTCTGCAGAAGGTTTCACATTGTGCCCCAGTGCCTTTTTGAGGTGAGACACATGAAAGATATTGTGAACCCTGCTATCTGCCGATGACTCCAACTCATAAGCCATCTCTCCAACCCTCTTGGAGATCCTGAATGGTCCATAATACCGTGGCTTCAATTTTTCTGCACCACTCTTCTTAAGAGTGGACTATTGATAAGGCTGTAGCATAAGATATACCATATTACTAACCTCAAAAGAACACTCAACCTTGTGTTGATCTACATACTGCTTTTCCTGGTTTTGCACCTTTTGGATGTTCTCTCTCAAAGACCTCATAATGTCCCAACTCTCCTACAAGAGGTCTCTAGCCTTAGGTACTCTACTATCTCCAAATAACAAATCTAAGAAGCTTGGAGCCTCATACCTATAGAGTGCCATGAATAGTGACATCTAAATAGACATGTGGAAAGTGGTATTGTAGAAATACTCATCCAAGTGAAGCCACTTCACCCATGCCTTCTTTTGCCCTGCAATATAATTTCTGAGGTATCCTTCCACCCACTTGTTGACTATCTCAGTCTGCCCATCTACTGGGGGTGGTAACTCATACTGGGGGTGAGCTCTGTCCCACTCAACCTAAAGAGCTCTTGCCAAAAGTTACTTAGGAACCTGCTATCCCTGTCACTCACTCTACTCCATGGCAACACATGAAGTCAGAATACCTCTCTGAAGAATAATTCAACAACTTGAGCTGCTGTATAGGTGGTTAAAATAGCAAAAAAGTGTGCAAACTTAGTCAACCTATCAACCACCACAAAGATGTAGTCCCTACCTTGGGCTTTGGGCAAGCCCATAATGAAATCCATCAAGATGCAATCCCACTTCCTCTCAGGAATGGGTAAGGGCTGCAACAAACCACCTAGAAATGAGTGCTCGTGCTTGTTTTGCTGACACACCGAGCACTCCCTCACATACTTTTGAACTTCAGTCTTGAGGCCTTTCCAAGTAAACCACTCCCTAACCTACTTGTAGGTTTTGAAGAAACCCGGGTGTCCTGCCATAGGCAAGTCATGAAAAGCCCTCAAGATCTTATGTTTCATAGTAGACCCTGGCACCAAAAAGATCCTCCCCTTGTAAATGATCAAGTCATTTACAATTGTGTACCTATAATCACTGAGGGTGCCATCAACAATCCTAGAAGCCCACTTATCCTTTGCATACTCTATAGAAATCAAATCTCTCCAATCCTCTACAATATCCCCCAAGAAGCACAAGTGAGGTCTTCTGGATAATGCATTAGCAACTACATTTTTCTTTCCTTTGACAAAAACTATGTCAAAGTCATATGCCTGTAGTTTACTAACCCATTTCTACTGCCGGTCATTCAGATCTTTCTGACTAAGGAAATGCTTTAGGCTGTTATGATCAGACTTGACAACAAATTTACCTCCAACTAGGTATTCCCTAAACTTAGCGAATGCATGCATAATGGCTAGCATCTCCTTATCATATATACTGTAGCTCCTCTCAGTACCCCTCAACTTTATGCGCTTGAATGTGATGGGGTGTTTGTCCTACATTAGTACTACTCCAATGCCTTCCCTTGAGGCATCACACTAAAGCATGAAAGGTTTTGTGAAGTCTGGAATGGCCAAGATTGGACAAGTACTCATCAGCTCCTTAAATCTGTCAAAGCACTATTGAGCACTAGTAGACCATTCGAAAGCACCCTTCTAAGTCAAATCTATAAGGAGGGAAGATATATAAGAAAATCCCCTCACAAAGCAGTGATAGAACTCACAAAGGCTAAATAATCTCTTGAGCTGAGAGAGATTCTTGGGTGGTAGCTAGTCTATGATAGCCTAGATATTTTTCGGATCCACACGAACACCCTCTGTGCTGATGATGTGTCCCAAATACAGTAACTCTGTCATGCCAAACTCACACTTGGACATTTTGTCATAAAGGGGCTCCTGCTCAAGTATGCCCAACACAGTATCTAGGTGTCTCAGGTGCTCCTCCCATGTCATATTGCAAATAAGTATATCATTGAAGAAATGAGTACAAACTTCCTCAGCTTCTCATGGAAAACCTTATTCATGCAAGACTAGAGTGTTGCTGGTGCATTAGTTAAGCCAAAAGGCATAACCAGAAAATCAAAGTGCCCATAGTGGCACCTAAATGCTATCTTCTCTACATCCTCCTCCCATACTCATATCTAATGGTACCCAGATCTCCAATCTATCTTCAAGAAGAAGCATGCACCGTGAAACTCATCTATGAGCTCATCAATATGAGGGATAGGATATCTATTCTTGATCATTTTCTTGTTCAACTCCCTATAATCAATGCACATCCTAAGTGTGCCATCCTTCTTCTTGACCAACACCACAAAAGAAGCAGAGGGACTATTATTAGGTTTGATATGTCCCATCTTGAGAAGCTCCTAAATGGCCTTCTCAATCTCATCCTTATACCGCTTAGGATGCCTGTAGGGTACAGTGATAACTGGCTTGGCACCCTACTCAAGCTCAATGACGTGATCAAAACCCCTATCAGGTGGTCTACTTGGTGGTATGTCACTAAACACTTTGTTGTGTTTAGTCAACAAATACTAGATCTCTACTCGATACTCCTGCTTCTACTGCTTAGGAACCTTAGGCATCACTAATATCTCTATTGCCCACTAAACCTAATCATACCGTAGTATCCTCTCCATCCTCCTCAAAGAGACTATCCTCAATCCACCATCTGATATAGCTCTCAGGACATGTTTCTTGCCATCTGCCTCAAACTTCATCTCCATAGTGCAAATATTGAGAGTAAACTCTCCAATGGAATGAAGCCACTTCATACTGAGGAAGACATCCATGTCCCCCGTGCTGACCACATAATACTCAGCTTGGAACTCATAATTACTTAACTTAATAGTTAAGTTAGGGATTCTCCTCTTGCAGGTAATGACGAATCCATCTGCAAATCTGACCTTGAACCCCTCGAACTCCTCAGTTTTGAGTCCCCTCCATGCTACAAGTCCTTCGTCGATGAAGTTATGTGTGGCCCTTATATCTAGCAAGGTGATTACTCTTTGTCCCTCCAATATTCCCCACATCCTGAAGGAACCCTCTTTCTGAATGGCAGAAAATGTGCTGTAGATATATCCTCATCCTGAGCATTTTGTACCTCCTCTGTTGCACTCTCCACATCACTATCCTCCTGATCAATCTACTATTCTGAATGTTCTAAAGCTATCTCCTTGGAAGAATAGTATTCTAGCTGTTTTACTTGCCCCTTCATTGGGCACTTATGGTTTGGATCCCATGGACCCTTGCACTTGAAACACAACTTCTTCCTTTTGTATTCATTCAAAGAATCATCATCTAGGCATGGTACTGGTTTCTTTTGTGGGAAGGTGTATCGATGATGTGAAGGCATCTTATCCCTTCATGGAGGAAAAGGTTTGGGGACATACTTATTCTTAAGCACTGTAAATTCCATACTTCGTTCCTTCTTGATGGTCTCCTGTAGTGACGATAGTCAAATGCCTTAACCCAACCCCTGAGTGGTTCCATTAAGCCCTCAGTAAATAGAACTACAAGTCTCCTTTCCATTATACTAGGAACCATCACATTGAGTCTCTGGAACTCAGAAATGTAAACCTCAAGTGACCCATACTGCTTCAACTATGCCAACTCTTTAAACTATAGTTTTGCGTCCTTGGTGTCAAATCTCTCAATGAGTCTATTTGTGAACTCATCATATGTGGTAATGAGATTGTGGTTGAGTGTGACTAACTCGTGATACCACCACTTGTGAGCTAACCCATCGAGGTGAATGGTAACAAAGTTGAGAGCCTCATCCTCTAGTATAGGCTTAAGTGCCAGTTAATTGTCCAGCTTCTACACCCAAGCTCTAACTGAAACCTTGCCACTCCCATCAAATTGATCCATAGGGACTTTACTCAATGCATGTTGGTAGTCCTGATTAGATCTATGTGCTCTACCACCCATATCTCCTCTCTATCTTTTTTGGTTCATGAATTGCTCCAATGTTAACATGTCACGGATATTAGGGGGAAGTGTCATATATTCTGCATGCTGTGTCCTGATCTCATCCACCATGGGGATCTGAACCTCTAGCTCCTAATTAACTGGTGCCTGCTCTTGCATGGAAAGGTAGGCTAAAGTGGTCTGGGAACTGATCCTAGGGTAGTCCTGGTGCCATGTTCACTACCTTGGCTTGCATATCTAGTACCCTATCCTACATGTCCACTACCCTGACCTGCATGTCTATGATTATTATTGTTTGAACCACTTGCTTCTCTCTCAGGTTATGTATGTGGCTGTGTCGAAGGGGTACCATAGTTCATTTTGGCTAACATCTGTGACATCATGTCTATCATAATATCAAAATTTCTCTCCCTTCTTGAATCTGGGCTATCCGCCTGTTCCGGTCTCCTGCTTCTATCCCCCATATCACCAGTTATGCTATCACTGCCACTAGAGGAATGTCTGTGTATGCCGAAAATACCAGAAACTATTTCACCCTCTAGAATATCAGGTGGTTGCCACTATAAAGTATCTCTGGTATAAATTTGTCTTCGGTCACTCATGAACTCTACTCAACACAGGATGGCAAGATACACCAGCTCTAATACCACTGAAATAACCCACCCCATTCTATGTTTTATATTCTCTGATTTGGGTCTAGTTTTTTCTCACTATTTGAAGGGTTTTCTGTAGTTTAGTTGTAACCTGCTTGCGTTTTGATGTTGTTTCCATAACATAACCAAATGCATGCATATATTTTGCAAAATACAGAAAATTGAAAATACCTGATTTGCTCTATTTCATTTGAAATGCATTATAAAGCATTAAGAAACAATACCCATATGGTAAAATGTCAAAATCACAGCATATTACACATACCCAATTGGCTATCCACAATATGCAAGTCTAGAAATGAAAGGAACAACTTAATCTTTTTACTAAGAAGATAACATACAACCCTCAATACATGAAGAAATGACCCATACAGAGGCTTCGCAATGTACAAACTCCATCAATGAAGAGATCTTCAAGCCCCATGTCCTTACTAAGTGCTAGTACAACTTAGAAAAGGACAATATCAATAAAATGTTTGTATCTTCCCATGAAGCTCAAGAAATAGTCCAAAACCCTTTGCAAATGAAGTGCCTAGGATGAGAGAAAATTATCAGTCCAAACCAAGCTCAAAACACTTCTCAAACTCAAGACTTCTACTCACAGGTACGACTAGGTACATAACTATACAACAACCAATAAGGGATACAAATCCCTATCAAATCACTTCCAAAATCTCTATCTTAGACCTGCAATGTGTTCCTCTATGTTGTCCATAAATTATCATGCCAAAATCTAGAAGATTTTTCAAAGTAAAGCTCTCCGCAACAACACAACTTCGTGTAATGAAGCTCAAAATGCAACCACTGAGTATGGCTTCCCAAAGCACCCTTGGGTGGTCTCACACCTGTGAAATGCTGCTACTAATAGAGGATTTCATCTCCAAAAGCCAAGGATGGTTTTCTCAAACCCTCATCTCTTTGTAGAGCCAAAATATCATAAAAAGTGAATATCAAGAATGAATCTCTCTTTTACTTTTTTGGCTTTTATATATCCCCCTCAAGAGGGTCGACCCATACTATGGAGAAATATAACATTTAAAAATCACTTTATTTTACTCCTTGAGGTGTCCAAGTCTAAAGTGACTTAATTTTGCATTTTTACCTTTTTCCTTAGTCACCACATCAAAAATATAAAGTCCAAATATTAAATATGAAGTATTAACTTATGAACTTTAAAATGAAAGGACAAATGGACTCAGAATCACATGAGCTATAGACCGTTGGAAAGGTTTCATCGAAACGCTCCACCTCCAATCTTGAATTCCCCCAAACGGTCGAAACCCTAACTTACTAAAAATAGTAAGTTCTAGCCAGGGTGTCCAAAACCATCCAGACGAACATCCCATGAGTTCCCTAACCACACAGGTTAGTCTACGGGAACCAAGTATAGACTAACACCTCCTAGGAAGAGGACATTACAAGATCCCTGGGTCCTAGATTAAGATGTCTCCCTACTCCTAACTCCTGCTCAATATCATCTGTAACAATGAAACCAAACTGCCAGTCTGGCAAAGACATAAATAATCAACATGAATCTTTTATTCTTACACAGTAAAGAAATGATCACTTACATTTTAGTGACTTGCCAATGCCTGTAGTTGTAACTTGTCTATGATCAGAAATGAATCAAGAGCTCAGAGCTAAACAAAATGTGTAAAGGATTAATTAGAGTTGCAAGTGCATTTATATCAATCCATATTTAGCAAATATCGTAGGATTTTAAAATGCTAGGGTAATAATTTGGTGAATCCCACGTACATGTAAAATAATACCTATAAATGTTGGGCGAAACGAACCTTGATCAAACATAAATGTTGTAATTTTCTAGGAGAATATGGCCCTAGGATTAGCGTGGAGTTAAAATGGTATTGGTGAATTGGTCCTTATACACAATGAACCATTCAATGCTATTAGTGAATATGTGGGTGAATTAAAACATGCCTCCAAAAATTCCATTAGAACCGCGTAGTATACAATGGTGAAAATACTAATTATAAATGCCTCATAAATAATTTCATGGCGAATTGAAATGCATTTGACCGAAAATTCAAAAATCCAAGTGAATTGGCCCCCCCGCCGGTTGCAACATGTATTCACCAAATTTTAATTGGCTGATATGAACTATTCACCAATTGGTGAAGATTCACCACTAAAAAAATCCCTGTTGTGGGTAATCTTGGAAATCTAATTTTTGATTTGCATACATTTTGTTAAAGTTAATATTGCAATAGTTTCACCTTGATTTCTAACATTTGGTATCAGAGCTAATAATTTTGTTGAGAGAGGGACACCTTTCTCTTAAGTGTTAAAGGTTTTGTAGCTATAGTGGGAGCTTTTTCATTGTGGATTTTGCAGATTTGTGAAGAATATTATATACCATGGATTCTACCTCCTGTTTAGATATTAAGAAGTTTAATGGATCTAGGTATGAGATGTGGAAGTTGAAGATGGAAGATCTCCTAGATGAAAGAGATCAGTGGTTATTAGTTTCTAATGAAAACAAGCCATCCAAAATGTCTGATGAAGATTGGTTAAAGCTTGACAAGAAGGCACATAGAACCAAATAATTGTGTCTTACAGATTTCTCTTGAATGTTTATGAGGAAGCTACCACATACAAGTTGTGAAAGAGGATAGGTGATATTTACCAAACCAAAAGACTTACTAATAACTTGTATCTCAAAAGAAAGTTATATTCATTAAAAATGAAGGATGGTGATTCTTTTGTAGATCATTTAAATGCTTTTATTTGGTTTTAAGTCAGCTTGCATCTATAGATGTTACATTAGAAGAGGAAGATAAATACATTTTGTTACTTTGTTCTTTACCCGAATCTTGGGAAAATCTAATTATTTCTATCAGTGGTAGTGGTGTAGACCCAAAGATGGATAACATCATTGCTACACTTGCTTCAGAAGAAATAAGAAGAAAATCCATGAATGTTGTCTCCCAAGATGCCTTGCATGTGCAAGGAAGGTCCAAAGAGAAAGGGCCTAAAGGGGACAAGAAGAAGGATAAGTCAAAAGGGCGTTCTAAAACACTAGGAAGAGTAAAGTGTTGGAACTATGGGAAATAGGGCCATGTGAAGAAGGAATGCAAGAACAAGAAAAAGAGTGTAGATTCCTCCATTGAAAAATCCTTGGGTGATGGTGGTGCAAGAGCACCCAATCCACAGTGGCATCCATGAGGCATTTAACTATTTAATGTTCATTTTGATGTTTCCAATAAGGTCCTAAAAGACCATTCAATGTAATAAGGTCTGTTTGACCAATGCATGTTAATTTAGTTGTATCTAGGTTTCTGTTGTAAGTCCCTAGGACACTTGTCGATCTGTAAGCACAAGGTTGTTAGACAGTTAGGTAGTTAGTCGGTTGGGATCTCCCAGCTGCTTGGATTTGTCTCCCAACCACTTGGAGTCAATTTAGTACTACGCATGGTGAGTGGATAAATACCCCAGGATCAGATCGATTGTGATCATGATAGCAGTAATTATGAAGTTGAGTTGTGCAATTATGAGAATGGAGCATCTGTATACATTCCTGAAAGCATAAATAACAAGGTCCTGTTTTGTGTCGTGTAACTTTCTATTATTTGATCTCATTAGGTTTTCCTCTGCAATAATTAATTTGTTGTTTTGGGATCGAGATGGATCATTAATCCATTCCACCGGTTAGATTTCTTTGAAATCGGTGGAATGGCTGTACAATGTTTTCGTTTTGTTTTTCTGTTTGTTCGATTTCATGCTTGCAGGATCAGGTACGGGATGCATTGAAAAATCCTAGCATCCTCATGTGCTAGGTTGGGAAAGTTTAAAATCTATGTTAGATTGTTAAGGAAATAGATTTGAGTAATCGTAAAGTTTTGCAGTGGACCAAATCGGCGAAATTCTGCTTTGTTTCATTAGACATACAATTTGTGTGTATATCGCATTTGCATGTCGGATATACATTATGTGAGTATATCGCTATGTATGTCAGGTCCAGTTCCTGTGTATCTTGCAGTTGTAAGTCGTGAGTGTCTCATAAATGGTTATCAAGATTGTATGCAGTAAACATACATTGTAAATGTACAAGTATATCGGCATACAAAGAAGTCAACATTCGGTCTCATCAAATGCATATTTGAAATGCATGTTGTGAATGTACATCGCAAATGTACATCAGGTTTATATGCAAAGAAGCTCAACGGTCAACCCCATCGAAGGCATATTCTACAAAGCATATTTTGACTGCATGTTTTGATTGTATCTTATGAATAAATATTTGGGTTGCATGTTTTGAATGTATGCTGCGCATATGCATTGCGTAGATACATTGAGTCAGGTGCAAGAGGTGGCCGACAATAGCGGTGGAGGAAACCGGTGATCATAGGTGAGTTAAAGTATATTGCGATTGCATATCACAAATGTATATTCTGAATGTACATTGGGTAATGTATCTTGCAGCAGATACAAGCGTTGAAGACATACATCGGGGTGATCATTTGTAAGGTGGCCGATAAGAATGTTTTACCGATAAGTGAGAGGTGCATGTATATACATCAGAGAATGTATGTTAAGTAAAGCATAGCCATACAATAAGGAATGTATGTTAGGGTTTAAGGGTTTTTGGCTCCTCATCATATTGGTATTAGAGCTCAGCAAAAAGTCTGGGCTGTTGTGTGTTGATTCTGTCACTGAGAAGGCAAAAGTAGAAGGATTGAGAGGTTGACAAGATGCCTCTGAAAGGTAATGGCACTGCTAGAGAGTTGCATGAGATGAAGGAAAGACATGCTAAAGAGATGAGGAAGATGAAAGAGCTTGTAGAAGCCCTTCAAGCCAGGCTTGCAGCCTTGGAGATGAACAAAAAGAGAGAAGTGGAAGACAGTGAATCAGAAAAAGAAGATGATGGTGAAGAATTTGAAGAGGTAGATGAAGATCTGAATCCTGAAGATCAGAGATTTGCAAAAATGTTAAGGGCAGTTCAGAATGAAAACCTAAGGTAAAGATTGATGTTCCCAGGTACACTTGAAGTTTAAATCAGGAAGGGTTACTTGATTGGATTGCCGCATTAGATAATCATTTTGAATGTGAGGAAGTTCCTGAGGAGCAGAAAGTAAAGATTGCAAAGACTAAATTGGGAGGTCATGCTTTGGTATGGTGGGATTATGTACAATCAGAGAGGAGAAAGCAAGGTAAGTCAAAGATTTCTTCATGGGACAAGATGGTAGCAAGGATCAAAGGTAAATTTTTACCCAAGGATTATGAAGTTCAAATGTTTAAGAAGCTTCAATTTTTAAGGAAAAAGGAAATGGATGTGAAGGCATATACTGAGGAATTTTATAAATTGAGTATGAGGTCTGGTCATCATGAGAATGAGGTTGAAAAGGTTGCTAGATATTTGGCTGGTTTGAGATTGAATATACAAGATGAATTAGTTTTGGCTAACCCTAGGAGTGTAGAAGATTGTTATCAAATGGCAATCAGGATTGAGGAGAAGATGAAAAGGAGACAGGATAAGTCCATGAAAGGAAGAGGCAGCAATATAAAGGGGAGAGGATCAGCCCCTACAACAAGGCAAACCAATGAGGACCAAGAAGAGACTGGTAAAGGACATGAGCAGTATGATTTCAGAGGTGGATGGAAAGGTACAAGAGGCAGATTTGGAGGTGGAAGAGGTTCTAATACATTTTCAGGAAAGTGCTATACCTGTGGTGAGTTTGGTCATCCATCCTTCAAGTGTCCTGAAAAGTTTGGTACTACTTCAAATGGTAATGAAAGAAGAAGTGAAAAGAGAGTTCAAATTGTGCAAGAGAATGTGGGGAGTATGACAACTCCTAAAGTAAATTTGGAATCAGAAACTGGAGAAAATTTGATAATCAGAAGGATAGTGTTGCAAACATCTAAGCAGATAGATTTGAGCCAAAGGAGGAACTTGTTCAAGGCTACATGCAAATGTAGAGGTAAGGTATGCAAAATAGTAATAGATTCTGGTTCAACAGACAACATGGTATCTCAAGAAAATGGTGGATAAACTAAAACTGGAAAGGATTCCTCATCAAAATCCTTACAAAGCATCTTGGGTAAGTGATAGTCAATCACTTTTGGTATATGAACAGGCATATGTTGATTTTTAGATTGGGGAATATCAGGATAGGGTTTTATGTGACATATTGCCAATGGAATGTTGTCACCTACTTTTGGGTAGGCCATGACAATTTGATAGGAAAGCATTGTATGATGGATATGCTAACACCTACACCTTCAAGAAGGAAGGGAGAACTTTTGTGATGACACCATTGCAGGAGGGTGCTGAAGCAAAGAAGGCAGCCAAAATCATTTTGGTAGGAAAGAAAGAGTTCGTGAAGATGCATGAAGTAGAGAGAACGAAAGTTGAGGATATCTCAAGGAGTGGAGATCAAAGTTTGAAGATGATTTTAGTTCTGATTGATGGAGATCTGATGGATCAACAGAAGGTCAAAGAGCAGGTTTACAAGCAGCCACAAGTTGATTGGAAAGAAGATGATGCACTCATAATTGGGACAATTGTTTGTCCTCTCACACCAACAAGAGTTGAAAGACAAACAGATTCTGTCATAGCAGAAGTACAAGAAGCATTACCCAAGGTTTATAATGTAAGTGTTCAGACAGAGATGACAATAAGAAAGAATGGCAAGCAACGGATAGGTCTGGAGTCTTTGAATCCATGGAAGCAGGTTGTAGTTTAGAGATCATGGGGAAGACATGAGACATTAAAGAGTAAAGGTGGAATACACCCAAGCATTAACTCATGGGGCATGAGTTCTTTTCGCGGTGGGGTGTATGGTGCAGGAGCACCCAATCCATAGTGGCCTCCATGAGGCATTTAACTATTTAATGTTCATTTTGATGTTTCCAATAAGGTCCTAAAAGACCATTCAATGTAATAAGGTCTGTTTGACCAATGCATGTTAATTTAGTTGTATCTAGGTTTCTGTTGTAAGTCCCTAGGACACTTGTTGATCTGTAAGCACAAGGTTGTTAGACAGTTAGGTAGTTAGTCGGTTGGGCTCTCCCAGCCACTTGGATTTGTCTCCCAGCCACTTAGAGTCAATTCAGTACTACGCATGGTGAGTGGATAAATACCCCAAGATCAGATCGATTGTGATCATGATAGCAATAATTGTGAAGTTGAGTTGTGCAATTGTGAGAATAGAGCATCTGTATACATTCCTGAAAGCATAAATAACAAGGTCCTATTTTGTGTTGTGCAACTTTCTGTTATTCAATCTCATTAGGTTTTCCTCTGTAATAATCGATTTGCTGTTTTGGGATCGAGATGGATCGTTAATCCATTCCACTGGTTAGATTTCTTTGAAATCAGTGGAATGGATGTACATTGTTTTCATTTTGTTTTTCTGTTTGTTTGATTTCATGCTTGCAGGATCGAGTACGAGATGCATTGAAAGATCCTAGCATCCTCATGTGCTAGGTTGGGAAAGTCTAAAATCTGTGTTAGATTGTTAAGGAAATGGATCCGAGTAATTGCAAAGTTTTGCAGTGGACCAAATCAGTGAAATTCTGCTTTGTTTTATTAGACATACAATTTGTGTGTATATCGCATTTGCATGTTGGATATACATTCTGTGAGTATATCGCTAATGTATGTCGAGTTTAGTTCCTATGTATCCTGTAGTTGTAAGTCATGAGTATCTCGCAAATGGTTATTGAGATTGTATGCAGTAAACATACATTGTAAATGTACAAGTATATTAGCATACAAAGAAGTCAACGTTTGGTCTCATCAAATGCATATTTGAAATGCATGTTGTGAATGTACATTGCAAATGTACATTGGGTTTATATGCAAAGAAGGTCAACGGTCAACCCCATCAAAGGCATATTCTGCAAAGCATATTCTGACTGCATGTTTTGATTGTATCTTTCGAATGCATATTTGGGTTGCATGTTTCGAATGTATGCTATGCATATGCATTGCGTAGATACATTGAGTCGGGTGCAAGAGGTGACCGGCAGCAGCGGTGGAGGAAATCGACGATCACAGGTTAGCTGAAGTATATTGCGATTGCATATCACAAATGTATATTTTGAATGTACATTGGGTAATGTATCTTGTGGTAGATACAAGTCTTGAAGACATACATCGGGGTGATCATTTGTAAGGTGGCCGATAAGAATGTTTTGCTGATAAGTGAGAGGTGCATGTATATACATCAGAGAATGTATGTTAAGTAAAGCATAGGCATACAATAAGGAATGTATGTTAGGGTTTAAGGGTTTTTGGCTCCTCATCAAATGGTGACAATGATGCTTTGTTTATTTCAGCTAACACTATTAGTAGTGATGCTTGGCTTATTGATTTAGGTTTCTCCTACCATATGACTCCTCACAAGGAGTGGTTTTCTAAATATTAAGCTTATGATGAGTTATGTTTTAACACAAACCCGACTGCCACTACACCAAAAGCTTGAACTGTTAGTGAATGGTGGCCCGGTCATGTTAACCCAGAGACCGTGCGGGTCTGGGAAGGGAGGAGTTGAGAGTCGCACACCTAAGTGCCAACAGAGGCCCACCAGTCTGTACCTGCCCCTTGGGCAGGCACAGAATGCTAGGCTCACCTTGTGCGCATGAAGGCACATGGGCATCGGTGGGAATCGAACTCCTCCCCAGTAGAGTTGCCAGTTATGTTTTAACACAAACCCGACTGCCACTACACCAAAAGCTTGAACTGTTAGTGAATGGTGCCCCGGTCATGTTAACTTAGAGATCGCGCAGGTCCGGGAAGGGAGGAGTTGAGGGTTGCACACCTAAGCACCAACATGATGGAGGAGAAGTTTTCCTTGGTGATAAAAACACTAAGAAGATTGTTGGTAAGAGAAAGGTAAAGTTGTGTTTTAGTGATGGAAGGGTTAAAACCCTAAATGATGTTTTACATATTCTGGGACTTGCAAGAAACTTGCTTTTTGTATCCAAGTTAAATGATTCTGGAATGCATGTGACATTTGAGAAGTTTGGTTGTAGGTTGGTAGGAGGGAATTTGGTGGTTGCTAAAGGATCTTAGATTGGGACTTTGTTTAGGCTTAATGCCTCCACTTTTTGTAATTCTACCAATGTGACTGGCACTGAAAATGCATGTATGTTGTGGCACCATAGATTGGGTCACATAAGTGAAAAAGGTCTTAGGACCATTCTTAATAAAAAGTTGTTTGACAATCTTTTTGATTGTTCTGTTGGTAAAAATGATTTCTGTGAGCATTGTGTGTTTGGAAAATAGAAAAGATCATCATTTTTTGTTGGAACTAATAAAGCTGAGAGATTATTAGAGATCATTCATTTGGATGTGTTTGGACTAGTGGATGTTGACTCTTGGAAAATCTTGATATTATGTTACATTCATTGATGATGTCTCAAGATACACTTGGATTTATTTTATGCATGTTAAATATGAGGTTTTCACTAAGTTTTAGGAATTTAAAGCCTTAGTTGATAAATAAATAGATTATAAAATAAGGATGTTGAGATCTGACAATGGTGGTGAATATTGTTCTACATAATTTGACGAGTTCTATAAGCATGCAGGCATTGTTCGGTAGAAGATTGCTCCTTATACTCCCCAACAAAATGTTAATATGTGGTGACTGGTCATGCTGTAGGGGCTGTGTGTACACACAACAAGGTAAATTTTGGTGACTTTGTTAGCCACAATTTCCCCCCAAAATAATTAATGGGGGAGTGCAGGGGGCATAGCCCCTCCTATGGGGCCTAGGGGCAGATCCCACAGTAGGGGTCTGGGGGCAACGCCCCTAGCGGGGGTTGATGAAGCAAAAAATGTCCTATATTTAATAAAGACATCGACGGTTAGTTTGTTTTATTGGCTGACATGGAAAACTAACTTTGATAACCACCAAAGAGGCTTGTTAAATAGTGTCTGGAGAATTTGGAAGGTCACAGATCAAAATTGTGATTGTAGCATATTTCATATAGCATAACAATAGTTTGTGCTGTAAGATTTCTTATTGTAATCAATTTATTTTGATGGATAATAAAATACTGGATGACTGTGTTTGTGGATGTAGCCCACATTGGGTGAACCACGTTAAATCTCTGTGTTCATTTGTTGTGTTATTCTTCATCTCTATTTTCTATGTGTGTATTTAAATCTACATATAATTGGTAATTTGTATTGCTCTGGTTTGCTATTAAAATCCTAACAACCAGTATCAGAGCTGTGTAATTTCAGTTAATTCGCAAGGAATTTCAAATTTGAGTGGGAGCAATGGAAGAAGGCAAATTGAAGGTCGAGACGTTCAACGACCAAAATTACCAATTATGGAAGATGTAGATGAAAGATTAGTTGTATCAAAAATATCTATGGCAGCCATTGCAAGGAAAAGTGAAGAATTCAGCCATGATGCCAAATGAAGAATGGGAGATTCAAGATAGAAAGGCACTGGGGAACCATTTGATTGTGCCTAGCACCATTCGTGACATTTAATATATCAAAAGCAATGACTACTAAAGACTTGATGAAAATGATGGATCAATTATATGAAAAACCATTAGCCTCAAATAAGGTATTTCTTATGAGGATTTTGTTTAACATGAAAATGAGTGAAGGAGGAACTGTAACAGATCATTTAAATCAATTCAATACAGTCACCAGTCAATTAAATTTTGTAAAGGTGAATTTTGATGAAGAGGTGAGGGCTCTCTTGATTTTATGTTCTTTTCTAGAAAGATGGAATAGCTTGGTCATGTGGTTGTAAGTAACTTTGTCTTTGGTTCAAATACACTGAAATTTGATGATGTTGTTGGTGTTATCGTAAGAGAGGAAATGTGATAGAAAAGCATAGGTGAGAATTCAACATCAGGGAATGTTTTTAATGTAGAGAACAAGGGAAGATCAAAGGAGAGAGGAAAAGGCCTAGAAAATCATGGGAGGTCAGAAGGGAAGAAAGGAAGATCCCAATCCAAAGGAACAAAGGATTGCTGGCACTGTGGAAAGCCAGGGCACCTAAAGAAAAATTGTTGGTCTCAGAAAGGTAAACAAAGAGATGAACAACAAGATGACAATAAGGAAGTTAATGTCACAAGTAATAAATTATAAGATGCTTTAATTCTATATTTGGATAATGAAAATGATTCTTGGGTAATAGATTCAGGGGCTTCGTTTCATGCCACACCCCATAGGAAATATTTCCTATATTATGTTCAAGGTGATTTTGGATAGGTATATTTTGGTGATGATGAAACTTCTCAGATTGTTGGAAAGGGAAAGACAAAAATCAAATTGCAGAATGGAAACCAATGGTTATTGCAAGAGGTAAATCATGTTCCAAATTTGAGAAGGAATTTAATTTCTGTAGGACAACTAGGCAGTGAAGGCTGTATCGTTACCTTTGTAGACAAAGTATAGAAGGTCACTAAAGGTGCATTAGTAGTAGCTAAAGGTGATAAGGTAGGTACATTGTATTTGTGTATAGGTAATACTTATTCTACCATTGTTGCTATAGAAACAACTACTACAAGAACAACTACAATAGAAATAATTGCTGTAGGGATAGAAAAGACACAACAGTTACTGCAACAACAGATGTAGAATTGTGGAACCATATACTTGAGCACATGAGTGAGAAAGGGATGAAAATCCTTTACTCTAGAAAGTAACTGCTAGGAGTGAAGCAGATTGACTTGGAGTTCTAAGAAAATCATGTTTATGGAAAATAGAAAAGAGTCCAATTTCTCAAGGTTGGGAAAGAGAAGAAGAACGAGAAGTTAAAGCTTGTGCATTTAGATGTATGGGGACCAAATCAGGTATCATCTCTTGGTGTCTCTTGTTATTATGTCACTTTTATTGATGATGTATTTTGTAGGAAATACATGGGTGTATTTCCTACAAATAAAATCAGATGTGTTTAAAACTTTTAAGAAATGGAAAGATTTGGTTGAGAATGAGATAGGGAAAAAGGTGATGTGTCTTAGATCTGATAATGGAGGTGAGTATTGTAGCAAAGAATTTGAGAACTATTGTTCATACAATGGAATCTGTAAGAAGAAAATAGTTCTAGAGACCTCACAAGAAAATGGTGTGTCTGAGAGGATGAATAGGACAATCATTGAGCATGCAAGGAGCATGAGGCTGCATGTTGGACTACCTTTATATTTCTAGGTAGTTGTTGTACATATTGTTGTTTATTTAATAAATAGAGGACCTTCAAATCCTTTGGATGGTGGCATTCCATAGGAGGGATGGAAAGGTAAAATGTAAACTATTCTTTTCTAAAAACTTTTGGATGTGAAGATTTTGTCCATGTTGATATTGAAAACAAAACCAAGCTTGATAAAAAATCTCAAAAATGTACCTTCATTGGATATGGGATAGATGACTTTGGTTATCGGTTATGGGATTATAAAAATGAAAAAATTATTAGGAGAAGAGATGTCATAAATTCAATGAGAAGGTCATATATAAATATCCGTTGTACGATAAGAAGCATAAACAGACAATAAAGGAATATGTGGTGTTGGATGAAATTTCAGAAAATAAATTGCCATTGGTACTTGATGCTTAGTAACAACAAGATATCCCATAGAATCCTGCACATGTTAGAAGATGTTCTACAAGTTAAGTAGACCTCCTGAAAGATTTTCTCCTTCATTATATTTTATTTTATTAACTGATTCTACTGAACTTGAAGGATATGAAGAAGCAATGCAGGTAGATGCTATACAACAGTGGGAGCAAGGAATGAAAGAGGAAATGGATTCCTTTTTGCAAGTAGATGCTAAACAATAGTGGGAGCAAGGCATGAAAGAGCATTGCCAAACAAATGGGTTTACAAGTTGAAGGAAGAGGATGGAGGCAAGAAAAGGTATAAGGCAGACTCATGGTAAAAGGTTTTACACATAAAAGGGTATAGACTTTGATGAGATATTTTCTCCAGTTGTAAAAATGACTTCAATTAGAATTGTTCCAAGCATTATGGCTGTGGAAGACTTGCATCTTGAACAACTAGATGTAAAAACAACTTTTCTCCATGGGTATTTGGAAGAGGAGATTTATATGAAGCAACCATAGGGATATGAGGTCAAAGGTAAGGAGGACTTAGTGTGCAAGTTAAAGAAGAGTCTATATGGCTTGAAACAAGCACCATGGTAATGGTATTTGAAATTTGATAAGTTTATGGCTGAACAAGGTTACAACAGATGTCATTCTGATTATTGTGTTTATTTTAAAAGATTGGATAATGACAACTATATTATCCTGTTACTCTATGTTGATGACATGCTTGTAGCTAGGTCTAACATGCTTCAAATTAATGAGCTTAAGAAGAAATTAGGAAAGACATTTGATATGAAGGATTTGGGTGCAACAAAACAAATCCTTGGTATGAGGATCTCATGGGACAGAAAAAATAGAAAATTATTTTTGTCACAAAGTGAGTATATAGAGAAGGTGTTGAAAATATTTAACATACAGAATGCAAAAGCAGTTAGTACACCTTTGCCTAGTCATTTTAAATTGACTAAGGAGATGTGTCCAAAGACATAAGAGGAAGAAGACAAAATGTCTAAAATACCATATGCATCAACGGTTGGTAGTTTGATGTAAGCAATGGTATGCACAGGGTTGTATATTGCACATGCTGTTGGACTTGTGAGCAGGTATATGAGAAATCTGGGAATGGAACATTGGACTGTGGTAAAATGGGTTCTTAGGTTTTTGAGAGGTACTTTTACAAAGCAAATCTATTTTGGAGGAACTAATACTACTCTAAAAGGATATGTTGATTATGATCTAGCGGGTGATATAGATAGCAAGAGGAGTACTACAGGGTATGTTTTTACTATAGGAGGTACAATAGTCAATTAGATTTCAAGACTGCAAAAGGTTATTGCACTTTCAACCACTGAAGTTGAGTATGTAGCTGCTACCAAAGCTAGCAAGAAGATGATTTGGTTGCAACATTTTCTGAAGGAATTGGGCCAACAACAGAAAAATAGCCCATTGTATACTGCTAGCTAGAGTGCCATTCATCTTGCAAAGAATTCAACACTTCATTCGAAGACTAAGCACATTCAACTCAGGTACCACTTCATTCGATCAGATCTGGAGGATGGACAATTAAAGATTGATAAGATTCACACAAGTGAAAATCTTCGAGATATGTTCATGAAGGCCATCACATGGGAGAAACTAATTTCCTCATCAATTTTCGTCGGCCTTCTTGATTGATAATGGTGGAAATGAGGAACCAACTAGTCCAGGTGTGAAATCCAATGGGAGCTATAGGTGCAACGGTGGTGCTCTAGGATCAGTCTCCAAGTGGGAGGTTGTTTGGTGTGGAGCCTAATTAGTCTCCAAGTGGGAGATTGTTAATATGTGGTGATTGATCATGCTGCAGGGGTTGCAGGTACACACAACAAGGTAAAT
Source organism: Cunninghamia lanceolata (assembly GCA_027924645.1). NCBI lineage: Eukaryota > Viridiplantae > Streptophyta > Pinopsida > Cupressales > Cupressaceae > Cunninghamia > Cunninghamia lanceolata. The sequence goes on along the minus strand of BSBN01000111.1, from coordinate 21,176,245 downwards.
TTTGGTGACTTTGTTTTCCGCAGTTTCCCATGAAAATAATTAATGGGCGAGTGCAGGGGGTGGAGCCCCTCCTACAGGGCTTGGAGGGTTTGTCCCCCTATAGGGGCTCAAGGGCGAAGCCCACAGTGGGTGTCTGGGGAAACACCACTAGCGGGGATTGCTGGGGGCAGCACCCCTGAAGTAAAAAATGCCCTATATTTAATAAAGGCATCAGTAGTTAGTTTGTTTTATTGGCCAACATGGAAAATAGACTTTGATAACCGTAAAAGAGGCTTGTTAAATAGCAGTTGGAGAATGTGGAAGGTCACGGATCAAAATTATGATTGTAGCATATTTCATATAGCATACCAACAATTTGTGCTATAAGATTGCTTGCTGTAATCGGTTTGTTTTGTTGGATAATAAAATATTGGATGATTATGTTTGTGGATGTAGCCCACATTGGGTGAACCACGTTAAATCTCTATGCTCATTTGTTGTGTTATTATTCATCTCTATTTTATGTGTGTGTATCTAAATCTGCATATAATTGGTAATGCTTATTACTCTAGTCTGCCATTAAAATCCTAACACAAAATAGGGTAGTAGAAAGAATGAACCGAACACTCCTTGTGAAGTGTGGATAGGTATAAAGCCTTTTGTTTCACATTTAAGGGTCTTTGGTTGTGAGTCTTATGTTCATGTGCCTTAGAAAAGTGATCTAAACTGGATCCAAAAGCTCATAAATGCATCTTTGTAGGTTATGGTGAGAATATAAAAGGTTATAAGCTTTAGAATCCTCTAACTTGATTTATTCTAGAGATGTGATTTTTAGGGAGTTTAGAGCTTATTCAGGTGAAGAACAACCAAAGTATAAAGAAAAGACTAAAATAATGCACTTCAAGACAAAAATAGAAAAGCAGGAAGATACACATGTGGAAGAACAATGAGAGGGATCAAAGGATGGAGAAGAAGAAGAGGGTTCAAAGAGTTCATATGATATGCAAGATGAGCATATAGAAGAACATGCAGAGTCCATTACTCCTATCTTGAGAAGGTCCACAAGATAACATAATCCAATTGACAGGTATAGCCCACCAGATATTCGTTTTATATTTTCTTTATTAAGTACTGATGATGAACCTAGGTCTTTTAGGTAGGCTCTCTCTTCGGAGGATAGTGAGTCTTAGATGCAGGCCATGCAAGAGGAGATGATGGCTTTGGATAGTTGTGATACTTGGGATCTTGCTAGTTGGCCCAAAGTAAGAAAGCCCATTGGTTGCAAGTGGGTATATAAAAATAAATTTGGTGCAGATGGTTAGTTAGAGCGATACAAGGCCAGATTGGTGGCCAAGGGCTACTCCCAGAGAGAGGGAGTTGATTTTGGTGAAATTTTCTCTCTTGTTGCTGATTTTGATCCTTGTGTCAAAAGATCAAAGTGTCAAAAGATCCTTGTGATTTTGAAATTGAGCAAATGGATGTTAAAACTGATTTCTTGCATGGGGATGTCAAGGAGGAGATTTATATATGACAACTTGATGTTTTTTTGTGAAAGGAAAGTAACACTTGGTTTGCAGGTTAAAACAATCATTGTATGGTCTAAAATAATCACCCAAGATGTGGTACCAGAACCTTTGCATTGAATTTGGGTTTTGTTAGGAGTGAGGAGGATCATTATGTTTATATTAAGATTATTGATGATCATATACTGATTATTGTCTTGTATGTTGATGACATGTTTATGGGTAACAAAAGGGTGATGATTAGAGAGCTCAAGACTCATCTTTCTAGCACATTTTATATGAAGGACTTGGGGGGTGGTAAATATATTATTGGGATGGAGATCAATAGGGATCAGGTACACACAAAACTTTGGTTAAGTCAGAGTAAGTATGTCGATACCATTTTGCGAAGATTTAATATGCAAGACTGTAAGTATTCCATTTCTAGTTTGTACTAAGCTTAGTTTAGACATGTGTCCTAATTCTGATGATCATTTTGAAGAAATGTCTAAGGTTCCTTATGCTAGTGCCATTGGTAGTTTGATGTTTGTAATAATTTGCACTAGACCAGATATTGCCCAAGCAGTAAGAGTTTCGAGCAGGTTTATGTCTAACCTTGGTAGAGAGCATTAGACTTTTGTTAAAAGGGTGTTTAGATAGTTGTGAGGATTTTTTGATTACTTTTTGGTTTATAATGGTACTAATGATGTGGTGAAGTCACTGGACATATAGGGTTTTGTTGATGCAGATTGGGCATGTGACTTGGAGAGTCAAAGGTCCACTAGTGGCTATGTTTTCTCTATATTTGGAGGTGCAGTGAGTTGGATGAGTAAAAGACAACCTACGATTGCTCTATCCACCATAGAAGTAGAGTATATGGCTGCTACACATGCCTTTAAAGAGGTAGTATGGTTACTGTATACACCTAAAAATGGCTCGAGATGAATTAAATAAATATTATATATTTATTTTATTCTTATTCCTCTATCAATAAATAAACATACTAATTTATTTATTGATTCACGTTCATCATATTCCTCTAATAATTAATTATCCTAAATTGCTCTAAGGTAATCTCTAATTAAATAATCATCATTATTTAATTATTTCCTCTAAGACAAAGTCCTATGTCTAAAATCCACATCATCCATCCAACTCATTCTCCATGTCATTGGACACCTCACTGTGTTGCTCCAATAATTAAATATTCTTAATATTTAAATAAGTATTTATCCTCTCAACATGTGCCCTATTTCCTCTCAACCATCCCCATGGTCAATGTTGACTATGAGACACTTGTCTCACAAATCCTATATTCCCTCTGACATTCCAACAACCAAAGACTCCTTCCTCCATGTTCTTCTCATGGTCTTCCACCTTTATCTCATTGGTCCTTGTGAGCATCATGCCATGTGGCTCCTTGTCCCTCCTACTCCTCCACCTTGTCATCATAGTAGGAACATCTCCACCTTTATCTCTCCTCACCCAACCAATTTGATCTTGATCATACATGTCACAAGACTTATTCTTCAACCGTGGATCTTTTGACACTTGGATTTGAGCCATCCTTGGTCTATAAAAGCAAGCTCGTCACCTTCATTTTGTAATCACAAGAGCTATAGTACTTACATGCTGCAAAAATTCCATCAAGCATCCAAGTGTGCCTTTGGCCCCCATTTGCATATTGATATCATAATCTCCATTGTTGCATTATCATCTAGCTTCATAGTATCATTTAGTTGCATATGATTATCCTCATATCAATCATTATCAATGGCTTTTATCATTAGATTCATATCATCATCATTAGCATAGTCTTGTATTGTAGGATTATTTACATTGCATTTGAATCCACAATTCCATTAATCTCATTGTCATCTTGAAAAGCAAAGAAGTACAATTATGAGAGAAATATCATAATCAACAAGATCTTAGTTTCATTGGTGAATTGAATTTGAGTAGGAATTTAGAGTAATTGTGGTATCTTATTAGGTTCTTATAGTTGTTTCAAATAATCAATCACATTTTGGCACCCACGTGGGGCGTTGCCCCGAATTTAATATCCAAATTTGAGTTTTTAGTGTCCTTACAGTCGTAACAAGTCGTTTATGCGCATTTGAGTTCCACTCCTAGGCATCTATGATGAAAATTAGAGCCTACAAAAGAAATACCAGTTCTACACATATGATCATTTCTACCACGCATTTGACACTTTCTGTTGCACATATACTTTTTGTTGCACATTTGATGCTTTATGCTGCACATATGATAATCTTGCGCATTTGATTCATTCTGTTGCGCATTTGTGCTCTGTTCCTGTGCATGTAAAATTCTGTCAAGTTTTAGTATAAGTTTTTGCAAATCTTGATACTGACTCTTGTTGTAGCTGTCATTGATCGTCAAAGAAGTATGCTCAGACTCTTGATAAATTGTTTTTGTAGGTTTATGGCTTGGTTTAGACATCATTGTTACATTTACTCATACATCGATAATCTATTGGCATCTAGTTTAAAATAGGAGTAATTCTATCTTGCATACAATCATAACTTAGTCTAAATTAGGAGGTTTAATTGGACAATCTTGCATACTATCTTGCATACAAATCACAACATAGTCTAAATTAGGAGGTTTAATTGGACAATCTTGCATACTATCTTGCATATAAATCACAACATAGTCTAAATTAGGAGGTTTAATTGGACAATCTTGCATACTATCTTGCATACAAATCATAACATAGTCTAAATTAGGAGGTTTAATTGGACAATATTTCATACTATCTTGCATACAAATCACAACATAGTCTAAATTAGGAGGTTTAATTAGACAATCTTGCATACAATCTCGCATACAATCCAAACATATCATAAATAGGGGGAAGTAATTTCATCCAATCTTGAATGGAATCATAACATAGTTTAATTTAGAAGCTAAATTTGACTATCTTTTCTTTTATGCTATCATGCAAATATGACATATTGTGTTGTTAGATTAGTCACACTTAGCTTAATCTAGATGGTTAATGAACGAGTGTTTGCTGTGCTTGTAAAGGTGATAGGCATATGCTCTCCCCTTGCAATATCTTGGGTGATCAAAAAGTCAGACTCATCTATCATTGACTTTTAATTAATCCTTTAGAAAGGCCTGCTTTTGAATTGCACTTCATCCAAAAGGGACGACCTTAAGCGGAGTTTTCCTTTAAACTGCTATATAAGTGGGATAAGGCGAAAGCTAAGTCCTAACCAACGTCAACCTTGCCTTATGGTGCCAAATCAAAAAGAGGCATGCCATCACTTTGTGAAAATGATTTTTGCATTGTGGGAGGTATATGATACTCTTAGTAGGATTGGTCAAAGCTTTTAGTATCTTGCCACATGTTCGCAAGGCATTGGTCCCTCAAAGTTACTAAGAACCTCTTAGCTAGTGGCCACCTGACTCACCTTCGAACATTGCAATAATTTTTAGTGCAAGGGGAATCGATACAAGCCCTCAAGATTACTCACCATTGCCTCCCTTGAGATGAGATAGTAGTCCTCGACTAGCATAAGCTCTTGTGGCCTTCTTGAGCTTTCTAGGGAAAGGGTGAGATATCCCTACTTATCCTCTCTCGCAAAGAAGATATAATGCTCACACGTGCTTACCTATGTGATGTCATTTGAGTCGACAGAGATCTAAGTTGTGAGCTGATGTACCACAATGAAGCGTTGTCTTTAGGGATAAAAAGTGTTTGTTTTGTTTGCAAATTGTGTTAGACCTGTGAAAACTTGGGCTTTTTATAAGTCTTGAACATACACTAAATGTCACTAATAGCCATTGTACTTTACTGTCTGTTGTGTTTTCTTGCCTAAAAATAGAAAAATTACAAAAACATTAGGTTACTAGAAAAACATGTCAAAAACAAGCAAAATTGATCATACACTGCCATTTACATAGAGCTGCGCATTTACCAATTCTTGCTGCGCATATACCATTTCGACGCATTTGAAACATCTTGCTGCACATTTAAACCATTTTGCTACGTATACAACATTAATGTGCATATAACTTTCCTATGCATATAAATAACAGTACTGCATATTTATACTCTATTCTTGCGCAGTCAGACCTACGTATATACCACCTTTTCCTGTGCATATACACTCTGTTCCTGTGCATCAACAATAGTGAGCTATTCTTGAGGTTTTGTGCAAATAACCAAATCAGTTTTGGATACCTATTTTGACTTATAATTCATTTGAGAAGTTAGTAAAACCATACAGATACATCCCATATCCATTTCAAACATTTCACTTACATCTCATACTTAACCTTTCCAAAAGCAAAACAAAAACAAGATTTTCCCAAAGGTGCTATTGAGATCTTCCTATTCAAACAAATTTAGTTAGTTTCCCTATAAGGACCAATCATTTTTTTATCTAGGAGCTAGACTAAACATCTTCACAAAGTTATTCGACATCAATAGTGATTTCTATCATCCGTATTTGGCTTACTTTGGATCAACACTTTGATAGCTATACATCATAGGTCAAGCTTATTGTTCGAACAAAGGCCAAAACAACCTTTAGAAAATCTTACCACCAACACATTCAATCCAATCTTTCACCCAACCAATACCCCATCAAAACATCATTTATACCTACAAGTCTCTCATCCAACTTCATTCATATCAAACATTGTATGGTTGAAACTAGGTCTCAAGCCAAAAGAAGAAAAGAAATGAATCTATCAAACAATAGTGAACACTCTTCTAGTGATGGAGAGGAAGAAATCCCTCAAGAAGAAATTGTTAATGCCTCACAAGATCCAAAATTTTAAAAATTAATGGATAAGGTCATAACAATGGACCCGCACAAATACTTCCTTTTGCTTGCGCAACAAGGAGCCAAGTGGTGCAGGAGCACCAAGACATCTAGGTTTTGGTTAGATTTTCAAGTAGTTTGTTTGGTTTAAAAAGGTCCTTGAGACCATCTACATGTTGTAATAACGCTTAATGCCATATTTATAATGGACTATGTCCAAATAGCTAGAATCTACTATTGTTATGTTGTGAGTCCTAGGGAGGACAGTCAAGTACTAATAGGCAGTTGCATTAGTCATATAAGACAGTCATTAAAAGTCATTTAGGTTTTCATGTTTATTAGCCTATAAAGACATGTCAAGGGTTAAGAGGAAGGTTAGAACCTTGTCCCAAAGGTTAGCCAAAAGGTTAGAAAGCATTTTCTAAACAAAAACAGTAATTACAGTCCAAGAGAGGATAGTTTCTAAACAAGTTACTAGTCACTGCAGTTGGAAATCAAGAAGAGGCCCTTGGGCAGTTTCATCGACCCCCAACCACCCCAAACATCTTCATGAAAATGTTGAGGCTTGTTTTAAGCCAAGGAGGGATTCATTGTGGGTAGATATTCGATGGTTTTACAAGAAATAACAAGAACACTATTTTTCCTGCCCTTTTCTGAGTTTTCTAGTTTTTTCCAGCCGTACCTGAGTTTGTACAGAATAGTCATGACTCATGCATGTATGGGATGGTTAAAGGATTGAAGTGACTTTGAATTGAGCATTGTATGAAGACTTGACATAGAACTAGGTGAAAGAAAACGTTATTTTTCTCTAAACTGCTCTTAAAATTGCTGTCTCCTTTAGAAATTCACTATTTTTCTGTGTATTTCGTACATGTACGGCCTGGTAGTTGTTGATGCCTTAGATGGTTGGTTAGTGTGGAGTGTCACCTATCTTTTTCAATTGATTTGGGCTCTTGACACCCTAGTATATCTCTGTATATCTCCTTTAATTGAAAGTAGGTTTGAAACCCTAGTTTAGGCTTCTTTTGACAGTCCGATGGGATTCTCCCCATTCCATTGACCTTTGTCCGTCCTGATCAATGGAATGGGTTGTATGTTAGTGAGGGCAATGTCTTGTGAAGGTTTGGGGAGGCAGGAGTATAGTTTGGACTGAATTGATCTTGTTAATGACTCTATAGAGTTATGTATTAGAATGGAGTAGGGGACAGCAGCACTTGGGTGATGATCATTGACTATGGAGTGGAACCCTGATGAAATATCAGTCTTTAGCAATGTTATAGGATGTTTTGGATCTAGCAATGATCCTACGATAAGGGATATGGAAAGATTCTTTGAGGAATCAATCCTCTTTGTTTGTTGATTGCTGTTTCTGACAATCCCCATTGGAGACAGCCACTGAGGAAGAAGCTAGGTATGTTTGGCACATTTTTGGTTTGTCAAGGAAGATGTTAGTTGTTTGGCAAGTTAATGATTTGATATGTTGTATGAGGTTGAGGGTGTCTTGATAGAGACCACCATATGAAGGATATTGTGACTGTTAAGTCATGTTATGACTGTCTCAAGAAAGCATAGTTGTGACTGTTGTCCTGTAGACCCTACACAGTGGAGATGGTGAAAGGTGTGATGGAGTTAGGAGTCTTTGAGATGTGTTCTGAGGACTACTCCCTTTTTATGTCTTGAGCATGTACAAGGTGTTGTGATAAAGCCTTTCATTAGGATAAGCTTGAACCTCTAGTAAAATAGTGAACCTAGAGGATAGTTCCAATTGAAGTTTTGAACTATGAGACTGCTATCCTAGATGCTCTACATCATTTGTGGTATTAGAGCCACTAATAGGTCCTTGAGGGAGTAAAGGATCTTATGAAATAGTAAGGGCTAAGAGAGTTGTGAAGATGCCTCCAAAGAACTAGATGGCTAGAGTGAGTTGAGAGAAGCCTTAGAGGCTAGAGAAAAAGAATTGAGGGACAAAAGAGATCAGGATGCTGCAAGGGAAAGAGAGTTGAGGCAAGTGAGAAGGGAGAATGCATCAATCTTGGCTAGATTGGAAGCATTGGAGAAGAATCCTAGAAAGGATGAACAAAATGATTCAGAAGGAGATGAGGATGCAGATGAGAATCCTCCTGAGGATGAGTTGGATGCTGAAGAGAAGAAGTTTGTGAGATTGCTGAAGGCAGTCCAAGGTAGTGGAACAAAGGCAAACATAGAGTTACCTATCTATCAGGGGAAGATGGATAGTGAAGAGGTATTAGGGTGGATAGATGCCCTGGAAATTTTTTTTGAGTATGAGGAGATGAGTGATGAGAAGAAGATCAAGTTTTCAAAAACAAAACTGAGAGGAACAACACTTACATGGTGGAGTAGTGTGCAGACAGAAAGAATGGCTAGAGGTGCATCAAGAATCACTTCTTGGGGTAGGATGAAGGATATGATGAAGGATCAATTCCTTCCATCTGATTACTCCATTCAGACAAAGAGGATGAGGCAGAATCTGAAACAGAAGGACATGGATGTTATGTCCTATACTGAGCAATTTCATAGGCTTAGTATTAGAGGAGGATTAGAAGATGAAGAAGAGAAAGTAGCAAGGTACCTTAATGGGCTTATGTATAACTTGCAGGATGAAATTGGCTTGGCAGTACCAAAATCACTTGGGGAGTGTTTTCAGTTGGCCATCAGGGTTGAAGAAAGGGTGAAGAGGAAGCAAGAAAGACAAGGTAGTGGAAGAGGAAATAGAGGTAGGGGTAGACCTACTACTGAAGTTCAGAACAACAATGAGAAGGGTAAGGAGTCTTTTGTAGATCAGAGAGGTGGATATAGAGGTGGAGGTAGATTTGGATTAGGTAGAGGAGTGTTCACAGGCAGATGTTATCACTGCAATGAGGTGGGACACACATCTTTCAAATGCCCTAAGAAGGATGATGCTGATAAAAGCAAAGATAGAAGAGTTCACTTGGCACAAGAAGAGGAGAAGCCAGAAGAACCAGAAATGTCGTCAGCCTCTCCAATGAAGGTTGGAGAAATGCTCATGGTGGAAAAAGGTAAAATGCAGCCACCACCACAGGTATCTATTTTCAGAACTAATTGTTTAAGCCATGGAAAGATATGCAAGCTGATTGTAGACTCAGGTTCTCATGATAATCTTGTTTCTTGGGAAATGGTGCATAAGTTGGGATTGAAAACTTTTGATCATCCTAGTCCTTACAATGTCACTTGGGTGAGTCAAGAACAATAGGTAAGGGTTACTAAGAAGGCATATGTTGATTTTACAATTGGCCCATATCAGGATTATGTTTTGTGTGATGTTATTCCAATGACATGTGGGCATATTACCTTGGGTAGGCCATGGCAGCATTTGAGGACAATAATTCATGATGGTTATACTAATAACTATGTGGTGCATAAAGATGGTAAGAAGTTCAAACTGATACCTTTACCTTGTGAAGAGAAGAAGGAACATGTCACTATTTGTTTTGGAGAGAAACTACAGTTGCGTATGCAGGTTAAGGATGATGGGAAGCAGCAGGAACAGTTGCAACAACAGAAGGTGGAGGATAGTCCTAAAGAGCAGCAGGCTTGGGACTTGAGTTATGTCAAGGTTGGAGACATTGATTGCCCTATAAAGAGGTAGAAGAAGGAAGGCAAACAACAGTTAGTACAGGGAGGAATGCATCAAAACCTCCAGTTGTGAAGACCAGAAGTATTGCAGCAGCAAGGTCCTAGACAAGGACACCAAAACAAGTTTTATGGTTCTAACACAGTTTATAGGAGCCATGCAGGTTGGAGAAGGAGGAAGATTACTCTTGGAGAGTTCATGTTTCCTAGTCAGAGGAACATCCCAACAAGCTAGAAGAATGGTTGGAGCAGATCCCATAACTCTTGGGACAAGAGTTTTCATTATGCTGGGGAGTATGGTGCAGGAGCACCAAGACATCTAGGTTTTGGTTAGATTTTCAAGTAGTTTGTTTGGTTTAAAAAGGTCCTTGAGACCATCTACATGTTGTAATAAGAATTAATGCCATATTTGTAATGGACTATGTCCAAATAGCTAGAATCTACTATTGTTATGTTGTGAGTCCTAGGGAGGACAGTCAAGTACTAATAGGTAGTTGCATTAGTCATATAAGACAGTCATTAAAAGTCATTTAGGTTTTCATGTTTATTAGCCTATAAAGACATGTCAAGGGTTAAGAGGAAGGTTAGAACCTTGTCCCAAAGGTAGCCAAAAGGTTAGAAAGTATTTTCTAAACAAAAACAATAATTACAGTCCAAGAGAGGACAGTTTCTAAACAAGTTACTAGTCACTGCAGTTGGAAATCAAGAAGAGGCCCGATGGTTGGGCAGTTTCATCAACCCCCAACCACCCCAAACATCTTCATGCAAATGTTGAGGCTTGTTTTAAGCCAAGGAAGGATTCATTGTGGGTAGATATTCGATGGTTTTACAAGAAATAACAAGAACACTATTTTTCCTGCCCTTTTCTGAGTTTTCTGGTTTTTTCCAGCCGTACCTAAGTTTGTACAGAATAGTCATGACTCATGCATGTATGGGATGGTTAAAGGATTGAAGTGACTTTGAATTGAGCATTGTATGAAGACTTGACATAGAACTAGGTGAAAGAAAATGCTATTTTTCTCTAAACTGCTCTTAAAATTACTGTCTCCTTTAGAAATTCACTATTTTTCTGTGTATTCCGTACCTGTACGGCTTGGTAGTGGTTGATGCCTTAGATGGTTGGTTAGTGTGGAGTGTCACCTATATTTTGCAATTGATTTGGGCTCTTGACACCCTAGTATCTCTCTGTATATCTCCTTTAATTGAAAGTAGGTTTGAAACTCTAGTTTAGGCTTCTTTTGACAGTCTGATGGAATTCTCCCCATTCCATTGACCTTTGTCTATCCTAATCAATGGAATGGGTTGTATGTTAGTGAAGGAAATGTCTTGTGAAGGTTTGGGGAGGTAGGAGGATGGTTTGGACTAAATTGATCTTGTTAATGACTCTGTAGAGTTATGTATTGGAATGGAGTAGGGGACAACAACACTTGGGTGATGATCATTGACTGTGGAGTGGAACCCTGATGAAATATTAGTCTTTAGCAATGTTATAGGATGTTTTAGATCTATAAATGATCCTATGATAAGGGATATGGAAAGATTCTTTGAGGAATCAATCCTCTTTGTTTGCTGATTGCTGTTTCTGACAGTCCCCATTGGAGATAGCCACTGAGGAAGAAGCTAGGTATGTTTGGCACATTTTTGGTTTGCCAAGGAAGATGTTAGTTGTTTGGCAAGTTAATGATTTGATATGTTGTATGAGGTTGAGGGTGTCTTGATAGAGACCACCATATGAAGGATATTGTGACTGTCAATTCATGTTATGACTGTCTTAAGAAAGCGTAGTTGTGACTGCTATCCTGTAGACCCTACACAGTGGAGATGGTGAAAGGTGTGATGGAGTTAGGAGTCTTTGAGAGGTGTTCTGAGGACTACTCCCTTTTTATGTCTTGAGCATATACAAGGTGTTGTGATAAAGCCTTTCATTAGGATAATCTTGAACCTCTAGTAAAACAGTGAACCTAGAGGATAGTTCCAGTTGAAGTTTTGAAATATGAGATTGCTGTCCTAGATGCTCTGCATCACCAAGTTACCCTCTGACTTCAACATTATCAAATTAAGAGAAACAAACCAATCAAACAAAACTAAAGCTCCCAAGAAAGAAAAGGCTAAGGAAATGACAAATTTGTTAAAGGCACTCACAATACAAATCCAAGCCTTACAACAATAATTTGTAGACTTACAAACTGGATCCTTCACAAAACATTATTGATTAGAGGATATATCTCCATATCCTTTTGACAAAAGCTTGGTTATGGTACCTTTCCCTTCAAGATTTGAAGTCCCTAAATTTGACAAATATAGGGGGAAAGGTGATCCTTGTGACCACATTAGAGAGTTCAGTGCTGCATGTTTAGAAGTCACCCACAATGAGACATATCTAATGCGATTCTTCCCATGCAGCTTAGGAGGTCAAGCCATGGAATGGTTCTCCTGTCTACCTCCCAGAATCTGAACATTCAATGAATTAGTGGACAAATTTTGGACACACTTCTCCTATAACATTGAACATGAGATTTCAATGTTAGATCTATGCAACAACAAACAAAAGGGTGGAGAATCCTTTGCCACTTTCATGCAAGGATGGAGACAACTTGCAAGAAAATGTCCTTGCCACATCCCTAAAAAGCAAATGATTGAAATGTTTGTCCATAACTTGAACACGGAGTTAAGCTATCAAATTCAAATCCAATATCCTACTTCTTTTAGTAAGGTCATTGAGATGGGATTACTTATTGAGGAAGCTTTGATAGCCAAAGGACAAATAACAATCTATAAGGATGTCCCTAGTTCGAGAAACAACACAGATAAATCTAGGTTTTGGACTAAGAACAAGAACATTTTAAATGACGGAGTTGTAGATGCAAAACATGTGACACCAAAACAACCCATTCTAAATCTATCAAGTCCACACAACAATGCATCCTTAAACAAACCCACAAACAATGAACCTAAGCCAATAAACTATAATCCTCCTCGCAGAAAATTTACACCATTGGGGGAATCCATTGAATCTGCCCTAAGGAAGCTAATCACAAATAATATCATAATGCTTCCTATGGTAAGAGAATATGAACCCAAGTTTAAACCCTCTTGGTGGAAAGATTCTGACTTTTGTGAATTCCATAGAAGCAAAGGTCATAAGACAAACGATTGCCAAAGTTTGAAAAACACCATCCAAGACTTGATAGATAGAGGAGATATATGAATTGATGGTCATACATCCAATGACAAACATGTGGCATTCAAGAATCCACTTCCTAACTATGAGAAGGGAGGTACCTTGAAACAAAACAATAATGGTGGTAATAATGCCAATTACATGAACGTATCCTATGAATACACCGTTAACCACATATATGAAAGTGATTCACATGTAAATGTGATTACTATAAATAACAAGCCTGATTGTAATGATACCACTTGTTGTGGAAAGATTACTCTCCAAGGGGCTCCACCCAAACCATCTTCCATATCGAATCAGTACAATGTCCTAGACCAACTCCAAAAGACACCCGCACACATATCTATTTTGGAGATTTTGCGTCTTTCACCATCCCATAAGGCTATCCTAGAAAAGGCTCTATTGGAAACCACCATTCCAATAAATCTAGACCAAGAGAAATTTCAAGTCATGGTAGGACATCTCACTACCCTTCACTTCCTATCTTTTACCGAAAAAGATGACATGTCCATTACTCAACCTCACAATGCATCTCTTCATATCGAGCCCTCATTCATAAACACAGAATAAAATAGGTCCTTATAGACGAAGGAATAGGTTTAAATATATGCACACTAAAATTAATCCTTGCATTAGGGTTTGCTGAAAATGTTATTGATTCAAATAAGAAGATCACAATCAAAGCATATGATGAAGAAGAAAGAAAATCTAAAGGCACTGTTGTCTTACCAATACGAATTGGACTAGTAGAGATAGATGTGGTTTGCCAAGTCCTTGGCATGGAGCTAGCCTATAATATTCTCCTTGGCCGACCTTAGATTCATGCAATGAAAGTTGTACCTTCTACCTATCATCAATGCATAAAGTTCACATACAACAGCCAAGAGATTACAATCCAAGGTGATCCTGATCCATTTCAATACTGTAATGCCATCAAACGAAAGCCTGAAGTTGTCATACCTACCAACCATGCAGCCTCATCCTCTACAGCCCGTGTTGACCCAAGCTCATTACCTTCTACATCTAAAACTACTGAACTAAAAGTCAAGCTCAAGGACAAAGGTGTAGGAGAGTATTCCATTGAACAAACCTTTTGTATTGCACAATTAGCCCTATCACCCAAGTCGTATGGCAAACCATCTATGACCAAGTAGTAGTATTTGAAGATTTCTAAAGGTTCTTTTATCAAATGGGGTAATCTGTCAAAAGAAAGTGAAGAGAAAGATGTCCTTCAATGGATATACAAAGAAGAATATAGTGAATCCAAGCCATAAGATCAACAACCCCAATTACAAAATGAACATTATGGCCCATGTTTCACTATCTTGCAGAGAATGGGATATGATGGGCACAGTCCCATAGGCTTGAGAAAAGAAGGTATCGTTGAACCCATACAACCTTCTTCCTTAACAGCCTGAGACACTATAGGGATAGGATATAAAGGAAAAGATATGGAAAAGGTTACTACCAACTTAGTGGAGCAAATTCACAAATTGCAAGAAAGAAGTGAAACAGACTCTAATGAATGGGAATGGGAAAGTCTTTCTAAGTTATCTTGTGAGGATAAAGGTATTGATGTAGTTCAATCATATAGCTCCACCAATAAATACCATGAGGGAAAGAGTTTGAGGTCTAGACCACTAGAGTCCGGTTCACAAAATATTGAGAGTGAGTCTCACGAGGAAGGTTGGATGTCACACTTGATAGATAATACTAAGGAGGGTACTATTTTAGACCTTGTAAATACCCCCACAAACCTATACAACTCCTTTTTCCTAACCATCATTACCCTTGAGTCAGACCAACCTGATGATCCTCTTCCACTAGTATATCCCAAACTTATAGATTGGGAACTACAAGAGGCCCCTAAACTGGATACCTTTCAAAATGATGATGCTATTATTGACTATCTAGAACTAAGGGATAAATTACCTTCAGGCGATTAGTAAGATGGCTTCCCTATAGAACTCAATAATGTGGCTTATTTTGGAGAGAGTGCCAAGCCTTTTAGTTGCAAAAATGTAAAAATAAAAAATGGATCTAATGGTGAAAACCACTCCGTGGTAGTATTAGATCGTGAAAAAGACAAAATAAAGGATGAATCTGATGGTGAAAACCTCTCTAAGGCACCAAAGGATGAAATGATTGACACTCTCCCCAACCCTACACATAAGGAGAGGTCCTTAGTTTTAATAGAACTAGTAGAACCAGTAAACATTGGTATAGAAGACAACTTGAAGATAATCCATCTAGCAAAATCTTTATCTGAGTGAGAAAAGAAAGAATTCATCCAATTCTTCAAAGAGAGATAGATTAATTTTTCTTGGTCCTATGAGGATATGCCTGGCCTTGATCTAGATCTCATCATGCATCACTTATCACTAGCTCCATGAGCTAAACCAGTAAAACAAAAACTAAGAAAGATGCATCCACATATAGCATTGTTAGTAAAAGAAGAATTGAAGAAGCTGTTAGATGTCAGGTTTATCAGATCAATTGACTATCTGAAATGGATTTCCAATATTGTTCCTGTTTCAAAAATAGACAAGAGGATCAGACTTTGCAATGATTTCAAGGATTTGAATAAAGCATGCCCCAAGGATGATTTTCCTTTACCTAATATTGACATCATTGTGGATTTGACAGCAGGGCATACTTCATTATCTTTAATGGATGGATTTTTTGGCTACAATTAGATCAAAATAGTGCCAGAAGACCAACACAAGATGACTTTTACATGTCCATGGGGTGCATATTGTTGGAATGTGATGCCATTTGGACTGAAAAAAGTAGGAGCAACATACCGGCGAGCAATGACCATAATTTTCCATGACATGATGCACACTATTATGGAAGATTATGTGGATGACATTCTAGGCAAATCACATACATAGGAAGAACACCTGCATGTTTTAGACAAGATCTTTCAGAGACTGGAGCATATCAATGTTCGTTTGAATCCAAAGAATTGTGTGTTCAGAGTCACATCTGGCAAACTTTTAGGATACATAGTTTCAGCCAATGGAATCAAGGTGGATCTGGCAAAAGTAAAAGCTATAATGGAAATGCCACCACCCAAAATATCAGTGAACTAAGGTCATTACAAGGAAAATTGTAGTCTATCTGTTGGTTTATCTCACAATTAGTTGACAAATGCCATCCTTTCACTCATCTCCTTCACAAGAACATTCCTTTCAGATGGGATGAGATGTGTGAACAAGCTTATCAACTCTTGAAAGAGTATCTGATGAATCCTCCAATCTTGATGCCACCAATCCAAGGCAAACCACTCTTTCTTTATATTTCAGCTACACCAACAACTCTAGGGGCTCTACTGGCACAACGAGATTATGAAGGAAAGGAAAGAGCATGTATTGGTGTAGTTTTTGCATCCCAAAAGCTAAGACATTATATGCTCACTCATTCAATCAAGTTGGTAGCAAAAATAGATCCATTGAAGTATTTGCTCAGTAAGGCAACCCCGACAGGTAGATTATCAAAGTGGTTAATGATTCTCAATGAGTTAGACATTGAATATGTGGACAGAAGAGCAATAAAAGGCCAAGTGATTGCGGATCAGTTAGCAAATGCACCATTGAATGATGAAAATCCATTAAGTTTTGAGTTTCCAGATGGAGCCATCTTTAGCATAACAACTCAAGCATGGAATCTCTATTTTGATGGATCTTATACAGAACATCAGTCAAGAGCAGGCATTTTGTTGGTCACACCTCAGGGAGATACAATATCAAAATCCTATATACTACTCTTCCCTTGTACCAACAACGTAGCAGAATATGAAGCATTGGTCATTGGTCTCAATATGGTTGTAGAATGGAAAGTCCAAGAGCTACATGTTTATGGAGATTTGCAACTAGTCATCAATCAGGTAAATGATGATTATCAAACCAAAGATGATAAGTTAATACCTTACAAGCGTATGGTAGATGACTTCAAAGAGTACTTTGTTGTGGTTTCTTTTGAACAAATACCAAGACTAGAGAATAAAGCTGCAGATTCCATGGAAACCATCACCTCACTCCTGGATATACCAAAACATTAGTTGCATTATGAGTTCTTAGTGGAGCTAGTGTCTAATCTTGCATATGATATCCTTGAAACACAAATTTTATGTCACATAGTAGGATTTGATTCCCCCTTGTATGGAAATGTTTATACCTATCTAAAAGAGAATACATTACCACTTGGTATATCCAATAATCAACGAAGAACCTTCATCCATCAAGCCACTCGCTATACAATAATTGCCAATACCTTGTATCATCGAGGTCTGGATGGTACTCTCCTTAGGTGTCTAGAAAGTGATGAATATCAAACCGCCTTAAGAGAAGTTCATGAAGGTATTTGTGGAGTGCACTCTAGTGGTCCTACCTTGTCTAAGAAACTTATGCATATGGGATACTATTGGCCAAGTATGGAAATGGATTCTTATCATTTTGTCAAGAAGTGCAAGAAATGTTAGATCCATGGGAATCTCATACATGCACCGGCACAAGAACGACAACCCTTAACTACTCCTTGGCCTTTTTGTCAGTGGAGACTCGACCTTGTGGGCAAGATCCATCCCTCTTCATCCAACGGTCATAAATTCATAATAACTACCACTGAGTATTTCACTAACTGGATTGAAGCTGTACCCTTAGTCAATGTCACAAGTAAGCAAATTGCCTCATTTATCCTGAACTATATCATTTGTCGTTATGACATTCCTTTATCCATTATCACTGATAACAAAAGACCTTTAAAAAATTAGGATGTCAAAGAGCTCTGTGACAATTTCCATATCCAACACCATTCCTTCACACCATACTATCCCCAAGGAAATGGTCAGGTAGAGGCGTCTAATAAAACAATCTTGAAAATCTTAAAGAAGATAGTCAATGATGCCGACCGTGATTGGCATATATAGTTGAATCCTACTTTGTGGGCCTATCATACCAGTATCCACACACCCACAAGTGCAACACCCTATGCCCTTGTCTATGGCTTAGAAGAAATCTTGCCTATCAAGGTTGAGTTACCATCTCTGCGAGTATCATTAAAGGGTTTAATAATTGATGAAGAGTATTAGGTTTCTAGACTTCAGGAGTTAGAGTTGTTGGAGGAAAGACAACAAAATGCTTTTAATCACCTCAAGGCCTATCAGCAACAGATGTCAAGAAGCCTCAATCATAGAGTGAAACCTAGAGTCTTTCAAGTTGGTGACTTACTTCTAAAGGAAAACCCTAGAAATCAATAGGATAGAGAAAAGAAATGCAAGTTTCAACCAAATTGGCTTGGTCCTTATGTAATCATTGCTGCTTATGGATTAGGAGCGTATCAATTAGCAACATCAGAAGGTGAGTTGTTTGATGATCCCATCAACAATATGCATCTTCAAAAGTTTTATACCTAAAAAAACCCCCAGTGCAAGGGAACTAAAAAAATGGTGCAATAAAAGCAAATGGTGAAAACTTGGAAATAGGCACTATTTGTGATAAACCTACTTTCTCTATCTTTTAGGATTTCAGTTTTCATCCATATTTTCTTCCACATCCATCAAAATACATAAATATACTTATCATGGCTTGTTGTTTGCTCACCTTTACCACCTTATCAAATAAGGTTGTCCATCTAATTCTTCATCCATTGTGTCATCTATTGCAACTCCATTGTCATAGTCTTTGTCGAACGACATCACCTCTGAGCTATCACATAGGAGGCAAGTCCATCATTGATGAGCCCTCGAGGCTTCCATCCATACCTTTTGTCTTATCGTAATCTATTACATTCTATTCGTTCATCCATCACCAGTGTCAGTTTCCATAGTCGAACTATGTCACCTCTGAGCTGTCATGTAGGCAAGACCATCATTGATGAGCCCCCGAGGCTTCCCACCCACCTAGGTCTTAGGTCCACATGGTTGAACTACGTTTCCTCTACACTTTCATGTAGGCAAGGCCATCATCAATGAGCCCCTAAGGCACTAGGTCAGTCCCTTAGGGCCCATCGCATCAAGTTTCCCATCCTTTCATCCATAAGTCTTTATCCATAATAAGTAGATCATTTACTTGATTGGGGGAAAAATCCTTGACCCAGTTATTGAATCGGATCCTTGAATGCTATAATCTAGAGGATAACAAACCAGATCATGATACTATCTCTAGACAACACACAACACAACAATTAACTTTTAAATAGAATCTTGGAAGAAGACATTAACCTATTCTAGACAAACAATAATTTGCCTACACTATCAGGATTATTTTTTCTGTTATGGAAAGAAAACATATCTATGGCAAAAGGTTTTATGGTTGTTAGTCTTATGTCTTGATTTTCGTTATCATGTTTCCTATGCTACTCAAGGATGTCCATGACTAGAGGAGCTATGATGGGGCATGATTAGTTTCATTTGTTTGCTGTTTGTGGATCAAACTTTAGTAATGTGAACACTTGTCTAACGACATGATCAACAAAAGATCATCGAGGATGTTATGGGTCTTAGCATGAAAGAGTGCAATCCTTGCCTATTGATACATGCAAGCAATACTCAGGTCATCTCAGTTCAATTATACCTAGATGCTTTAATTAACTTGCTAAATCAAAATCCATGTAAGAGATACTCAAGTCATCTCGATTTAATTATACCTAGATGCTTGTACTTCCTTACAACATTTTAAAAGCTCAATGATGAAAAAAAGCACTTCAAATATTTGTATACAAGATGACTAGACCTCATTTATGCATGTTAAGTTTGCATTTCATTTCATTTATAAGCATTCCATAATTAACATTCTCCAAGTGGCTTAAGATCATCCAAGTCCTTTCTTTCATTTTATCTAAGTTATCCATTTATCCAAATCATTTCTTTCATTCTTCTAAGTTATTCATTTATCCAAAACCATTCTTCTGTTTCTTCTAAGTGATCTTTTATTTAAGATTGAGTATACTTGGCATAACAAAAATAAATCATTATCATTGTGCATATCGTAGACATGTCCAATCATAAGTTCATATCATTTAAGTGCATTAGTTACATAAGCATTTAGATCAGGATTGTGAAAAGCATTTCATATAGTGATGTCAACTATCCATATAGGTCTCATACATAACATTTATCATTAAAAAAAAATAAAACATAGATATCATTGTCATAGCATTTGCACATTAGATCATCATACATAGAAAATTAAACATCATGTATTGCACGTAGGAATCATCAGAATATGGATTAGGTCATCATAAATTATAAGCATATAGGATCATTACTCATAACATTACACATAGATATAAGTCATCATGTGAATCATAGAAACATCATATCATAAATACCATGTGCATCATAGAATCAACATGTTAGAATCATCAAATATAAGCATAATCAATAACATCAATAGCATAGATAACATCCATCCATAAGTGCACATGTGTATAGGCCATCGAACTCATATATCATCACCAAAAAAATAAATGTCCAAGTATACAATGATACCATGAATAGTATCTCGAGCTGTTAAAAATAATGTATACAAATGATACAAAGTGAGACATGTCTCAAAAATGCCTAAGAGGTACTACCTCCAGAAGGCGCTGGCTGAGGAGGCTGAGGACTTAAAGGCCCTATCCCTGGTGGCCCTCAAGGAGATAGTGGCCCCATAGCTCCTCCACTCTCCAACTGTGTGCACCTAGATCTGTTGCGTGAGCTAGGGTGGAAGCTACCTTCTCTCTTCTCTAGGGGCACAACCTGCTCATACAATGATCACTAGTAGAATATCTCCTGTCCAATGTGAACCATCTTGGTGATAGTCTATCCACTAGGACCCTGTGTTGCAGTCTTTTGTACCTGTTGTAGTAGGGTCTCTTCCCTAGTATACCTCTGAATTGCAGTATCCCTCTCCAATGTCACTGCTCTCACATCTCCCTGCAACTTTATAATCCACCCCTGTAGCTGTATGATTTGGCCCTGCATCTGGCCAACCTGTCCTTGAAGCTGAGCCACCTGGGCTTGCAATGCAACCATCTCCCTATCATATTGACCCTGTACCTATCCTTTCACTGGACCCTGGTCATGTGCCTGCACTTGAGGCTGAGGCTATACCTATGGTACCCTCTCTACTCTCTGTCTGACCCTCCTCTGTCCCCCTCCGTCTCCATCACCCCCATCATCCCAACCACCTTTTCCACCTCCATCATCTCCTGCACCTCTGCCACCTCTGCTGCCTTGCCGTTGCCTCCTCCTCCATTGTGGAGCATCATCATCCTCATCCTCATCGTCCAATTTGGGAGCTAACTCTCCAAGTCTAGAGTATCTTAGAAATGGGTGAGCTGTGAAATGTGGTAAATAGTCTACTATCATCCCCACATCAACAATATCACGTCTCAGATCCCAAGCCTGATAGGGAATCTGTAGAAAGTAAGCTCGAGCTTGCTTGTATGATGCAACAAGACCCCACCATGGACACTCCTTGTTCGTTCAAACAAATACAATAGTACCCTGGGGCATCCCTTGGACCCTACCGAACTGTCGATACACACGAGAAACAATGTGACACTCAAGAATGTAAGGTGTCCTCCCTATCAACCATCACTTCTGAAAGCAAAAAGGTAACTCAGTAGCATTGTCATCCCATGCCTCACAGTCTAGATAAGGCCGCCACTCCACTGTATCCACATTATCCAATGCATGTCTCTAGTACTCAAGCTTTCCCAACTTGGGTTGGGAAAGGCTCTCCTGATACATGTAAGAATAGGGTCTGTCCCTGCCTCTCACTCCCATGCCTATAGGCCATGTAATCTCTATATGGCTCCATGCCCATATCTATAGTAATGAAACCCCAACAGATAGACTCGCAGCCCCATCATATATAAACTGGTGTAGATCATGATATAAGTGTGCCAGTAGGAAAACACCCTAGGTAAAGCGTGTCCCCTCAGTCGCCATCCTCTCTAAAGTCCTTCCCCATCCAATAGGTAATCCATGTGATCTCCTATCTGGGTAGATCACACCTCCAATCAACCCTGCTA
Organism: Cunninghamia lanceolata; assembly: GCA_027924645.1. NCBI lineage: Eukaryota > Viridiplantae > Streptophyta > Pinopsida > Cupressales > Cupressaceae > Cunninghamia > Cunninghamia lanceolata. Next base: position 21,154,145 of record BSBN01000111.1, on the reverse strand, counting down.
GTATAGACGATAGGGGCTCATAGTAATCGACCATGTCAACCCAACTGATCTCCATCCCCTCAATATCCTCATCATCAAAAACCCTAGGACACTCCTCCAGTCTAGCTCCTACTTGTGGCTCATACTCCACCATCTCCCCGTATATCAGTATCCTTAGAATCTAGTGTACATCCTCCAATGTCACCGTCATCTCTCCAACTGGCAAGTGGAATGTGCAGTTCTCACTATGCCATCTCTTAGCTAAAGTAGTCAGCATCCCAAGGTTTGCCCAAATCTCAGACATGAAGGTCACATACCATAATCCAACTAACCCTAGCACCAAGTGATCGGTCTCTATCAAGTAAGGTCATAACAACTGTGTAGCAGGAAATCTCTCCCGTGACATCACTACGTCTAGCTCATCCTGCAACCAATAACACAAGTGCATTAATCAAGCAACCAACTAAACTACATATCTATTGAATCTATCAAAACAGTTACTTAGCTATCCTATGAATAACCTATCCTATCATCTCTTCTGAGATTCTATCAATCTCAAAGATCACCTATCAGTTGGCCAACATCGATCATGATGCCGACTCCATCTATCAGCTAAGCAAATGACTTATTTTAATCAGATGAGCAATTTTAGCCATCAAAAGTGTAGCTTCATCATGTATGTGCAGAAATACCATGCATATGCACAATATCATTCATATGCATAGAATTAGGAGTTGGATGCATTGATCCTTGACGAATGTGCAAGATCATAATGCATGTGCAAAATCCCTAATTGTATGCGCAAGAATGCAATGAATGTGCAAGATTGCTTATCAAATTCAAAAATTTCACATATGCATGATTTTGGTGGGTATATGCACATTTTCTTAATGGATGCGCAACATAAATTATCAAATGCATAGGAAAAATCTTGCTGTGCATGAAAAATAGTTGACTTTTGACCTAGATTTTGACCCTAATAAATGCACTTCACACAAAATTAAAGGCATATATACTAGGGGTCTATACTTTGTTGGGTGCCTGAATCGATGGATCCTCTCAAACTTGTGGTTAGCTACTGGAATTTGCTGCATCTTCGTTGACTACTCTGCTCTACTATGCTCTAGGGCTCCCTATAATCTCTCTTCAAATGACAACTGTGCAAATGACTAAGAAAGAGACCCCACATTTTAATTTATAGCCAAATGAACCTTAACTAGAGGTGTTTTAACCTTGCACATGCATGCTATGTTTGTCATCCATTTCCCATTCTCCATCACCTATAGTTTTCACTTGTAGATCATGTCATTCATTTTTGTTCATCGTGAGATCATTCGTTATCCTTTTGCAAAATTCATCCCAACCAATCTCCCAAGGGGGCATCCTACTGTCATCAAACTTGTACCAGGCGCAAACTAGGGCATGTATCATACTCATAAAATTTTTATTCTTTGAAACAATGTGATAAAACACATTGTCTCAAAGAGGGGCAAAATGTATACACCTAAAAATGGCTCGAGATGAATTAAATAAATATTTTATATTTATTTTATTCTTATTCCTGTATCAATAAATAAACTTACTAATTTATTTATTTGATTCACATTCGTCATATTCCTCTAATAATTAAATATCCTAAATTCCTCTAAGGTCATCTCTAATTAAATAATCATCATTATTTAATTATTTCCTCTAAGACAAAGTCCTATGTCTAAAATCCTCATCATCCATCAAACTCATTCTCCATGTCATTGGACACCTCACCATGTTGCTCCAATAATTAAATATTCTTAATATTTAAATAAGTATTTATCCTCTCAACATGTGCCCTATTTCCTCTCAACCATCCCCATGGTCAACGTAGACTATGAGAAACTTGTCTCATAAATCCTATATTCCCTCTCACATTCCAACTACCAAAGACTCCTTCCTCCATGCTCTTCGCATGGTCTTCCACCTTTATCTCATTGGTCCTTGTGAGCATCACACCATGGGTCTCCTTGTCCCTCCTATTCCTCCACCTTGTCATCATAGTAGGAACATCTTCCACCTTTATCTCTCCTCATGGTGTAGTCACAATAGGAGGGTTCACAGAATGAATTGTCTAGACTATGCAACAAGAGTAAACACAACAGAATCGACTCAAAGGAATGAAGTAAATGTAGATTCAATCATTCAGTATATCATAGAATTTAAATACAATCTGGTCAGCATCATGCGGGCTTACAACTAGGGCTCAAAGGCCTAATTACAGAATATGCACAAGATATAGCTTTGAAGCTCCTGTTGACACTCATTTTGACCAGGGGTTGATTTGTCATGATCAGGAGGTTTCTTCATTTGAAGCCTTTATCTTCTTGCCCATTTTTTCTAAGTGTTGGACCTCCTCAGCATTTTTCAACTGCAGCATCATGTTTTCCTGAGGAGGAGGTCATCATCATCATCTTGTCTTCGATGATGATCTGCATCATCATGTTCCTCGTCGACTTGTTTTTCATTGTCATCATCATATTCGGTCATCGGGTGATGTTTGGTTTTTATCATGATGATGCTGCCGAGCTACGGTGCACCCGCATCTGCTTGCGAGAGTGATGTTTCAAAGTCTCCTGTGATCTTCCATTTATCACCTTGCGCGAGCATGATGATGATGTTGCTTATTCTTTGAATTGCTCGACCTAACTTGTTTTTTCCTAAGGGTCGTGTTCATCATCATCATATTTCCAATTATCATCCTGTTGCTTGTGGAGGTCATCATGTTTTTTGCCTTCATGATATTTCGCCGGGGTGATATTTTTATCATCGGGTGATCTTGGTTAACATCATCCTGATGATGTTGTTGAAGAGTTGTAATTGCGACCCGATATTCACTAAGGTCATCATATTTTGGGAACGTCAGGATGATCTTCGTCAATATCATCCTGATGATGTTGTATCACTTCTTGCTCTTTGTTTCTCATCCTGATGATGCTGACGTCATCCGTATATCAGGGTGATATTTTTCTTTCTGCCTATCTGCATCATGATATTTGCGAAGGAGGGGGTGATATTTTCATATCACCCGGATATATGTTTGTTCGAACATCATGATGATGTTGAGGAGATATCCGCCTGCTAGTTTCGCGTGTTATCTATTGAGGGTGATCTTTTCAAGCAGCATCATCATATTCAGTTTTCGCCCCGATCTTATAGAGGAGCTACAGTGCAACCTGATATTTGAACATCAGGAGGATATTTCCAAATATCCGGTTGTCTTCCGAATATCATGATGATGTGAATGTGATGATGACGTCATCCGGATATGAGGAGGAGCGCGGTAGGCAGATATGATGATGACGTCAGCAGGATATGATGATGACGTCATCAGGATGTTCATCGGCCAGACTTTTGGTATCGGCTCAGCAGGAGGATGTTCCTCCGATGGATCAGGTTGTGCCGATAAAGGCGGTTATCATGAAGGATTTGTTTCAAATATCATGATGACGTCAGGGTGATATTTCGAACAACAGGATATCATGCTGCTGGAGGATGATGATGATGAAGTCTATACTAGTGTCGTCGGGAGCAAAAGCACCGACATGATATATGCTCATGACCTAGTATATAAAGTGTTATTGAGGTCATCACGGGGTGCATGTGGGATATTGAGGTCCTGCATATTCGAAATATCATGATGATGAGTCTCGGCGGGAAAACCTTGCGATGGTCTGTTTGGTGATTTTCCCCAGGCCGCGGGTTGGTGCGCCATTAATGGCGATTGTTGCAGAGGTATGGGCGATGGCGTGGGTCGATCTTGTACCCGACTGGAGGTGTCAATCAGCGGGCAGTGGCGCAGGGCTCGAGATATCTTCCTGTCTCCTCCCCTACCTGCTGCATTCATGTTTGGGCGCCAATCTGGTAGTGTGTTTGAGCGCCATTTTTATGGTACTGTGTATCTGGCGGAATTTTGGTCAACATTGTAATTAATTGCTGAGCACCTACCTGGCTGTTATAAGCAGGTTGTGTTGTTCATTTGTTGTTGTTGAAAGTTGACGATTCTGGCTCTGTAATGCATGACAAGCTGATCTGGTTGCTCTGTACAGCTTACCTGTGAGTTTATGTATCTCCTGTTGTTTGTTTTTGGCATGAACCCACTGACTTCATGATTAAATTTATATGAGAAATGCTGTTTGGCATGTGTTGTGTTAATTCTGTCTCCAGTATTGCATGTATTCTTCTTCTGAATCTGGATGTTTAGTAATGTTTAGATTCTAGAGCATAGAATTCCTATGTTGACTGTCTGATCTTTTAACTTCTACTCAAGGGGTAGATTAAACTGTTTTCAGGTTGAACATTGGGAAGGGTATACTGCAGTAGGGATACCATAAGTAGAGATAACCTAACACTTTGTACTGGGAGATGCTTGTAAGGCAGGTATCACATATATCCCCTTGAAATCCAGTTTTAGTTGTTTATGCTGATCATTCACAGGTGTATGTCTATTGACTCCAGGCCCTGGATAGGCACCAATCATGCTTTGTTTTGTGTTATAACCATACCCAGCTTTGCATCCACACTTAAACTCCAAAGCAAAATCTAAAACCAACATTAGGACATTAGAGTTAGTTTAGGATCCTCAGTCCTCTGTCTGCAACTGCAAATAGGCCCAAAGCTAGCCCCTTTGCCCTTATCTTTCAGTTTTGGTCTACTTACAGGAGGACTATCTGCTTTCTGTCAGCATCCCAGCCTTGTATGCATATCCTCATGGATGTTGAGTAGGGAATACCCCCCTAGGTCTTGCAGAGCCTGAAGAAGAAGAGGAGATAAAATATAGAGTCTATCTCCTACACTGTTGACCCCCTGGCCCAGAGCTCCTGTTGATCACTGATGGCTACCTTGTAGGGATATCTGGGAATAAGCATCCAGTCTGGGAAAAAGTCAACAGAAATTGGCGACTCTACTGGGGAGTGAGAAGTAAAAGACTATCTAATCATCTCCAGTGATATATATGTGACCCATCTGAGTCAGCAACAGAAGAAAACTCCGCTGGGGAGTCTTGTGGAAGAACCCTGGTTTTCAGAAGAAAACAGTTCCTAGCAATAGGTGGCGACTCCGAAGTAATCTCCCAACCGGTCAAAAGTAAATTTGTATGCAGGGGAGAAGATCCCAACAAAATCCTCTATTTGAAGAGTTACCATTAACAAAAAGAATGATGTATAGAAGAAAGGGAACTGTCTCAGCTAGTCATGAGAGCTCCCCCAGAAAAAGTGATGATGTACAAGATAACCCTAGGCCATCAGGACAGCATGCTCCTTATTTTTCAAGTGCAGAAGCTGATATCCAAGGTGCATATGAGAGGCAACAGGGTGGTAGTATGAGAATGAGGTCAGAGGTGTTCCAAGAACGCCCTTTTCTAGACCCAAGTGAGAGGTTTGAAGAGGCAGAGTCCCTAAGGGATGATGAAGATGATGACCCAAATGGTATGAGACCATCTACCTCCAGACCTAAGGATGAACAACTAGCTGAAGAAATCAAAAGCCTAAGAGCAGAACTAGAATACTTACAAGCCATGAAAATCAGAGATGATATACAGCAGAAAGTGCAAGCCTTGAGAACTGCCCAAAATAATTCAGTTCCTACCTTAGAAAATGCAAATATGCAAAGACATCAGCAAAGATATGAAGTGCATCATCAGCATCATGATGACAGACAAAATGTGAATGATGCTAGGATACCACTAAACAATGCAGGAAACCAAAATGCAAATAGAAATGTTAATGTTAATCAGCCAAACAGACAGCCCATGCAGTTGGACAGATTCAGACAGCTGGTGTTTGATGGTATTCCTGGGTATCCCAACCCCATTGATAAGCATCTGAGGCTGCAAGTGCCTAAGTTTTCAGGAAACAACACAGTGTCAGGAGAAGATCATCTAAAGGCCTTCCAAAATGTCATGGACAATTTTGAGGTTGAGCATGAGGATGTTTTCATGAAGTCATTCATGCAATCCTTAATAGATGAGGCAAGAGAATGGTACATGAATCTGCCTGACCGGAGCATATCATCATGGGATGATTTTAAGAGGATGTTCAAGGAGCAATATGGTGATAAAACTGACCCTAGCTTCTTTGTAAATGAGTTCACCAGCATCACCAAAGGGTCAAATGAACAGGTTGCAGACTTTAATGCGAGATTTACTAAAGTGTTGAACAAACTGCCACATCATATGAGGCCAAATGAACCAATGTGCATAATTTTGTACATCAATGCCTTTGATGCAAAGACTGCATATGGACTGAGAGATAAAGGTCCTGCCACTCTCAGGGAGGCTTTCAGGATTGCAGTAAATATTGAAAACAATAGGAAAGCATCAGGCAAGACAAATAGAAGGGATGATGTAAAAATTCTGCAGAATCCAAATAAGCCTCAGAACACTCAAGGTAGTACATCTGCTCCTGAAGATAAGATAGACAAACTGGCAAATGTTGTTAAGGACCTGAGCTATAGATTAGCTAGAAGTGAAAAAGGGATGGGTCCTGATAGGCAAGTCTATCAAAGACAGGAAAAGAGGCCATCATTACATGATATGCCTTATAACACCAATTGGCATGATGGTAAGCCTGTATATCCACGTAACAACACAAGTCAGAGGGCTCAACATGCCAAGGAAACTCCTGATCCCCTGAGGAAAACTATAAATATTGCTGATGATGCTCCGTGGTGTATAATCTGTCAGATGCCACATTCACAATCACAGTGCATGATTGCCCAATCTTTGTATGATAATGCTACATCTTGTAATGAGTGCAATGAGCCACATCATGTGCAGGATGATGATGTTAACATGATGTCCATAGGTAATGGATATACTCTATATGGTGCTGATGAGAAGACACATGATCAGGTTCAGGCCTGCCAACAGTCCCCATATGATGAAGATCATGAGGATAATTATGTGTATGCTCAGAACTCACACAATTTTCTGAGTAGCTTACACCGACCTTCTGATGAGGAAATCAGAGCCTTCACAGCTGCAGCAGTTGCTCAGGTCAAGAGCAACTACAATCTCAGAGGTAAAAATCAGGTTGGTAGCCCACATCAGCCAGAAGATATTTCTGCAGGTCAGCAGATGCATGGTCATAAAGGAACTGAACCACAAAAAAGGCAGTGGGTAAATAACAAGCAGAACTTTAGATACAGAACAGGTCATGATTTCCAAGGACCAGAAAACAAAACCCCTCAGGCTGAAGATCAAAGTAGAGGTTCCCAAGACAGGAATGATGATCAGGGAACTATGAGAATGAAAGCTAAGTCAGCTCAGGATAAAAGCAAGATTGTGGAGCAAGCTACAACTGCTGTACAAAACTGTGCTCCATTTGATATAGCCCAGATCCTCTCTCAGGTAAAGGTCTCTGTTCCACTTATGGAACTCATGAAAGTGGAAGAGATCAAGAATAGAACAATATCCCTAATCTCAGGGGTACCTTTTCAAGTTAAGCAAAATGACCAGACCCAGGGTGAGAAACAGGTCATGTGCAATGAAGAAGATGAGACTCCTGAAGTCTATTTAGGAATGACCATGACAAAGTGTCCTTCACAGGTGGAACCATTTTATGTTTCCCTGGTTATAAATGGTAAAATAATTAGAAATTGTATGCTTGACTCTGGAGCATCCACAAATGTCATGCCTTTGGCTATCATGCAACAAACAGGATTAGAAATTGACAAGGCATGTGGAAAATGCTATGCAATGGATGCCAGAGAGGTACCAGTTATTGGAATCATGAAGGATGTGGATTTCAGACTGGCAGCATTTCCTGAAAAGAAATATAAGATGAATATAACAGTGGTTGACATCAAGCCACAGTATGGTATGCTGCTGTCAAGAAGATGGGCAGCACTAATAGGTGGAAGTATGCAGCTGGACCTGTCATATGCCATGATTCCAATGAATGGCAGGGATGTCAAGCTAATTAGAGAGCAAAGATCATCAGAGACAGTGGAAGACCAAGAAGCAAATGAACAGGTATGCTTTGTGGACACTGACTGTGATAACTTCAGGGTTGTCTCAGATGATGCAGAAGATGAAAAGAAAAATGTCTGCACTGAAGAGCTGGATCAGCAAGGGTTATGGACCATGTTTTTTGATGGAGCTTGTGCAAAAGAAGGCTCTGGAGCTGGAGTTGTTTTCCTGTCTCCAACTGGTAAGCTCCTCAAGTCCTCTTTCTTGCTGAGGTTTGATTGCACAAACAATATTGCAGAATATGAGGCTTTACTTTTAGGCCTGAATATTGCTCTCAAACATGGAATTAAAATGTTAAGAGTATTTGGAGACTCTGAGCTGATTGTATCCCAAATCAGAAATAAGTATGCTGCAAAGAATAAAAGACTGAAACAATACAAGCATGCTGTTTGGGATACTATTGAGTTATTTGATGCATTTTCAATTGGCTGGGTAGAAAGGTCAAAAAATGTTATGGCTGATTTCTTAGCCAATGTAGCAATAAGGCCAGATGACATCACTCTGTCAGGTGTCACAGATGTAGAAGTTAAAATTAGGCCTGCCATACCAGAAAACATATGCAGTTGGCAAGTTTTTAATGATGATAGGGATTTGCTGAAATTTTTGCACTGCATAGATGAGTATGAGAACCAACAGATTGATTTCCAAGCTTTTGTAGAAACTGTAGATGGAAAAGAGACTCTTGTAGGGAAGGAGATCATCCAGTTGAAGACCAACAAGATCCCTAGAGGGTTAGTGGCTTTGGAAAGAGCCTTTGACAGTAGAGACAAAATGGTCACAAAGACATCCCCCACAAATAAGGAGGATTTAGAAGAAATAAATTTGGGGACATCTCAAGCTCCTCAGAAGGTATATATTGGCAAACAGCTCAAACCACACATAAGAAGTATGCTGACTGCATTGCTAAAAAGGTATAAACATGTTTTTGCTTGGTCATATGAGGACCTAAAAGCTTATAGAGAAGACTTATTCCAGCATGAGATCCCACTGAAGCCTGAAGCTAAGCCATTTAGACAGAGGCAAAGGCCTATAAATCCTACCTTAGCTCCCAAGATGCAGGAAGAACTCAAAAGGCTCAGGGATGCTGGAATAATTGTGCCCATCAGACACTCAACTTGGGTGTCTAACCTTGTCCCAGTCAGGAAAAAGAATGGTGATATTAGGCTTTGTGTGGATTTCAGGAACTTGAATGTATCCTCTTTGAAGGATAACTATCCATTGCCTAATATGGAAACTATGTTGCAGAGAGTGACTGGTTGTGAACTCCTATCCATGATGGATGGATTTTCAGGATATAATCAGGTAAAGGTAAAAGAATCAGAACAGTATAAGACTGCCTTTACCACTCCATGGGGAACATATGTGTATGTTAGAATGCCATTTGGACTAACAAATGCAGGTGCTACATTTCAGAGAGCAATGGATGTTGCTTTTGCAGGGCTGATTGATTCAATCCTGGCAGTATATCAGGATGACCTGACTGCCTACTCAAAGAAGGAAGAGCAGCACTGTTTGCATCTGGAGCAGATTTTTATAAGAGCACTAGAATATGGTATTTCTCTAAACCCAAAGAAGTGTGCCTTTGGAGTAGTTGAAGGAAAGCTTCTGGGACATATTGTTTCCAAGGATGGAGTCAGGATAGATCCAGACAGAGTGGCAGCCATTGACAGGATCCAAATGCCAAAAACTGTGAAAGGAGTTCAGTCCTTCTTTGGATAGGTAAACTTTGTCAGAAGATTTGTTCCCAACTTTGCAGAGATCACAAGGAACATCTCCAAGATGATGAAGAAGGATGCAACTGTCAACTGGGAAAGGGAAGCAACAGAATCATTTCAGAATATCAAAGAGGCAATAAAGATGGCCCCTGTTCTTAAATCTCCTGATTTTTCTAGGCCATTCCAGGTGTTCTCATTTGCTTCCTTTCATACTGTAGCTGCATGTTTGTTACAGAAAAATGAAGAGGGTTTTGAACAGCCCATTGCCTTCTTCAGTATGTCCCTGCAGGCCTCTGAATTGAAGTATGATATTATGGAAAAGCAGGCATATGCACTTGTTAGAGCCATTAAAAGTTTCAGACCATACCTGGTAGGGTCACATATAATTGCATATGTACCTCATGCTGCAGTCAAAGACATATTCACTCAGCAGGAGGTGACTGGAAGAAGGTGCAGATGGATAAACAAACTGCAGGAATTCAACATAGACATACAAGTTACTAAATTGATAAGGGGACAAGGATTAGCCAAGATGATGGCACAGTCAAACTTGGAAGCATGCCAAGTTAATGCAGTCCAAGATGAGAATGTAAGTGCATCAGGATCTGAATGGTACAAGGATATTGTCTATTATTTGCAAAATCTGAATTGTCCCTCCCATTTCAGTGACAATCAAAAGAGGACTCTGAAGCTACATGCAATCAGGTATGTCATTGTTCAAGGTGAGTTGTACTGGAAGAATCCTGATGGTGTGCTGCTGAGATGTGTGGATAAGAATATGGCTAACAATATTTTGATTGACATGCATAAAGGACTGTGTGGTGGCCATTATACTGCCCAAACAACAGCTCATAAAATTCTCAGGGCAGGATATTGGTGGCCCACTCTCTTTTCAGATGCACAGAGGTTAGTAAGAAAATGTGACCCTTGCCAGAGATTCTCAGGAAAGCTAAAATATCATGGTGCTTTACCCCTCAGAGCTGCACCTGTGGATGCTCCATTCCAACAATGGGGAATTGATTTTATAGGGGAAATTGCAGACAAATCAAGTGGGGGACACAGTTGGATTTTGGTGGCAACTGACTACTTTACCAAATGGATTGAGGCCATTCCAACTAAAAGAGCTACAAGTAAGGTGGTGACAGACTTCATACTAGAGAACATCATCATCAGGTTTGGAGTACCATCTAAAATAATCACTGATAATGCTATGTGCTTCAGATCAGGTGAGTTTGTTGACTTTTGCAACAGGTATGGGATAAGCCTGTCATATACATCACCATATCACCCACAAGGAAATGGTCAAGCAGAATCAAGCAATAGGAGCATCATGAAAATTGTCAAGAGGATACTGGACAAGAACAAGAGAGCTTGGGACTCAAAGTTGAATTTAGCAGTATGGGCTGACAGAGTGACTGTGAAAAGGGCTATTGGGAAGTCACCTTTTGAGCTGGTATATGGTACATCAGCTAGACTGCCCATAAACAATCTCCTACCAGTTTACAGATTCATTCAAGAGTATGATGAGGACATTGAAGACCCCATGACAGAAAGGGTGAATCAGCTGGTTGCATTGGATGAAGACAGAAGGAGAGCCCACCAGATCAATCTCAAAAGACAACAAGGGATGAAATATCAATTTGACAGGAGAACTACAAAAAGGAAATTTCAAGTTAATGATCTGGTGCTCATTTGGAATGCTAAAGATCAGGAAAAGGGTAAACATGGCAAATTTCAGCCCTTATGGATGGGCCCATATCAGGTTTGCAACACTCATGGGGAGGATTCTTATTTCCTCCAGGCCCTAGATGGTGAAATTCTGGAATTGCCTGTGCATGGCCAATTCCTCAAGTTCTATTTTACATGAATATCTGGTTGCTGTGCACATTTGTAAAATATGTATGTAGTGTAAATGCCTTGTGCAGCTCGCGTTTTTTGGCTTTTTGTCAGGTCTGCCCGGAGATCTGGTTCTCGCTGCAGGTTTTCACCTGCACGTCCCCATTCGGAGCCACTGTTGACACTCATTTTGACCAGGGGTTGATTTGTCATGATCAGGAGGTTTCTTCATTTGAAGCCTTTATCTTCTTGCCCATTTTTTCTAAGTGTTGGACCTCCTCAGCATTTTTCAACTGCAGCATCATGTTTTCCTGAGGAGGAGGTCATCATCATCATCTTGTCTTCGATGATGATCTGCATCATCATGTTCCTCGTCGACTTGTTTTTCATTGTCATCATCATATTCGGTCATCGGGTGATGTTTGGTTTTTATCATGATGATGCTGCCGAGCTACGGTGCACCCGCATCTGCTTGCGAGAGTGATGTTTCAAAGTCTCCTGTGATCTTCCATTTATCACCTTGCGCGAGCATGATGATGATGTTGCTTATTCTTTGAATTGCTCGACCTAACTTGTTTTTTCCTAAGGGTCGTGTTCATCATCATCATATTTCCAATTATCATCCTGTTGCTTGTGGAGGTCATCATGTTTTTTGCCTTCATGATATTTCGCCGGGGTGATATTTTTATCATCGGGTGATCTTGGTTAACATCATCCTGATGATGTTGTTGAAGAGTTGTAATTGCGACCCGATATTCACTAAGGTCATCATATTTTGGGAACGTCAGGATGATCTTCGTCAATATCATCCTGATGATGTTGTATCACTTCTTGCTCTTTGTTTCTCATCCTGATGATGCTGACGTCATCCGTATATCAGGGTGATATTTTTCTTTCTGCCTATCTGCATCATGATATTTGCGAAGGAGGGGGTGATATTTTCATATCACCCGGATATATGTTTGTTCGAACATCATGATGATGTTGAGGAGATATCCGCCTGCTAGTTTCGCGTGTTATCTATTGAGGGTGATCTTTTCAAGCAGCATCATCATATTCAGTTTTCGCCCCGATCTTATAGAGGAGCTACAGTGCAACCTGATATTTGAACATCAGGAGGATATTTCCAAATATCCGGTTGTCTTCCGAATATCATGATGATGTGAATGTGATGATGACGTCATCCGGATATGAGGAGGAGCGCGGTAGGCAGATATGATGATGACGTCAGCAGGATATGATGATGACGTCATCAGGATGTTCATCGGCCAGACTTTTGGTATCGGCTCAGCAGGAGGATGTTCCTCCGATGGATCAGGTTGTGCCGATAAAGGCGGTTATCATGAAGGATTTGTTTCAAATATCATGATGACGTCAGGGTGATATTTCGAACAACAGGATATCATGCTGCTGGAGGATGATGATGATGAAGTCTATACTAGTGTCGTCGGGAGCAAAAGCACCGACATGATATATGCTCATGACCTAGTATATAAAGTGTTATTGAGGTCATCACGGGGTGCATGTGGGATATTGAGGTCCTGCATATTCGAAATATCATGATGATGAGTCTCGGCGGGAAAACCTTGCGATGGTCTGTTTGGTGATTTTCCCCAGGCCGCGGGTTGGTGCGCCATTAATGGCGATTGTTGCAGAGGTATGGGCGATGGCGTGGGTCGATCTTGTACCCGACTGGAGGTGTCAATCAGCGGGCAGTGGCGCAGGGCTCGAGATATCTTCCTGTCTCCTCCCCTACCTGCTGCATTCATGTTTGGGCGCCAATCTGGTAGTGTGTTTGAGCGCCATTTTTATGGTACTGTGTATCTGGCGGAATTTTGGTCAACATTGTAATTAATTGCTGAGCACCTACCTGGCTGTTATAAGCAGGTTGTGTTGTTCATTTGTTGTTGTTGAAAGTTGACGATTCTGGCTCTGTAATGCATGACAAGCTGATCTGGTTGCTCTGTACAGCTTACCTGTGAGTTTATGTATCTCCTGTTGTTTGTTTTTGGCATGAACCCACTGACTTCATGATTAAATTTATATGAGAAATGCTGTTTGGCATGTGTTGTGTTAATTCTGTCTCCAGTATTGCATGTATTCTTCTTCTGAATCTGGATGTTTAGTAATGTTTAGATTCTAGAGCATAGAATTCCTATGTTGACTGTCTGATCTTTTAACTTCTACTCAAGGGGTAGATTAAACTGTTTTCAGGTTGAACATTGGGAAGGGTATACTGCAGTAGGGATACCATAAGTAGAGATAACCTAACACTTTGTACTGGGAGATGCTTGTAAGGCAGGTATCACATATATCCCCTTGAAATCCAGTTTTAGTTGTTTATGCTGATCATTCACAGGTGTATGTCTATTGACTCCAGGCCCTGGATAGGCACCAATCATGCTTTGTTTTGTGTTATAACCATACCCAGCTTTGCATCCACACTTAAACTCCAAAGCAAAATCTAAAACCAACATTAGGACATTAGAGTTAGTTTAGGATCCTCAGTCCTCTGTCTGCAACTGCAAATAGGCCCAAAGCTAGCCCCTTTGCCCTTATCTTTCAGTTTTGGTCTACTTACAGGAGGACTATCTGCTTTCTGTCAGCATCCCAGCCTTGTATGCATATCCTCATGGATGTTGAGTAGGGAATACCCCCCTAGGTCTTGCAGAGCCTGAAGAAGAAGAGGAGATAAAATATAGAGTCTATCTCCTACACTGTTGACCCCCTGGCCCAGAGCTCCTGTTGATCACTGATGGCTACCTTGTAGGGATATCTGGGAATAAGCATCCAGTCTGGGAAAAAGTCAACAGCTCCTTCGCACAAGATCTAAACTATGAACTTATGCGGATGATCACAACTTCATAACTTACTTTCCTAGGATCTATTACATCAATATATATCATCTCTGGATCAATAGATTCCTCCATGTCGGCCAAGGAAGGTCACAAACTCCAATGAAGAGCTGTAACGTGTGAACATGGATAGGTCAGACCTAAACATGTAGAACACCTCTGCAAATATATGGAATGATGTGCAAATCTTGGGGAAGGTTGGCTATGAACCAAGAATCATTGAATGATGTGTCATTAAGTTCCACAAGCTGAGGAATGCTTCGCAAGTCTTCTCCTTTAGCTGATTATCAGAGGCTGTCAGGATGCTCTATTATGAGAAAATAGTCGGTCTTCTGATAGTGATATCTTTTCGGTACTTAATCTAAATGATTTGAATCCTGGATATGATGTAGATGAATGAATCTAGATGCTAAGTCTAGATCTGCAAGATGTGAAATGCAACTGCAGTAGAATGCGGACCAAAATGCAGAAACTACTTCTGACTGAACTGCCTGAACTAAACTGGAAAATGAAAAGAAACAAACTAAATTGCAAACAAACTGAAATGCAAATGTTTTTGGTTGATGCAAGATTGCTCTTGAACTAGGGATACTCCTACATCAGACATCTGGGGTTATTGAAAAAGTGAGTCCCTCACTTTGCTAGGGCTAGGGAAAAACCAAGACGGTCCACCTCAGCCTTAGAAATCCATGATGAATCTTCTTCCGATCTGCCTTTCCACTTCACAAGATATTCTTTGTATTGTCTTCCTCTAGTGCTGTGTCCAACTCTGCTGTCCAAAATGTCTTCAATCTTCTCTGGTGCTTTGTGTGGTAACTGCTTCTTCAGGTCTTCTTCCATGCTATCACTGAACTCTGCTTCATGATACTGATAAAGGTCTGCAATGTTGAAAATAGGTGATATACCCAATGTCTCTGGCAATTCCACTTCATATGCATTTCCTGAATCAAATTTTCTAAGTATCTTACAAGGTCCAAACTTCTTCATCTTCAACTTGTTATATGTCCCAACTGAAAATCTTTCTTTTCTCAAGTACACCATCACTTCCTCTCCAACTTCAAATTCCTTATGTCTTTGCTTCTCATCTTCCTTTTCCTTATACTTACTATTCATATCCTCCAAATGCTTCTTCACTTGATCATGTACGGTCTTCATGTGATTTGCAAATTCTTCTGCTTCTGCACTTTTCTTCTCTTCCATACCAATGTCCCTCAATTCTGTAACTCCTCTAGGGTTCACTCCGGTCACAATCTCTGGTGCAGGAGCACCTTAGCAAATTAATATTGCCCTGGAGAAATCTTTGAGTTTGATTAAATTTGTATGCTTCCACATTGTAATGAGGTTTATCAAGTCATTTTTATGTGTTTAGGTCATTAGGAGTTTCAAAAATACAAAATATTGCAAACCATGTAAAGGTTGTCAATGTAAAATTGGAAAAAAGATGCAAACTTGGAAGGTGAAGAGTCATTTGGCTCTTGGTTCACTCCAAATCAGTATGAACTGAAGAGACATGTTTTAATGCCTTTAAAAGGCCTTGTAACCATGAAGAATTCGTGGGTGGTTGAAGATTTGAGCATGGAATGAGAAAAAACAATGTTTTTCTGTATTTTCCTTCAGACATTTACTATCTTTTGCTATTGTATAGACCTATATGGAATTGAATGGATGCCTAATAGATTGAAAATGTTAGATCCTTCAACCACCTTCCATTTTCTTCTTGTCCCATGCATTTTTATTTATTTCTGTGAAAGATATGAGTGTTTTATGGATTGTAATTTTCTGATTTTCCCTGCAACAGTCCTATTGCAGCATTTGTTACGGTTCTATATGGATATATATAGGAGAAAGCCATATATGGTTGGAAATATTATTGAGTATAATTTCTATTTCTTTTTGTTGCATCAAATTTCATTGAGATTTGAATAAGTTATGGCATTTTTATTGAGGGTAGGTTTGCAGAGTTTAATTTTCTGAAAATACAGTCTGAAAATATGCATGGTACGAATTGGTACTGCCTCACATTGATGTATATAATAGATGGATGGAAAGATATGTGTTTCTAGTTTACAATTATTTTAGTTTGGTGTAATTTCAATAAGTTTTGTGAGAGATATTGCAATTTTGGTGAGGGCAGGTCTGAATGCTGCCTAGGGTTTGTAGTTTTGGGAAAAGAGTCATAACTTTCTCCCCTACCATTGGATCTTCATGAAAATTGGAGGAAAAATATGTATTAATGTTCTCTTCAACCTGACCAAAGCAATTGGATTAGTTCTTTGATTTTTTAATGTTATTGAGGATAGTTTTGGTCCTCCTACCTCTGCATCAAATTGGTATCAGAGCTGGCGAAAGATTTGGGTGGTGTGTATTTTTTTTTTCCTGTCACTGAGAAGGCAGGTGAAGAGTGAGAAGATCTTGATTGTGTAGATAGATCGCCGAGGGAGGAAATCTACACCTTTTGGATTTTGTGTTGCTTAGTTGTTTGGTTGCAGGTGCTTATCCATCTAACTGCAGAAAGATGTTTTCTGAGGTTGTGTGTGGGCAAACAAGATGAGGTCTGTCATGACCATTCTCCAATAGAGATTTGGCTGGAGAAAGATGCATAGAGAAACCACTAAGGAGAGAGTGGTAGGTGCATCACCAGGATCTGCTATTGGGTGAGATGAATGGTTTGGTGAGTTGGTTTGTTGTGAAGCAGTGAGAGAGATGGATACCTGAAGAAGCACTTGATGTTGTAGCCCGAAGAGTACTCCACTGATGCGAGTAGAAGGAGCCTGAGGATGCTCTGTGAAGATGGTAGTTTGTTTTGTTGGTTGGTTGGTCACCATTTCTATAGATTGGAAGATTGTAGCTGAGAATATTGAAGATAAAGACAGAGGAAAGAGACTTTTGTTGCAGATACATTTCCAAGGGACTTAGAAATTTTGTTGGTTGGTTGTATGGTGCAGGAGCACCTTGACAAATTAATATTGCCCTGGACAAATCTTTGAGTTTGATTAAATTTGTATGCTTCCACATTGTAAGAGGTTTATCAAGTCATTTTTATGTGTTTAGGTCATTAGGAGTTTCAAAAATGTAAAATATTGCAAACCATGTAAAGGTTGTCAATGTAAAATTAGAAAAAAGATGCAAACTTGGAAGGTGAAGAGTCATTTGGCTCTTGGTTCACTCCAAATCAGTATGAACTGAAGAGACATGTTTTAATGCCTTTAAAAGGCCTTGTAACCATGAAGAATTCGTGGGTGGTTGAAGATTTGAGCATGGAATGAGAAAAAACAATGTTTTCCTGTATTTTCCTTCAGACATTTACTGTCTTTTGCTATTGTACAGCCCTATATGGAATTGAATGGATGCCTAATAGATTGAAAATGTTAGATCCTTCAACCACCTTCCATTTGCTTCTTGTCCCATGCATTTTTATTTATTTTTGTGAAAGATATGAGTGTTTTATGGATTGTAATTTTCTGATTTTCCCTGCAACAGTCCTGTTGCAGCATTTGTTACGGTTCTATATGGACATATACAGGAGAAAGCCATATATGGTTGGAAATATTATTGAGTATAATTTCCATTTCTTTTTTTTGCATCAAATTTCATTGAGATTTGAATAAGTTATGGCATTTTTATTGAGGGTAGGTCTGCAGAGTTTAATTTTCTGAAAATACAGTCTGAAAATATGCATGGTATGAATTGGTACTGCCTCACATTGATGCATATAATAGATGGATGGAAAGATATGTGTTTCTAGTTTACAATTATTTTGGTTTGGTGTAATTTCAATAAGTTTTGTGAGAGATATTGCAATTTTGCTGAGGGCAGGTTTGAACGTTGCCTAGGGTTTGTAGTTTTGGGAAAAGAGTCATAACTTTCTCCCCTACCATTGGATCTTCATGAAAATTGGAGGAAAAATATGTATTAATGTTCTCTTCAACTTGACCAAAGCAATTGGATTAGTTCTTTGATTTTTTAATGTTATTGAGGATAGTTTTGGTCCTCCTACCTCTGCATCAATCTCAAAAGGTGTTCTTCCAGTACTCCTATTTACTAAATTATTGTATGCAAACTCTGCTTGTGAAAGAATCAAATTCCAACTTTTGGCTTTCTCTCCAACCAAACATCTCAACAAGTTTTCCAAACTCCTATTCACTATCTCTGTCTGTCCATCAGTCTGTGGATGAAAAGTTGAACTGAACTTCAAATCTGTCTTCATCTTCTTCCAAAGTGCCTTCCAAAAGTATCCAACAAACTTTGTATCTCTATCTGAAACTATACTTCTAGGTAATCCATGTAATCTCACAATCTCCTTGAAAAATAGGTCAGCTACATGCACTACATTGGTTGTCTTCTTACAAGGTATGAAATGAGCCATCTTTGAAAATCTGTCAACCACTACAAATATTGAATCATGTCCTCTTTGTGTCTTAGGCAATCCCATTACAAAATCCATGCTTAGGTCTTCCCAAGGTCTCTCTGGTACTGTTAAAGGCTTATATAATCCAGTATTCTAACTACTTCCTTTTGCAACTTGACAAACTCTACAACTCTGCACAAATTTCCTGACATCCTTATGTATCCAAGGCCAAAAGTAATGTTCACTTACCAAGGCCACTATCTTATCAATGCCAAAATGTCCTGCCAATCCACCACTGTGTTTCTCCTTGATCAAATTATCTCTCATTGAACTTCTAGGTATGCACAACTGATTTCCTCTAAACAACATATCTTCTTGAATGAAATAGTCCAACCAATTACTCCTATCTGTCACAATAGGTTCCTTACATGCTTTCCAAGGTTCTGTAAAATCAGTGTCTCCCTCATACATGTTCTTCAATTCATCAAAACCCAACACTTCAACTCTCATCTCTGTCAACAAGTTTCTTCTTCTACTCATTGCATCAACAACTTTGTTTGATTTTCCACTCCTATGCTTCAACACAAAGGTATAACTCTGCATGAACTCTACCCATCTCATATGTCTCTGATTCAACTTACCTTGACTATTCAAATACTGCAAAGCTTGATGATCTGTATACAACACAAACTCCTTAGGCAACAAATAATGTCTCCACTTCTTCAAGGCTTGAATTATGGCATAGAACTCTTGATCATAAACTAAATATCCCCTCCTTGCATCATTCAACTTCTCACTAAAATATGCTACAAGTCTACCTTCTTAACTTAATACTGCTCCAATTGCATTTCCACTTGCATCACAATCAACTTGAAATACTTTATTGAAATCCGGTAATGCCAACATAGGTTGCTCTATCACTTTCTGCTTCAACAACTCAAAACTTTTATTTGCTCCTGATGTCCACTTGAAATCTTTTCTGTCACCTCTCATTGTTTCTGTCATAGGGTTACAAACTAAATTGAAATTTTTGATGAATTTCTGGTAGAAACTAGCCAATCCATGAAATTGTCTAACTTCTCCAATGCTCTCTGGTGTAGGCCATTCAATAATTGCTCTTACTTTCTCAGGGTCCAGCTTCAATCCTTCTGCAGAAATCACAAACCCCAAATATACCAACTCTTCTTTCATGAAACTACACTTCTTGATGTTTATCAGCAATTTCTCCTCTCTCAACCTTTGCAAAACTTGTCTAATATGCCACAAATGTTCTTCTTTTGTTTTACTAAAAATTAGAATATCATCCAAGTACACAATAACAAACTTACCCAAGAATTTCTCTAGAACTTCATTCATCAATCTCATGAAAGTACTAGGTGCATTTGTCAATCCAAAGGGCATCACTAACCACTCATACAATCCTTCATTTATCTTAAAAGTAGTCTTCCATTCATCACCTTCTCTGATTCTAATATGATGGTATCCACTCTTCAAGTCTATCTTTGTGAAATATCTTACTCTACTCAAACAATCCATGATATCATCCATCCTAGGTAAAGGAAATCTATACTTAACTGTGATCTTGTTTATTGCTCTAGAGTTAGTGCACATTCTCCATTATCCATCTTTCTTAGGTGCAAGCACTGCAGGTACTACACAAGGACTCAAACTTTCTCTGATCAAACCTTTCCTCAACAACTCCTGTATCTGTCTATTCAATTCTTCATTCTCTACCAGTGTCATCTGGTGTGCTGCTTTGTTAGGAAAACTTGCTCCAGATATAAGATCCATGTGGTGACTGATACTCCTTATAGGTGGAAATCTTTCAAGTACATTATCTGATATGATGTCTTCATACTCTGTCAGAAGTTCTCTTATCTCCTCCGGTTGTGATTCTTCTTTCTCCTTCTTCAATGTTTCAGGCTTCTTAGGAATCAAAGCGTAACACATATTCTCATGTCTCAAACCATCAAGAAATTTTCTTCCATCTACCAAATAGATTCTAGCATTCCCACATACTTCACTCTTATGATCATCCTCCAAAGGAATCAAAGTAATTCTCTTTCCATTTGATGTTATAGTATATTTATTCTTTCTCCCATCATGTATAGCTTTTCTACCATACTACTAAGGTCTACCCAACAAGATATGACAAATATCCATAGGCATAATATCACACAAGACTTCATCATGATAAGATCCAATATGAAATTTTACCAAATATTGTTCACTCACCAGTACCTTATGATCATCTTAACTCCATTCTATCTGATAGGGCTTAGGGTGTTTCAATCTTTCCAACTTCAACTTAGTCACCATCTCTTCTGAAACTAGGTTATCTGAACTACCACTATCAATTAAAACTTTGCAACACTTACCTCCTGATTTGCATCTGGTTCTGAACAAACTCTTCCTCTGCGGTGGTTCCTCATTTGTCTCTATTTGAAATAGTGCTCTCTTCATCACAAGTGATTCTCCTTTCTCAAGTTTGCCAACTAAACAGGGGTCACCTAGTTCAATAGGTTCTTCTTCAACATTGGCTGCTCTTCCACTATTTTCTATCTTCTTACTTGTGCTACCCTGATTACATTCAAATGCTCTATGTCCTTCACCTCCACACTTGAAACAAGTACCTCTGAATGTCCTTTTATTGAATCCTCTTCCTTCTCTTCTGTATCCTTCATTCAATATGCACTAGGGTTTCCTCTCCAGTAAAAAATTCTGTCATCTCTCCAGTAAACATTATTATCTCTGTCCTCCTTCTTAAATGGGCTGTCAAACTTGTTCTACTCCAGATATGATTTGTCTCCTCCAGAAAATATTCTACCTCTTTGAAATCTACCTCCTCTGCCTCTTTGTCTCTGATCATGGCTTTTATTCATCTTCTCTTCATCTTTCAGGGCAAACTGATATGCTTCTTCCAAAGATGTCATCCTTACCAAGCTTAGTTCTTCTTGAATGTTCAATCTCAGTCCATTGATATATCTAGCCACTTTATCCTTGCTTGCTTCACTATGTCCTATCCTTATGATCATTTTATGGAATTCTTCAGTGTACTCCATAGATTTCTCCTTTTGTCTCAAGTCACCATCCTATCCTATTTTTTAATCTTTTCTTTTCCTCTTCTATTTCTTTCCAACTAAACTTCTTCCACCATATAGCAGCATGTCCTTTCAACTTTGTCTTTGCAAATTTCACCTTCTCTGGATCTTCAATTTCCTCATATTCAAAGTATTCTTCCATGTCATTTATCCAGTCAATCAATTCTTTAGGGTTCAAATTACCAGTATAGTTCAGCACATCAACTCTAGGTCTCTTTCCAATCTTTGAAATAGCTCACAACATTTTTACTTGATTTGATTGTTCTTCTTCATCACCTCCTAGGGTTTCGCCAGTTTGTTCAACCAATTGAAATTCCTCTTCATCATCACTTTTAACATTAGGTCTCGGTGTCAACCCTCTTCACCTATCTTCATCAACAATATCCAATCGAATTCACATTGTTTTCATCATCTCCATCATCTCATCCATTCTTCTAGCCATTGTTCCAATAGCAGCAACTCTCCGTGGCAGCATTCTTCCTAGGATCAAGTGTAAACTACCTCAAGTTCAACGATCGGGCTACAAGGTGACAACTGCCTTACAATCAGTGATTAGTTGCAACACAAGTAACCTGTCTCAATTCGGTGATCTATTCACAGAAAGACCTTATAGAATTCCCTTACCAATTTCACTCAATTCACTCCCAAAGATTTGAACTTTTGCTCTGATACCACTTGGTGCAATCATGATAGGAGGGTTCACAGAATGAACTATCTGGACCGTGTAGCAAGATTAAATGCAACAGAATCAACTCAAAGGAATGAAGCAAATGTAGATTCAATCATTCAGTATATCATAGAATTCAAATACAATCTAGCCAGCATCATGAGGGCTTACAACTAGGGCTCAAAGGCCTAATTATAGAATATGCACAAGATATAGCTTTAAAGCTCCTTTGCACAAAATCTAAACTATGAACTTATGCGGATGATCAAAACTTGATAAATTTCTTTCCTAGGATCTATTACATCAATATATATCATCTCCGAATTAATAGATTCCTCTGCGTTGGCCAAGGAAGGTCACAAACTCCAATAAAGAGTTGTAATGTGTGAACATGGATAGGTTAGACCTAAACATGTAGAACACCTCTGCAAATGTATGGGATGATGTGTGGATCTCGAGAAAGGTTGGCCATGAACCAAGGATCATTGAATGATGTGTCATTAAGCTCCACAAGTTGAGGAATGCTCCGCAAGTCTTCAACTTTAGTTGATTATTAGAGACTGTTAGGATGCTTTGTTATGAGAAAACAGTCAGTCTTTTGACAACGATATCTTTTTGGTACTTAATCCAAATGCTCTAAATCTTGGATATGATGTAGCTAAATGAGTCTAGATACTAAGTCCAGATCCACAAGATGTGAAATGCAACTACAATAGAATGTAGACCAAAATGCAGAAACTGCTTCTGACTGAACTGGAAAATGAAAATAAACAAACTAAACTACAAACAAACTAAAATGCAAATGTTTTTGGTTGATGCAAGATTGCTCTTGAACCAGGGATTCTTTTGCATCACCTCACCCAACCAATTTGATCTTGACTGTACATGTCACAAGACTTATTCTTCAAGTGTGGATCTTTTGACAGTTGGATTTGAGCCATCCTTGGCCTATAAAAGTAAGCTCCTCACCTTCATTTTACAATCACAAGAGCTATACTACTTAGATGCTTCAAATATTCCATCAAGCATCCGAGTGTGCCTTTGGCTCCCATTTGCTTATCAATATCATAATCTCCATTGTTGCATTATCATCTAGCTTCATAGTATCATTTAGTTGCATATCATTATCCTCATATCAATCATTATCAATGGCTTTTATCATTAGCTTCATATCATCATCATTAGCATAGTCTTGCATTGTAGGATTATTTACATTGCATTTGAATCCACAATTCCATTCATCTTATTGTCATCTTGAAAAACAAAGAAGTACAATTCTGAGAGAAATATCATAATTGACAAGGTCTTGAGAAGATAAGAGACAATGGAATGCAAAGGATAAATCCGTTTGCAAGGTATATAATTCATGTTTACTGTATTTTTCTTAGTTTCATTGGTGAATTGAATTTGAGTAGGAATTTAGAGTAATTGTGGTATCTTATTAGGTTCTTATAGTTGTTTCAAATAATCAATCACAGTTACAGAGACTTGGTACGGGTATTGGCTTTGATTGCAGGATTGTGAGGATTAGATGTGATAGTTAGAGTGCCATATGTTTGGCTAAAAATCCTGTGTATCATGCTCGTACTAAGTGTTGGTTTACAGATTTGTCATTAAACTCTATATTCTCTCACCCAAATAATGACAAATGTAACCACAGATTTTTGGTGACTCTACTGGGGAAAACTATTGCCAGATATGTGTTGTGAGTTGCTTTAATGGTTCTTCAAAGACGTAACACTCCAATCCTTCAGCCTAACGTAGATTAGCCTGTAGGTGATCAAGAAGATATTGTTATTGGCTTAAGATTGCTTGCTTGGCAACATAGAAGAACCAACTTGCAATATAATGAAGTATTAGAATAAGAAGAAGAACTTGGGGAAATCATCAGAGATAACACCAGGCATTTTGGTGACACGCAAGAAATCATCTTTGTTGAGGCTGTAGTACCTGTGTCGCGAAGAGAAAGAGTCTTTCTTATTCAAGCACTTCCCAACAATAGACACAGAAATCAAGTGGCTAATCAAAGAAACCAGTTGAATAATCAGAAAAATCTTCCACGAATTAATCAGTAAGTGAAGTTGTTGACTCTGTAATTTAAAGCTTTCAATTGTTTAAATCTAGCTTCTAAAAGGTACACTAGAGGAGATAGAAAGGGATTTGGGATGAAGACTTTGAATTACTAGAAGTGTAAATTTCTCTTCTTTCCCACTTAATCGAAAGGTTAAGTCTATCAATAGACCTCCATCCCCTCCTCCTAGTGAAAGCACTATAAATACTTCAGCCACATCTTTTCAAGCCTTTCTTTTACACGGGGTTACTCTCCCTTTGCAAGTAAATTTTCCTATTCATAATCCTCTTATCATGGCTCAGCCTCCACCTGTCCCATGGGGGGCCACCGTAGGTCCACTTAACTTAGGAGCCCAACTACATGACCTTGCCAAAGGCTCAGGGAAAATTATACCTAAGTTTAGAGGAGATGGGAAAGTTACTCCAGATGAACATATGCAAGCCTTTTTCGCTGCTTCTTCCATCCTTGCTGTACAACATGAAAATGTCGCTGTAAGGATTTTTGTGGAATCCTTAACTGATGCTACCGTTGATTGGTTTTACCACCTCCCAAATGGTTCTATCAATAACTGGGATACCCTAAAAACAAAATTTGAGAATAGACTCAATTCTACAGAGAATGAGCAAGTTCTTGTCACTCAATTAGCCACTATGAAGAAAGAGATAAATGAACCAATGAGGGAATTTGTTGCTAAATTCAATAAGCTATACAATAGAATACCTGATAATGTAAGGCCTGGAGATGACTTATCGAAGTGTTTCTTTATCAATACTCTTCCCCTAGATGTTAGTTTTACCATGAAGAGAGAAGGGGCAGCTGATTTAGATGCAGCCCAATCCATAGAAGATGGCTTGATCATCGTAGGTAAATGGAAGAAGGAATTGCAGACTGGTAAACCTTCAGCTATGAATTCTACTAATATAGTCATACAGAGAATAGCTAATGATATAATCACACTAAAAAGGCAAATGCCAAAGGGGCACCTTCAATCACAATATCAAGACATACCAAGGATAGATTTTGGCGTACCAGGTGGTTATAAAAAAACCTTGCCTTTGTCTGGTCCTACTCAAAGGTTGGCCATTGAAAATGGACCTTCTACCAGTAAGAGTAATATGATGTGTAATTTCCACCTGACTTCAGACCACGATGGATCTACCTATCTAGAAATGGTCTGATTCATGCAAATGCTTTCCACCAATGAACATGTTGAGCCACCATATGTGGAAGAACCTGGCCCATCTCATGATGCTAGTGTAAAATTTTTCGAGTACGAGTCAGATACTGAGACAGGAGAAGATGTGTACATAGAAATTGATACTAATTGTGCAATCTTTACCAGAGGATAGCATGCTCAAAAAGGCTCAGATTCCAAAGGCCAAGCAAATGGTTTAGCTTTTACTCCAAAGTACATTTTGTCGAGACAAGCTGCTTCTAGTTCCAAAAAGCTTGAAGATACTGTGCCCAAGAATATATCTGCTGAGGTACCTTCTACCCCCTCTTCTGATACAATTGTTACTAGTTCATTTGATATAATTGAGTCATGCAAAAATACCAAGATTCACGTCTCCCAAGATGAATACCTTAAACTCAATCCATCTGAATTAGATCGATTAGTGAGATACATCAAACAAGAACCCTCCCCATCTCAGAGTAATGCTCAGGTGTCTAGTGATACTAAAATGCATGTTGAAGAGCAAGTTTTCTCAAATTCCCATGATAAAGATTCAAGTCAATAGAATCCTTTTGCCAAACTTGAACCATTCTATGTGTCTCTTTATATAGCTGGTTTTAGACTGAGCAATTGTGATATTGACTCTGGGGCTTCTCACAATGTGATGCTAGCCCAAGTGGCCAAAGCCTTTGGATTGTCTTATACTTCCCATTAGGGTTAGCCAGTAGAAGATATCAATTAAACGAAAATATAGATTAAACAGAGGAATAGAAATACACATAAATAATAACAGTGAGAGACAAGTTTTAATGTGGTTCACCCAAACTTGGGCTACATCCACCAATAGAGAGTCCAATATTTTTATCTAGTAAATCAAACCGATTACAACCAACAATCCTTGAAATTCAATACCATTGCAAATGCTACAATATAATATCAACAAAAAAACCCTAACCCTTAGCCGCTTTTATCAAGCCTTATGTCGGTTACAAAAAAATAGGGTTTTTTAATGTTAGCCAATAGAAAAATAACTCCTAACGCCTTAATAAAATAATAAAAAATCATTATTGGACCCTGCAAGGGTCACTTCCCCCAAACCCTTACAAGGGGCGCTGCCCCTTGACCCTATTAAATAATTTGGGGGGAAACCGTGCCAATAAAAGTGGGGTAAATTTAACCTTCGAGTTTGATTAGGCTCCATATAACAATACTTCCTCCCATGGTAAATGTTTCTCTATGGATGGTTCACATGTCCCGATCCTAGGTCAAATCAAAGATGCGTAGGTTGCTTTAGCTACTTTTCTAAAGAAGAGACTAAAGTTGACTATCCTTGTTGCTGATATTCCTGCTAGTTATGGGATGCTGTTGAGTAGGAGTTTCTATAGAGATCTAGGTGGAGAGATACAAATGCATTGGTCTCATGCTATAATACCATTGGATGGAAAGAAGGTACGTCTTAACCCAGAACCCAAAGCCAAGTTCACAGTGTTAAAGTTAGGGGATCTGAGGGTAGAAATTTTATTTGTAGAAACTGGGCCAGAGACTTACATATGCACCTCTTCAGAGGAAGAGTGTTCAAGTTTGGTTAGTCTTGATTTGGTTGACAAACTGTGGACACTGGAATTTGATGGAAGTTGCTCTAGTGTTGGTTCAGGTGCAGGAGTTGTTTTAATTTCTCCATATGGTTACAATTTTCCCTATGCTTATAAATTGGAACTTGAAAACACCAACAATACAATGGAGTATGATGCTCTTCTACTTGGCTTAACCTTAGCTAAAGAAAGAGGCATAAAATAGTTAAGGGCTAAGGGGGATACAAAATTAATTATCAAGCAAGTCAGGAAGTAGTATACTATGAAAAATGGTAGGTTAAAGCATTATAGAAATAGAGTTTGGGACTGCATTGAAGACTTTGATGCCTTTTCTATAGAAGCAATGCCTAGGGAATTTAATACAAGAGTTGATTCATTAGCAGTTTCTGCATCTTTGTTGTTGCCTCATCCGGATTTCAAGGATAAGCCCTACAAAATTGAAGTGGTCTATTGCCCTAATGTCCTTGACAATGTAAACCACTAGAAAGTGTTTAATTATGACAAACAAATCATTTATTTCCTTGAAAAAGCTGAAGCTTTTGCAAATATTTTCTTTGAAGGTAGTGATGATAAAAGTAATGATATTTTGGAGAGCAACATCACTACCCCTAATGGCAAAGAATCCAAGGTTATTCAATTGGAAGACAATAAAATTCCTAAGGGTCTAGTCTCTCTTGAAGACTTATTTAATAGACATGACCAATATCTAAAAAAGAAAAGTAAAGTTTCCATTGAATCATTTGAAGATTTTGATCGTGTTAATATTGGTACAAGGGAAGATCCAAAAATTGTTTGTATAGGAAAGTGCTCTTCACCTCAAGAGAAGGAAAGGTTGATCTCCTTGTTGATTCACTATAGAGATGTGTTTGCATGGTGCTATGTTGACTTGAAGAAATTTAGAAATGGTGAATTGCAACACAAAATTCCCTTAAAACCTGGTACTACACCTTACAAGCAGAAACAATGAACATATAATCCTAAAGTAGCAGAAGCTATCTTTAATGAAATAGACAAAATGCTAAATACAAGGATTATTTATCCCATCCATCATTCTACATGGGTAGCTAATATAGTTCCAGTTAGAAAGAAGAATGGTGAAATAAGAATCTATGTTGACCTTTGAAACTTGAATCAAGCCTCACTAAAAGATAACTACCCATTGCTTGTTATGGATCATTTACTGCAAACAGTTGCTAGTTCTGAGATGATGTCTATGCTAGATGGATTTTCAGGTTACAATCAAGTTGAAGTGGCTTCAGAAGATCAACATAAGACAACTTTCACTACACCCATTGGCACCTTTGCATACAATAGAATGCCCTTTGGTCTTGTGAATGCAGGAGCAACTTTTCAAGGAGCTATGGATCTATCATTCAAAGATTTGAAAAACAAAATTATTTTGGTTTATTTAGATTATCTGATGGTGTTCTCTAGAAAAAGGGCTGATCATTTACATGATTTGGAGGTAGTACTACAACATTGCAGAGAACAGAGGATTTCTCTAAACCCTAAAAAGTCTATTTTTGCAGTAACTAAGGGGAAGCTTTTGGGACACATTGTTTCAAAAGATGGGATTAGAGTTGACCCTAAGAGAGTGAAAGCTATCATGCAACTGGGATTACCTACAAACAAAGATAGCACTAGATCATTCTTTGGCCAAGTGAAATTTTTAAGGTTTGTACTTGAGTTTGCTGAATTAACTAAACCTATTGTAGACATGATGAAGGATCGCCTTGTGTTTAGATGGAGTGGTGAAGGAAAACATGCTTTTGAAGAAATAAAAGTTGCTATTGCAAACACACCCACATTGGTACGTCCCAATTTTATGAAAGGCTTCATCATATATTGTTACGCATCAGAGCATGCCTTATCAACCATCTTAATGCAGAAGAATGAACAAGGTATGGAAGCCCCCATTTCTTTCATGAGCACTCCTCTTAAGAAGTATGAACTAAAGTATTCCCCATTGGAAAAGCATGCATTTGCTCTTGTTAAGGCTTTGAAAAGTTTCAAGTTTTATATTTTGCATTCCCATACTATTGTTTTCATCCCTAAAACTACTGTCAAAAGTATCCTCACTCAACAAGAGGTTGGATGTAACAAACATGGGCCTTGGATAGCAAAGGTGCAAGAGTATGATGTGGATATTAGGCCTACCAATTTGGTCAGGGGTAAGGGTTTAAGTAAATTGATTGCAAAAAATAAAGTTGTTGAAGAACATCTGCCACTAGTTCTTTTTACCAGTACAACTGATTAGTGGTTCTTAAATGTCTCATATTTCTTGACTTATGGTGATTGTCCATCACATTTATCAGCCATAGAGAAGAGAAACTTGAAGCTTAAGGCAAGTAAGTATGTCCTTTAGGAAGGAAACCTATACAAAAAGGGTGTAGATGGGACATTTCTTAGGTGTGTTGATAAAGAGCAACAAAAGAGACTGTTAAAGGCTTTTCATGCTGAAGCTTGTGGTGGGCATTTCTTAGCCTCTGTAATAACCTTTAAGATCCTGTGCCAGTGTTTTTATTGGCTTGGTATGTTTAAAGATGCTCATGAATGGGTATCTAAATGTGAAAAATGTTTAAAGTTTACTGGCAGACCCCACCTCACAGCTTTACCTTTGAAACCTATGGTAATTGATGAACCATTTAAACAATGAGGAGTGGATTTCATTGGCCCTGTAATCCCAATTCAAGTGCTAGACATACACACATTCTTACGACTACTGATTATTTTACCAAGTGGGTAGAGGCTATTCCAGTGAAACAGACTACCTTAGAGGTTGTGTGTAACTTCTTGAAGGAAAATATCATAGTAAGATTTGGTATTCCAAAGAAGATAATTGTTGATAATCCTAGCACTTTCACATCCTTAGAAATCACCTTGTTCTACTACGAGTATGGTAATAGCTTGGGACATTCATCAGATTATTATCCTCAGGGCAATGGACAGGTTGAGTCCAACAACAAAAATTTAATTTCTATTATCAAAAAGCTGGTGGAGGAAAGCCAAAGAGGATGGCATAAGAAGTTGTATGACGCTCTATGGGTAGATAGAATCACTTATAAAAGAGCCATAGGTATGTCACCTTTTCAGTTGGTATATGGGGTTGATAGTACTATACCTATTTCCTTAGAGCTCTCAGCATTGGATTTATAGAAGACTACAGAAAATGAAGAATTTCAGTCTGCACTGGAAAAGAAAATTATGTACCTGACCAAACTAGAAGAAGAGAGGGAGATTGTTGTGGATAGAATTGCTAAGCATCAACAGATGGTTAAGAAGGTCTTTGATAGAAGAGCAAAACAAAGAAACTTCATTGTTGGAGACTCTGTACTTCTTTGGGACAGGAGGAGAGAGCCAAAGGGTGCTCATAAAAAGTTTGATTCTCTGTCTAAAGGGCCTTTTCTAATTAGAAAAGTTGTTGGTGATAATTCTTTCCTATTGGCTTATCCAGATGGTACTCCTTTACCTCTTGCCTATAATGGGCAAGATTTGAAAATGTTCAACTGGTAACGGTCTTGGGTTTTCCCTTTGTATTATAGTTTCTTTATGTTTTATGTTCTTTTGTGTTGTTGTTCCCTTTGTTTGCCCAATGAATAAGGCTTCATGCCATGGTGTTCTAGATTCTCTACATCCCCTTGGTCCTTGTCCCCATTCAGAGCCAGTTGTTAACCCCTTTATTTGTTTTCGAGTCTTACGTGTTTACTGCCCATTCTCATGGTCCATCAATTTGTCTAAGTCAGAAGGGTTTTGTTTTTGCCTTTATTGATTTCAAAATTCTTTAAGAGTTGCGTGCACTTGTGTTTTCCTAACCTAGTCATTAGCCTTCTAAAATTTCTAACCTTGTCGTGTGGTTCTGAAGTTATCGAACCCATTGACTGCCAGACTATGTATTTCTTTGTAGAGTCTTTTCAACTCTTGTCGGTTTGTCTTTGTAGTCTCCAAGTTGGAGGTTTCTGAAACTTCAAAACCCTTGACTTGAGGTTCTAAAGTTCCAAATTCTAGTGACTCCATGAAATGGAAGTTGAGGACCAACTTTCAAGGCAATGAAGATCATTTAATGATGAGTTAGGATTTTCAGAGGGCGAGCAAATCTCAAGGTTGTTTTATGAAGGCACGAATTTAATGCCACGCCAACTCAGTATTTAAAACATATCATGGCATTCTTCTGGCATACATATTTTCTCCCAGTGGTGGATTTTTCTCTAAGTTATGCAGCTACCATTACTCCTGTACTGTGCCATTACTTTTTCAGTACTTAGCCATTTTTCTCTATGTATCCAGCGGTGATGAAATTCAAATATCAAGGAGCTCCTCATAGTTCTGGTATTGAAAGCAACTGGTCTGATATAAGCAACACCAAGCTTGGTCATATTGATTTGGAAGAATTGTGGTCCCGTTTGCAGTAGGAGGATAAATCGCCTTTTGCAGAAAAGATTTTTCAGAGTGGTTTAGCGCATGTAGGAGGTTTCCCCATCTTTGTATAGAGCGAAGACCTGGTTGTGGCTTGCGCGAGAAGATACATCCCCGAATCCCTTGAAATTAGAATGAAGGATGGGTTAGTGGTAGGAAAGATTGACCCTGGAACTATCACCCGTGCATTAAGGATTCTAGAGAAGCAAGAATTTAAAGACATGTTTGTTGCCATTGGAATAGAGTTCTTACGAACAAACAAAGACTGGTGCAAGAATTCCATCATGTGGAACTGGCCTCGATTGCCCCAAAAGCTAAAGAGAGCCCATTTTAAGGATGAAATTTTAGACATTATTACTTTGCTGCATTGCGTAGTTGGAAGTGAAAACACAGATTCTTTTGAAGATTCGATGTGTCGTTTTATCTTGTTGATATGCAGTGAAGATAAATTTATCAAATTGGGCTGAAATTATTAGTTATCATTTGAACAAGCAACTGGTTGAGTTTCAGGAGACTTTAACTTTTCACATGTGTTCATACTTGGTATATATTTTAGCCAGTCAAGAGGTTGTTTGGGTTGGGTTGAGACCACATTGGTCTTTAACTCCAAACACACCTATGTATATTTATTTTCCTCAGCTTAAAAGGGATGTGGGGATGAAGGATTACCATCGTGTGAATGATGCATTTTTAATGTTTATAGTGAGAAAGTTGGATGATAACTTTGAATTGAAAATTTCACCTGAAGCTACTTCCTTGATCATGGAGTTTGGAAGTTTCTACAGTTAGTTTGACAGGTTCACCTATTTACGAGTGGAGGGTTATGAACATGCCCCAACCAAATTGCCCAGGTACCCTAGTGACTTTGTTATTTTTTTGGAAATCTGTAAACAAATGTCTGTCATAAATGTGAAATATCAAAGCATGAGGAAGAAAGGATATGATTTCCCATTGAAGCTATCTTCATATTCCTGCAAAATAAATGAGATTGCTAGAAGGGCGGAACATGTTTTGAGTGAGTTTAATCTGCATTCTTTGTCAATGAGGCCCAACTTTGATAGCAAAAATTATGTGAAATTAAACTTTCATGGTTCTGGTTCTTATGAACACCGTCCAAGTCTAGAGGATTTTTGGGAAGATTGTGTAAACGACTGAGAAGTCCAAAGGAGAAATTGTATGAGACTCACACTGAGTCAAATTCAAGTATTTGGTCTTTCTATATACATTCCAGATAGTGTTGAGGAAAATTCTAAAATAATTGGTGATGAATATCAAACCCTAGTTTCTAAACCCCTTCCTCAAATTAATTGGTCGAAGAAGTAGGTTGTGGATCTGAGAATTCGTTTTGCTACTATGATTAAAAGGACTGAAGATTGGTTGGCTGGGAGATGGCATGGATGTGCTAGCTCTCCTCATGAACAAGGAAATTCTAGGACCAATGAGCAAAGGCCCGTACAAAGTTCTGGTGAGCGCATTTCTTCTAGGAGACAAGAGACATTGCAATCCAGCTCTAATTCACAATCTGGAGGTGATGGAGAAAACCAAAGGAAATTCTGAAATTGAAATTAGCCTATGAATTGGATAGTCTCCCCTTACCTACTTCGAAAAAGAAAAATGCCCAAGCAAAGCCTGCGCCTATGGTTTCTGATTCTATTTTCCAACAAATTGTTGATGGTTCATTTCCTCTATTCATGGAAATTTCTTCTTCTCCTGCTGATGAGGAAGTATCCATTTCTATTCCTGTAGATAATCAAGTTAAAACTGTTTCAAGTAATGTAGATACTGGTATAGTGTCATCTTCACCAGGATGGTTGAAGAAAGCTGTGGATAAAAAGAGAAAGGCTATGCCTACAATAGCAGTTGAAGTGTATACGATTGCCGAATTGCTGCAAACTACCTCAAAGCCCAAAAAGGCTAAAAGAATGTCTAGAATGGTAAATGATGCTTCTTTAGGACATCAGATATTATAGATTGCTGACCTAGTCAATGACCTAAATGAAGATGAGATAATTGAAGCAAATTACAAGATAAGTCACATAGACTCAGGTCCTTCTACTCTAGAGGGAGAAGCTTATCATGCCAACTTCTCAATAGGTGTTGTGATTAAGAGAGCCAAGGAGGAGAGGAAAGAAAACATAAAACTTCAATCTTAGATTTTATCTTTGAGTAGTTTTATCCAATCAATTGTGACATCCATGCCTCAAGATGCATCTAATTCAGAAGTTGTAGGAGTTGATGCGAGCACTATGCAACAAATCAAAAAGAATTTGAATTTTGCCAAAGCTATTACTAAATGGGTAGAAAAATTATCCTGTGAAATTTTGTTTTTCTTAACCAGGGCAACACAATGTTATACTCAAGTGCATAATAAAAGGAAGGAGTTAATCAGTGAGCTTCAATAGGTAAGGAAAGAGCAAGGTAGTACTTATGTACTCTCAAAGGAAGTTTCTGAACTAGTTGCCATGGATTCTCTAACACTTGTAAAAGAAAATTTGGCTAGTGACTCTTGTGAAATTGATCCGTCCTGGGCTGACTCATTGGATTGGAAATTGAGCATGTATGATAATCTCATTGAATAGATTAACAAGGCCTTGTGTGAATACCTTGATATAATGATTGGTATTCATAATGATTGCAGAGCACTGGATGTAAACATTTTAGATGAGTTTGGAGAGAACTTGTGAGATCCTAAGGAAATCATGAAGGAAGCTAAGGATATGCTTTGCAAGGAACTTGCAGATCCTGACATTATCACTGGGGAATCACTTGGTAAAATGGGCCTTATGCAAGTTTACCTTAATGGTTTCAAGAATAGAGGTGATGATATTCAGGAAGCCATAGTAGGGATAGGTAAAACATTGGCAAGATTCAAAACCAGGTTGCAGATTACTACAACTCTAGGAAGCAAGAGCATAACTGCTATCATAACTAAGTATCGGGAATATAGGTTAAAAATGAAGGTGCGAGAGAAGATGGCAGAGGATCAAGGTGGGGAAAGTGTCGAAGACCCAAAGGAAGGAGAAGGGGTGGCAAATTAGACTTTATTTCTTTTATGCATTTCTGAATATTTGTCTCAAAGAATTTTCTAAAAATTTATTATTTTAAAAACGATTGTCTTCAAGAAACCGTTCATTTTCTAAAGATAGTTATTATGTTGACAATATATATAGATGTAGTCGGGACATAGTATGGATCTTCTTTTTGGGAAAACTTTGTTTTACTCATTAAGTTAGATATCTTTGATATGTTTTAATTTTAGTTCTCTTCAATATAGAAAGAAAATTCAGACTGGATGTTCAAGCAGACATAATCTTTGTGTTATGGTGATTGGATATTATTCTTATTAAGTTGAATATATTACCAGTGATTGCTTTTATATCTTTGTTGAAGTTTCATATGTTCATTCTACTTCATTGCTATGAATATTTATCTTTGAATGAATGCTTCATGGTGATGGATTTATAATTCTTTATTCAGCATATTCAGTATTCAGTCTTTGAACTTCTTTATTTTCAGTCATATTAGAAGTGTGAATTTTCCTTTTAAAGCTTTTTGGTCAAAATCCTTACTTTTCCCTTGCTTTCTGGTTAAAAGCAATATGAAATTTAATTCATTGTATATCATTCAAAGGTAGCTACCACCTTGTAAAATAAACAGAGAGTTGGTTATAAAATACTATTGTAACTGACTCAACTGTGGTTACATTTGTCATTGTTTGGGTGAGAGAATATAGAGTTGAATGAAAAATCTATAAACCAACACTAAGCATGTTGATGTTCAGTATCAGTTTGTGCAAGAAATGGTTGAGAATGCTAAGGTCTTGTTAGAGAAAGTTGACACTTTGGATAATGTTGCATATTCTCTCACAAAGCCAGTAACCATGGATACGTTCTCTTGGTGCAAGAAGGCTATGGGCCTTGATCACTAGATTATTATTTCATGTTTCCCCATGGATGTAATTGCAATGTGTAATTTCAAGTGGGAGAATGTTAGGATAAAGTGCCATTAACCTTGCAATCCTAAGTCTTTTTCATGTGTCTCCATGATCCTTGGAATGTGTACTTGGATGCCTAGGGTCATGAGAGATAAAAATATTTAATATTTATTTACCTATGACAAATTATAATTGCATTCATAGATGTGGATCTAATCATCAGTGGTAGTTACAAAGCATATTGCAAGAAGATTTCTTCTAGGCATCCACTATGTAGATGGGGACCACTAGGCCTTGCATGTTCGTGCATGTTGTTGCATGTTATCCTAAGGGGGGCACCTTGGTTGCATGTTGTACATTTTATCCATTGGAGCCATCAGAGAGTTATTAAGCACTCGGTATTGACCAATTTTCATTGGTTGTGGGTTAGGTGCCCATGTGAAGGCCATGTGGAGATTTATTATTATTTACTAAGTTTACATGTTGTCCACTAAGGGGAGCATATGGTATTTGCATGTAGTTTTGCCACTTGTTTTGAGATACCATAGTGGTATTTTCACTTCTAGTTCTTCTATAAATTGGTGCCTTGGGTTAGTGATATGTTTGATTATTTTTACAAGTTGGAGGATAATGAAGTGCTACTAAAATTTAGAGAGAAATGTTGTGTCGATGTAAACTTGTTTGAAGGAATAATACAAGCATTGAATCTCTTTAGGTGTGGAGTTTTTTCCCACAAGGGTTTCTCCACATAAATATTGTGTCACTTTTGTGTTTATTCCTTCATACTATTATTGTTGAATGTGCTAATCACATAAACATCATTGTGGGTAATCTTGGAAACCTATTTTTAGATTGGCCTACATTTTGTTAAATTTAATATTGCAGTAGTTTCACCTTGATTTCCAACACTTTGGACTTGGATTTGTCACACTTCTCACTCTTCTTTCCTTTTTCTTTAGATCTTCCACAAACATTTAGGGCCTCTTTGGCATTGATATATGCCTTCCTCGTCATCTCTTCAAAAAACAAAGAACCCACAACATCTTCAAATTTTTTCAAGACAACAAAGTACTCCCAATAGCCACAACAAGAGAATCCCATGAATTAGGCAAAGAACAAAGAAGCATATGACATATCTCCTCCTCATCCATTTTTGCACCAATTTATACCAACTGATCCACCAACATATTGAATGCTTCCAAGTTGTCTGCAATTCATCCACCTTCTTCCATTCTAAGGATTACAACTTTTTCCTTAAGAATTTTTTTTTTCACTAAAGATTTGGCTTGATATATCTCACCAAGTTTCTTCCATAGTTTCTTTGTAGAGGACTCTTTTGGACATTGATTAAAATAGAGTCTACCAAGCACAATTTGACTAGACCCTTGGCTTTACAATCCATAACATCATATTGAGCAACCAAAGTAGCATTTGTAGGCCTTGAAACATGCTCATCAAAAACATCCCATAGATCTCAATCAATTAATAGTTCTTCCATCTTCGGCTTCCACATCTCAAAATTGTTACTAGAAAATTTCTCTACCTCTATTCTCCCTGATGCGCTCGCCATATGAAAATTCCTACAACAAGATCACAAAGTATCTTCTGCACAATCACCCACTCAAAACTAGATTAGTTCAAAAAATCCAACAACCCACAACTGAAACCAAAGGTGATCAAGCTCTAATACCACTTGTATGGAAGCTAAGGTAGTAGAACAACTTCCTACACTAATCTTGAGAGGAGGGTTATGCAATTTTTTTAGATCTTTACAACAATTATAGAAATTATATAGAAATAAACATAAATAGCAACCATACCACAACATAGTAATTTACATGGGGAAAACCCTTTCAAGAGAAAAACACCATATTTTAAAAGCAACCCAATATATTATTCAGAAGTCTCAACAAGATTACAATATACTTACAAAGCAATCTTTCACAAGAGTATCACCAACTAGAGATCTAGAGGCAACTCAACATCTATAAGACTCTTACATTCAACCTCCATCTCAAGCACCTAATATATAGGAGATATAATATATGAAATTGTCAAATGGTAATTACAAAACCATGAGCTAAAACCACCCAAAAGTGGCACCCAGATCCTTAAGGTTTCATTATCTCTAATCAAATATACCTTATGATGTGTCATAACATGCATCAACATGTGTATCCTCCCCCTTACAACTTTTTTTTGTCCAACATGTTTTTACATTTTTCAATATATGAGGCCCAAATTTTGGAGGCCATAACTTTTGATCCTGGAGGTTGATTGGGCCCATTTTTTAAATTTTAGAGCTCGAAGAGATCTACACATCTAGCACTGCCATAGGTAGAGGCAAACAACCTAGAATATTTATTTTGGCCATAAACCTACTTTATAGCCTAGAAATTGAGTTTATTCAATTTTATAACCAAAAAATTACACTTTTTGTAATTGCAAGGTTAAGACACCTCTCCTAACAAGAGGGAAATATATCAAACAAGAAACTAGTTTCTTGTTCATCCTTATTATCACATGCATATACACAGCTGTAAAAATCAACCTCACATGTTGATTCTATTGGTTTCTCACCTATGCACACACACTCTTCTTTGTCCACATGGCTATCACAAAGTGTAGGGCTGCATACCTCAAATTTTTAAGTTGAGATTCAACTCGCATATCAACACTATCTTCTCTAGAAAGTGACTCATCCAACTGAAGGTTATTGCAAACAATCCTCATCATCTACACACAACTATTATATGATGTAACATCATCCTTCTCCACTTTGTTAGTATTGAGGGAAGTAACATCAATTTTATATGAAGCCTAAACAACATTTCCCCACACTAGGATATGGTCTAAAACCTTAGGTTTGAACTCAGGTTGATAAAGTTTTTCTCTAGGATGAAATACATCACAAAAAAACTTAATGCACTTATTCTCATTTGGCCTATAATAGTTAGATATGTAAGATAACGCAACCATAAACCTTTGACAAAAAATAGGAACCAACTTGCCCTCTTGCCTTCTAATGCTTGCAAGTTCATGGACAAGAGAGAAAGGGTCAACACCAAGTGCACATTGTAGACACCTAAAATCAACCCCTCTTCATTTTGATGCTATTCAAACCTAATTAGGACATAATTTAACCCCTTAATTGGATAAATCCTCATTTATTCAATTAACCATCCAAATCCCCTTCAAATTGTGATTAAATAATAATTTATTGTCAAAATCACTATTCACATACTTTTCACTATTCATATTGATGCAGGAGCATCCAAAGGTGTAAGGGCAATCTTGCATCACCCCAAAATAATGATGATTCAAAATTGATGTCTTTGTTTTGATTTCTTTTCAAAATTAGTATTTCTGGTTCCATAACCACTTGAATAACGATGTAGAACTTTCAGCTTTTTTCAAACTGCTAAAAAAGCAAACTACTATTTTTGGAAAGTTTGCATTTGGGCACGTATGGAAGTGAAAATTTACATGAAGCTTCATAAATGAAAAATAATACCTTTGGTGAAGGAATCGGGTAAATATCATTTGTGGGATGAAAGATATTAAAGTTTCTGTTTCTCGAAAAACCCCTGAAAATTATTCAAAGTCAGGTTTGAGGCACTAAATGGCTTCGTACAACCCCCAAAATGGGTAGAATCAACAACGCATATGCTTAGCACATAGAGCACTCTGTGAGCTTTCTGGCGCTTCAAACAGTTCATCAATCAAACACCCAGATCAAAAGTTATGGCTCCCAGAAGTTGACCTATTTTTGGAGGGAGATGCAAAATTTAAAATTTGGCTGGAGGCCACCAAAAAGGGCTATTTATAACCATTTTTGGGAACCCTTGGTAGTAGTAGAGATAAGGGGGAAAGTGTAGAGTCAAGAAAAGGTGGGAAAACATAAACCCTAGCTAATTTGGGGCTATAGAAGGTAGAAGGTTCCAGAGTCTAGAGATAGGAAGCTGTAATGTGTTGCAGCCTATGGAGGATTCATCCTTTGATTGTATTTGAGATTCTGTAATGTAATGTGTTGTCCAAATCAATAAAAGAATATTCCTATTTTCTGTGTGCGATATCTATTGTGTATTTTATGAATTACCCCCTTCATCACATATGTACTTGAATCTGTACCTATCCCTAGCCTAAATGATACATTAATCATTTATTAACCTTGTTTATAGTCCAAACATTAGATAAATTCTATTTATCTAATATCCCCTTTTCCCATCCCA
This sequence comes from Cunninghamia lanceolata, assembly GCA_027924645.1. Classification (NCBI taxonomy): domain Eukaryota; kingdom Viridiplantae; phylum Streptophyta; class Pinopsida; order Cupressales; family Cupressaceae; genus Cunninghamia; species Cunninghamia lanceolata. The sequence continues at coordinate 21,114,229 of BSBN01000111.1, read as the reverse complement.
TGAATTACATAAATATGTCTATTTATTTAATTCCCTATTTTCTACACTTTTGCTTAAGTTGATTAAACCTAATTAGTTAACTAACCCCTCACTTGCACATTCCATTATCCTAATCTAACCCTATTCAAACCCTCAAAACCCCCATGTGTACAAAGGTATGGCCTTTGTACAAGCCCAGATGGCCTTCTTACAAAAGTATGGCCAAGGTCCTTTGTACAAAGGTCATTTTTGTCCTCACTTGATCCTCTCCATCCCCTTTTTCCAACTTGCTTTTCCACCATTGATTCTTCCTTTATCCAAGGACATCCCTCATCCACCAATGAAATCAAGCCACTTGGCAAGCTCTCCATGCTTGAGAGATCTCAATCAACCTCCACCCTTGATCTCCAAAATCGATCTCATCCATCTAATCCCTCATCAAAAAATCTATAAATAGCCACTCGTCCTATCTATTTTCAAGACTCCATGAATTACAAAGTAATGTTGTCCATTTGAGGAGCCATCCATAATAAAACATTAAAGGATCACATCCACACAACAAAGGTTTGCATGGTTGTTAAGTAATTTAGCTTCCTTTCTTGTTTTGCATTCCTGTATTGCTCAATCATAAGGTGTATTTGTTAATGAATGAAATAGGATAATATTAATTTAGTTTATTTCCTTAAGTTCATTTTCACATGCATACATTTGGCACACTTAGTGGGACCCTCCTTGTATCTTTATCTAATCATATTTGCTTGTTTTAAGCTCATTTTCAAGTTGCATTACCTATTTCAATGTTCCTGTGCTAGATCAATAGCCATGCTCTGTGTTTCAATGGCCCTTCACCTTATAACAACAATCCCACATCCATTCCTAGCTTACAATACTATTTCAATAGTTTTGTGAGTGTTTGGGCGGCCCTACACCCTGTTTCAACATTTTTGCTTCCTAGACAAACAATCCAACTTTCCATCTTCCAAACTTCTTCCCATCATTTTTCATCATTTCTTACATCTTTTTTTCTGATAGGGGGTCACTTTTATAGGGGATATTCTTCTCAAATTTCATCTCATCATCTAATTTCATCCAAATCTAATCATTTTTCTTCAAAAATTATCATTTTAAGGGCTTGAACCCACCTCAACTTTTCTGTAGGCACTTGGGTGGCTTTGCTACTTGCTTGGGTGGTTCTACTACACTGGTAGGTATACATTTCTCATCCTAATACTAAATCAATGATTTTGCAATCATTTGGGTGGTTTTTCTCTGTGTTGTGACAAATCTATTTACCAACACACATGGATGGGTCTTACTATCTAAAAATTCAAACCTCTCACAAACTTATTGATGAGAAATTTCTTATCATGGATATAGTCCACATACTAAATCAACCTAAAAAAATGATTCTCCTACTGAGCTACTATAATCCCATGCTATTGGAGATCATGAAACTTCTTGATGCAATGCTGATAGAAATTGTTAAACAAGTATCTCACTTCAAACCTCTCTAAGAAAATATCCCATGTGATCGTATCAAGGTCAAGGTAGTGTTTTTACTCCTAGTAACACCATATGAAATTGAAACCATGCAACAAAATAATAACAAACTATGCTTTTAGGTTATTCTCATAAGAGTGCATCCCAAATCACCTAGAAAGAGATAGTAACCAAGCCTCTAGCTCAATACCCTCTTTAGAATCCTCAAAAGCTAGTGGTTGTAGTATGAGAAGAATATGTTATCCATAAAATCATAAATGCACCTTCATAAATACATGCAAATATTTCATGTCCAACTAGGTCCTTCTAGATGCATCTAGATTGATTCTAACATATCTAGTATTATCCTAAAGTTAAATTTTTCATTCAAATGAAGGAAATACAATTTTATAATGTCACTAAAATTCATGATTCATGCAAAAATCCATCCATGCATTTTTATAATTGAAACCAAACATTCAAACATGCATAGTGTCACCCTAACACTTGTAGAGATCCTAGACATCATATACTAAGGTACAAATCACATAGATAACATATGCAAGTTATTCACAAGGCGTTCTGAATAATACTTGACTTACACAATAGAGTATCAGTGTTGGTTAAAACATGTCCATGTCTCAGTTACCCCACAAGATGGAGCAAGATGATGCAAACACAAATTCATGTCATGGTTCTCTTAGATTACCTCCTATTAGTTTAATCATGTTTTTTGTACACTTAATGCTCACATCAAACATATTATGCAACAATAGTTAGAGAAATAACATAATAAACCAAGGAGCATACACACTTATGCAAGACACATCACATCTTTGGTGATTTGCATTCATGCCTCAAATTCATCTCTATAAAACATATAAAAACAACATCGTAATAGAAATGTGTTGCATATGTGTTGTCATTGATGTCAACAGTGTGATGTTCAGTGATGGATAATATTGCATATTTGTCAACAGTGCTAAAGGTTGGCAGTGGAAGTGGTGATCAATTGATAAGATGCCAGAGGATAGTGATGACTAAGGGAAATTGTTGTAGAATGTTGTAAGACAGAGAAGCAAAGTGATGAGTTTATGCTGAGGTGATCAGAGAAGTTTTGGAGTAAAGGGTAAGATGATGAATGCCATGTACTATGTATACTGATTGGATCAGTATCATCTGTACACAGTTGTACCCTATCTTTTGAAGTTCACATGTACTATGTATACTGATTGGATTAGTATCATTTGTACACAGTTGTACCCTATCTTCTGAAGTTCATGCAGAGGTGAAAGTTGTGAGAAGAATAATGTGCTAACATGAAGATTCTTGTTTTGTTGGAAGGAGTTGTTGTTGATGTTATGAATGAAGTTTCTGGTATGGTAAATTTTGTATTCAATGAAAAGCATTGGTTAGATCCTGAGAGAAATATTCAAGAAGTCTAAGACATTGGATGTTACACTAAAGAAGCCTGGGAGAATGCTCCACATTTTTCCGCATTTGAAGGTATGATATTGTGGTTTGGGAGTTAGACAGAGACAAGTGTGAAGGTTGTATGCTCCTAATTTCAGAGCTTGAAAGTTACCGTAGAAGATTCTAGAGCTCGTAGAGTGAAGACAATGTTCTTGTGTTGATATAGATAGAGAGGTCAAAAAAATTCTCTGCATTTCTCTGCATTAGAAGTTATGATACTTTGGTTTGAAGAATAGTTAGATACAGATGAGAAGAAAGATATATCCAAGTTGAAAATGATAACTTGGTGTACCAGAGAAAAGACATATCTTATTGCTGATTAGGGTTGTTTGGAGGAGAAAGCAAATGCCGCTGCATTTCACCACATTTCATCTTTTGGCTTTGATGTTTGGAGGATGTGTTTAGATAGTCTGTATGTTTGTTCATTTTAGGTGCTAAAGTGCACTGCAAGTTGGTTTTTCAATGTTCTATCTCAAGATTGTGTATTCAATATTTGTGGGTGATACCAGGTTAAGTATCTGTTTGTTTGCATCAGAAAGGAAATATATTATTCAGAGGAAGGAATGTTTGATAAGGTTTGTTTTTTGAGAAGTGATCTACATTGGTCTCTCTAGTACCGCTTTAGGTTTGGAGCTATTTATTGGAAGCATAAGTGTCTGCTGGGCCAACTTGATGTGTTTTGATGATCCCGCCAGATGTTTGGGTATGTGTGCTAGCTTCGAAGAATGTGTTAATGAAGAATAGGTCATGGTTATCACTTGGCTTGAACCACATTGGATTTCTACATATTTTGGATGCCGACTTGGTATGGCCATTACACGTTTCATATATACACATTTCATCTTGGCTGACATAGGAGAAAGATTTTGTTGTTTGCAGAAGGTAGAAATAAAAGAATTTGTTTGTTGTGGATTGTGTGATTGAATGAGAGTGTGTGAGGTTATGTGAGTGAGTGTGAAAGTGAGTGAGTGTGTATGTGAAGATGTGTTGAAGACAACAGTGACAGCTATGCAGAGGAAGTGAAGATTTGAGTCAGAGTTAAGTGTGTTGATGTTGCGGAGGAGATTGATCAGTGAGATCTGTTGAGTGGGATGTTCAAAGGTTGTAGCCTTATTCTATAAGTGTCCTCCCTTGGGTTGTAGCCCTAAAACTTGTTGTAATCAGTTTTATCTTTATTTGTGAGGCTAGATTTGGATAGTAGATCCAAGTAGCTTGCTCACCGTGGTTTTTCCGTTCTAGGGTTTTTGTAACATGCCACTTGTTCTACCAAGTAAATATAACTAAGTTTTAACCCAAGAGTAAATAAATCATGAAACCAAAACATGAGTAATAAAATTTTTCCTTTCTTTCATTTGATACTATTGCATTTGAAACATATTTCAAAATTAACCATTGCACTATCAAGTTACATTTCAATAATTACATGAATTGAATAATTCTCATTTACAACATTTCATAAGACAATTACATACAAGATTCATAAAGCTAATTGACACTAGAGATACAATGTTTCTGATGTCTGTCTTCAAATCCTGGCCGCTAACTGCATGAGGAGAAGCATCACTCAAGTGCTTTTCTTCCAACAACAGACTAATTGCGGTCCCCCACACATTTACCAAACTGGTAAACGGCCCTACACTTCGACGAAGGGATTGGTATGGTAACCTCAAAGAATAGCCTATATCGAGAAAGATGTTGTGTCCTACATATCTAGTACCATCATACATTGTGGCTCCAACCTACAAGCATGATTGCCCTTCCTAGTATGTAAACCTGGATCACAGTGAACTAACAATGTAAATGTTGGATGTTTACACTACTTTGGCCAAAGTTTCATCACCCCTAACTTAGAATGGATGTCACATGCTCACCCATCCTTCTAGTTCAATTTGGAAAGACATCAATCTCTATACTAGGTTATCTCCCTTTATCACCCATCCCAGGATTAACCTATTCCCAAATTTTACTATGACACTTATATCAATGTAATACAAATTGCAAGATACGGTTTACTACTCTTTCACATTGTAGCAATAGCTAATCATTCTTAATTGCACATAAAATCCAATATAGGCACAAATCTCTGCTACGAAGATTAATTTCACATTCAATACATACTATATATATATATATATATAGCATAAACAAGTAAACAACCAATTTGATAAAGACAACAAAACAATTCATTCCACAACAATAATCAAACACATATAGACTTTCAACAAAAACAAACACAATGGATAAGAATTCCCCATGCTTGTGATATTTTGCTCCAATATATCAACAGAACCCCTTGCTTGTGATCCTTCAAGTGGACTGAATCTCCTCTCCAAAAATAATTCAACTCCCTCACTAACCTTATAATTCCTCTCAAAAATCAAGACAAAATAACAATGCACTCTCAACACCAAACTCAGAAATACAACAGAATAATAAAGCACTTGGCTAGAAAATTGTATGTAAAAGAATAAGGAAGCTCTCCTTTAAATACAAGAAAACTGAGTGAACTAAGGCTACAACTTAGTTTGCAAAATTGCCACAACTCCCCCTTCATTCTTAACTCATCAAAATAGGTTTGAGGTGGCAGAAGGAATTCAATGAAAAATGAACACATAAGAGGACAGTCATGAAGCAACTTAGCAATACATGGCAACTGTAAAGAAAATAGACTTCAAACGGGTTTAAATCTCTTCACAAAGGTGCCGCACAATATTCCATGTTTCCTATTTACTTGCAAACTATTTATAAAGAAAGAGTCAATGTATGCACGATGAAAATAACATGAAGGCTCTTTAAAACTTCAAACTTATAACTGCTTTTGCTTTATTCCAACACCCATGACTAAGTCAAAGCACTACCAAGAGTCATGGATTCTTAAACTAAGAAAGTAATAACAATGCATATGAGTTATGCGCTTCCTTCAATTCTTATAAAGGCATACTAAATATGCTTCATTTAATATGTTTGCTAAGATATAAACATGAGCTCCAATCTATATGCTTAAACCAGTGCTATGGTTTATTGCTTTCCCTTATTTCATGGCTGTGTGCCTTTTATGGCAGTGCTATAACCATTAGGCAACATATATATATATATATATATATATATATTCTTTAATAACATATTATTTGACAATAGAAACCAAATATTCACATTTCATCAATATACCAAAACACCTATTAATTATATGTATATAACTATATGTATGTAATAATATTAATTAACTTATTATATATATATATATATATATATATATATATATATATATATATATATATATATATATCATCGATACATAAACCAAATATAACTTATTACCCACAAATCCATTGTTGACATAAAATCCACATATGCAATGATGACATGAACTACATATACCCATGCATAACATACCTAGTCCAATCGATATCTTTATAGCTATGAGAAATACGCTCATGAGTATGCATAGATACGTCTACCTACGTATACTCATGCTTGTATTGTCTCATACGTATAAGTCTATCATGGACTTGCATGAGTTCATCACCATTTTGCGATAAAACCATGACTTTTACAATCTTAAACTTACCAACGAAGACTTAAATCGACATACAGGTTAAATCACAATTTTCACTCAAACATCCATATAATCACATTCAAACAAGCATTCTGGATCCACAACACAGATTGCTTATTGCTACCCACATGGACTCGACATAACCTAGGTCAAAATAGGATAGTGTGTGTGCTTTCTCATTTTAGGCTTTCTCCAACATTTACAAGACCGAGTCCTTCTCTTGAGTGATACTTCTTCTCCTTTCTAGAGGATCAATCTATTCCTGCATCCAACTTACATCAGCCCCATAGTAGTTAGCCGTTCACAAAATAATCACATGCTTCATACATTTCATAAAGATAATCACTTATAATACATCACATTGCATAATTCACATTTCACATTGATGCAGAGATTCATTAACATTCATTTATCCAAGCAAATTAACCACTCTTAGGTAAATAGTAAATGGATAGAAACACATGGGGTGTAATATACTCCCCCCTTGTGAATCATTGTCCCCGATGATTTTTAAGTATCAAGTATTATCACAACATAAATAAGTCATAAAAAGTATCATAACACATTATTCTCAGTAGTTTTCAAAATTCAAAATAACTTGTGGAAACTTTTGCTTCATCTCAGTATAATCTGCCCAAGTGGTGGAATCTTCTGCATGCTGATCCCACTGGACCTTGTACTACATAACCTTTTTGTTATGCAAGCAGAGCTTGCAAACTTCATGCATTTAAGAAGCTTGATCATACCCATTGCTGGGTTCTGTACTTGTAAAATATTCTAAGAATATATAATCATTTGTTAAATATATATATATATATAAATCAAATTTGAATCATTAAAAGCATTGTGCCTCCTGGTAATAGCTATTATTAGAATGATTCTACAATCAATTGAATTGTTAACTTCAATTTCAAAGAACTCTTTATATCTAGGAGCTGGTTTGGAATACATTCCATACTTATTGAAACTTTTTCTGGGGTTTGACCCTCAAAAGAACTTTTATTCTTTAACCAAGAATTGTCTTAGTATACGCTTAGCATCAGCGTAACGTTTCTATTTATTATTAGTTTTTGTCAATATTTTCTAATCGGCTTGATCCATTTCTGACAACATTTCTGGACTAATGCTAATCCTATCTTCTAGCTTACCCAACTTATATAGGAGTTTGGCATCTTCTTCTGTACAATGTTTTAGATGGAATCATCTTGACAATAGAATGATAGGAATTTTTATAAGCATATTCCACCAGTGCTAGATACTCTTCCCACTTATAATGCTGATCCATGTAATATATTCGAACAATTCCTCCAAAACCTGGTTAACTCGGAATGGACGTCACACACTCATCCATCCTTCTAGATCAATTTGGAAAGACATCAATCTCTATACTAGGTTATCTCCCTTTACCATGGATCACCCATCCCAGGATTAACCTATTCCCAAGTTTTACTATGACACATATATCAAAGTAATACAAATTGCAAGATACGATTTACTACTCTTTCACATTTTAGCAATAGATAATCATTCTTAAGTGCACATAAAATCCAATATAGGCACAAATATCTGCTACGGAGATTAATTTCACATTCAATACATACTATATTTCTCATACTATACACACACACACACACACCTTTTGCATAAACAAGTAAACAACCAATTCGATAAAGACAACAAAACAATTCATTCCACAATAATAATCAAACACATATAGACTTTCAACAAAAAAACACAATGCATAAGAATTCCACATGCCTCTGATATTTTGCTCCAATAGATCAACGAAACCCCTTGCTTGTGATCCTTCAAGCGGACTGAATCTCCTCTCCAAAAACAATTCAACTCCCTCACTAACCTTCTTATAATTCCTCTCAAAAATCAAGACAAAATAACAATGCACTCGCAACACCAAACTCAGAAATACAACTACAGAATAATAAAGTACTTGGCTAGAAAATTGCATGTAAAAGAATGAGGAAGCTCTCTTTTAAATACAAGAAAACTGAGTGAACTAAGGCTACAAATTAGTTTGCAAAACTGCCACAACTCCCCCTTCATTCTTTGACTCATTAAAACAAGTTTGAGGTGGTAGAAGGAATTCAATGAAAAATGAACACATAAGAGGATAGTCATGAAGCAACTCAGCAATACATGGCAACTATAAAGAAAATAGACTTCAAATGGGTTTAAATCTCTTAACAAAGGTGCCACACAATATTCCATGTTTCTATTGAAGATATGTGCCTAAGCGGTGTTGTCATTGATGTCAACATATTCTTGTTGTCATTGGTGTCAACTGCGCTTTATTTTGTTGCCTATTCAGGAGACTAAATGTCGAGGATATTGAGAAAATTAATAAACACTCAATGTTCGCAGACCATATGGAAGCATAGAGGATTGTCATAGGTTAAGAATTGAGAAGTCCGCATAAAGATTTGAAGAAGTTATGGCCATCTGAGTAGAACCAGATTTTGTAGCATTTAGAAAAGACAGAGTGACAGTAAATTGGTCCGGATTGCTCCGTAGTGAAATATTATGGTCTGCAGATTTGAAGGCATGTTTGGGAAGTCAGTGTGTATCATCAACTCCTATGGTTCATGGTTTAGAGGTCCGCAAGCTATCTTCTAGTTTAACAGTCGTGGCAGACAGTGTTCTTGAGGTTCTGGAGGAAGATACAAATGATTCTGGTGATTTGGTTTAGAGTGGATGTTATTGGTGAATCCAATGTGCTTGTGGAGGTCTCTGGATCATTTGGCTACTGTGTTGGAGGTCCACATTGAAGTTTGAGCTTGTTGTTGAAGATTTCTTCTTTAAGGTTGATGTTCTTCCCAGTCTTGGCCGACCGGATGTTCCTAGCGTGTTGTGGATGATCTAAAGAGCATTTTATGAAGCATGGCTTGTCAACAAAGGAAGATTCAAGTCTCAGCTATGTTTGGCTGACAGTGTAAAGATTCACTTTAAGTTTAGCTGACCTTGTTGCTCATTCCAAGGTTGATGGAGTGTATATATACTTGTTGAAGAGTATTTGAAAATTATCCTTGTATAAAATGAATTAAATCTGAAGAAAGGATTTAAGACAGAGCAGAAAAGAAGAAGAGCAAAAGGAGTATAGAGTGAAGAGTCAGTGAAGAAGAATTTGAAGATAGAAGCAGAAGTTTTTGAGCCTTCAAAGGGACTAAATCAGGGATGAATGTAGATGCTATTTCTTAGTTCATTATCTCTGTGTAAATCAAAATTTCTTATAGGCAGTGAGCCTCCTTTGAGCAGTGAGCTCTGGGTAGTGCACCCGAAGGCATGTGCCTTCTATTTTCTTAAGTACTTTTAATAGGGTACATGTTTTTGTGGGTTAACCCCCACTGTGGTTTTCCCCTTAACTGGGTTTTCCACATCAAAAATTCTGGTGTTGTTTGTTCATGTTGTTTCTGCTCATGTATTGATATATGCTTGAATGTTTACATCATTAATCTGGTTGTAAATTAAGAAAGAAGATTAAAAGTTTAGAAAAGGTTAAAGTTTAGGGACAACTAATTCACCCCCCCTCTTAGTTGTCCGGACTAATTCCAACAATTGGTATAAGAGCTTGGTTCCTCTAGAAGAAGCTTAACCACTCAAGGAGATCCAGGATGTTGACTTACAAGAAGGATAGTCCAAGATTCGATGGAACAAATTACTTTGTTTGGAAGAGTCGCATGGAATGCCATTTACAATGCATGGGTGATGCTTATTGGATAATAACCAAAGATAAGTATGAACCTCAAGAGAAAGGTCCTTCAACTCCAGATCAAGTCAAAGATGTGGAAAATAACCTTCGAGCTAAAGAAGCCTTGTTAATTTCCCTGAATAATTTAGAAATGACAAATGTTTTTGGATTTAAAACTGCTCATGAAATCTGGAAGAAGTTGGAGAATCTGTATGAAGGAGATGAATATGTCAAATGTGCCAAACTACAAAGTTTGAGAGGAAAATTTTAAAATCTGAGGATAAGTGAAGATGAAAACATCACAATCTACATGCAAAAGATAAATGAACTTGTGTGTGGGATCAGGTGTGCTGGTAGAACTTTGGAAGAATCATAGATTGTAGCAAAAGTGCTCAGATCTTTGCCTAATTCATACAAACATAAGGTTGCTGATATATAGGAGATCAGGACTGTTTCAGATGTTACAAGAGATCACTTGGTTGGCAAAATTTCATCTTTTGAATTGAGTGAATCTGGTGATTCTCTTCCTAAGTCTGAATTTGCATTCAAAGCCAGTGTATATGGAAAACAAAGATATGATCTAGGTGAAAGCTCTTCTGCAAGATCAAACATATTTGTGAAGAGAAGGAAGGATCTTGAAGATGTTGAAATAGAAACTGCAGATCTTGAAGCTCTTATTGCTAGAAGAATGCCAAGAGGATCCGGTAAGTATGAAGGAAAATTACCACTCAAATGTTTTGCTTGTAATAAGATTAGTCATTTTGCCCCAAGATGTTTGGAGAGGTTTTCAAAACCAAACCCTAACAGATACAAGGGTCGGAAGAAATGTTATTATGTCCAAGAAACTGGAGAAGAAGGGGTCACAGATGATGAATCTGATCATGGAGGTTCCTCTAAAAATGATTGGGTGTTCATTGCTATCAAAGAAGAAGATCCGGTGTCTACTGAATCTGCTAGCTGTGAAAATGTGGAAAGTGCCTTGGTTGATCAGGTTATTAAAAAGGATGAATGGGTGATTGATAGTGGATGTTCTCATCATATGACTAGTGACAAGAGTAAGTTTGTGTGTTTTGAAAATTATGGAGGGCTTGTGAAATTTGGAGACAACTTAGCTGGTAGAATCTGTGGTAGAGGATCCATCTCTTTTGATGGTAAGAATAACACCAATGATGTCCTGTATGTGGAAGGACTGAAACATAATCTTCTCAGTGTTGGACAGTTGGTTGACAAGGGTTATGATCTTCGATTCAAGGATGGAAAATGCAGAATCTTGGAAAGCTCCAGAACTGAAATTGCATCCGGTACTCAAATTAGAGGTAACATCTTTCACTTAAGTAGTTCTAGCAAAAGTTGTTTGATTGCTCAGATAGATCAAAGTTGGTTATGGCATAGGAGGATGTGTCATGTGAATTTTGATAACATTGTCAAAAAAAGTTCCACTCAAGCTGTAAGAGATCTTCGAAGACTTGTAAAACTTGATAGCATATGTAGAGACTGTCAATTGGGTAAACAGAACAAAATTTCATTCAGAAGTAAGGAACAAAGTTCAAGTGGGAGATTGGAACTGGTACATACTGATCTCTGTGGTCCTGCTAGAATTAGGAGTGTGCAAGGAGACACATATTTCATGTTGCTGATTGATGATTACTCCCAGATGATGTGGGTGACTTTCCTGAAAGAAAAATTAGAAGCTCTTGATAAGTTTAAGGTGTTCAAGATGATGGTTGAAAATGAGATTTGTGGGAAATTGAAGTGTTTGAGATCTGACAGAGGTGGAGAATTTACTTCCGGTAAGTTTGATGCTTTCTATGAAAAACATGGAATAAAAAGACAATTATATGCTCCTAGGACTCCTCAGCAAAATGGAGTTGTGGAAAGAAAAAACTAGACAATTCAAGAAGCTGCTAGGACCATGATGATGGAAACAAATGTTCCTCAAGTTTATTGGAGAGAAGTCGTGAGTACTGTTGTCTACACTCTTAACTGGGTGCAGATCAAAGGAAACTCTGGTAAGACTCCTTATGAACTATGGTTTGGTCATCCTCCTACTGTGAGATATTTCAGAGTTTTTGGTAGTAAATGCTATATCAAAAGAGATGAGGATTTAAGCAAGTTTGATGCAAGAAGTGATGAAGGAATATTTTTGGGATACTCTACTCAAAGTAAGGGTTACTGGTGCTTCAACAAGAGATTGAAAAAGATTGTTGAAAGTGCTAATGTTAAAGTTGATGAAAGAAAAGAAGGACATTCCAGGTACTGCGGATATGATTTAGATGATCAAGATGAAAGTCAAAGTCAAGGAAGGCAAGTTCAAGTTTAGACTTAGATTCAAATTGATTCGGTAACTCCAGTAACTTAAGAGGTTAGTGTAGATGATGAGGAACAAGTTCAAGAAACAGAAGTTCAAACAATTTCCAAAACTCCCAAGTATGTAAGGTTGAATCATCCTGAAGATTAGATCATAGGAGATAAGAGTAAAGGTGTTCAAACTAGAAGAAAAATCTCTAAAGATCAAGAGGAGATTTGTTTGATTTCAAAGATTGAACCTAAATTAGTAAGTGAAGCCTGCAATGATGAAAACTGGGTTAAAGCAATGGAAGAAGAATTGATGCAAATTAAAAAGAATCACACTTGGGATCTTGTTCCTAGACCTGAGGACAAAAATGTGATTGGAACCAAATGGGTCTTCTGAAATAAACTAAATGAAGATGGTGAGGTTGTAAGGAATAAGGAAAGGTTGGTATGTAAAGGCTATTCTCAAGTGTAAGGAATTGATTTTGAAGAAAATTTTGCCCCGTTGGAAAGGATAGAGGCAGTTAGATTATTTCTTGCTTTTGCTGCTTTCAGAGATTTTAAAGTATATCAGATGGATGTCAAATCAACATTCCTGAATGGAGATTTGGAGGAAGAAGTCTACATTGAACAACCAGAAGGATTTTAGTTGTCTGATTAGGGAGATATGGTTTGTAGACTGAGAAAATCCTTATATGGACTCAAGCAAGCTCCAAGAGCCTTGTATGCCAGATTGGATAAGCATTTGCTTAAGCTAGGATTCAGCAAAGGTATTGTTGATAGTAATCTGTACATCAAGATTAATCATGATGACATTCTAATTGTTGAGGTCTTTGCTGATGATATCATTTTTGGTGGAAATGAATGTATGTGCAAAGCATTTGCTGATCATATGAAAAGTGAGTTTGAGATGTCAATGTTTGGTGAGATGAATTTCTTCCTAGGTCTGCAAATTGTTCAGTTAGATAAAGGTATCTTCATATCTTAGTCCAAGTATATGAAAGAATTGTTGAAGAAGTTTGGAATGGAAGATTCAAAGCTAATAGGTACACCTATGGTAACCAGATGCAAGCTAAGCAAAGATGATGACTCTCCCAAGGAAAATTAGAAAAGGTATAGATCAATGATTGGAGGATTGCTCTATCTAACTCAGACCAGACCTGGCATCATGAATACCATTGGACTTGTTGCCAGATTTCAAGCCGATCCAAAAGAATCCCATGTTGTGGCAGTTAAAAGAATATTCAGATATCTCAAGTGGAAAATTAACTATGGACTATGGTATCCAAAGGATGATAACTTCACTCTTCATACATATACAGATGCTGATTGGGCAGGAGATGTAGATGATAGGAAAAATACTAGTGGTGGTGCATTCTTCTTGGGAAGAAGATTAGTCTTGGATAAGCAAAACGCAAGAGGCAATATCTATGTCTACTGCAGAGGCAGAGTATATAGCATCAACAAATAATTGTACTTAGGTTCTCTGGATGAAGCAAATGTAAAAGGACATCAGAATTGTGTTTGAGGAGAGAGTCACAATTTTCTGTGATAATTCTAGTGCAATAAGCATCTCAAAGAATCTGGTATTGCATTCAAAGACAAAGCATATATCCATCAAGTTTCATTTCCTGAGAGAGAAGGTAAATGAGAATGAAGTCAAGTTGGAGTTTTTGCCTTCCAAAGATCAGATCGCAAATATCTTCACTAAGTCTCTTCCCAAGGATACTTTTGAGTATCTCAGAGATAAGTTAGGGGTTATTGCCCCCCCTGATAAGAACTAAGATGCACTTATGTGCATCAGTTCGGTGGAATTTTTAGACATATCTTGAGATCCAGATTGATGTTGAGAAGATACTACTCTAAGGAGTAGTCAGTATGAAAATGTTGGAGATCATTCTGAAATAAAAAGGGGGAGTAACGATTGCAAATATGTGCCCTTTGCCATTGATGTCAAAGGGGGAGAGAAGACATGTGAAAAACTAATTGCTAATGACAAGGGGAGCAATGAAGAAAGTGGCTACAAAAGTCAGGGGGAGAAGTTCTTGTCATGATGGTTGAATTAATTTTTCACATCACATGTTGCCATCAATGACAAAGGGGGAGATTGTTGAAAATATGTGCCTAAGCGGTGTTGTCATTGATGTCAACATATTCTTATTGTCATTGGTGTCAACTGTGCTTTATTTTGTTGCCTGTTTAGGAGACTGAATGTTGAGGATATTGAGAAAATTAATAAAGACTCAATGTTCGCGGACCATATGGAAGTGTAGAGGATTGTCAGAGGTTAAGAATTGAGAAGTCTGCATAAAGATTTGAAGATATGGCCATCTGAGTAGAACTGGATTTTGCAGTATTTAGAAAAGACATAGTGACAGTAAGTTGGTCCAGATTGCTCCACAGTGAAATATTATGGTCTGTGGATCTGAAGGCTTGTTTGGGAAGTCAGTGTGTATCATCAACTCCTATGGTTCATGGTTTAGAGGTCTGCAATCTATCTTCTATTTTAACAGTCATGGCAGACAGTGTTCTTGAGGTTCCAGAGGAAGATACAAATGATTTTGGTGATTTGGTTTAGAGTGGATGTTATTGGTGAATCTAATGTGCTTGTGGAGGTCTCTGGATCATTTGGCTACTGTGTTGGAGGCCTGCATTGAAGTTTGAGCTTGTTGTTGAAGATTTATTCTTTAAGGTTGATGTTCTTCCCAGTCTTGGTTGATCGGATGTTCCTAGCATGTTGTAGATGATCTAAAGAGCATTTTATGAAGCATGGCATGTCAGCAAAGGAAGATTCATGTCTCAGCTATGTTTGGCCAATAGTGTAAAGATCCGTGTTAAGTTTAGCCAACCTTGTTGATCATTCCAAGGTTGATGGAGTGTATAAATACTTGTTGAAAATTATCCTTGTATAAAATGAATTAAATCTGAAGAAAGGATCTAAGGCAGAGCAGGAAAGAAGAAGAGCGAAAGGAGTATAGAGTGAAGAGTCAACAAAGAAGAATTTGAAGATAGAAGCAGAAGTTTTTGAGCCTTCAAAGGGATTGAATCAGGCATGACTGTAGATGCTATTTCTCAGTTCATTATCTCAGTGTAAATCAAAATTTCTTATAGGCAGTGAGCCTTCTTTGAGCAGTGAGCTCTAGGCAGTGCGCTCGAAGGCATGTGCCTTCTATTTTCTTAAGTACTTTTAACAGGGTACACATTTTTGTGGGTTAACCCTCACCGTGGTTTTTCCCTTAACCGGGTTTTCCACGTCAAAATTTTTGGTGTTGTGTGTTCACGTTGTTTCTGTTCATGTGTTGATATATGCTTAAATGTTTACATCATTAATCTAGTTGTAAATTAAGAAAGAAGATTAAAAGTTTAGAAAAGGTTAAAGTTTAGGGACAATTGATTCACCCCCCCTCTCAGTTGTCTGGACTAATTCCAACAGTTTCCTATTTACTTGCAAACTATTTATAAAGAAAGAGTCATTATAGGCATGATGAAAACAACATGAAGGCTCTTTAAAACTTCAAACTTCAAACTGTTTCTTCTTTATTCCAACGCCCATGACTAAGTCAAAGCACTGCCAAGAGTCATGGATTCTTAAACTAAGAAAGTAATAACAATGCATATGAGTTATGCGCTTCCTTCAGCGCTTATAAAGGCATACTAAATATGCTTCATTTAATATGTTTGCTAAGATATAAACATAAGCTCCAATCTATGTGCTTAAACCAACACTATAGTTTATTGCTTTCCCTTGTTTCATGGCTACGTGCCTTTATGGTAGCGCCATAACCATTAGGCAACATATTATATATATATATATATATATATATATATATATATATATATATATATATATATATATATATATATATATATATATATATATATATATACATTCTTTAATAACATATTATTTGATAATAGAATCTAAATATTTACATTTCATCAATATACCAAAACACATATTAATTATATGTATGTAATAATATTAATTAACTTATATATGTATGTATGTATATATCATCGATAGATAAACCAAATAAAACTTATTACCCACAAATCCACTGTTGACATAAAATCCACATATGCACTGATGACATGAACTACATATACCCATGCATAACATACCTAGTCTAATCGATATCTTTATACCTATGAGAAATACACTCATGAGTATGCGTAAATACATCTACCTATGTATACTCATGCTCATATTGTCTCATACGTATAAGTCTATCATGGACTTGCATGAGTTGATCACCATTTCACGGTAAAACCATGACTTTTGTAATCTTAAACTTACCAAAGAAGGCTTAAATCAACATACAAGTTAAATCACAATTTTCACTCAAACATCCATATAATCACATTCAAACAAGCATTCTAGATCCACAACACAGATTACTTACCGCTACCCACACGGACTCGGCATAACCTAGGTCAAAATAGGATAGTGTGTGTGCTTTCTTGGTTTAGGCTTTCTCCAATGTTTACCAGACCAAGTCCTTCTCCTTAGTGATACTTTTTCTCCTTTCCAAAGGAGCAACCTGTTCCTATATCCAACTTACATCACCCCCACAGTAGTTAGCCATTCACAAAATAATCATATGCTTCATACATTTCATAAGGATAATCACTTATAATACATCACATTGCATAATTCAATAATTCAAAATTCACATTTCACATTGATGCAGAGATTCATAAACATTCATTTATCCAAGCAAATTAACCACTCTTAGGTAAATAGTAAATGAATAGAAACACACAAGGTGTAATAGTTTTCCATGTAAATTTGGTTTTGTGGTTGTGTGCTCATGTGTTGTGCTTTGATTTGTTTAATGGAGTAAGAAGATTTGGTTGATAAAGTTAATCCAGAATAAAGTTTTGGGATATACTGATTCAACCCCCTCTCAGTATATCATTGTGTTTTAATAATTGGTATCAGAACTGAGTTCCTTGGTGTGCTCCTAATAGATGAAGGTAGATCTTGGAGTAGAACACATGGCTCAGAAGGAGTCCTCTTCTAAAGCTTTGATATTTGATGGAAGCAACTTTGATTTCTGGAGTGTAAGGATGGAAGCCTATTTGACCTCGCTAGGGTATGATGTTTGGAGTGCTATCGTGAATGATTATGTTGAAACTAAACATCCTATTACAGATGCAGATGTGAGGAAGGCTCATGAAAATAATGCTAAAGCCAAGAATGCCATCTTAAGTGGCTTGAGCAGTTCAGAGTTAGCCAAGGTTGTGCAGTGCAAGATAATAAAGCATATATGGAAGAAGCTCAAAGATCTTTATGAAGGAAATGACAACATAAAGGAAGCAAAATTATAATCTTACAAAATAGTGTTTGAAAATCTAAGGATGAAAAGAAGAGGAGAATTTTTCCATCTATTTGCACCGAGTAAATGAAGCGATCAATGGAATCAGGAGTATGGGTGAAGATATAGCTGACTCATTAGGTGTGAAGGAAGTCTTGAGAACTCTCCCTCACAAGTTTGATTCAAAAGTATCTACAATTGATGAAGCCAAAGATTTGAAGAAACTTACAATGGAAGAGCTGTTTGGGCCCCTCATTGCCTATGAGATGAGAAATGAAGTCATAGGACCATGCCAAAGAGATGTTGCTTTCAATACCATGAATAATGAAGGAACATTTGATGTATGAAATGAAGCTGAAGAAGAAGAAGCAAACTTTGTAAGGAAACTAAAAAGGGGATCAAGAAAGTATAAAGGTAAGTTACCTTTTAAATGTTTTAATTGCGGTAGAATTGGTCATTATGCCTCTGAATGTCTTTTTGGAGAAAATGAAAATAGCAGCAAGGGTTTCGAGAGAAACAATTTCAAGAGGAATCTTCTTTCAAAAGAAGACTACTGTTCCAGAGTAGAAGTAGATCACTACCTATCAGATGAGGAAAAAGGAGAATCTCTATTCATGGCCAGGGTGATCTCAAATGGTTCAGACAAGACTACATATGAAGAAGAATATGAAGTTGATTTTGAGGGTGAACTTATTTATGCTCTTGAAGACTTGGATTGTGCAAGGAGAAAGAATCAAGAACAAAGTGCTTTGATTGAATTTAAGACAAAAGAATGTAGAAAAATTGAGAAAGAAATTTAGTCACTCAAAAGGGAGTTGGAGAGGGCAAAGCTTGGAAGACTGGATAACACTAAATGTATAGATCTCATCATGTCTCAAAGAAGATCTCTTCATACAAGGCAATTCTCCATGAACAAGTTCAATCATGTTTTCTTTGGTTATTATTTTATCTACAATAAATTTAGTTATAAGGCTATAGATTGCAAGTCTGAAATGAATAGAAGAAATCTTGTAAGTAGGAATCCTCTTGCTTCACTAGTGGATGTCAATGTGGTATGTTAAATTTACAACAATTTTGGACATATAGGAAGATATTGTAGGAGTGATTTGGTAAAAATAGAATCTTATTTGATAGATGTTATTGAGAAAGCAGAGGAAAGTGATTCCTTCAAAAGGCAAGAGACAAATAATGGAGTTGAAGATTCAATGATTGTCCAAATAAAATTTCATGCTCAAGGGTAATCAAATATCTAGGTGATAGACAGTGGATGCACAAATCACATGACAAGTGACAAGAGCAAATTCATCAATCTTGGTAAGTGGAATGGTGGACTAATCACGTTTGGAGATAACTCTTTTACAAAAATCACTAGAAAAGATACTTAAGTATTGATGGAAAGTCTCAGACACATGATGTTCTTTATGTAGAAGGTCTCAAGCATAATCTTCTTAATGTAATTCAAATGTGTAACAAAGGATACAGTCTCACATTTCATGATCAAGGATGTGAAATCAGAAGAGCAAATTCTAGAAAATTGGTGGCAGAAGGATCTAAGATAGAAGGCAACTTGTATAATCTAAAGGTAACTAATGAAAGGACTTGTCTTCTAGGACAAACAAATGGATGTTGAATGTGGCATAAAAGGATGGGGCACATCAACTTTGATAATCTTGTGAAGATCAACTCCATGCAAGCAGTAAGAGACATGCCAAAGATCATCAAGCCCACAAGCACCTTATGCAGGGAATGTTAGATGGGGAAGAAGACAATTATAAGATTCAAGTCCAAGGAGTATTCATCTACAAGGCCATTAGAACTGGTTCATATTGATATGTGTGAACCCACCAGGACAAAGAGTCTACAAGGTGAGAGGTATTTCATGTTGCTTATTAATAATTTCTCTAGAATGACATGGGTTAAGGTCTTCTTGAAAGAGAAATTAGAAGCTTTCAGTACGTTTAAGATTTTTAAGTCCATGGTTGAAAATGAAATGAATTCTAGAATCAAGTGTCTAAGGTCTGATAGAGGTGGTGAGTTCACCTTAAGTGAGTTTGAGGAATTTTGTGAAGAACATGGAATAAAAGGGCATTATTCTACTGCAAGAACTCCTCAACAAAATGGAGTAGTGGAAATAAATAATAGAACAGTTTAAGAGATGGTTAGAACAATGTTGAGTGAAGCCAAGCTACTAGATACATATTGGAAAGAGGCAGTCCATACTGTTATCTACATTCTTAATAGAGGACAACTAAGAGTGCATAGTACCAAGACACCTTATCATGAGTTATGGTATGGAAGACCAGCATCAGTCAAGTATTTTAGAGTTTTTGGAAGTAAATGCTACATCAAAAGGAATGAAGAAGGTCTAGGAAAGTTTGACTCAAGAAATGATGAGGGAATCTTTCTTGGATATTCAACTAGGAGCAAGGACTACAAATGCTACAACAAAAGGTTGAGGAAGATAGTTGAGATTACGAATGTTAAAGTGGATGAAGAGTCACACCAAATCACAAATGAGCAAGAAGACTATTGAATAGATGAACCTTCTTACACAGAAGAAGAAGAAAAAGTTGAGGAAAATGAAGAAACTCAAGAGAAGACTGCCAAGACTCCTGCCAAGTATGTTCAAAAGAATCATTTAGAAGATCAGATCATTGGAGACAAGAATGCAGGAGTACATACAAGAAGAAGATTTGCAATAACAAATGAACAAGTAAGCTTTTATTTACTGTCAAGAGTGGATCCTAAAACTTTTGATGAAGCTAGCAAGGATGAAGGATGGATACAAGCGATGGAAGAAGAACTAAATCAGATAGAGAAGAATCAGACTTGGGCATTGGTGCTAAAGCCTATAGACAAGAATGTGATAGGTACAAAATGGGTATTTAGGAAAAAATTGAATGAAGATGGAGAGGTGGTTAGGAACAAAGTAAGGTTGGTTTGCAAAGGTTATTCACAAGTGTAAGGTGTTGACTATGAAGAGATATTTGCTACAGTGGCAAGAATGGAAGCAATCAAAATGGTTCTTGCATTTGCATTTCATAAGGGATTCAAGGTATATCAGATGGATGTCAAATCTACCTTCCTAAATGGTGACTTAGAAGAAGAGGTCTACATAGAATAGCCTGATGGATTTTATTTATTAGAAGACCCAAACATGGTATGCAGACTTAAGAAGGCTTTGTATGGTCTCAAACAAGCCCCTAGGGCTTGGTATGCAAGGTTGGATAAATACTTACTCCAATAGGGTTTCAAGAAAGGTACCGCAAATAGTAATATTTACATCAAAATTGAAGGTGAAATTTTTTTGATTATTGTTGTGTATGTTGAAGATATAATCTTTTGTGGATATGATGAGATGTGTAAGAAGTTTGTAGGAGAGATGCTGAAAGAATTTGAAATGTCTATGTTAGGTAAGCTATCATTATTTCTTGGACTCCAAATTACTCAATTAAATTATGGCATATTTATTTCTCAAGAAAAGTATGTCAAGGAGATATTAAAGAAGTTTGGCATGGAAGACTGCAAACCAATAAGTACTCCTATGGTAACTGGGTGCTATTTGAGTAAAGATAATGAGTCACCTAAAGCTGATCAGACTCTATATAGATTCATGATTGGGAGCCTACTATACCTAACAACATCTAGGCCTAACATCATGCAAACTATGTGTTTGGTTGCAAGGTTTCAAGCAGATCCTAAGGAAACACATGTAAGGGTAGTTAAGAGAATATTTAGATATTTGAAGAGCACTCTGGAACATGGATGTGGTATCAAAAAGGCGATGGCTTTTCCCTAAGTGCTTATACTAATGTAGATTGGGCTAGCAATGTTGATGATAGAAGAAGTACCAGTGAAGGAGCTTTCTTTTTGGGAGACAGGTTGGTCTCATGGATTAGTAAGAAGTAGGATTTAGTGGCCTTATCAAAAGAAGAGGTAGAGTGTATAGCTATAGCAACCTCTTGCACTCAAGTACTATGGATGAAGCAAACATTGAAGGATACCAAGATAGAATATGATGAGCCCGTTCCTATTATTTGTGACAATACAAGTGCCATAAATATCTCAAAGAATCTAGTGATGCATTCTAGAACCAAGCATATATCTATCAAGTATCACTTTTTGAGAGAGAAGGTTGCAAATCAAGAAGTCAGATTGGAGTATGTGTCTATAAAGGATCAAATTGTAGACATCTTTACAAAGGCACTTTCTAAGTACACATTTGAGTATCTCAGACAGAAGCTAGGGGTGATTGACCCTCCTTCTTCTAACTAGATGCATAGATGGTACATCTATCCAGGGGGAGTAGTTCAAGACATATATTTATCCCTGGATTGATGGAGCCTAACTCTTAGAGGGAGCAGGTAGATAATAAGTTGAGAAGGATGAAAAGGAAAAATTAGTTAGGGGGAGATGACAGATAAGGAGCAATAAAAGAAGAAGAATGAAGATAGGGGGAGCTAAAGGAAGATCGGTTAAGAAGAAGACCACTAGTGCTTTGTCCTTGATGTCAAAGGGGGAGAAATTTGTATATCAGGTTAAGTGTTGCCATCAATGCCAAAGGGGGAGATTGTTGCATATGTGTTGTCATTGATGTCAACAATATGATGTTCAGTGATGGATATGATTGCATATTTGTCAACAGTGCTGAAGGTTGGAAGTGGAACTAATGATCAGTTGATAAGATGCTAGAGGATAGTGATGACTAAGGGAAATTGTTGCAGAATGTTGTGAGACAGAGAAGCAAAGTGATGAGTATACGTTGAGGTGATTAGAGAAGTGGATTAAAGGGTAAGATGATGAATGTCACGTAGTATGTATACTGATTGGATCAGTATCATCTATACACAGATGTTTGAAGTTCATGCAGAGGTGAAAGTTGTGAGCAGAACAATGTGCTAACATGAAGATTCTTGTTTTGTTGGAAGGCGTTGTTGTTGATGTTGTGAATGAAGTCTCTAGTATGGTGAATGTTTTATTCATTGAAAAGCATTTCTTAAATCCTAAGAGAAAGATTTAAGAAGTCTAAGACATTGGAAGCTACACTAAAGAAGCCTGGGAGAATGCTCCGCATTCCTCCACATTTGAAGGTATGATCTTGCAGTTTGGGAGTTAGGTAGAGACAAGTGTGAAGGTTGTATGTTCCTAATTTTAGAGCTTGAAAGTTACTGCACAAGATTCTAGAGCACGCAGAGTGAAGACAATGTTCTTGTGTTGATACAGACAGAGAGGTCAGAAAAATGCTCCATATTTCTCCACATTAGAAGTTATGATGCTATGGTTTGAAGAATATTTAGACATAGATGAGAAGAATGATATATCCAAGTTTTAGATGATAAGGTATACCAGAGAAAAGACATATCTTATTGTTGATTAGGGTTGTCTAGAGGAGAAAGAAAATGCCACTGCATTTCATCTTTTGGCTTTGATGTTTGGAGGATGTGTTCAGATAGTTTGTATGTTTGTTCATTTCAGGTTTCAGGTGCTGAAGTGCACTAAAAGTTGTTTTTTCAATGTTCTATCTCAAGAATGTGTGTTTAATGTTTGTGGGTGATACCAGGTTTAGTATCTATTTGTTTGCACTAGAAGGAAAACATATATTTTAGAGAAAGGAATGTTTGAGAAGGTTTGTTGGTTGAGAAGTGATCTGCATTGGTCTCTCTGGTACCACTTTAGGTCTAGAGCTATTTTGTGGAAGAATAGGTGTCTGCTAGGATGACTTGATGTGTTTTGATGATCTCACTGGATGTTTGGGGTATGTGCGCCAGCTTGGAAGAATGTGTTAATGAAGAATAGGTTCTTGTTATCACTTGGCTTGAACTACATTGGATTTATACATCTTTTGGATGCTGATCCTTGGTATGGCCATTACACATTTCATGTATACACATTTCATCTTAGCCAACATAGGAGAAAGATTTTGTTGTTTGTGGAAGGTATAAATAAAAGAATTTGTTTGTTGTGGATTGTGGGATTGAGTGAGAGTGTGCAAGGTTATGCGAATGAGTGTGAAAGTGAGTGAGTGCATATGTGAAGATGTGTTGAAGACAATAGTGATAGCTGTGCAGAGGAAGTAAATATTTGAGTTAGAGTTAAGTGTGTTGATGTTGTAGAGGAGATTGATCAGTAAGATCTATTGAGTGGGATGTTCAAAGGTTGTAGCCTCATTTTGTAAGTGTTGTTGCATTATATTTTCAGGGAGAGTTTCCTCTCTTTGGTTGCAGACCTAAAACTTGTTGTAATTAATTTTACCTTTATTTGTGAGGCTAGATTTGGACAGTAGATCCAAGAATCTTGCTCACCATCGTTTTTCCCTTCTAGGGTTTTCCATGTAAATTTGGTGTTATGGTTGTGTGCTCATGTGTTGTGCTTTGATTTGTTTAATTTTCTTTATCATTTGTTTAAGGGAGTAAGAAGATTTGGTTGATAAAGTTAATTTAGAATAAAGTTTTGGGATATACTGATTCACCCCCCTCTCAGTATATCATTGTGTTCTAACAAAATGGTTCTTAAATCATATGATACTCAAGATATACACAAAAGTATGATTATTCAACACCTAATCCATAACCCTCAAATAGAACATCATTAAATGAAATACACTTAGCAAAGATCCAAAATCATAATTTTTTTATCTAGCATCCCATAACATATATAAGAAACAATGAACTAAAAAAGATCATATGCAATCTAATCATAAAACAACATCAAAATGTTTCATAATTATATGGGTATCAATTATCAAAAGAGTTATATAACATCATATGTAATACTAAAACAATGATTATAATAAAAATAACAACACATATGTTCCTTACGATATTCATCCTATTGGAAACATAGTCAAGAGACTCTGCTAATAGAATGTTGTCATTGATGGCAACAAGGTTTGGTAAAGGTCCAGAAGACTAACTTAATCAAAATAGCTAAGTATGGGCAAGCTACAAAGTATCAGAGATTGGGTCAGTATGCCTCCACAGTTGAGGATCATTACATGCAGTTTAGGTATGTTGTTCATTGATATTTGGTGATCACATTTTCCAGTGTTCAAGTTCTGACTTCCTTTGGAAGTCATATGGTGAATTGTCTAAGTTCAGATGAACAAAGTTAAGCCTGAAATAGTGTAAAGCATCTGAGTATTTTGGTTTGCATTCCTCTGCTATTGAGTATTTTGATTTGCAGTTCTAAGGAAATGTAGACACATGTCATAAGCATCTAAATTTAGATTTGTAGCACTTGAAGTCCACTAATCATATTTGACAAGTTCTTTAGTACCAGCTTTCAGTCTGACAATATTTCTCTATGATAGAACAATAGTTCTGAGATCCACATTTCTCCATGAAAGAATATTATGCTTCATGGTTCTGAAGGTATGCTAAGAGGTCCATAATGAATGTTGTCTATGATTTTTAGAGTCTCATATGGTCCACATTGGAAGCTTTGATGTGACAGTTGAATTGGTCAAGTGTGTACTTAAGGGATAAGCCAACAGGCATGTTAGATCTATATGCGGTGAGGATATATTCTTTGAAGAATTAATCCAAGTGGTTGAATGATTGATGACAACCTATATGAAGACTATTGTATGTTTGTTTGGGTCCGCATTCTGGTTTGTGCACAAGATCAAGCCGACAAGGTATAAAACTTGTATATTTGTTTCATGTCTGGCTTGCTGACTTGATTGTGAGATGAATCTTGTTGGAGATATATATACTCGATGCATTTCGGTGTTGGGTGAGGAAAAGTGTGTGAAAAGAATGCAAATTCAATGATTGTGTGACCTAAGGTAGTTATGTGATTAACAAAAGGATAGTAGAGGTAGAAGGACAAAAGTATATGTGAAGCAGAGCAGAAAAGTAGGGCAGACAGTATGAAGTCCTTTGAATCTGTATACTGAGCAAATTGGTATTGCACCACAACATTTTGTAGATGCACATGTAGCAGTTCTCTCCTGGTAGTGAGACACTTCTTTCTATATTCTCTTCTCTTCAATTTGGCAGTGAGCCTATTGTAGTGAGCACTTCTTTGGACAGTGAGTCCTTGGGCAGTGACCCTTCATGTAATTCAATATTGCTATCATAATATATTGTGAGCTAACACTCACTGTGGTTTTTCCTTTTTTGGGTTTTCCATGTAAAATCCTGGTGTCTATGTGTTATGAATTTGTGGCTGCTCTTCTTATGTTTACTTTGCTTTCATGCTATTGAATTTGGTAAATGAATTAATGAATGTGTGAATGAAAAGTTTTTCAAAATATTGATTCACCCCCCTCTCAGTATTCTTTGTGTTCAACAATTGGTATCAGAGCAAGGTTCCTTAGAAGAAGTCTAAAACTAGAGGAAGATTTGGGAAAGAATACTCATGGCAGGTAGAAGGTATCCTTCTCCAGGTAATGGCATAGTTGATCAAGAATTAAAAATAGCTCTTGAGGATCTTGATAAGTATGAAGTAGAGATCCAGGATTTGAAAGAAAATGTCAAAGATGCAGATGAATGCATCCTGAAGCTAAGAGAGCAAGTTAATAAATCAAAGGATAGGAATAGAGAGATGAATGAACAATTGATTGAAGCAAATGAAATCCTAAATAATTTGTCAAGGTTGGTTGAAGAGAAAGAAAAAGCTGAGAAACATTTGAATCAAATGTTAAAAGATAAGTCTGAGGAATGTGAAAAATTGGGAAAAGATGTGTTACTTCTAAAATATGATCTGGAAGCAGCAAATAGCTATAAAGAAAAATTCAAAATAATCTTTGCAAAGCTTGAGGAGTTGATTGAAAGTCAGAAGAGTTCAGATGACAAGAAAGGCTTGGGATTTGAAAAAGGAGAAAATTCTAAATTAGGTCAAGAAAATATTGAGATGAAGAAAAACAAAGGTAACCAGTTCTAGAATCTAAGAAGAAGACCTCGAAGACCTCTGATCAGGTAGCCAAATGCTCAAAGGTACCCATATTTCAATGGCCATTGTTTTAATTGCAACAAGTTTGGCCATAAGGCTACTCAGTGTAGGAGTAGAATGAATCAGAATCTTCCATTATTCTTTGGTCAATGTTTCAATTGCAATAAAATTGGTCATAAATCAAATGAATACAAAAGTCTAGTAAGGAATGGTTTTAATAATGCAAGGAATACTCAATCCTTCAATGGAAAGTGTTTTGCATGCAATAGATTTCGGCATATGGCTAACCAATGCAGAACAAGAATGAATCCAATCAACAGAAAGAATTAGGATAGAGGAATATAGTGTGCTACAATTGTAGTATGTTTGGACATATTGCAAGATTCTGTAGATACAAGAATGAGAAAAGAGATTATCCTACAAAGAAGAGGAAAACAAAGCAAAGAGAAGATAAAGGTAAGAACAAGATTGATCCAGTGGAAATCAAGAAGGAAATGAGCAATGTTTGGATTAAGAAGGATGTTAATGAGGTCAGGGATGGATCCGCACTAGCCTTTGGTGTAGATACTTCCTTTGGGAAGTAACTTGGGAGCTTTGGCTCAGGGGGAGCTGTATTGAAAATCCAAATCCCCTAGCCAGATATTCAGTGTTGGGATCTGGCATGAAGATATGATGAAAAGATTCATATGACAGATCTTTCAAAAGAAATTTCAGTGGAAAAGGATCAAATGCAGAGCATTGCAAAGCAATCTTGATTCACTGAGCTTAACAGAGAAGTGTTTGACAACTTATTGAAGGACTGCATTTATGATGACTTAGTTTTTCATATCAAGGGTTAAAAAGGAACTCATTCGACATACAATTCACTTTGCATTCAAGTTATCAAGTGTCCAAGAGAAACTAAAAGTGATTTCTAAGCAATTTCAACGATCTCCAGAGGTTCAAAGCGACACGAAGTGATTCAAGTAAAGGAAAACCTAATTTGGCAAAAGACGTATTTTCTGATTAAAATCCTACTGTAAATTTGTTTAAGTTCTTGTGGAAATGGAAACACCACAAGTGGTTGATATAACTGAGAGAACGAGACCAAAATTCAAGAAATGCCCCTTTAAATCAACAGAAGTCGATCCAAATGGTGTATTTTTAGAAATTCTATCTGGTGTTATGCATACAGAAGATGTTATGTTGCCCTAGAAGAACATGATGATAGTAAATTCATAGATTTATATCTAAAACATTTAAGTGGTGACCAATTTGAGTTGAAAGGAGAATATAAGGCCTTGGAAGTGAAGAAATTCATTCAATACAAAGACTTCCTAATATTCGTAAAGGATGAATGGGTCTGGTATGTTCTGAGCAGGATCCATGATGAATTCATGTGGCTGGAGAGACCATTCATGATCACAAAGGAGGCAATAAGAGTTGTGACTGGATTAAGCTCTATCAGTATAGTACCAATATTAAATTCTGTAAAGAATGAAACAGTGATAGTGGCCACTAGAGCCAAATTTGACAAAAGGGCATTGACAATCAATGATATTGAAGACCATGCTGTAAGGTTTGCATCCATGGTGCTAGGTTACAAAATATACTTCACAAACTGGGAGAATTATGTCTCAGGTACTGCTATATACACTGCTTACCAGATGATCAAGGAGAATGCAGACTATGACCTTTGTGAATTGCTACAAAAAAAATTAATGGAAAACCTGAAGAAGACAAAGGATAACAAATACCCCTTCAAGTTTGGTAAGTTGATCATCTGCTTATTCTTCTTTTTATGCATAAATTACCAAGTA
The DNA here is from genome assembly GCA_027924645.1 of Cunninghamia lanceolata. Classification (NCBI taxonomy): domain Eukaryota; kingdom Viridiplantae; phylum Streptophyta; class Pinopsida; order Cupressales; family Cupressaceae; genus Cunninghamia; species Cunninghamia lanceolata. Next base: position 21,085,735 of record BSBN01000111.1, on the reverse strand, counting down.
TGAAGAAATTGTTCTGGTTAAATAGTCAACTAGTTGTAGTGCAAATTAGAGATCATCTAAGTAGTATAGGATGTCATGATGCACAGACTACAACCCTATGGGGCTATTTCAAGAACTTCCAAAGGTAATGCAATCTAGTGAAAGGATCCTCAAGATAATTGTGGAAAAATATAAAAATGATATATGCTTCATTGTCAACAAGGATCAGTGCACGATGAAGGTTGTTGAGCCTAGAACAGTCTGGATTATGCCAATGGGGTATGAAGTAGCAGATGACGTGTTAGATGGATATGCCCAGCACATGTTAAGAAAACCTAGGGATACCTCAGAGGAAAGGTTTGGCATATATGAAGAGCTATCTGTAAAAGTTCATGTTGAACTAAGAAAGTCAGAAATCTAGAAAAAGGCTATGAAAATGGCAAAAGAATATGCACAAAGAAAAGGATTCACCAAAGAGCAAATATCAGCCACAAGAGCTAGAGCTGAAGCAAAAAGAGTAGCTAAAGAAAAAGAGGAGCAAGAAAAGGAAGCTAATAAATATTTGAAAGTTCAAGAGGTGCAACAAGAGGCACTTGCTGCACCAAAGAGAAGAACAAGAGGTGCAAGTTCCTCTGGAACAACATCTAAATCCTCTGGTATTCCCTCCTCAACAACTGCAAAAGTGCAAATAGGCAAAAGGAAGAAGATATGTCAGTGTTGGTACAGTTGATGATGAGGAAACTGAGACCAATGAAGAGGTGAAGAAGATGAAGCTACAGAGTTCACCACCCTCCAGTTATTGGCAAGACAAACCCTCTGGTGCCACAAAAAGGAAGACCTCCGATAAGGATATAGGGAGAAAGAAGGCTAATACTGAAGCACCTATAGAAGACCAGACTACAATGAGTTTGGAGAAAGTATTGAAGGCCATTACAGTTGATGGCAATCTAAAACCTATTGCCCAACTGTATGATGACTTTGATGATGTAAATAAAAAGGTCATTGAGGCTGCTGTCATCCAATAATTAGATATATACAATAAAGCTCTCATTGAAATAATTATTGATCTCCCAGAAAGCTTGGGAAGTATAATGTCTGCAAGAAAAGAAGCTGCTATGGCTAAGGACGTTGATCTTAGAGAGCATACATTCATAAAGCTATGTCCTGAGATCACCCCAGAAGAAAAGGTGAAAATTTCCAAAGCACTTCATAAAGAATTCAGAATAAAGAGGAGAATGAACACTTTAATGGTAGATGACATTGAGAAAATAGTCAAAGAAACTGAGGAGATCACCCTGAGAGTGTTGAGAAAATTTCATCTCCCAACCATATATGATAATGAAGAAACACATGTTTGAGATGACATATCTGTTCCAGATGTCAGCATGGACCAAGGGCCAGACAAAAATAATGAAGAGATGAAAGAAAAGGAAAATCAAGCCCCTACTACTGGTAATCTAGACATTGCAAAAAGGGACCAAACTGAAACAAGTCCTCCTCTAGATCGACAAACTGATGAGAAGATTGATGAGCAGATCAAAGTTGGTGATCAAGATCTTGTTCAAGATAAGACGAGCCCTATACTGGAGCAAAATGCTAATGGAAATGAGACTATGGATTTGGATCCTCTGGAGAAAAATAAAGAAGAAGAAGTCTCTAATACAACAAGAGGCACAGTTGAGTTTGTCAAGGAATTTTTGGAAAGAGAAAAACAAGTCTTGGATGAGCCTGAGTTTTTGCAAGGTCCAATAAACTTGGACTCAATGTCCCCTGTGCAGAAATTTAAATTGGTATCAATTGTGCAAGCGAAGGCACAAGAAGAAATATTGAAGTCACATATAGAGGACAGTGAACTCATTGGTGTGGCATCCAGCATTTTGGAGAAGTTGATGCCATCATATCAAAAAGATACATCAATGTATTCAACAAACCAACTCAAGGGACTCATAAACTCAGTAAGTGTACATTTTGAATCTTTTGAAAATTCTGTAGAAATGAAAGTAAGAAAAGAGTTTGATGAGAAGAGATTAACTGAGTTGAAGACCATGTTGATCAATAATAAAACTTTATTAGATGATGGAATAAAAGGTATACAGAGTGGTATTAAAGAAGCTTGTGATTTGTACAAATTTTGTTTATCATGGTTGGAAGCCACAAAGGAGTTAGAAGAAAAGATCAAGGCTATGAAACTGCAGTTGACAAATATTTCTAAGTCATTTGATCTGACAGTTGAGTCAGTAAGCAACAAAGAGATACAAGTTATCAATATTCATAATGACTTAAGTAATCTGATGAATAAGAGGTATCAAATGAAAAATAGAATGTGTCAGTTGAGAGGACTAATAAGTCCCAAGCTAGACTCTATGTCAAATCTTGTAGTAGAAGCACTACAGGTTAGTGCACTAATTGACACACCCTCTGATATACAAAAGGTAGAAAAATTGGTCTTCCTAATAAATGGCCATATTCAAAATTTGGGAAATGCAAAGAAGAGTTGGGATGGAGAGCTAGTTCAAATCAAGACCATTTTCAATGACATCCTGCAACCCACAACAAATTAAGTTAAAGATTGTACCTGTACATATGTGGCAGAATATAACAGTTTTTGTAGTTTTTGCTATCTTGACACAATTTTGACTCTTTTACATATACCTTTGCCATTGATGTCAAAGGGGGAGAAGAAAACTAGTGAAAAATGAACAAACACCTAAAGGGGGAAAAGAAAAAAAGGTATATATAGTAAGGGGGAACAAACAAGCATTTTTCATTAAGTGTTGCCATTAATGCCAAAGGGGGAGATTGTTGGTAACATAGTCAAGAGACACTACTGATAGAATATTGTCATTGATGGCAACAAGGCTTGGTAAAGGTCCAGAAGACTAACTTAGTCAAAATGGCTAAGTATGAGCAAGCTACAGAGTATTAGAGATTGAGTCAGTATGCCTCCACAATTGAAGATCATTACATGCGGTTCATGTATGTTGTTCATTAATATTTAGTGATCACATTTTCTAGTGTTTAAGTTTTGACTTCCTCTGGAAGTCATATGGTGAATTGTCTAAGTTTGGTTGAACAGAGTTAAGCTTGAAACAATGTAAAGCATTTGAGTATTTTGGTCCGCATTCAACCGCTGTTGAGATTTTGATTTGCGGTGCTAAGGAAATGTAGACACATGTCATAAGCATCTAAATTCAGATTTGTAGCACTTGAAGTCCACTAGATCATATTTGACAAGTTCTTTAGTATCGACTTTCAGTCTGACAATATTTCTCTGTGACAGAACAACAGTTTTGAGATCCACATTCCTCTATGAAAGAATATTATGCTCCACGGTTTTGAAGGTATGCTAAGAGGTCCATAATGAATGTTTATGATTTTCAGAGTCTCATATGGTCCGCATTGGAAGTTTTGATGTGATAGTTGAACTGGTCAAGTTTGTACTTAAGGGATAAACCGACATACATGTTAGATCTATATGCAGTGAGGATATATTGTTTGAAGAATTAATCCAATTAGTTGAATGATTAATTCTGACCTATATGAAGACTATTGTATGTTTGTTTGGGTCCACATTCCTGTTTGTGCACAAGATCAAGTAGACAAGGTATAACACTTGTATACATGTTTCATGTCTGGCTTACAAACCTGATTGTGAGATGAATCTTGTTGCAGATATATATACTTGATGGATTTCAGTGTTGGGTGAGGAAAAGTGTGTGAAAAAAATGCGAATTCAATGATTGTGCAACCTAAGGTAGTTCTGTGATTAGTAAAAGGACAATAGAGGCAGAAGGACAGAAGTATATGTGAAACAGAGCAGAAAAGTAGGGCAAATAGTATGAAGTCCTTTGAATATGTATAGTAAGCAAATTGGTACTGCACCACAACATTTTGTAGATGCACATATAGCAGTCCTCTCTTGGCAGTGAGCCACTTCTTTCTATATTCTCTTCTCTTCAATTTGGCAGTGAGCCTATTGTAGTGAGCACTTCTTTGGATAGTGAATCCTTGGGCAGTGATCCCTACAGCAATGAGCCTTCATATAATTCAATATTTCTATCATAATATATTGTGAGCTAACACTCACCATGGTTTTTCCCTTTTTAGGTTTTCCACATAAAACCCTGGTGTCTATGTGTTATGAATTTGTGGTTGCTCTTCCTGTATTTACTTTGCTTTCATGCTATTGAATTTGGTAAATGGATTAATGAATGTGTGAATGAAAAGTTTTTCAAAATACGGATTCACCCCCCTCTCAGTATTCTTTGTGTTCAACACATCCCTATCCAACAAACTTGAGCACATGCTTCCCAAATCCTTCCCTAAATTAATCCTTTGTTTCCCATAACCCACAAATATCTCCATCTCAGTAACACACACCATAGTATATAGATTTGTCATAGGGATTTAAATCTTTAGGTTCCAAATCTACACACACCACTCTTTCTCACCACATTAGGGCATCACACATTTTAAATTTTCTCAAGGCTTTGTTGATGTTAAAAGAGATTATGGTGCAGTCACGGTAGGAGGGTTCACATAATGACCTGTCCAGACCATGTAACAAGAGTAAACACAACAGAAACAACTCAAATATATAGAACAAATGCCGATTCAGTCATTCAGTATATCATAGAACTCAAATATAGATCAGCCAACAACATGCGGGCTTACAATTAGGGCTCACAGGCCTAATTATAGAATATCCAAATATGCACAAGATATAGCTTTGAAGTTCCTTCACTAAGAATCCAAACTATCAACTATCACTATGTGAATCACTCCCTTCTTAGTGATCTATTTCATCAATATATATCATCTCTGGAATACTAGATTCCTCTGCGTCAGCCTAGGAAGATCATAAACTCCAAGGAAGAGCTGTAACTTGTGTACACAGATAGGTCAGACCTAATCATGTAGAATACCTCCGCAAATGCATAGAATGATGTGCAGATCTCGGGGAAGGTCGGCCATGAACCAAGGATCAATGAATGATGTGTCTTTAGGCTCCAAGGATCACCTAAACTTCTCCACAAGTCTTCTCCTTTAGCTAATTATCAGAGATTATCAAGATGATCTGTTATGAGAAAATAGCTGATCTTCTGATAGTGATAACTTTTCGGTACTTAATTCAAATGCTCTAAGTTCTGGATATGATGTAGATGAATGAATCTAGATGTTAAGCCCAACTCTACAAGATTTGAAATGCAACTGCGGTAGAATGTGGACCAAAATATAGAAACTGCTACTAACTGAACTACCTGAACTATACTAGAAAATGAAAAGAAACAAACTAAACTACAAACAAACTGAAATGAAAATATTTTTGGTTGATGCAAGATTGCTCTTGAATGAGGGATGCTCCTACATCATACATCTGGGGTTATTGAAAAAGTAAGTCCTTCCTCACTTTGTTGGGGCTAGAGAAAAACTAAGATGGTCTACCTCAGCCTCAGAAATCCATGATGAATCTTCTTCCGGTCTACCTTTCCACTTCACAAGGTATTCTTTGTATTGTCTTCCTCTAGTGCTGCGTCCAACTCTGTTGTCCAAAATGTCTTCAATCTACTCTGGTGCTTGTTGTGGTAACTAATTCTTCAAGTCCTTTGCCATGCTGTCACTGAACTCTGCTTCATGATACTGGTATAGGTTTGCAATGTTGAAAATAGGTGAAATACCCAATGTCTTTGGTAGCTCCACTTCATATGCATTTCCTGAATCAAATTTTTTGAGTATCCTATAAGGTCCAAACTTCTTCATCTTCAACTTGTTACATGTCCCAACTGAAAATCTTTCTTTTCTCAAGTATACCATCACTTCATCACCCACTGCAAATTCCTTATGTCTTCTCTTCTCATCTGCTTGCTCCTCATATTTGTTGTTGATATCTTCCAAATGCTTCTTAACCTGATTATGCACCGTCTTCATGTGATCTGCAAATTCTTCTGCTTTTGCACTTCTCTTTTCTTCCATACCCATGTCTCTCAGTTCTGTCACTCCTCTAGGATTCACTCTAGTAACAATCTCAAAAGGTGTTCTTCTGGTACTCCTATTCACTGAATTATTATATACTGCAAATTGTGCTTGTGAAAGAATCAAATCCCAACTTTCTGTCTTCTCTCCAACCAAACATCTCAACAAGTTTCCCAAACTCCTATTCACTACCTCTGTCTGTCCATCAGTCCGTAGATGAAATGATGAACTGAACTTCAAGTCTATCTTCATCTTTTTCCAAAGTGTCTTCCAAAAATTTCCAAGGAATCAAGCATCTCTATTTGAAATTATGCTCTTAGGTAATCCATGCAATCTCACAATCTCCTTGAAAAATAGGTTAGCTACATGCACTACATCAGTTGTCTTCTTACAAGGTATGAAATGAGCCATCTTTGAAAATCTGTCTACCACTACAAACATTGAATCATGTCCTCTGTGTGTCTTAGGCAATCCTATCACAAAATCCATGCTCATGTCTTCCCAAGGTCTCTTCGGTACTATCAAAGGTTTATACAATCCAATATTCTGACTACTCCCTTTTGCAACTTGACAAACTCTACAACTCTGCACAAACTTCCTAACATCCTTATGTATTTGAGGCCAAAAGTAATTTTCACTCACCAAAGCTACTATCTTATCAATACCAAAATGTCCTGCCAATCCACCACTATGTTTCTCCTTGATCAAATTATCCCTTGTTGAACTTCTAGGTATGCATGACTGACTTCCTTTGAACAACATATCTTCCTGAATAAAATAGTCCAACCACTTACTCCTATCTATCACAACAGGTTCCTTACATGCTTTCCAAGGTTCTACAAAATCAGTGTCTCCCTCATACATGTTCTTTAATTCATCAAAGCCTATCACTTCAACTCTCATCTCTGTCAACAAGTTTCTTCTTCTACTCAATCATCAACAACTTTGTTTGATTTACCACTCCTATGCATCAACACAAAAGTATAACTCTGCATGAACTCTACCTATCTCATATGTCTCTGATTCAACTTACCTTGACTATTCAAATATTGCAAAGCTTGATGATCTGTATACAACACAAACTCCTTAGGCAACAAGTAATGTATCCACTTCTTCAAGGTTTGAATTATGGCATAGAACTCTTGATCATAAACTGAATATCTTCTCCTTGCATCATTCAACTTCTCATTGAAATATGCTACAGGTCTACCTTCTTGACTTAACACTACTCCAATTGTGTTTCCACTTGCATCACAATCAACTTGAAATACCTTATTGAAATATGGTAATGCCAATACATGTTGCTCTGTCACTTTTTGCTTCAACAATTCAAAACTTTTGTCTGCTCCTGATGTCCACTTAAAGTCTTTCCTGTCACCTCTAATTGTCTCTATTATATGGTTACATACTAACTAAAATTTATGATGAACTTCCGATAGAAACTAGCTAATCCATGAAATGATCTAACCTCTTCAATGCTCTCCGGTGTAGGCCATTCAACAATTGCTCTTACTTTCTCAGGGTCCATCTTCAATCCTTCCGCAAAAATTACAAATCCCAAATACACTAGTTCCTCCTTCATGAAAGTACACTTCTTGATGTTTATCAGCAATTTCTCCTCTCTCAACCTCTACAAAACTTGTTTAATATGCCACAAATGTTCTTCTTTTGTCTTACGAAAAATCAGAATGTCATCTAAATATACAATAACAAATTTACCCAAGAATTTCTTCAAGACTTCATTCATCAATCTCATGAAAGTACTAGGTGCATTTGTCAATCCAAAAGGCATTACTAACCACTCATACAATCCTTTATTTGCCTTAAAAGCAGTCTTCCATTCATCTCCTTCTCTGATTCTGATCTGATGGTATCCACTCTTCAAATCTAACTTTGTGAAATATTTTTCTCCACTCAAACAATCCATGATATCATCCATCCTAGGTAAAGGATTTTAGCTGCCGTTGCACCAAAAGATCAACCTTTTAATGCCTGATACAACCACTTGACTTAACAAGCATGGGAGGTGGTTAAGCCCTTGTTGCAAACCACTGTAGTGCAACACTGAACAAGGAGACCAAGGGTCACACCTTGCAACAATCCCCCCAGCGCAAGCGCGGGGTTTGAACCCGTGACCTTAGCTCTGATACCAATTGTTAGCTGCTGTTGCACCAAAAGATCGACCTTTGAATGCCCGATACAACCACTTGACTTAACAAGCACGGGAGGCGGTTAATCCCTTGTCACAAACCACTGCAGTGCAACGCTGAACAAGGAGACCAAGGGTCACACCTTGCAACAAAGGAAATCTATACTTAACTTTGATCTTGTTTATTGCTCTAGATTAAGTACACATTCTCCATTCTCCATCCTTCTTAGGTGCTAACACTATAGGTACTACACAAGGACTCAAACTTTCTCTGATCAAACCTTTCCTCAACAATTCTTGTATCTGTCTATTCAATTCTTCATTCTCTGCTAGTGTCATTCTATGTGTTGCTTTATTAGGCAAACTAGCTCCCAGTATAAGATCCATGTGATGATTGATACTTTTGATAGGTGGCAATCCTTCAGTTACATTATTTGATATGATGTCTTCATACTCCGTCAACAACTTTGTTATCTCCACTGGTTGTGGTTCTTCAGTCTCCTTCTTCAATGTTTAGGCTTCTTAAGAATCAAAGCATAACACATATTCTCATGTCTCAAACTATCCAAGAACTTCCTCCCATCTACCAAATAGATTCTAGCATTCCTACATACTTCACTCTTAGGATCATCCTCTAAAGGAATCAAGGTAATTCTCTTCCCATTTGATGTTATAGTATATCTATTCTCTCTCCCATCATGTATAGCTTTCCTATCATATTGCCAAGGTCTACCCAACAAAATATGACATACATCCATAGGCATAATATCACACAAGACTTCATCATGATATGATCCAATATGAAATTTCACCAAACATTGTTCACTCACCAGTACCTTATGATCATCTTGAATCCATGCTATCTAATAGGGCTTAGGGTGTTTCAAACTTTCCAACTTTAGTTTAGTCACCATCTCCTCTGAAACTAGGTTGTCTGAACTACCACTATCAATTACAACTTTACAACATTTACCTCCTGATTTGCATCTAGTTCTGAACAAACTCTTCCTCTGCGGTGGTTCTTTAGTTGTCTTTGCTTGAAATATTGCTCTCCTCATCATAAGTGATTCTCCTTTCTCTAGTTTACCAACTAAACTGGGTGATCCAACAGGTTCTTCTTCAACATAGTGTAGTGCCCCTCCATTCTCACCTTGGATGAGCAGGTGGGTGGGCTAAGGAGCATGAAGATGAAGGTAAGATACTCAGAATACTTAGGGTATGTTAGACATGTTGATGGCAAGTTTACCATTTTGATGTAGTTGATGACACTCATTGATGTTTACTATGATGACACTATTGATACTTTATGATTAGTACATTATGCTTATGTTGTGATCAGTTGTAGATTAATTAATTATGTAGATTTGTTTTACTACGTGAATTATGCGACTATCTGACTATGTGTTATCTAGTTGTTTAGTTACTAAAAAACTTGTTTAATGTGGATATTTGTGATGTGTCTTGTGAAGGGACAGTGTAGTATTACTCATAATGAGCACCCTACTATGCTGCGATTCCTTGTCACAGTGTGTTTGATTATATCTATATATGTGTTTGTATACAACACTTTGGTTTGTTGCAGGTTGCAGGTACTAGGCATCGACTCCACCTGAATTGGCAGGTCCAAGCATGCCTCTATACCAATGGATATTGTGGAAGGGAGATAACATGAGGTTTCCCCTGTCAGTCAAAATTTCCTATCTGTTGAGTTTAGTCTTGGGTTTCTTTAGTTGGTCAGTTGGTCTTTTGGAGCCTATCTATGAGTCTGTCGATTTTTGGTATGTTAATGTTGGTTGTAGTCTTCGAGTTATTTTGTTGGTTTATTGCTTAATCAAGTAGATTATTAATTTATTTTGTTAGCAAATAATATTAAGTCTAGATATATTAATATTTATCTATTTTGTTAATAAATAATGTGAATGTGTAGAATATTAAATAAATGATTTTAATAGGAATTAAATTAGTAATCTTAATAGTTAATAATAATAATAACAAATAAATTATAAGTATTTAAATATTATATTAGTTGAATAAATATTTAATTTGGTAAAGTTTGAAAGACATTATTTTATGTTATCCATTAATTTATTTGATGTTGTGAACTATTGTGGCTATAGGCGGTGGTTTTAATAAAATTAAATTTTGGGAGAGAGTGGATTCCTGTAACGGAAGTGTGGAAGTGGGGAATTAATTGGTTTATCTATTTTTTGTGAGAGGGGGAAATATTTGAAGGGGATTCTCTTGGTAGAAAAAAAAACACAGGAAGATTTGGGGAAAATTTTACAGAAGGCTTCGGTTAGAAATTGAGAGAGAAGAAAAGAGGGAACTGGAAGTGAAGATGCAGGTATGTCATTGGATTTTTGTAGGAAAGTTTTAAAATATTGATATAATTATAATTGTTTAAATAATTTATGTGGAGAGATAGATTAGATTGTCTCTTTCCCTCTTTAATCTCTCTTTCCCTCTTTAATCTCTCTTTCCCTGTAGACCTCTTCCCCTGTAGATAATGATGGAAGAGAAATAATTGCTCTTATAGTTCCTCAGCTTTTAGTAAATGTCTTGAACTTGGAAATTACTCTGCTACCTTCATCTTTCATTGCATAGATCTCCTTTGTCCACAGATGTGATCCGTCTCCTGCATTTGTATTATCCATGAGGGTTCGTATTTAAAAGAATGTTTTCTTTTTTGAGTCTCTGTATTTCAAAACACTTCTCTTTGAGCTATTAGGAAATCTATAAGCATTAACAATGCCTTGCCATCTGAAATTGTTAAATAATTTCATAGCCTTTCATCACATCCTCCATATATTCTGATAGCCTTCGCAATCAATCTAATCATGTCACCAAATTGCTCTTTTTTTTCTTTCTTGTCATTCTAGATTATCTGGAAATGTATTGAATCCCTGTTATAAAAAAAAATCAGAAATTAGAAAGGGATGACTCACCCTTCTGAAAATTATTTGGAGTTAATTTGAAGGCATTTTGACAGATAAAACAATGAATTTAATGCAAATACAATTGATTTTATTTTACCTGGCGTATGATTGTACTCCCTAGGCGTGGAACCTGCAAATCCATCTATAAATCTCTTGTAATCATTTCTTTTCATTCTTGAAATGTCTCTCTATAAATCCATCTATAAATCTCTTGTAATCATTTTTTTCATTCTTGAAATGTCTCTCTATAAATCCATCTATAAATTTCTTATAATCATTTTCTATTAGAAAATGCAAGTTTCTAATTTCATTTGAGAGTGGTTTCATTAGTAAGCTTTTGTTTTTGTGAAGTGGTTGCTTTATTACAATATTAGTAACAAAATCTTTGTTATAGAAACTTCTCTATAGGAACAATAAATGGTTATAGGAATATTTAAAATCTTGAATATAATCATTATGATAATTCTATACTAAGTTGAATTCCCATCTAGAATGAAAATTACATTTATCATTTATTTTATGTTTTGTGTGTAGCAATTTGTTTATCTTGGAAAATGTATTATTTTGAAGTGGTAGTTAGATAAGAATGTTATAACTTATTTTAAGTTTAGTTAGTTAATAGATTTATTATGTAGTAACTAAATATTGATTAAACCTTATTAGCTAAATATTAAGTATTGTTGCATAACGTTAATTATAAAGTTTATTTATCTTTAAATTTGTCCTTTAATAATTTAGTGTTTTAATTTGAGTTTTATTTATTATTTTGAAGGTGTGATGTCAACTCCCTATTTAATAGGGAAGAATAATTTTATGGATGTGTTTAATTTTTAAGTATTTTTTTAAAGATAAATTAAATCCCTATTATTGAGGGATGTGTTATATTTAAGTATTATTTTATTTCATCACTGTTATTTAGGGATATGTTATATTTAAGCATTACTTTATAAATAAAAAGTCAAATCCTTTTAAAATAATTTATTGATTTATTATTTTATCTTGTATATTTAATAATATTAGTAGTTTTATCTATTGTAAGAGAGTAGGATATGGATAATAAATAAGGCTTCTTAATATATATTTGTCTTAGTCAAATTGATGTAAATTATCATATTATAAATATTGAATTGTTATTTTAGATCTAGTTATAAGGTGTGTATGATGACCTTAGTTAAGTCTTTAATTTTAGTATGAATTAGAATATTTTAAGTAGTGTGCATGGAGTTAGTCTATGAATTTAATTTATGATTGTTATATGTCTAGATATCTTTGATATTTTTTTGGTGGAAGATAACATTTAGTTTAGATTTAGTAAGACTTGTCATGTATATGCAACGTTGATTAATTAGAGTCTACTATGTTTTGTAGGATGCCTCCCCGGCGTGCTCGACGAGTGTGATCGCGCAACACGACATCCGTTGAGGTGCATAGTGATTCCTTGACTGAGGGACAAGGACCTGCAGTTATCACAGATCCACCCGAACCATAGGCACCACCCTTACCACAGGCACCACCTGAACCACAGGCACCACCCGTACCACAGGCACCACCAGTAATTGACCTAGGCCCATAGATTCTTTAGACACTGGAAGCTTTGTTAGAGCGGTTACCATCAGCTATTCCAGAGCCATGTAATGAGCCTAGCGTTGATCCACGAGAAGAGCCATGTAATGAGCCACATGCAGAATCGTGTGCTAAGCCATATGTGGAACCTCGCATAGATTCGTTAGAGGTGCCACGCATGGAGCCTTTCGTTGAGATTCCTGACACTACAGTAGAAGAGGTAGGGTCAGCCTACCGTGCACGGAGTAGGAGTCCTCTGAGACACTCGAGACGAGATGAGACTAGGAGGGTAGGACAGGTATACCATGGATCGTATGACTATGGATTAGATGAGCTGGTTATAGGGCTCAGAGACAGAGGAGATCCCATTAGAGATCTGCTTAGGCTCAACCAACCTACTTTCGCAGGAGCTACTGAGGGAGCTGTGGCCGAGGCTTGGTTGATTAGTCTAGACAGGTGTTTCGCATTGCAACCTTACAGGAGCAACACGAAAGCGCGAGTGGTAGTGCATCTCCTAAGAGATGCAGCAGCTACCTGGTGGCGCACTGAGGAGTGCAAGCGCTGACTATCCCTAGATACACTCACTTGGGATATCTTCATAGAGCGCTTTAATGTGCGATATTTGTCAGAGCATTACAGACAGCGCAGGATTGATGAGTTCCATGAGTTACAGCAGAGAGGACTCACTGTTGCTCAATATGAGAGCTGGTTCATCGAGCTTTCTCGTTACGCGGAGTACCTCCAGGACGAGAAACTCTTGGTACACAAATTCATTAGAGGCCTGAATCATGGGATAGCAAGACCAGTACATATGGCAAATCCCCAGACCATGAGCGAGACTGTTGAAAAGACTCTTATTGTAGAGGAAATTCAGGGACGAGGGCAGAATTCACACCCGCAGTATCAAGATCGTAATCCCCAACAACAATAGAATGTTCGTAGATCACAATTTACACCACAGAGAGGAGGGTTTAATTCCTCATCATTACCTCCTAGGCCTCCATAGCAGCATCAGCAAAAATCTAGGCCCCAATAGAGGGTTTAGGGGGGACAGAATCGTGGATGGCAGTAGCGGGGCCAGCATAGAGACTCGAGATAGCAGGGATCTTCTGTGGCACTCGCAAGGTCTCAGTAATCAAACAGAGGTTCACAGGGGTCCACTAGGCAGACTGGTCAGTAGCAGTCAGGCAGGACTTAGTCTGTATAGTTACAGGCTAGGGGCCTGTGCTATGTATGTGGTGGGACATGGCATTTAGCCAGGGAGTGTCCATAGGATTTACAGCAGGAGGACAGCCCCGTGCAGGAGGATCTGAGCAGACTGTAGGTGACGTGGGCAAATCCCACCGCATGTTTGCAGTGATTGACAACCGCTAAGCCAATTTCTAGGCTTCAATCATTGAGACAACATGTACGATTGGGGATTTCCCTATCTCTATTCTTTTTGACTCTAGAGCTACCGATTCTTTCCTATCTACATCGTTAGTGGAATGTTGCAGGCTGGTGGCTTATAGGCAGGACATTAGGTGGGAGGTTGAGTTGGCCTCTGGGGTCAGGATGTCAGTAGATACCGTGGTTAGAGATTGTGAAATCTCCTTAGGTTCCTTCACTACAACATGTGACCTTAGGGTTATGCCATTAGGATCCTAGGGAGTAGTTATGGGTATGGATTGGCTTGCGGCTCATAGAGCTAAACTAGATTGTCGCCAGAGGACGATTAGTTGCTTAGACGATCATGGCACACTGGTCGAGATAGTGGGAATTCAGAAGCCCATGACGGTTCGTATGATATCCGCTCAGTAGCTTAAGCGCTGCATGCGGAAGGGTTGTCAGATGTTTGCTATTACGGTTAGTAACAGATTAGAGGATGAGCCTAAGGCTACCTTAGATGATCACCCTATCTTGAGAGACTTTGCCGACGTATTCCCGCCAGAGTTACCAGGTATGCCTCCACACAGAGAGGTCAATTTCCACATCGACTTAGTGCCAGGTGTAGAACTTGTGTCTCATGCACCCTACAGAATGACTACACATGAGCTTACAGAACTTAAACTGTAGTTAGAGGAGTTACTTGAAAAGGGGCATATCCGACCTAGTGTTTCACCCTGGGGTGCACCAGTCATCTTCGTGAAGAAGAAAGATGGGTCTCTTCGACTATGCATGGATTACAGGTAGTTGAACAAGGTGACGGTGAAGAACCGTTATCCTCTGCCTAGGATTGATGACCTCTTTGATCAGATGCAAGGAGCCAAAGTGTTCTCAAAAATTAATTTAAAATCTAGGTATCACCAATTGCACATCACAGAGGCAGACATTCATAAGACTACTTTTCGAACCAGATATGGCCATTATGAGTTCACCATGGTACCCTTCAGTTTGATGAATGCCCCTACAGTATTCATGAGTCTCATGAACGGGGTGTTCTGTACTTACTTGGATCAGTTCGTGATCATATTTCTTGACGATATTTTAATTTATTTGCGAACTGAAGAGGAACATGTGGATCATTTGCGTCAAGTTTTGTAGCGCTTACGAGAGCAACAGCTTTATGGCAACCTGATGAAGTGTGCCTTCTTCAGGACAAAGGTGCAATACTTGGGGCACATCTTATCAGGCGATGGCATCTCCGTAGATCCATCAAAGATCAGAGCAATTCAGGATTGACCAGCACCCACCCGTGTGACAGAAGTTAGGAGCTTTATGGGATTAGTCAGTTATTACCGTAGATTTGTCGAGGGCTTTTCTAGGATAGCACATCCCGTTACTTCCCTTCAGTGAAAAGGGAAAAGTTTCACTTGGACTGAGCAGTGTGAGAAGGCCTTTGGGATCCTCAAGGAGCATCTTACCAGTGCTCCCATTTTAGCGGTTCCAGATCTTGCAGAGGATTTTGTTGTTTGCACAGATGCATCATTAGAGGGTTTGGGAGTCGTGCTTATGCAGGGAGGTAGAGCGATTGCATATGAATCGCGCAAACTTAAGGCACATGAACTAAACTACCCTACTCACGATTTAGAGCTTGCAGCAGTTATTCATGCTCTTGTTCGTTGGATACATTTTCTCTTAGGTTGACGCTTTGAGCTCCATTCAGATCACCATAGCTTATAGTACATTTTTACACAGCCAAATCTGAATGCTTGCCAACGGCGTTGGATGGAGTTCTTATGCGAGTACGACTTTGATGTCCACTACATCAAAGGGAAGGAGAACGTGGTTGCTGATGCTTTAAGTCAGAGGCACCACGAGATCCTGACCTTGACATTAAAGGTGAACTTGAGGGACTGCATCTTACAGCATCTACTGGAGGACGAGTGGTTTCTTGAGGTGTAGCAAGAAATTCAGAATTAGGGGGCCCATAAGGGTAAATTCACAGAATATTCTCTTGAGTCTGATGGTTTGCTTAGACGTCGGTAGCGCATCTATGTACCCCGTGCAGGTGACCTGCATACAGTGATTCTTTCAGAGGCTCATAGAGCACCTTATGCAGCACATCCAGGAGTGAAGAAGATGCATGCCAATTTACGACAGTTATATCATTGGGCTGGGATGAGACGAGACATTGCAAAATATGTTGCTCGTTGCCTTGAGTGTCAGAGGGTCAAGGCCAAGCATCAACATCCAGCAGGACTATTGTACCCTCACGAGATACCTGAGTGGAAATGGGAAACCATTTCCATGGACTTTATCATTGGTCTACCTATGTCATCACGTCATCATAATGCCATCATGGTGATAGTTGACAAGTTGACCAAGGTGGCGCATTTGTCACCTATACGCATGACATACAATGCACCATCAGTGGCGAGAGTGTTCTTAGATCAGATTGTTAGACTTCATGGAGTACCTCGTTGCATCATTACTGATAGAGACTCTGTATTCACTTCATCATTTTGGAGAGCCTTACATCAGGTGTTGGGCACACAACTCAACTTCAGTTCAGCATACCATCCGGAGACTGACAGACAGATAGAGAGAGTTAATTAGGTGTTAGAAGATATGCTTCGTATGTATGTTATGGACCACTAATCTAGATGGGAGGAGTATCTGTATTTGGTTGAGTTTGCCTACAATAATGGGCATCACATCTCGTTGGGTATGCCTCCTTTCCAGGCTTTATATGGCAGACCGTGCAGGACACCATTGAGTTGGGATGGGATAGAGGACAAGGTCGCCATTGGTCCAGAACTAGTTTAGGACATGGAGCAGCAAATTGCACTAATTAAATAGAGACTTCAGGAGGCACAAGATAGATAGAAGAAGTATGCCGATGCAAAGAGAGCTGATCGGAGCTTCTAACTAGGTGACAGGGTATTTTTGAGAGTATGACCGCATAAGAGTCCAATCCGTTACGGAAAGGGCTCTAAACTCGCACCTCAGTTTGTAGGACCTTTTGAGATTTTGGAGCGGATAGGACCTGTAGCCTATTGTCTCGCCTTGCCACCTAGCCTGTCGCGTTTCCACAATGTTTTTCATGTTTCAGTTTTACGTCGTTGTATCTCTGACTTATCTCACGTATTAGATTGGAGTGCTCTTCAGGTAGAGGCAGATGGACAACTGACGTTGGAGCCAATTCACATATTGGCTCGTCAGACGCTGGGCCTTCGAGGTCGAGAGTTGGACCAGGTTAAGGTCTAGTGGGACATGTATGACGAGGTCACCGCAACATGGGAGGATGCAGCGAGACTGAGGACTCTATATCCTCACCTCTTTGATGACTTCCAGGAGGAAGTACAATCTTAGGGGGAGGATGTGAGGCCTACACTTTTTCATTTCCGTACATGTGACTATTTAGCTTACTGTTGTTGGTATTTTTATACTTATGGGACTGTTGTTCCCAGATTTTCAAACTATTAAACCCTATTATGTTAAAGGAAAACTAATTGGGTGATGTTAGTTAGATGTTTGCTTTAAGAGAAAACAAATTGGGTGATGTTATATAGATGTTTATTCTATTAGGAAAACTAATCAGGTTTAATGTTTACATTACAGGAAAACTAATTGGGTGAGGTTAGATAGAAAATTTTCATGTGATTTCATTATGTTTATAAGAACTGTGGTATGCTTTAGAAATGCATGTATTAAATTTGCTTCGGCTATGATATGTATATGTGGAATTAACTTTGAGATTGAGTGTGCAGGTATTTCTAACAAAACCATAGATACAAGAGATTATTCCACACCTTATGTCATAATGCCTTGTGAAGCCGATCTAGTTCCATGAGGAACCAAGATCAACTCTGTGTTTGGTGCAATGTTGTAATGTTGTAATATTATCTTGCATGAGGTTGAATGGGTTAGGTCTACCCTTTTGTAAAATTAAATTATGATTTGTGTTGTAAGAATTGTATTTAAATTTTATTTATTTAATTTAAATTTTTGAGACCCTTTTCTTATGTTTTAACTTGACCCTAGGTGTCCTAACTAAGTTTAAATTGACCCTGGGTTATACCCCATGGGTCTAGGGTCACTTTTGACTTGGGTAACCCTTAGTTAACCTCCGTATGGTCACCTTAACTTCACAATAAAGTTAAGTGACGAATTTAGAGGCATGGGAAGGATAGGATGAGTGGGATCAACACTCAAGCCCATCCTTTCTCCATTTCCAAGGCTTGAAATGACTCCATGGTCCACCAATAATGGAGGGGCTTATCTTCTTGTTCCCTCACTTTTGGTGAGAGTCCCCATGAAGTGGTGTGGTCCTTCATGGGTGGAGATATTTTTTTAATTCCCCTTGAGATAGTGGAAAAAGAAGTGGGGTTATTTAAATATTATGATATTAAAAAAATTCACAAATCATGAGAGTCCTTGATGTCATAATCCACTCTTCCCAAAAAAATAAATTTTTAATTCATCCACTATGAATTTAAAATTCACAAATAATGAGAGCTCTTGATGTCATAATCCACTCTTCCCAAAAAAATAAATTTTTAATTCATCCACTATGAATTTAAAATTCACAAATAATGTGAGCCCTTGATGTCATAATCCACTCTTCCAAAAAAATAAATTTTTCATTCATCCACTATAAATTTAAAATTCACAAATAATGAGAGCCCTTGATGTCATAATCCACTCTTCTCAAAAAAATGAATTTTTAATTCATCCACTATGAATTTAAAATTCACAAATAATGAGAGCTCTTGATGTCATAATCCACTCTTCCCAAAATTGACCAACTGGTGCGGAGACTTCAGTCTACCACTTCAATTCAATAATCCGACAATTGGTAAACCTGAAGAGTGGTTGAATTTCGAAGAAGGCAAGGATCTCATCCGAGATATGTTTGCAGGACCATATCCTCCGGCGGAGAATTTAAACTTTGGTAATACAACAGCTTATACAGGTTGTATTTTCCACCTTACCTTTAATTCAGGAGAAGATAGTGTATTGAATAGATACATAGCTCAGCATTATGGACCTTGTGGCCCAGAGTCAGTTTTTGAGCATTGGACCCTTAAAAATAGAATAAGATATTTTTATGCTCACCAAGTCCCAATTTGGATACATGTGAAAACATACAGGATGAACGAGGCTACACCTCTATCCATGACTCATGGTATCTACGGTCCATACAAACTCAAAGTAATGAGTATCATCTGGAAGGAAGGCTCACCTCAATTGATGACAGGTTGTAAACCACATGCCTCAACTCAAACCTGTTACAACTGTGAAGACCATTCAGAGGACGACCCAAGGGTCCCTCCACCACCGCCTCGATAGACATGTCATCATCCCGGCAAAGCTTTTTGTGGAATCTGTGCATGGGGACGACAGGATGATGATGACTCCAATAGTACTGGGTCCTAGGCTACTAAGTGGGCACTATGAATTTAAAATTCACAAATAATGAGAGCCCTTGATGTCATAATCCACTCTTCCCAAAAATTTTTTTTTTTAATTCATCCACTATGAATTTAAAATTCACAAATAATGTGAGCCCTTGATCTCAACTCTTGATCCTCACCTTCCATTCCCTTTTCAGAAAATCTATAAATAAGACCCTTCTCTAAGCAATTAGAGAAGACTGGATTTTTGCAGGGGAACTTGATTCTTGTAGGGGAACTTCATTCTTGCAGGGGGACTTCATTCTTGCATTCTTATCATGCCTAATTTCCTCTAGGAAATCTTCTTCTGGCATCCTCATAATGCCCAATTCCTTCTCTATTCTCCTCTTCATAGCCTCATAATGCCGAAATTATTCTAGCCATCCTATATCCTCCATTCATTATCCCTTGCTTGTGATCATAGAGAGATTGTTTTTTTTGAGAAGGAGAGATTGGGAGAAGAGACTAATTGTGGAGCTCTTCATCAACTTCATCCATTAAAGGGCTTTTTAAGGTTGGATTTCATGGCTTTTCCTTTGTATTTCTATTTGTTGCATGAAGGATGTGAGAAATTTATTTATTTGGATTTCATGGCTTTTCCTATGTATTTCTATTTGTTGCATGAAGGATGTGCGAAAATTATTTATTTGTTGCATGAAGGATGTGTGAAAATTATTTATTTTGCTTGTGTTGTAAATTTTGTTATTGTGGGAAAATTTAATTGGGTTGTTGACAGAGCTTCTTCCACTTAGGAGAAATGCTCATCAACTATGGGGTGTTGACAGAGCGTCTTCCACTTGGGAGAAATGCTCATCAAGTGTGGGGTAAGGGAGGAGTGATCCTCCTCGAGTACATGCCTTGTTTCTTTTGAGATGTTGAAAGCCTTGAGGGCATTTGTGTGAATTTGAGAAAATTGGTTATATGGCTTGAGAGCCAAATATGATATTTCTTGAAATCTGATGATCTTGTTTGGCTTGAGGCCATGAAAAAATTTGTGTTGAATTATTGTGAAGGTTGGTACTCTAGAGTTGAGTGTGTCCACTCTCTTACCCCTCTGTAAACTCACCTTTGTTGAGTTTTTGTGTTGTGTAAATATCCATGGGTGTATGTGTGTTCCGGTGTGTTATTTTTTTACCTTTTGTGAAGTGGATTTGGATTCCCTAGGTGTGTGGATAATCTCCCTAGCTCAGGGGTGACCCTCTTGTGGGTCTATGGTAGGGAGGAGAGCAGCTTGTGTGGTGTTTCTTCCCTTGTATGTTATGCAGGTATTCTTGGAGCTATTTGTGAAGTTTGGAGAAGTTTCTTGTGTTGGAAAAATATTTTATTTTCCTTTACTCTTAAGGATTAGTGACTGCATCCTGGTTGAAGGAGAAAGTTATCTCCCTATTGTTGTATAAATTGGTATTTTGAAGTTGGGAAGAAATCCTCTGTTTTTGGGTTGATGTTTGTATTTCTATTATTCATTAAGTTTTACCATTTTAAAATAAGGAAAGGAAGAGAAAATTTGTTTTTAAAAGGATATTAGACCCGTCTAGTTCCTTCTTCTTTTACTTGCAAAGTTGTGAGTTAGTTGATGTTTTAATTAAGTTTGTAAAAGTATTATTTCTGTGCAAGCTTAGTAGAAATATTAGTTTTAAATTTTGTTATAAGTCAAGTTGTAATTTTGCTACCATGAAAGAAATGAAATTTGGGTTGCAGTATTGCTTTTGAAATTACCGCCACCTTGAGGGTCTCTTCCTAGGATGGGGACCATTTTACTATTCACTTTTCACTATTTACTATTCACTTTCCACTATTCACTATTCATTTTTACTATTCACTATTTACTTTTACTATTCACTTTTCACTATTCATTGAAGGCGAACTATAAGTAGTTTAAAACATTTGACTTGAAATAGAAATTTTAATCGAGGAAAGTGGGATTTATTTATGCATAATGTATAATACGAATTGAATAGATGTTTAAACTCAGAGTTGCAATTCAGAAATACATTATTTATACAATTACAATTTAAAAAGAGCATAGGTAAATATATTTTAATTTTAAAGAAGAGTTTCTTGGAAGTTTTAACAATTATCCTAAATTAAATGACAAGAAAATGAAGAGGAAAGTATGATCCCTTCATTTACAAAGGACATTGAAAATAAATGCAAACAAGCCATCACAGGCATTCCATGAGTGGCCATTTTAAATTCAACTGTAGATTTAGAGAATAAACGTCCAATTAAAAAAAAAAGAGAAAGAGAAAGAACAACTAACCTTAGAAAACAAAGAGGAGAAAATGTGCGGCATTTCCGAACAGAGCTAAGTGAACTAAGTAAGTTTAACCTACCATTAATCCTGTTTAGGAACAGGTTGATTATTAAAATTAATTCAAACGTTGAACTAAAACCTAGAACGGAACCCTAGGGGGACTGAGTCAAGTGAAGTTAACCAACCTTGTGTAAGTGATCTGGTTTACCAAGAAATTAGGAATAATGTGAAAGAAAATAGTGTTATTGCTGTTCGATAAAGAACGTGAAGAAAAAAAATAGGATAACATAAGATCTTGCACAACGGGAAGGGAAATGAAATAGAAATACAATCAAAATTAAATTTTAGAGAAACGGTAAAATGAATGTGATAGAAATACAATCAAAACTAAATTCCAAGAAAAGGAAGAGAGGGCAAATGAATGGGCTTGGTTGAAAATGCTAAGTCTGAAGGAGGAGAAATTAATATTAAATTCTAGAAAATGGAAAGAAGAATCAGATGATCGTGCTTTGCTGAAAAATGATCTATCACTTAAAACAATTGTTGTTCAAATATAATTCGTGAGATTAATCTAAGTCAGGAAACCACGCGTTTCCTTGCGTAGGGTATGCGCACATGTATTTGGTACATCGCCGACAACTGTATTATTTTCGCCTTAAGCGTACGCCGCTGAGCACGCCTACGCGTGCGAGGGGATTTCTAGGGAAGAGTGGAAATTTTTTTGGTATTTCGTGTCATGACCACATGGCGCATGTGGACATGACATGTGTGATGCGTGTTGTGACCGCATGGGAAATGTGGGGCATGACATAGTTTAGATTTAGTAAGACTTGTCATATATATATATATATATATATATATATATTGCTTCCTCTTCACCTTAAGGAACTTTGTGGTCATATAATGGAGTCTAATCTTATTTATGACTTAAATTAAAGATTGTGCTTAGTTATGAAATTGGGTGAGTAAGTGGAGGTTAGGTTTGATATGAAACGTTTAGCATTTAACTCATATACTTTCTAAAGATTTAAAAGGGATGATAAGTTTTAATCTACTTTATGATCCTTTATGTTTTGCTTATTCAATTATTTTGAATAGAAATCACAAAGTTGTCAAGAATTTTAATAAGATACACATTAGTGTAGAAAGAGGTTTAGTCTAATAACGGGTAGTATCTAGTTTGACTGAATTTTCTGTTATGGAATAATTGGTAACCCTTTCATGTTATTATTGTTCTGCATTGTTGGGATAGAGTTATCTTATGTTGTTAGATGATTTATCATTCTTGGAATAATGATACATTCTTTAAGACCATTATTAGTGCATCAGATCATATGTCACATTTGTGGTTTTGTTATTGAATTATTGATCTTGGTTTAGGGCGTGCCTTGGAAAGTGAATGTGATGTGTGACCATTATGTTTTAATGTTGTCAAAGTGTTGTAGAAGTTGTTTCCAGAGGCCTAGGAGGGTGTGAATGTGAGATGAATGGAATGCACTCTTGTAATATTGTCTCCTGTTTCATGTTGGTATGATACATATGCAAGATGGAGTATGCCTTGCTTAATGTACTTATTCATATGATTATGATGATCATGCAATGATGTATATTTTGAGAATGTAATAGTTCATGCTTGGTTTATGTTATGGGTTGTGAGAATCTAGATGCAGGGAAGGGGGAGTGGCTTCCAATGTGGGGCCGGTGCCCAAAGTGGCTAGCCAGGGTAACCCATTGGGAGTTTTGGTAATCAAGTGATAACCTAATAATAAATCTAGGGGTTGGGTAGTTTTCACACTAATTAAGATACTTGGATTCCTCACCCATGCCTGTAGTGCTCGTTCAGGCTAA
This sequence comes from Cunninghamia lanceolata, assembly GCA_027924645.1. NCBI lineage: Eukaryota > Viridiplantae > Streptophyta > Pinopsida > Cupressales > Cupressaceae > Cunninghamia > Cunninghamia lanceolata. The sequence goes on along the minus strand of BSBN01000111.1, from coordinate 21,062,215 downwards.
GGATGGGATGAGAAGGCCTGGTTGGCAAGATCAACTTCCTTGTCCTCATGAAAGGAATGTTGGTTCTGCATGTGTCACCCTATGGGACCGACATCTAGTGAGAGACTATCAGGGTAACCATAGATGGGGGCCGGTGCCTAGTGAGAGACTATCAGGGTAACCCATGGTTGGGGGCCGATGTCTAGCTAGAGACTGTCAGTGTAACCCATGTTAGGACCATGTGATGATACTCACCCCTATTGCAGTCTAGCATTCCCTAGTGTGGTTGCCTCTAGAAGTGTTATTTAAGTTACTTGTGATTTTCATATTGATCCGTGTTGTATTGGAGTCATGTGTAGTCCTTACACTCTTTAGCCTACTGTCCTCTTGACTATTGTCATTATGGGACCTCATTGTTATCTCCTAGCATGGGGGGTGGACCTCAGGGTTCCACATGGTTGGGTGGTTGTGCATAATTCCATTGGTTTATCTGGTGCTGTGGTTCATGGATGTATCTCTCATAGCGGATTCCAGTTTGCACCTGTATATGAAGACATTTATTTGTACTTTTTGCATCTAGATTTATGTATCAGTGGAATTCATTATGTAATTTGATGTGTTTAGAAAAAGAGCTTTTGTACCAATGAAACTATGTAATTCCTCTTGTAAGATATACTATTTTGTACTTGTAATCTTAATGCAAACTTCTTGATGTATTTGGATGTCATAATGAAAGATGCTAGTTTGATTCAGTTGGTTTATTGGATTAAACTATGTACGTTGTTGATTGTTGTTAAATTACAATAATCCAGCTATGTAATCCCTAGAGATGATAGTTTAACTTGATGCTATTAGTCTATGTTATGTTTTCTTATCGTTTCTTCCTTTAAAAAAATTCATGCCTTTTTATTGTTTTAGTTGAACTTATCTCTAGGGTTGCATGGTGGGGCATTACACATAGACTACTCTTCCACTGTTCTCTATCCTTTTACTTGTACTCCCCTGATTACATTCAAATGCTCTATGTCCTTCACCTCCACATTTAAAACAAGTGCTTCTAAATGTTCTCTTATCAAATCCTCTTCCTTCTCTTCTGTATCCTTCATTCTGGTATGAATTGTAATTACCTCTGTGATGAAAAATTCTGTCATTGCTCCAATATGCATTACTATCTCTATCATCCTTCTTAAATGTGTTGTCAAACTTGTTCTTCTCTAGATGTGATCTGTCTCCTCCAGAAAATGTTCTTCCTCTCTGAAGTCTACCTTCTCTACCTCTCTATTTCTGATCATGCCTCTTATTCAATTTCTCTTCAACTTTCAGGGCAAACTGATATGCTTCCTCCAAAGATGTCATCCTTACCAAGCTTAATTCTTCTTGAATGTTCAATCTCAGTCCATTGATGTATCTACCCAATTTCTCCTTGATTGCTTCACTATGTCATGTCCTTATGATCATATTATGAAATTCTTCAGTGTATTCCTTTACAAATTTCTCCTTTTGTCTCAGGTTTTGCAATCTCTTCAACAACTCTAGCTCATAGTCAGTAGGTATAAATTGATTCTTCAATTTTGTCACCATTCTATCCCACTTTGTAATCTTTTCCTTTCTTCTTCTATTTCTATCCAACTGAACTTCCTTCCACCATATAGAATCATGTCCTTTCAACTATCTTTGCAAATTTCACCTTCTCTAGATCTTCAACTTCTTCATATTCAAAGTATTCTTCCATGTCATTTATCCAGTCAATCAATTCTTCAAGATTCAAATTGCCAGTGTAATTTAGTACATCAACTCTAGGTCTCTTTCCAATCTTTGAAATAGATCACAACATCTTTATTTGATCTGACTCTTCTTCTTCATCACCTCCTAGGGTTTCACCAATTTCTTTAACAGATTGAAATTCTTCTTCATCATCACTTTCAACATTAGGTCTTGGTGTCAATCCTCTTCGCCTATCCTCTTCAACAACATCCAATTGAATTATCATTATTTTCATCATTTCCATCATCTCATCCATTCTACTAGCCATTGTTCCAACAGCAGCAACTCTCCTCAACGACATCTTCCTAGGATCAAGTGTAAACTACCTCAAGTTCGATGATTCAGCTACAAGGTGACAACTGCCTCACAATCGACGATCGGTTGTGACACAAGTAACCTACCTCAATTTGGCGATATGTCCACAACAAGATCTTACAGAATTTCTTTGCCAACTTTGCTCTCAAAGATTCAAACTTTCGCTCTGATACCACTTGGTGCAGTCACGGTAGGAGGGTTCACAAAATGAATTGTCCAGACTATGCAACAAGAGTAAACACAATAGAAACAACTCAAAGATATAGAACAAATACTGATTTAGTCATTCAGCATATCATAGAATTCAAATACAGATTGGTCGGCAACATGTGGGTTACAATTAGGGCTCACGGCCCTGATTACAGAATATCTAAATATGCACAAGATATAGCTTTGAAGTTCCTTTGCAAAGAATCCAAACTATCAACTATCACTATGTGAATCACTCCCTTCCTAGGGATCTATTTCATCAATATATATCATCTCTGGAATAATAAATTCCTCCGCGTCGGCCAAGGAAGATCACAAACTCCAAGGAAGAGTTGTAATGTGTGTACATAGATAGGTCAGATCTAATCATGTAGAATACCTCCGCAAATACATAGAATGATGTGTGGATCTCGGGAAAGGTCAGCCATGAACCAAGGATCAATGAATGATGTGTTGTTAGGCTCCATGGATCGGGCAATGCTCCGCAAGTCTTCTCCTTTAGCTGATTATCAAAGATTATCAGGATGCTTTGTTCTGAGAAAACAGTTGATCTTCTAATAGTGATAACTTTCTGGTACTTCATTCAAATGCTCTGAAATATGGGTATGATGTAGATGAATGAATCTAGATGCTAAGTCTAGCTCCACAAGATCTGAAATACAACTCTAGTAGAATGCAGACCAAAATACAGAAACTGCTACTGACTGAACTGCCTGAACTGAACTAGAAAATGAAAAGAAAAAACTAAACTACAAACAAATTGAAATGCAAATGTTTTTGGTTGATGCAAGATTGCTTTTGAACCAGGGATGCTACTGCACCAGATCACCTAGGAGACTAGAAGGAAATCTCCCAAATATCCTAACCCATTTTCCCTTCCCTGTAGCTTCATATTAGAATATCCATAGATTGAGAACACTTCTAAGACATCTACTAACAAATTTGAAATCTAAATAGGAAATCTATAAAAAATATAAGGCTCTAGGAGACACAAACACCAATGTCAAACTATAAAAGTGTCCTACATTATCACTAAACAAAAAAGTGCCCAACACTAGTTCCCAAGCAATGTTTGTGACCTGCAAGAGTTCCCACCTAGATAGCACTAGTTTTTTAGAGGGGTGTCCAAGCCAAACATTTGCCTCCCAAAAGCTACTAGAAAGTTGTAATTTTATAGGTTTCTAGTCCATGTAGTCTTCATTCCATATATTTAGTCTCCAATTTCTCCAAGGACACACATTCTTAACTTTCCTCTTGTCACTTACTAGTTTTCCTTTCCCAAATTAGAAGTATTAGTTTAGTTTGATTGAAAATCTACAGTTATTTGAATTTCTCTAATATATTAGTAAAATATTTTATATTTGTTTAAATTAAACTAGTGTTGAAATAAGGAACCTAGATTAAAGTTTAACACACAAACAACTAAATAACAACCTAGGATTCCCAACTTTAATCTTTCAAAAACTAAGAAACTTTCTTGTACAATATTTAAACTAATTTTCCATTCATTAGGATCCATATCGACCTTCATGGAAAAAAGAAATTGTGTATCTCCTATGTATTCACCAATCTATTTTCTATCCTATCACCCTCTCTAAAAATAGTGCTTGAAATTTATTTCTTGAAAGATTCCTCCTAGAAGCTTATCTTTTTCAAGGCACTCTTTAGATTCTAATATTTAAGATTATATTTGATGCACCCATTAATAGTATATTGAGAATCTTCCTCTACATTTGTGAACTAACATTTTAGAGATTATTGCTAATTTTAAACCTTCCAGAAGTGCAAGAACTTAGCTTCATTGTTAGGTTTAGACCTAGGAAAAAATAACTTCCTTTAGAAAATAGGGATCATAGTAATACCCTAGCATATGTAGGGCTTGTTGAATGCACAAGACAATTGAGAGGGGGGGTGAATCAATTATATCAAAAAATTTCAAACCCTCACAAACATTCAGATCCACATTAACCTTTAAACTTGTTATGATAATTAAACATGAAAAGCAAATAGAAGAAACTGAATCATAACAGCACCAATCACAAGACAACACCATATTTTACATGGAAAACCCAAGAAGGGAAAAACCATGGTGAGGATTAGCTCACAACATAAAGTAGTAGCAATACTAAATCAAAAAAGGCTCACTGCCAAAGGACTCACTATCCAAAAGAAAGAGATAGAAGAAGAAGAGGCTCACTACTAGGGATGAACTGATATAATTGCATCTAACACATGCATGGGTTCAATTCCAATGAAGGTCAATATTCACCACACCACAAACATCACCTTCACAACAACACTAAAAAATAGTAGACACCTTCTACTCACTGCATCCAATAGCCTAAAACATGAAATCTCTCATTGCACTGATAAAATTCACATTGCATCCATTATATCCCTCGTGCATACTTCCCCTCACGACTCCTTGACATTTATTTATACCGTCATCAACCTTGAAAACATTCTCCAAGGTCGGCAACACAACTTAACCCATAAAATTCAAATTAGGTCTGGACCAAAACATTCTCATAGAGGAAAGTAATAAATGCAGACAACATCATGCCTTAGCCACTCTTACATGCTTCATCACGCTTTCACAATCAATGAAGCACAACCACAATTAGTGTAAACAACCAAGTCAGCTAAACTTGTGTTAACACTATGAACTTTTAAGTGCACACTTCCTTAACACCAAAAGACAACATGCAGACCACACACCAAGCTTGAACATGATCTAGAAAAATCCACAAGCACCTAAAAGACAACAAATTCCTTTGCAACATCTTTCACCTGAAGAAAGTTCACACCGAAGCACTTAGATTACTTTGTCATCAATTGCAACTCAAGAAACCATCAACTGTAATGCAAGAAAGGAAATCGTGGAGCACCAAACCACAAACCACTTGAACTAAAGAAAGATATAGACCTTATAAGCATAAATCCAGAACCACAAAGCCATAAACAAATCTGCGGAGAAATGCGGAGCAAAATAGTTTCTTCCAGACACTTTTGCACAATTCAAAAATATTGTCCACACACTGGTGAACATAACTTTCTTTGCACAACGAATCGAAGCACAAAATTTGGAACATAACATCTCTGAACACCTTTGAACAACATATCCAAACCACACAATAAGATATTCAATTAGGAAGAAATGCGGAGCAAAACTCGATCACAACTCTGTTAAGTCAGAACACATCTTCAACACATTGTTTCCTTTATTAATCACATTTTCACAAAAGCACTTGGAAACCAAACAACAGAAACATATTCCTAACATCTTCAACACTTCTTCAAGGCAATCACATCATCTTTAACACAAGAACTCAATCAAACAACAACAACCTTATCAGTAGACACAATTGATGCCAATGAGAACACAAGCTTGTTGACATCAATGACAACACCGATTAGCACATACTTGCATTAGGGCTTGGTTTACTTGTTATTGCACCATCAAATTTGAGTTTTAAAAAATCCTTTGTTTAGAGGAAGCCACATACTCTTAAGCCTTTTTTTCTTACTAGTAATTATTGTTTTAATGGGGGAATTTTATACGATTTTAAGTCCATGTGAGGTTTTTAATACTTTATTCATTACCATGATGAGTATTTTTTATTAATAGCCAATTATTTACAACCCTTAACTCATGTACAAGTCTTTTAACATGGAGCTATCTAACTCAAAACACTATTAACTACAAGTGTTAAAAATAACATCCACAACCTTATTTCTTTGCTAATGTTTAAGTGTGCTACTAACTTGAAGAATGAAATAGAGAAGCAAAGAAACTAGTTAAGTTGGTCACACCCTCACTTTGAATGGTCTCCCACATCGAGCAATTTAGAGTGTGTCAAGCATGAAGGATAGAACAACCCTAATAAATTGGTTAGTGGATGACAAGTCATCACTAGACAATGGATAAGTGAATGGAGCTTGACACCTTTTGAATATATTAAAAATCTAGTCATCCATGGGCATAAAAAACTTGCAATAGGTATATGAAGCTTCTAGAGGCATAAAAATGAAACTTATCATTCCATTTAGTCTTAAATTTTACATTAGTCATTTCCACCATAAAAACATGATTAAGAATAAAGGAGTTGGACGTGACTGAACTTATCTAGTTATTGTTGTGTAGAAAATTAAATACTTGTTAGTATGCCCTTGGTTTATTAGTGAAGTTGAATGGTTTTGAATGAACACACGAGGGATCAAGTCTTCTAAGTGGAAGTCCTCGACACCATAAGGAATGAGGCCAGGATTATGTCCCAAATGACTTTGGCAGAATGGATACCCCTCAGTCCTTGGCTCTCAGTCAAAGAGGTTTTCAACTTATAGCTTGTGCTCTTATATCGAGTAGCTAAACAATTATGTGGGTTTGATATAAAACCCTCCAACAAAAAGAATATACTCCCTTGACTTCCCTCCTTTGTATTACAAAAAGGATTTTCAATGAATGTTGGTTTTTTAAATTTTGAACCATTTCCATGGCCCTTCTAAATACTTGAATATTTTTACCTCCTTAATGAAGTTCAATGGTGGAATTGAAAGATTTGACCACTATTTTTCTAGTTAAGGAAAGGGAAAATACTTGTGTTGAATTTTCAAAGAGGGGATTAGTTTTTTATTACTACATTCTGTTAGGGTTAGTCGGTTGAAGATATCAATTAAATGCAAATAAAGATTAAATAGATGAATGAAAAATACACAGAAATAATAACTATGAGAGACAATTTTAACGTGGTTCACCCAAACTCGGGCTACATCCACCAACAGAGAGTCCAATATTATTATCCAGTAAATCAAACTGATTACAACCAGCAATCACTGTAACTCAATACCACTGTAAATGCTACAATACAATATCAACGAAAACCCTAACCCTTAGCCGCTTTTATCAAGCCTTATGTTGGTTACAAAAATAGGGTTTTTTTTAATGTCAGCTAATAGAAAAAATAACTCCAGATGCCTTAATAAAATAATAGGCAATTTTTGCTTCGGGGGTGCTACCCCCAGCAACCCTCGTTGGGGGTACTGCCCCTAGACCCCCACCGTGGGCTCCGCTCTTGAGCCCCCGCCAGGGGGATAAGCCCCCCAGGCCCCGTAGGAGGGGCTATGCCCCCCTTGGACTCCCCTGTTAAATAATTTGGGGGGAAACCACACCGATAAAAGTGGGGAAATTTAACCTCCGAGTTTGATTAGGCTCCATATAACAACACATTCAAGTTATGTGTGGGAGCTTGTGTGTAGTGTTGATGTTATTAGATTTTGTCAAGATAGTTTATTTTGGTTTGAGATCTTGTCCCTAATCCCAATTGGGATGCAAGGATATTTCCTTCTATATTTTCTCTATTTCCCTTTTTCTCTTCAATCTTTAGTAATGGGCACAAATGATTTGTACATTGAGGTCTTAAAGTTTGCAATCAAACCTTATGTAAATCTTATACTAATCTAAAATGTGGTCCAAAACCCAAAAATAGTGTTGGGGGCTCTATAACCTAAACTAAAATAAAATGATTTCTTATGCCAAGGGAAAAACTATCATGAATTACTTTGTGATGTGTTAAAAGAAGTTACAAAAATCTAGTGGGTAAGAATTTAGTTCTCGCTATGGACTTTCCAAGTCAAAAAATACAAGAGACCATGTCCCTAATCATAATAAACACAAACAACACCTCTTCCCATATTAACATGTCATTTAGAGGGAATAGTTTTGAAAGTTTAGGTCCTTTCTTCATTTCATTGTTGGAGGCCCTTTTAGGACATAGAACCTATGTAAATGAAGGAAAAGGGTGAAACAAACACATGAATTAAAATGGATATATTAGGTATCCTTTACTTCTTTCACTCATGTATCATGCTCAGTATGTTATTACATTGCACAATTGGCCTCTTTAAATAAGGTCACTAAACGAATGACCTATGAGGCACACCACATGTGAGATAAATCCACACACTAAATATAGGCAAATTGCTCTATTGCATCATTATGTGATTACATGTGGGATAAACTTTCATAATAAAACATTAACATTCTAACATCCCCTTTATGTGAAATTGCTCCATTCGAGGCCAAAATCAAAAATCCCCTTCACGTATCTCAATATCACCTTGCAAATTTTATATGATCACTCTACAGAATTCTTTCATAAACTTGGCCATCAATCCAACAACAAAAGAGATACCATATCAAATATGGGTAAGATATAATAAACTTCACACTAGGCTCTAATATTTCATATGATCTACCTCTTTTATCCATGTATCCTTTGTCAACTTAATACCAAGATCACACAAAGTTCTGGAAACTTTCCCATCCTCCATCCTAAATGTTGTTAACAATTGTTTGACATACTTTGACTTAGAGACAATAAACCAGTCCTCTCTTTCCAAACTTGCAAATCTAGAAAGTAGTGAAGTAACCCAAATCTGTCATCTCAAACTATAAGGCTAATTGCTTCTTTGTTTTGATAATTATAGTCCCATTTTTCGCACTCCATGATATGGGAACAAGAGGAATCTGTTAATTGTTCCGAGAGAGCTCATGTGATTGAAAAGGTAACATGAATCATTACATAGAAGATCATTCTCCAACCTCCAATATCCAACGCCCAGCCATCAAATCTCAGAGATTGAGGATATACAAGGCATCACCATGGAAAAGCTCAATGCCATCAACAATTTCAGCGCAAGTTTTTATATATGATTCTCCAAATCTCTACGCAACACTCTCAAACTCCAATCTGGCCTCCAAATTTCAGCGCAGACCTTCCATATTTCAGCTCAATTTTCTCTGAAAATCAATGTACAACACGAATCATTGCACAATGTTTAAAAAACCCAATGCAGAGAAGGTATAAGGTGCCATCATAGAAAACTCCAAAGCAGCTGTAGAGAAAGGAGGCAATCACCAGAACCAGTGTAGAAGTCTCTATAAAAACCAGTGCCAAGTATCTAAACTTCAGCAAGCTCTTCAAATCATGATGCAAGCTTCCATTTATAGAGCAATGATTACAAGATTTCAGCATACAAATTAAAATTCCTGCTCATGATTTAAACAACCAATGGCAATCCATTTTGATGCTAACTAACATGTCTTCATTCAGCTATTGTGCCATTGGTTAGATATTCATCTTATGTGGCATGTGGGGGGCCAATTAATTAAGTTTTCAGTTTCTATTCCAGCTAACATAAAGTCTTAAAATGATTTTATAAAATCATTAAAAGAGGGAATAGAATATAGGTGTTGGAAATAGAAGTGGGCCCATAAAGTTGTTTTAGTGGAATTTTAAAATCAAAATGATTTTTTAGTATCTTTTAATTCTATTAAAAGATAAGTTACAGCTACAGGATAAAAGAATAAAGTGAAAGCTTTATTAATATTGGCAGAAATAAAAGGAGGAGGTGGAAACAAAAATGGAAATTCAAAGATGTGGCCGATATTCAGGGAAAAAAGATTTGTTCATCAAGATCTAAAGCAAGATAAAAGCCTAATGAAAGATTGAAGTAGATTGCAAAAGTGGTCATCATGTAAAGAATAAAGTAGATTGGGGATTTAAAAAAAAAAAATTCTTTGCTGTTCTTTCAAACTTCTTCTCATTCTTCTATATATGCAATTGTTCATTTCAACAAAAGAGGATTTTTTTTTGGCTGGTGAAACTCTCCCTCTTAGGTCTTTACGGCAAACATTTTGTAATCATCAAGTTCATGAAGAATAATTTTATGACTATGCACCTTTCCTTCGTTAATTTTTTTTTTAAAAATGAAGTGAAATATTTTTGTTTTACTGTTCTCTCTTTAACTTTACTAGTAATTTTATCTCAAGTTTCTTATTCTTGCATATGTAGCCTTACCTAAATCTGAAATTGATTAACCTCTTGCAAATTAATGATTGTGTGATATAACGGCTTATCTACTCAATCCCATTTGCAGTTTGTGGATGATACATCTTTAATGGGGACTGCTCGAATCCAGGAGGCTGAAAATTTCAGACAGGTTTTGGATATTTACTTAGCCACTTCGGGACAGAAAGTCAATGAGCACAAGTCTTCTATCTATTTCTTTAATACCTCTGAGCGTATTCAGAGACAGATTGTGAATATTTTGAGATTCCAAATTGGATCTCTTCCTTTGGTTTATCTTGGAATTCCTCTGACCATTGGTAGGTAGCCTAGGGGATACTGGCAGGAGCTGCTCGATAAGTTACGAAGCAGGATTAATCATTGGACTCATCGGTGGCTTTCCACTGCAGGTAGGGTTACTCTTCTCCAGATCCAGGCCCTTCCTATTTAGAGGAGTTTTGTTCAAGCGCCTCCTTCGTACTTCATTAAGGCTTTTGATGCACTGTCACGACAATTCCTTTGGAGTGGTACTTTGATGGCCTCTAAGTGGAGTTTAGTTAAGTGGGATTCTATTTGTCGGCCAAAGAAAAAAGGGGGGCTTGGGCTTAGGTCAGCATTTATGAATGGCCAAGTGCTGGCTACTAAATTAGATTGGCGATGGTGTATCTGTCAAGATCAGCGTTGGGCTAGAATTCTCACAAATAAGTATCTTGGAGAAGTGGATAGTAGGGATGTCCCTCGGTACTCTCTTGAGGGGAAAGGATCCTTTATTTGGCACACTTTGAAGACTGGGGCTAAGCTTATTAAGTAGGGGCTTTTTTAGATTTGTAATAGGGGCTCGAAAGCTTTGTTTTGGTTGGATGCTTGGGACAGTCACCCTCCTATCCTTTCAAGCTATCCGCTTCTCCAACCCCTCAGTGATTGTTTTACTGCTGCTGGCTGGAGCAAAGTGGCTGATTTTAAGATTGTTATGCATTTGGGGGACACTGATGTTTGGAGATGGAAAGAGCCCCAAGATTGGCCACCTGGAGGATCAGAAGGAGCTAGACAACAGTTGGCTCAGATTCTTTCCAGTAGAGAATGCAGTTCTCTTGATGAGCATGATACTTTGGCTTGGGGTTGGGATTCTACTGGTAGGTATTTTGTGGCAGGGGGTTATTTGGAGTTGGACAAGCAGATCTTCGGTAGTGATGGTGTTCCTTGGTGGAGGCAAGTGTGGAATAAATTTTCTTGGCCAAAATGTAATTTTTTCTTGTGGTTGTTGGTGCAAAATAAGTGCCTTACTTGGGACAATCTTTGTAAGCGGGGTTTCCAAGGCCCTTCTATTTGTATGTTGTGCTACAATAGTGGGGAGTGTGCCTCTCATCTTTTCTTTCAATCTCCATTTTCTAAGGAGATTTGGCATCTCTGGTGGGGCCTTTGGAATCAGGCATGTGGGCATGTTACTTCATTGGTGGAGTTCCGGGCTCGATTGGGTAAGCTACCTATTAATACTCCTTTTCTTCAGGTGGCTTGGGCTATTGGGCTGTCTTTTATTTTATGGAATATTTGGTTGGAGAGGAATTGCCAGATTTTTCAGGATGCAAAGTTAATTGTCCAACATTTGTGGAGGAAAATTATGAGTACGATCTAGGAGACGGTTTTAGCAAAATGTGACATTTCAGTTGCTGTGGACCCTTCAGATGCTTCTATCTATAGCTGATTTGATTTTCAGGGTCAGGGAGATACCCCATTGTTAGCCAGAAGAGGTAGAGGTAAACAATTTGGTAGGAAGATTAATAGGGTTGGGCAGTGACTTCCCCCACCTCAAGGGGTTTTGAAGATCAATACTGATGGTTCCTCTAGAGTGAATCCTGGTCATGCTGGTGTGGGGGGTATTGGTCAAGATAGTTCAAGTAATGTGCAGTTTCTCTTTTCCATCTATAAAGGATGGCATTCTAATAATTACATGGAAGCTCTTGCCATCTTGCACTCTATGGAGAGTGGGTGTGCTTTGGGGTGGAGGAGGATTATTTGCAAATCTGATTCTCAAGTGGTGGTTAATCTGTTGAATGTGCAATGGATGGATGATGTCAACTGGCATCTAGCTTTGGTTATTAAATAGATTCTTAGGTTGGGTAGGTCTTTTGATTATGTGGTCTACTCTCATATTCCTAGAGAGTGGAATGGTGTGGCTGATTGTTTGGCCAAATGGGCTTTTGATCAGGTGCATGATTGGAATATTTGGAATAAGGATCAATTACCTACTAATTACCCCCAATTACTGGATCAGTTGTTGTTGGTTGATAGGATTATGTGATTTTTGGTTCTGTTCGTGGGCAGTTGGCCTCTTCTTGTATTGTGTTCTTCTGATTGATTAATAAATTTTTACCCCTTTTTATTAAAAAAAAAATGATTGTGTGATATTGGCCTTTCATTATTGTATTTATATTTAGTTTGTTTCATAATAGTCTTACCGTAAATCTAAAATTGATTTACCTCTTGCAATTTAATGATTGTGTGATATTGGCCTTTCATTATTGTATTTGTATTTATTTTGTTTCATAACTATAGATTCTATGCAAATTAGTCATGTGCAGATAAGGGATTTAAATTGGAGTTTCGCCATTTAGATAGGATTTATTTTCAGTTTTCTTTTTTTTTTCCATGTAATGTGTGAAGTGAATTCCTTGAGGATCCTTTAAAGAGTTGGCTTCTAAAATCCAGGTTATCTTGCAAGTTGCGTCCCATGTTTGTACTTGATTTCCCATGTTGATGCAGGTGCAAATCTAAATGTCAACAACAATCAAATGAACATTATTCCCTATTAGAATCAAATCATCCACATAGAGAACAATAATAATAATATATCAGGTGATTAGTGTTCTTAACATACAGATTGGACTCCTTCATAAAGTTTTTGAAACCCAACTCTTGAAGATATCAACTAATATTCTCATTCCACACATAAGGTGCTTGCTTTAATCCATATAATGATTTATTTAGTCAACAAACCAAATGTTCCTCTTCTGAATCTAAGAGGTTGTTGCATGAAGACATCTTCCTTCAAATTGCCATGAAGAAATACTCTCTTCATATCTAACTAATACACCTACCACTTATATTTTTCTACAAGTGCCACTTATATTTTGCTACAAATGCAGCAATCATCTTCACTATATTGAACATTTCAATTGGAGCAATTTCTTATTATAGTCAATGACTTTAGTCTATGGGTAACCTTTAGCTACATGTTAAGCTTTGTGCTTCTTAACTTCCCCTTTTAAGGTGACTTCTCAACTTCCCCTTTTTAGGTGAACTTGGTCATGTAGATCCACTTACAACTGATGACTTGCTTACCTTTCTGTAGCTAACATAACTCTCAAGTCTAATTCTTCATGAGAGAACCGTATTTATATTATATTTCTACTTCCTAGCAATGATTGACCTTGGCTTCCCTATACATATCTAGATCAGTCAAGTCCTATACCTTAAAAATCAAAACATAGTTTACAAAATGACCTCTCATCTTTCTAGTATCCAACACATCTTCCACCACTAAAGCATCACAAATGATCTTTTTGGTCTAAAGATGCATTTTGCTACAATTCCTAGAGTCTTCTAATCTCTCCTATGTAGTCTCTTCCCCTTATTCAACTTGCTCATTTATTGCACATTCATGCCCCTTCATTTGTATCCCATAAATTTAACATCAAGAACCTTTAATGGGAGAGCATGCATTAGGAGCTAGTAGATTGGGAATTGTAGAGTACTTATCATCCACTCCACATTTCCCTTCATCAAATTTCCCATCTCTACTAATGGACTCCTTTTTTCTACATTAGATCCCACGATCTTCAAGTTTTGGATTCTACACTAATTGACAAAGATGCACTTATGACTTTGCATCAAGTTTCTTCCTATTTTGATAAGGAACATGTCCATAAGAAACAGACCCAAATATATTGAAGTGATATCAATTTGAGGGACATTCCAAGGCATATATATGGTAGTTTCAAAGTAGAGTTTGGAAAATATAATAAATCTACTTTTTTGCATTTTCCACATAAATTTAATTTTGCATTTTGAAGGGTCTTCAAAGTAGAATTAGCCCCCAAAATTGTCACTAATTTTCTAATATGAATAACCAAAGGATTCCCTTCTAGGAATTCAAACTAGTTCTCTTCGAGATCTTTCTAACACATCAAACTAGTTTAATTTTTTCTCAATAAGGTAGGAGTTATAACCCTCCAACTTGCAATTCCAAAATTAAATAAATCCCATGGTAAATTTTGATTTTTTAATAAATTTGTCCTTATCTATGTATCCTTTCAACTTCCAAGGAGGACATGGTTCATCACCAAGTATGGTGACTCTTTAGTTTCTACTGGGAGGCCTAGTTTACTATTTTTAGTAATTTTTTATGTTTTGTATTGTAAATCTATAAACTTGTTGAATTTGAAGGATTATAATAGAGTATACATGCATCTCTTCATAGAGTTTTTCAAGTTTGTATAAGTTGTCATTTTTAATAAATCTATCTTGTTCAACTTTAATAATTGCTAAAATATATTATGCTTGCCTTGGAAATTGTCACTTACATGACATTAAGTCCTTACTAGTGTATTTTCCTTCTCATTCTAAACATAATTCATATAAGTGGTATTAGAGCCAATTTTCTCCTATATCTCTCATCACACATTGTCAAGATATCAAAAGTTCAGTTTGAAGACAAGAGATTCATTATACTATCTTCCTATAAGGAACACATGACCACAAATGGTTAAAGAGTGAACTAACTCTTTGGATCCCTTTAAGGTGTTAACCAAGATAATCAAGGCTTCCTTCCAATTCATTTCTCCTTGAGAGTCACCTCCTTCATAGCTTTTGTTGGCACCTGATTACTAATATAACAAGCTTAGTTCACTACTTATACCCACTAAGCCATAGGAAACTTTTGATCTTAGTAACATACATCTAGCCATTTTCATGAGTGTATGATTCTTCCCCTCAACTACTTTAATCTATTGTGGAGTATGAGGATTCTAATTCTCTCATAACTTTGTATTTCTCAAGCAAGTTTGTAAACACATTATGTGTCATTATATATCCAGAAGTTCTTGATCTTGTTATAAATTAGTTCTCCACTTCCACCTTGAAGAACTTGAAGGTAAAAGGCACCTCATCTCTTTTCTTCAAAATGTAAACCCAATCCTTTCTAGTAAATTTTCATCTAAGACTAAAACATATTGCATACCACCATGTGAATATATATTATGGTTGTAGACCCATTCAATCACTATACACCAACTTAAGTCTCTCTAATGCTCTCCATGTATCATTCTTATCAAAGGGCTCCTTTTGATGCTTCCCATACACACACCCTTTGAAAACACCCTTAGATTCTATGACCCATTGAACAACATGCATCATATTATGCCTCTTCAAGAAAGCAATACTCTAGCAGTTAAGGTGACCCAACCTCTTATGCCACAAATGACTAGCATCATCCATTGAGGTAATTAGTGTGTTATTCTTCTTACCAAAAAATCTATCAAATATTTACTAATTATCCTACAAATTATTAGTTTCTACAACAAATAGTTTCCTTAATCTAATACTTATTTCCAAAAAAACTCATCATATATCCTTCTAAAAAAATTGTCTTATCAAAAAGAGAGTTTTTGCCATTCCAAGAGCATATAAAACATTATCAAAGAATCCATTATTGGAAATTTTCATTATCTCCACACCAAGCACTAGTATTAAAGGACCAACACCAACCATAACATTCTTACCACTATCTCCCATATCAAGAACCCAATACGATGAATGCTTTATAGTAGGAACTGAAATTGTAATGCCACAAGTTTCACCATAACTAGAAGTAGATGCATCTATAACTTCTACAAGAAACCTATCTACTCTTTGTTGATTTAAGGATGTTTACTTTACAGTTAGGAACATAAAATAAGATTGTATCATGCAACTCTAAATAAAATATCACTACTTATACAAATATCTCCTCATCAACCAGATATGTAAGCAAATTTTGAGTTATTGAATAACATCTTGCCACTTATTTTAGAGGAAGATAATAAGATGCTTCTAACTCCTTTTACTTTTGAAGGAATAAGATATGTGGTCTTCTCAATGGCTCTTGATAAAGCTTGGGCTCAGATGATTTCACAACCTTATTCTTCCAAAAAAGGTTGGGATTTTCTAGGTAAAGATATTTGGTTGGTTGTTAAAGAAGATAGAAGAAACAAGAACATCTTGAAAGAAATGAACACAACTCTTCTGGTCCTTATTGCAAAGAAATAAAATCTCTACTCTTTTTTAGATTTCAAACCAATTTCCTTATGTAATACTATTTACAAGATCATTACTAAGGATATCACTAAATAAGACTTGCAAGCTTGATGCAAAATATTATCTTAGATGAAGAAGGGGGATTTGTACCAGGAATGGAAACTTCAAAAGGATCACTAATAGCTCATGAAGTGCTTCATTCCATTCATGAACATAAAATTCAATATATGATGATCAAGTTAGATATGTTAAAGGCATATCATAGAGTGAATTGGAACTATCTGCTATTAGTTTTAAAGAAATTTGGATTCTCTAGCCAATGGTGTAACCTTCCAAGGGCAACCTTTTTGTCATCCTCAATGGTAATACTTTTGGTTTCTTCAAGTCCACTCAAGGAATTAGGCAAGGGGACCCAATTTCCCCCTTTCTCTTCATTTTAATGGTTGAAGCCCTAAGCAGAAGTATTCATGCTTCAAATATTCAAGGCAATTGGAAAGGGGTTCAGATTCCAAGATTCTCTTCCTATATTACACATTCTCTTTTTGCAGATGATACCTTACTTTTGGGAAATCTTATTTGAGAGAAGCAAAAGCTATCAAGAAGGTGTTATAGGATTATTTTGTAGATTCAGGGCAGAAAATGAATCTTAGCAAATTTAAAATTTATTTCTTCAATTCTGTAGTCACAACTCAGGGTAAAGTTTGTCATTTTTTGGGAATTAAATTAGATAATCTTCGATCTCAGCATTTGGGTATCCCTATGTTTATAGGAGCTAATAAGAATGCTTTCTGGATTAAAATCCTAGACTCAATCAAGAATAGGATTGGTTCCTAGAAGAGTAGATGGCTTTCTTTCTCAGGTAAGCTGATTATGGTTAAAGTAGTCCTTTCTGCTATACCAGTTTATATGATGTTAGTACTTAATATGCCTAAAGTTATAATTTCAGATGTTGAAAAGAGTTCAAGAAGTTTTCTATGGAAAGGAAATCTAGATAAAAATAATAAGAAAAAGATTGAACTTATTTCTTGGGAAAATATTTGTATTTCAAAAAGATTTGGAGGAGCAGGAATCTTCAATTTAGAGGCTCAAAATTAGGATTTGGGAGCTAAGTTAGCTTGGCATATGTTTACCAAGCCAGATTTGAAATAGTGCAAGATTATGAGAGTAAAATATTTAGATTCAGAAGACCTAGAAAGAGTTTTTACTATTTTGAATCCTCCAATAGGGTAAAAAATGTGGAACTTCATTGTCTAATGCAGGGAAGTGATCATTCCACATCTTACTTGGAGTATCCATAATGGGAAAAATCTAATTTTATGGGATGATTCATGGAATGGATATCCAACTCTAAATCCGTTTGAAGAATTAAGGGAATCCACCTATGTATTTTGTCACATTTATGGGGACTAAGAGTGAAAGATTATATCCAAACTTGAGTTGGAGTCATAATTGGAGATGTCAAACGGAAGGATTTTTCTGATATACCAATTCCACTAGAACATAAATGTATGTTAAAAGATATCTTAACACAAAGAAAGGTATTTTTTTCTTCTAGTACTGATAAGCTTATTTGGGGTCCATCAAAATCAGGCATGTATTTAGTAAAACAATGCTATTTATCTCTTATGTCCCATAATAGAGTAGAAAAGGATTGGCCATACCAATTATGCTGGGGAAAATTTTTCTTGCCAAAAGCAAGAGCATTTGCTTGGATGGCTATTAAAAAAAAAGTTCTTACCAGTGAAAGGCTTTCCAAGATTGGCATTTCTAAGCCTTTTAATTGCATTTTTTGTGGTACAACTAAGGAGGAGCCATCTCAATTACTCTTGATATGTCTATTTGCATCTACTTGTTGGAATTGACTTTGTAAAAAACTAAATTGGTATGGACCCCTTCCAAATTCATTATTAAGTATTTTTCAAGATTGGCCTTCCCTTTATAAAGAATCAATGTTTTATCCAATCTAGAAATTATCTCCTTCTTTCCTATTATGGAATGTATGGTTGGAGAGGAATAGAAGAATTTTTAGAAGACAACAACTTTTGGTGGAAGAGGTATTGTACAAAATAGAAAATTCAATTTTTGAAATGGTGATGGCACATGTATCAAAAAGAAATAATTCCCAGTTCTCTAGTTAGTATGATATTATTATTAGAAATTGGTCCTTTATTAGGCCTAGTTTCCTAGACTCTAATGCTACTAAATCAGCAGTAGATAGAAAGTAAATTCATTGTCTTTCGCCACAATTCAATTGGTTTAAAATCAATTTTGATGGAGCTTACAAAGGTAATCTAGGTTTGTCTGGAATTGGATGTGTGATCAGAAATCATGAAGGGAACTTAGTTTCATCCATGGATTCAAAGATTTTAGATGGTACAAATAATTAATATTTGAAAGTGATTGTACATTTGTGTTTGAAACACTTGGTTATTGAGTGACTCTGGGTGTGTTTAATTCTTGTCACTTTGGCTATGTATACATATATATGTTGGAAATATTAACATGTGTTGGAGTGTGCATGCATTTCTATAGCCATTGGAAATTCAGAGGTCTACTAAGTAACTCCTGTATTTAACCAGTAATGCCAACCTAATCCCTAAGGTGGATTAAGGTTCTTGTTGAAATTAGAATGTTTGTAATGTGTTTTATTTAGACACTTTGATTTATGAGTCTTCTAAGGTTGTCAAGTAGTGAGGTGGATGATGAGTTGTCATCCACATGTCCATTTCGTTCATGGGATTTTGGGGAATTTTAAAATGTGTTTTTAAATATTTTTATTGATTTTTGTGTGGGTTTAGGGACCCTAGGTCAAGTACCTATGGTATAGATATCTTTTGAACCTCAAATCTTGGGCCTAGACCAAGATATGACCCCTCAAAGTGACCTTAGAAGAAGAGTGGCAAGATTAGGTTTTGGGAAGAGGGATGGAGAATTGTCACCATCCCAATCCCAATTTCCTAAGCTCTTGGTTTGACTTGGGTGGCTCCCAAGGATCTCACATGTGTAAGCACACAATGTAAGAGCTCATGGAAGAGAGCCCAAGTACATTCCTTTCCCCAATGTCTCACACATGTGTGAGAGCACTTGTGGGAAGGTGTGTTTATGAGAGTGAATGGGAAGGTGACAAATGTCACCTCCCCATTCAAGGGAATTGGATTTTCATCCCTATTTATCTCTCCCTTTGGAGAAAAAAAAAGGCTTTTTGTCTTTGTGGATTTTTGGGAAGAGATTGAGCTTTGGAGAGGATTTTTGAAGTGTTGGAGAACTCTTGAGTAGATATCCTTCAACTCCTTCATATTTGGAGAGTGTGATAAGTAAGCTCTCAAAAGTATTCAAGCTTTTAGTGGATTCTTTATTTGCTTATGGAATGCATGTATTTGTATGTTCTTTTTTTTGTGTCATTGTGTGGGATGGGTTGTTTAAGGCAAATTCTCAATATTTGTGTGGTAGATCTTGCCTTGTATTTGGGGTTTGGAGGGAGGTGAGAACCTCCTTGGGGAAAACTCACTCCTTGAGAGGAGTTGTTTGGCTTGAGGCCTTATTTGAGTTTGTGGTTATGTTTGAGATGCAAGAGTGCCCTCCTTGTGATTATTGGATTAATAAGATGGTTAATTTTGTAATATGAGATGATATTGATGAGAAAATGGTTAAGTTTGTAATATGAGATGATATTGATGAGAAAATGGTTAAGTTGAGATATGAGAATGTAGTGTTGAGGAAATGAGTAAGTTGTTATATGATGTCTTTCCCCTTGAGGAGAGTAGTCCACTCTCTCCTCCTTGTTTCAAATCCATGGTATATGGATTTTGTTTTGTGAATAACCTTGGTTGGGAATGTGCTTCTTTGTTGAGTGTGTGGTAGCATCCTTTGTGTATGTGTCTATTTCTTGGTTACTTATAGGCCTCCTAGCTTGGGGGTGGCTTGCAAGCAAGCCTTGGTTGGGTGGTGAGCCCTCCAATGGCCATGGTTCTCGTGTTGTCTATTTTTTTTTGCAGGATTTGGGATAGATGAAGAGGAAGAAGGAGAAGAGTCTCCTTGAGGTATTTTGTGTTGTCAAGAGAAATGGATTCTCTTTTTGTAAGCTATGTGTAAATCTTTAAGCAATATTTGTTCTTGTAAAAAGGGAAGGGATGAAAGGGGATATCTCATTGTATTGTTATCTTGTATTTCATGTTTTGAAATAAAGGAATAATGTAATTGGAAAGATAAAAAAGGTAAAGAGTCTTATTTATTTATCAAAGGTTTATTTGCAAAGTATTGCTTTTAACGAATTTGATATTCTCTCTCCACTTCTCTATTCATTTTTCCTATCTCTCAAAGAAATTTCATTTCTATTAAATTTTTTATCTTTCATAAGTACATTTGAATAGTTTCCTTGAGAATTTAAATGATGAAGTTGTTCTTTCAAAGGTTAAAAAGTTCCAAAGGAAAAATATGCCTTCCTTCCCTTTTGAAAATAATCTAAGTTTGTTAAGCCAAAAGATAAATAATATTTTCGTAAAATATATTTATGTTGTTCTAGGTTTCTTATGAATGCATCATTCTTGTGAAAATAAATACTTGTCTTTTTTTTTTTTAAGAAAGAACATACCCTTAGTGCTTTTGGGCCTTTAAGATATATATATAGTTCTATTTTTTTATGTTTTAAAAAAAATTCAGAGTTTAATATATATATATATATTAGGCATTATTAAAAAGTTCATGTTTAAAACTTAAATAATAATAACAAATGATTTTGAATTTCCCCAAGAACCCATCAAGAATGCTCTTTTGTAGAATGGTCTCCACCCGAACAAGGATGGCTTAAGCTAAATTTTGGTGGGGCCTCCAAAGACAACCCAGGACCTTCTGGCGCAGGTTACATTGTAAGAGATTGGCAAGACAATCATATCCTCCTCAATAAAACTTCCTCCTAGGACAAACAACGGGGCAAAATTCCTGGCGGTGACTCAGGGGCTTAAGCTCTATAAGGAGATTAGAGAAACTAAAATTGCAATAGAAGGTGATTCTGCGCTGGTAGTAAACACCATTAGGAGTGGTAAGGTTCAAAACTGGAAGCTTCAGGTGCTCCTCTCAAGAGTATTGGAGATGTTACAATCCTTTGAATTATACACAATCAATCATATTTGTAGGGAGGGCAATAAAGAGGTTGATGCTCTCGCTAATGCAGGGGTAACTGGAGACTAAGTTTGTTGTCAATGTGCCAAATGGGTGCTATAGACTTAGCCTCCTAGGCTAGTTTCGGCATACAGGTGACCCCACCCCACCCTAGTTGCAAATCTAATGCTTGCACCTGATCAATCTTTGCCCAACTTGACTTCTTCCAAATGGCCATGCCACTAGTGTAAGGACGAAGCCATCCCTTCATGGCTCGCTTGAGCGAGCAATCTCTCAAGTAGTAAATAAAGGCATAGACAAAGTAGAATGCATTAGAAAAGGGATGTGATTCAAGGACATTGTTGCCGGGAGTGTTAATGTAGGTAGCGACGAGTTGTGGGCATAGTACCAAGGAAATCATCCCATAGTACATGATTCAAGATTGACATCATTGCCACCTACCAGAGCTAGCCTAGATCTGCGTCATTCTTTGCTATGTCAAATAATGCTAGTCTATGGCACACCATTTTGAGCAGAGTTGCTTTTGGCTCGATGTAATTAGCAATGGGAGATGGGATGATTCCCATTTTGTAAAATCTCTGCTAGCCTAGCTACCGGATAAACTGATGTAAAACCTTTTATATTAATATAAATATAACTTTGCAGCCCTAGGCTGCGGTTGACGAATAAAAAAAATGATTTTGAATTTAGGTTTAGAAATAGAGGTTTTGGGCTTCGACCCCCATCGTAGGGCAGAGACAGCTTGACCCTGCCATCCTGTAGGAGGGGGAGCCCCTATGCCCTAGATGCCTAGCCCATAGGGCGGATTGTGGACAATCGACCCACCATGCCCCCTTTGTTCTCTATCCACTATTTTTTATTTTTATCTTAAAACCCTGCGAGTTCCCTTTACTCGGCTCTATGTGTATTGCATTTTGACCCTTGCAATATATATATTGTGTGTGTATACATAGGACTATGTATACACATAGTTCTATGTGTATACACATAGTTCTATGTGTATACACATAGTTCTATGTGTATTTGCACATCTTTGTATTTTATTATATATATATATTTTGGTAAGTGTTGCCATTTCTAGGGGCAACTCCCTTCATTATAAATTTTCAAAAATAGAAAACATAATCATGAGGCTGAGGCAAGGACAACAGTGATAGATGTATCCAATGCCTTCAACAATGTCGACTAGTCTAGATACCATAGATTGCTCAACTAGACCAGGGTTGGCACTTACAAAATCCAAAGAATCACTTATTTCAAATTTCTGTTCGACCCCTTTTTTATACAGGGCCCAAAGATGGTGAAGTTTCCCTTTCTTCTTCTCCTCATTGAGGCTAAAAACTGAGAGGGCAATGCCCTGCTCAGGTTCAAACTCTATGACGTCCAGAGCCAGTTGGATACTGTCCAGCAGGCCATCTTCCATCAGCCTCATTCCCACTCTCAGGCCCCACAACTGCGCACCCACCAATTGGACATAGTTGGTGAAGAATCATTCCAATACCTGGCTGTCGTGGGTGTGCCCTCCTGCCCAGAAATCTAGTCCTATGATTTTGACGATGGCTTCTCTCTAGGTCCGAGGCCTTGCTAAATAAATGTTTGATCTGATCCGTGGGGCTTTCCTCCTCTGCATAGCGGCACACAACTCTGAAGTGGGTGGCCATTTTCTGTATGTTATGTGAATCTCGGTAGCCATTCTATATATTCTGAGAGGGAGATGTTCAAACCGTAGGCAATATTCTCGAAGAAGAATGATGAATGCCGAAGCTCTCATCGAGGAGAGGGAGTTGCATACGGAGGTCCAGGTCGTCACTTCTAAAATCCTACATTCCTCAGCTCCTCAAACGGGCTATGAGTCTGAGATCGATGGTTCTCCGATCCCTGGATGACCCATCTCCATTCCACCACTTGCCAAGTGACACTTCTCGGGTTGGGGATTGGTACTGTGATCCAGCATTCTAACTCTTGTGGATTTTCTTGCAGACCCATCGGATTCTATTTCTTCCTTGTTCTAGAAGTAACGTGAAGAGAGTTTTGTGCTCGTCGTCACAAGTCTAATCGCTCGGGGGAGACCTGCCACCCCATGATGACCCATCCTTGATTTTTTGAGTGTTATTATCTTGCCCACCCTATATTTTAAATGTATATATACTTATATATATATACTGTACTATATTTCTTCAATACAATGTGTTTTCTCTAACATATCATTATGTTTTATAAAATAAATATATATGATATATACACACACACACACCTTTGAAATGAATATATATAAACACATATATATGGAAAATATTTATGTTATATATATTATCCTCTTAGTTATCCCCATAGTAATCTTGGGATAATGTTTTAAACAAAAGGGATATTTTAGTTTTATTTTATTTAAACAACCAAACTATAGAAAACAAAATATAGGTGAAATAGAGGGAATATGCTTTGTTGCAAAAACATAAATGTTAAACCTATAAGATTAGAAAACTTTCCTAGAAATTATAGAAAAAATTTAAACAAATTGTTTTAGCATCAAATAGAAAAAATTTAGTTTGGAGAAAATAATCTTCCCCCTAAGGAAAGAGATATCCTCCTTTAGCCTCTCTTCAAACTTGCAAGCAAAAAAGAGCTCTCTAGAAGACCTTAGAAAACTTATAGGCAAACATTAGGGTTTGAGAGTTGCCCTAATTCGTTTAGACCTCTAATTTGACTTTAAGTTTAATTAATCTTACTTTAGATTAATTAAACTGCTTTCCTCATGTTCTATAGTTAGGAGATTGATATTTGATTAATTTTTAATTAATCCTCAACCTTATAATTTATTTTTCCTATAATTTTAATTAAATTTTCCTGAGTTAGGAATTGTTTTCCTATGTGAATTTTAAGACTTTTTAATTGTCTTTGATGGAGATTATTATCCCTTGTGTTAGATTGACTTTTGAGAAACCTTTGGTAGAATTAGTTGGACCTTAATTTATTTAGGATACTAAAGTCTAGTTAAATTTTTTAAATCAAAATGAATAGTGTTAATTTATAACGTTCTTCTATGGTGTGTGTTTAATTCAATTGAAAGTTTGGATTTAAATAATAACATTTTGACATTAATTAATTAAATCTTTAAATTAATTAATTAGATTTAATCATTTTAACGAGGGTTTTAGGTCTTACTTCTAAAGGAGACCGTTCTTCGCTTCTTGATATAGAAACCCTAGGGGCACGTTACCTCATGGTAGGGACTCCCCTTAAGGCAACACTTATTGCATAATCTAACCCTAATTAGCTTGCCTTCATAATTGAAGGGGTATGAAAGGAGATTCACACTACCCTTCTTGAGTATCACAATTCCTTGCCTTAGTGCGGCGTGCCAAACGTATGTTGCACGAGCAACAACATAAGGTGCACATGTTCAACTTATGCGCATTTTACACGAGTGCATTGTGTGATGTTTTTCTTGTTGTTTTATAAAAAAATCTATTGGTTGTGTTTGATGTCCAAGTGTTAAATTGTGGGCATGACATATTTATAGGTATAAATATAAATATATATACAAAATTACAAATATGTGAAGAATGAAAATGAATACAAAGGGGGGAAATTCATAGGGATTTGACAAAATCCTAAAGAAATGTCAAAAATATTGCATAGAGGATGTGACGACAAAGAATAATAGGAAATAAAAAAGAAGAGCTTCTAGATTGAAAGCAAAAGACCAAATTACCTTGTTTTGGGGAGTTGGAGAAAGAAATAGTCTACCAAATGGTGAATAGAAGATATCTCTGCCCAATGATGAACTCCTCCAAGAATAATGCAACAAATGACAATAGAAGGCTTGTGGAAACCTACAAAATGCTTGAGATTTCATAGTGATAAGAATATACAATGAAGAGAACTTGATAAAAAAATGCTTATGATGTAAAGATATTCTAAGAAAACAATGTAGAAAGCTTGAGAATTTAAGATAGTGTTGTAGATTTTGCAAGAGCTAAAAATTGCAAGGAGATTGAAGCTTTCCATCAAAACTATTCATGGAAGATGTGAGAGCCAAGATTCATTCAAACTTGCATGCCCAGAATGCTAAACTTAGAAAAAGGAATCACAAGGATGATTGTTGGAGGCGTACATAATTAGACTCAATGTCATGAACAAGAAGCATAAAAAATGCCTCTATCTTTAGTGCCAAATGGAGCTCGTATGATTGTATGGCTAGGGGACACTAGTGTACTTGCGTAGACATTAGTACTCTAGTGCTAACATCCACAAGAAAGAGGACACAAAAACATTGAAATTGATAGAAGACATAATGACATAACAATTTTGACATTTTGACTATGGAAGATACTACAAAAATAGTCTAAAACACATCTTAAAACACATGCACACTAAAATAAGTACAATTTGTAATGTCAAAATTGCAGGGTATGCAATTCTTGACCTTACACTATGCATCCTCAAAATTTTAAGAAAGTATCTTAACTAT
The DNA here is from genome assembly GCA_027924645.1 of Cunninghamia lanceolata. Lineage (NCBI taxonomy): Eukaryota > Viridiplantae > Streptophyta > Pinopsida > Cupressales > Cupressaceae > Cunninghamia > Cunninghamia lanceolata. The sequence continues at coordinate 21,036,220 of BSBN01000111.1, read as the reverse complement.
TCTTTCATAAACATATAAAATTGAAAATGAAATTATGAAAAAAAGCCATGGACTTTGGCTTGTTTCATGCAAGCTTCCATTTATTAGCAAAATAAATGATAATAAAATTCATAGGTCTTGAAGATGCAAGTGAAAGAATAAAGCCTAATTGATGTATTGAGCCCTCCCTACTTCTAAACATAATGACAGTACTGCACTAAACATAATGGATTCATCTCAAACACCATATAGCTAACCACAAGCAACTTTGTTATATTACCAATAAATAGGAAAAATGGTATTGTTTTTTTTTTAAAAGGTGGTAGGCCACCCATACCATTGATAATAAGAAAGTTTTACAGAGATTCAGAAAATGAAGGAATTAACCAAAATTACATCGACAAAACAAGGCCCTCAAATGGTCGGATTAAAGCAACCTTGGAATGAACAACAAAAAAGGTAGACCTAAAAAAATGAACTGAACAAGGAGGCCCAGACAGGTCACCACCTTCACTCCAAGAGCATTAGAAAGAAGAAACACCAAGCCTAGAGAGAAAAAGCATCACCAGCCAAGAACCCGACCCCGCCAATAAGGTAAAGCCACCACCAGGGTAAGTGCAAGAAGATGGGGGGCCAAAAAGGGGTCTTAAGTGGCCACTTTTTTTCTGATGAGAAATTGAGCATAGTTACACTCAAAATTTGGAGATGCAACCAAAACAATGTTCGTAGTGCTTCGAGTCTACTTTCTAAACTACTAATTTTTTTTGAAAATGGTATAGATTAAGGGGTTCAAAAGAGGGAGCCACAGAAATTGGTGTTGTTTATGTCAAAAAAACATAACATAGCATGTTTTGTGGCTCCCTCAAAAGGTTGACTTTTTTTTGGTATTTTTAAAATTGCTTCAGTGAGAAATTAGCTAACAACATGTAGTTTATGCCCAATTTTTTTGATAATTTTTTGATGAGTATTTGAGTTTTTACTAATTTTCAAAGTGGACACATCCTAAAAAATAGAATTTTCGCCGTGCTACCCCTATAAATTTTGAAAATTAATTGAAAATATTTTTTTCTTTTTTTTAATATGTGTAGAATGGAGTCTAGTTTCTAAATATGTAATTTATTTGAAATTTTAATGAATGGTTAATTTACAATGAAAAAAAGAGCAAATAGTGGTTTTTGCCCAAAACCGGACACACAAACAAAAGAAATTAAAGATGAAAGGCTTAACATTGTCAAAATGTGAAAAAAATTACATCGTTAAATAGCTAAGAGAAAGCCTAACATTACCCAGGTGTTCGATTTGTTTAACCTTGAAACACGTGCAAATCTAAGGGTTAGCACGAACAAAATTATGTGAAATCTTGAAGAATCTGCAAAGACACATCTGTGGATGTTGAAAAGGCACTACAAGCATTTGGGTTAGAAATCCAAAGCAAATCCCAAGCCCAAGGCTCGGGATTCCCAAAGCACAACATAACGCAAGTGCGTTATGTTGTGCTTTTTTGCATGTTTGTCAGTGTTTTCCTAGTTCGACATAACGCGAGCGCGTTATAACGTGATGGCGTTATGTCTTCCTTTGAATGAGATATGTTTAAATTTCATAAGTATGTTTCATGGATGTTTATATCTATTCTTGTAGGTATGTATGCATGCTTGTATGTATGCATCTTTGTATGTATGTATGTTTGTATGTATGCATGTATGTATGTAAGTGTTTTGGGTTTAGTGTATATAAGGACCTGAGCCTGTATAGTTTTGAGGGTTGAGGGTTGAGGGATTAGGGCTTAAGTAATAGGTAGAGGGTAGAGGGTAGAGGGTAGAGGGTTGAGGGTTACAGTTGAGGGTTAATAATCAGGTTGTTGAGTGTATAAGATTAAGTGTGTAAGGCATGGGGATTAGGGTTTAGGGTTTACAATATGGATTAAGGGTATATAAGGCATAGGGTGACTTGGGTTGAGAGCATGTATGGTTTGGGTTTAATTTAAGTATAGGGTTGAGGCACAATATTCGAGGTTTAGGATATAAGGGTGAGGTTATATGGTCTAGGGATGAGGGTTTGAGGCTGTAGGCTTCAAGTTTAAGGTATAGGGTTGATGATTGAGGTATTAGGGCTTAAGTATATTGTTGAGGGTATAGGGTTGAGGGTTTAGGGATAGGCTTTAGCGTTTAAGGTTTAAGGGTTAAGGGTTGAGGGATAGGGTTTAAGGTTTAGGGGTAAGGGATTAGGGTTTAAGGTATAGTGTCTTGGGTTGAGGGTTTAGGAATAGGGATAGCATTTAGGGTTTAGGGACGAGGGATTAGGGTTGAGGGTTGAGGGTTGAGGGATTGAGGTTTAAGGTATAACTTGCTGAGGGTTGAGTGTTTAAGGATAGGGTTTAGGGTTGAGGGTTGAGGGATTAGGGTTTAGAGTTGAGGGATTAGGGTTTAAGGAATAGTGTTGAGGGTTGAGGGTTTAGGGTTAAGGGATTATGGTTTAGGGTTTAAGGAATATTGTTGAGGGTTGAGGGTTTAGGAATAGGGTTTAGGGTTGAGGGATTAGGGTTTAGGGTTGACAGATTAGGGTTTAGGGTTGACAGCTTAGGGTTTAATGTTGAGAGTTGAGGGTTGATGGTTTAGGGATAGGGTTGATGGTCAAGGGATTAGGGTTAAAGTAGAGTGTTGAGTGTAGAGGGATTAGGGATAGGGTTTAGGGTTGAAGGTTTAACGATTGAGGGTTGAGGCTTTAGGGCTGAGGGTTAAGGGATTGGGGTTTAAAATATAGTGTTGAGGGTTTATGGATAGGTTTTAGGGTTTAAGTTTTAAGGGTTAAGGGTTGAGGGATAGGGTTTAGGGTTTAGGGATAAGGGATTAGGGTTTAAGGTATAGTGTCAAGGGTTGAGGGTTTAGGAATAGGGATAGCATTTAGGGTTTAGGGATGAGGGATTAAGGTTGAGGGTTGAGGGATTAGAGTTTAAGGTATAGTGTCGAGGGTTGAGGCTTTATTGACAGTGTTTAGGGTTGAGGGTTGAGGGATTAGGTTTTAGGGTTGATGGATTAGGGTTTAAGGTATAGTGTTGAGGGTTGAGGGTTTAGGGTTGACGGATTAGGGTTTAGGGTTGACGGATTAGCATTTAATGTCAAGGTTAGGGTTAGAGTGTCAAGGGTAGAGGCATTAGGGATATGGTTTAGGGTTGAAGGTTTAAGGATTGAGGGTTGAGGCTTTAGGGATGAGGGTTTAAGGCTTAAGATATAGTGTCGAGTGTTGAGGGTGTAGGGATAGTGTTTAAGTTTTAAGGGTTAAGGGTTGAGGGATAGGGATTAGGGTTTAAGGTATAGTGTTGAGGGTTGATGGTTTAGGGATAGGGTTTAGGTTTGAGGGATTAGGGTTTAGGGTTGATGAAATAGGGTTTAATGTTCAAAGTTGAGGGTTGACGGTTGAGGGTTTAGGGATAAGGTTGATGGTCAAGGGATTAGGGTTAAAGTAGAGTGTTAGGGGTAGAGGGATTAGGGATAGGATTTAGGGTTTAAGTATTTAGGGTTGAGGCTTTAGGGATGAGGGTTAAGGGATTAGGGTTTAAGATATAGTGTCAAGTGTCGAGGGTGTAGGGATAGGTTTTAGGGTTCAAGTTTTAAGGGTTAAGAGATGAGGGATAGTATCGAGCCAATTAAGGGTTTAGGAATAGGGATAGTGTTTAGAATTTAGGATGAGGGATTAGGTTTGAGGGTTGATGGATTAGGGTTGAGGGTTGACGAATTAGGGCTTAGGGATAGGGTTTAGGGTTGAGGGATTAGGGTTTAAGGTATAGAGTTGAGGGTTTAGGGATAGGATTTAGGGTTGAGGGATTAGAGTTAAGGGTTGAGGGATTAGGGTTTAACGTTGAGTGTTGAGGGTTTAGGGATAGGGTTGAGGGTCGAGGGATCAGAGTTAAGGGTTGAGGGATTAGGGTTTGACGTTGAGGGTTGAGTACATTGAGGTTCGAGGGTTGAGGGTTGAGGGTCGAGGGAATAGGGTTAAAGTAGAGTGTCGAGGGTATAAGGATTAGGGATAGGGTTGTAGGGTTTAGGGATAAGGGATTAGGGTTTAACGTATAGTATCGAGCCCATTGAGGGTTTAGGAATAGGGATAGTGTTTAGGGTTTAGGGATGAGGGATTAGAGTTGAGGGTTGAGGCATTAGGGTTGAGGGTTGAGGGATTAGGGTTTAAGGTATAGTGTTGAGGGTTTAGGGATAGGGTTTAGGGTTGAGGGATTAGGATTTGACATTGAGGGTTGAGGGTTAAGGCTTTAGGGTTTAGGGTTTAGGCATAGGGTTGAGAGTCGAGGGATTAGAGTTAAGGGTTGAGGGATTAGGGTTTGACGTTGAGGGTTGAGGGTTGAGGTTTGAGGGTCGAGGGTTTAGGGATAGGGTTGAGGGTCGAGGGATTAGGGTTAAACTAGAGTGTCGAGGGTATAAGGATTAGGGATAGGGTTGGAGGTAGGGATAAGGGATTAGGTTTTAAGGTATAGTATCAAGCTTATTGAGGGTTTAGGAATAGGGATAGTGTTTAGGGTTTAGGAATAGGGTTTAGGGTTGAGGGATTAGAGTTAAGGGTTGAGGGATTAGGGTTTGATGTTGAGTGTTGAGGGTTGAGGTTTTAGGGTTGAGGGTCGACGGATTAGAGTTAAGGGTTGAGGGATTAGAGTTTAATGTTGAGGGTTGAGTACATTGAGGTTTGAGGGTTGAGGGTTTCGGGATAGGGTTGAGGGTCAAGGGATTAGGGTTAAAGTAGAGTGTCGAGGGTATAAGGATTAGGGATAGGGTTGGAGGGTTTAGGGATAAGGGATTAGCATTTAAGGTATAGTATCGAGCCTGTTGAGGGTTTAGGAATAGGATAGCATTTAGGGTTTAGGGATGAGGGATTAGAGTTGAGGGTTGAGGGATTAGGCTTGAGGGTTGAGCGATTAGGGTTTACGGATAAGGTTTAGGGTTGAAGGTTGAGGGATTAGGGTTTAACGTATAGTGTTGAGGGTTTAGGGATAGGGTTTAGGGTTGAGGGATTAGAGTGAAGGGTTGAGGGATTAGGATTTGACGTTGAGGTTTGAGGGTTGAGGCTTTAGGGTTTAGGCTTTAGGGATAGGGTTGAGGGTCGAGGGATTAGAGTTAAGGGTTGAGGGATTAGGGTTTGACGTTGAGGGTTGAGGGTTGAGGGTTGAGGTTCGAGGGTCGAGGGTTTAGGGATAGGGTTGAGGGTCGAGGGATTAGGGTTAAAGTAGAGTGTCGAGGGTATAAGGATTAGGGATAGGGTTGGAGGGTTTAGGGATAAGGGATTAGGGTTTAAGGTATAGTATCGAGCCCATTGAGGGTTTAGGAATAGGGATAGTGTTTAGGGTTTAGAGTTGAGGGATTAGAGTTAAGGGTTGAGGGATTAGGGTTTGACATTAAGTGTTGAGGGTTGAGGTTTTAGGGTTGAGGTTTTAGGGATAGGGTTGAGGGTCGAGGGATCAGAGTTAAGGGTTGAGGGATTAGGGTTTGACATTTAGGGTTGAGTACATTGAGGTTCGAGGGTTGAGGGTTTCAGAATAGGGTTGACGGTCGAGGGATTAGGGTTAAAGTAGAGTGTCAAGGGTATAAGGATTAGGGATAGGGTTGGAGGGTTTAGGGATAAGGAATTAGGGTTTAAGGTATAGTATCAAGCTCGTCGAGGGTTTAGGAATAGGGATAGCATTTAGGGTTTAGGGATGAGGGATTAGAGTTGAGGGTTGAGGGATTAGGATTGAGGGTTGAGGGATTAGTGTTTAGGGATAAGGTTTAGGGTTGAGGGTTGAGGGATTAGGGTTTAAGGTATAGTGTTGAGGGTTTAGGGATAGGGTTTAGGGTTGAGGGATTATAGTGAAGGGTTGAGGGATTAGGATTTGACATTGAGGGTTGAGGCTTGAGGCTTTAGGGTTTAGGGTTTAGGGATAGGGTTGAGGGTCGAGGGATTAGAGTTAGGGTTGAGGGATTAGGGTTTGATGTTGAGGGTTGAGGATTGAGGGTTGAGGTTTGAGGGTCAAGTGTTTAGGGATAGGGTTGAGGGTCAAGGGATTAGGGTTAAAGTAGAGTGTTGAGGGTATAAGGATTAGGGATAGGGTTGGAGTGTTTAGGAATAAGGGATTAGGCTTTAAGGTATAGTATCGAGCCCATTGAGGGTTTAGGAATAGGGATAGCATTTAGGGTTTAGGGATGAGGGATTAGAGTTAAGGGTTGAGAGATTAGGGTTGAGGATTGAGGGATTAGGGTTTAGGGATAAGGTTTAGGGTTTAGGGTTAAGGTAGACAAGGAGTGACTGAGAGACATAGAGAGGAGAGAGGTAGAGAGGTGAGGGGGAGAGATAAGTGAGATATAGAACACGAGCTAATGGAACTAGAGGTGAGATATTGTAAAGGTGCTATTGAAGGTGAGATAGGCACAAATATTTATGGATCAATCTATAGCAAGACAAAATGCGAGCGCGTTATAATGCGCTCACATTTTGTCCTGCTATAGAAAAGGTAAAAAAGTCTTGACCCCCGTGATCCAGGCCCACATGCTCTGTTTTCATGCTGATTATGCGTGTGTTCCGACAAAAAGGAAGTGCTTTCATGCTGTTGGGAAGTTCACATGCACATTTTACACATTCTACTACCTTTGCATGATTTTTCCACCACCTTTTCTGCTTTGCCAACTTGAGAAGGAGGAAATAACATAGTTTTCACACCAAGTTTGATATATATCTATTCAAGTTTCAATTTTTGTAGTGTTGCAATGTTAATTGTGATTCAATTTTAGGAATTTAACATTATAGATTGGTTAATAGTATTGTTGTTAGTAATTATATTTGAGTGTTATTCAATTTAACATTGAAAATGAAGCAAGTGGTGAAAAACTCAAATTGTTGAGGAGTTTGATGCAAGAAGAAAAAAAACACTACATAATTGGGTACTCTCTCCATTTGAATCTTCTTTTTTTAGGTATGTCAAGTCTTTACATGCATGTTCTTTACATTTTCCTTAATTCTATTTGAATTACTTTATCATGCTTTATCATACATGTTTAAAATAGACACATTCCCAATCAAGAAAGCAACCTACAATCTCACATGATGCCATGTATATTTTCTACACTTGGGCTCTTTAATAATTATGTGTAATAAACAGACCTTAACATACCATGATGTCAAACTATACAAGAATAAAGCCTTACAACATAATAAAAATACAATCCCACTATTATCTTGTCATATTAACAAGTTAAAATACAAATGAATAGGTGCCAAGATCATACAAGTATGCACATGACATGATGATTTGTATGCACATATCTTGGGCTAGGACATTCCTTATGCACCTATTCATGATGATTTGTACATGCACATGACACAACAATTGTTTTCTATTCCTTCACAAGCCACCCAAATCCTAGTATCCCTAGTACCAACAAAACACCTTCTCAATTCCAAATCCTAGTAGCCCTAGTACCAACAAAACACCTTCTCAATTCCAAATCCTAGTAGCCCTAGTAACAACAAACATGTCAAATTGGGTCTTCCTCAACCTTTTCAAGCATGAAGTCCCATGTACTCTTTTTATGGCTGCAATAATTTGATTTGTATGCTTTGTACCTATTTTGGTTGAGTGGCATTTACTCTTTTACATGATGATTGTATGTACATTTACTATGAAGGGTTGAATGATATATATTTAGTTATTTGTATAGATTCATTTCTTAGGAACTAATATTGGTCTCTTTATCATGCTACAGATAAATTCTTCATCATGCCAAGGAAACGATCAAGAATTAAACCAACACAGGAAGAGATAGAAGCTAAGAATGCAAAGAAAGTAGTGGCTATGAGGGAAATTTGTGAGAAGAGGAAATTAGACATGATAAATGAAGACATGCCAATTGAAGAGGAACCACAACCATCACAAAGAGATATGGTATTAGCGGCACAAAGAGAATGAATGCAAAAACTTCGTGCTTTGAGAGATTTGAATACCATAGTTGGAGACATGTCCTCTACCGCAAGTCAACATGTAGGGACACCATCTACCACATCTCAAGTTGAGAGTACATCATCACTCACATGTGATGAAGGAGGTACGCCATCATTCTCACCTCAACCTCAAGGTATGTCATCTATTCCATCTTCGATCAAAGGTATGCCATGTAGCCCATCTCATTTAAATATTGATGAAATTCCTAATGTTGAGATGAATTTACCTAACTTAACACCACCTAGAATTTTGCATAGAAAGCCAAAGTATTTGATTGATATTGATGAGAATATTTTGCAGCCAATGGAAGGTAAGATTCTAAAATGCACTTGTAGAAGATATGCTCATAAGATTTAGAGATTGTTCTTTGAAAAGTTAAATGAGATTGCAAGATGTCAACTATTCGTTGAAATGATGCGAAGTATAAAGTAGAGGTCCATCATGAAGATTCTTGGGTTGAGAACATTAGAGGCTTCAAGTGAAAAATCTATTGTCAAGAATCTAATGAGTGTGAATGAGAGTGTGGGTAACACCTCACGCAAAAAAGATAGTAATGCAACATAGCGTGTGATTACATTGACTATAGTAAGTAGTCAAACGAGGAAAGCTCGTCTCATTAGAAAGACGAGTCAAGAATTAAGAATTAATAGGAAAAATTTATCAAGAGCTGTTGGAAGATGCCAAAGAATTGAGGATACTAATGCCAATGAATTATGGGCGTTCTCGGGGAGACTACCACGAAAAGATAAACCAATTGTTGAAGCACTGAGATCACTAATTGAAGACTTTTGGAAGAATTACACAAGGTATCTCCGAATCAAAGGGATGTGGTAAGAAGGAGAATTGGTAGTTGGAACCATGAGCCACATCTAAAGCATTTTTTGGATGAGACTCAAACATAGTTTTATGGTAAATTTCTAGAGAAGTATCCTCAAATTAAAATTTGTCAAAAATATTTTGAAATGCTAAAACCTTTCTATGTCAAGATAAATCACACATGCACTACTTGTTGTTGTAGATTACATATTGAATTTTCTAACCATTTTGATGTTTATAGGTCTATATGTTTAGATATGCATACTAACAATATTTTGCAGGGTTGTGCCATACGTGCCCCACCAACATCTTCAAGAGGCTTCATATTAAGAATTTTATGTGAAAGAAAGGAAGGTCAAATATTCTACAAGAAATTATGCTTGGATGTCACATGTCATCGTTGTGGTGGCTTGCAACATTTGCCAATATGTGAACATATGGCAAGAACACATGCGGTTGGAAATGAACTAGTAGAGTTTGGCAAGTATAAAATAGTGGCATACAATACAAAAGATGGTAAAGAAGCAAAGAGGTGTAATTGGTTATTGAAAAGATTCCAGTGTATCAGTTTATGCCTATATTTCGTGATAGCATAGTGTATGAGTATGCAAGACATGCCCATAGAGCTCGATGGTTGGACTTGCAATTCAAGTTATGCAAGGACACATTTCCAGTTGGTAGCATTGTTTCAGTCGTCAACTTTGCAGAGAACTATAGTCTACAGCCACAGTGTGAGGTGCAATCACAATATTACAACTCCACACGTGTTTCTATATTTGTGCACATCACATTCATTCATGCGAATGATAGTACAGAGGATGACAAAAAGATCATAAGGGAGTATAATTTCTATAGTAGTGATGATCGTACACATTCTATAGAGTTTATGCAAGGTTGCTTTCAGTTGTTCTACAATGATTTGGCTAGAAGGGGCATATCATTTAGTCAGCATATCATATGGTCAGATAACTGTGTCACAATTCAAGAACTCACAGAATTTCTATTGGCTGAGTAGGAGGCATAATTTTATAGGTATTCAGCATATGTGGAACTTTTGTGAGGCCGAGCATGGAAAGGGGGAGCATGATGGTGCAGGAGCATGGATCAAAAGAGCCATAGCACGAGAAGAGTTAAAGTATAAAGACAATGAAAAGTTGACAGATGCAAAATTGATTGTCGAGTGGTGTAATGCTTCCATGGGTCCAGGTAATGAAGGTAAGTCTTTAGTTCGTAGATTTTTTTAGTTGATAGATGATACTAACATTGCACCATACGAGGATTGTTCTATATTGACAGGATCAAGTGAGATGCACTCTTTTAGAAGCTCAATTGTAGGTTCATGGAGTATCCATACGCGAAAGATGTCATGCTTTTGTTCTTCCTGTACAAATCAAGCCTGGGATGAGTGCGAGTCAAAGGAGTGGGTTGACGAATGACAGTTAAGTTATCTTAGCCCACTTGACACGTATCGACCCCCGACGGCACTGGAACTAACACAGATGGAATCATCAATTGACTTTGACCACATATCAGATCTAGTTCAACTAGGTAATATATCTATTTACATAGTTTTTAAAATTTCTAATGTCATCTTACTTTGTAGTGTTTTTGTAATGTTGACTAATTTCATCTAATTTGCTACACATATCAATGTAGGGCACGTATATGCAGTTATTACAGATGAAGATAATGAAGAGGGAACATATTATTACTTATGTCATTGTGTTGAGGCCAAAAAGAAATTGGAGGCCCGAGTTACAAATGGAGAAAACATCAAATACCCTACAAGCTCAGTGGTTATTACTAGAACATGGCTTAGAAGGTACCCACATAAGAGTGTTAATGTTTGGTTGTTTCAGGACTTTGACACGTATCAGAAGATTCTTCATTACTTGAACCTTGTCGTGGCATCCAATGTTCATTTGATACAGTATCAGGGTAGACCTTTGAACAAAATCTTGTGGAAGGTGTGTGAGTCTGACCATGAAGCAATACTTGACACAATAAAGAGTAGAGCAGACCCGAATGGTTCATTGGATTAATTTGTAAGTATTCACATTAATTTTGTAAAGTCATGTTACATTGAGTTGTAAGTATGCACATTAATTTGTAAGGTTTATCTTTTTTTATTTGTTGCTGCATTTTTACACATATACACATTTTTATATCATCATGTTATGTTTCATGGGGTTAGACCTAAGTGATGGATGAAGTTGATCTTGAGAATAATGCATAAAATCTAGGTAATGTATAAAATATAGGTGTCTCTAGGTGTCTTGGTTTCTAACTAGATAATAGGTGTCTCTAATTGTGTCTTAGGTATATACGATATGTCAACTAGGTAGATAGAGACTAGAAAATAGGTGTCTCAGGTGTCCTGTGTCTACTAGACTACATGTGTCTTAGGTCTTAGGTGAGGCCACATGAGATTCCACCTTCACGTGGTTGGCCTTGTCAATATAAAATATTTATATTTCTTGAAGCTAAGGGAAGCTCTTTTTCTTAATAGGAAAACTTTATCGACTTCAGTTGCACTAATGGTGCAGGGGCACCTAGGTTGTCATGCCCTCAAGAGGGGTCAAAAAATAAAATTTTGTTTTGATTGAGTTAATTGTATGTAATAAGGTCTTCTAAGAGCATTTCATTTATTTTTAAGTCACTTTGAGTCATTTGGGGTCAGTTTGAGTCTTTGAGTCCTGTTGCAAAAAAACGTCAATGTTGTCAAGTTGCACAAAGCAACTTTTGTATTTTTGGTGTCCTACTTTTGATATGACCAAACTGACAGTTCCAATGCGTCCGGATGGGTACGTTTAGGCTAGGCATGGTTCTATTTTTACCCAAACATGTCGAAACAGTCTGAGCTACATTGTACCGACAATATCCCTGAAGAGTCCAAAGTGCAAAAAGGTAGCAATCTTTGACGAGATGTTACTCAAAAACTGTATCACTTAGAAATATTTTGTCTAAGGAAACACAATCACGTAGAGTGCCTTTACAATAACCTCTCTCAATTTTTTATATCTTTGAGGCATTTGCCTGTGGTGAAAAATTTTTTGCTACCCCAAAAATCATTAGAAAAAGGCAGTGTAAAGTTGCAAAGGGGTGTAACTTTCGTCCTGCTCCTGACGCGACCAAACTGATTGTTCTAATGCATCCAGATGGGTACATTTACGCTAGGTATGGTCCTATTTTTCACCTAAATATGTCGAAACAGTCTGAGCTACATTGTACTGATGATATCCCTGAAGAGTGTAAAGTGCAAAAAGGAAACAATCTTTGATGAGATGTTACTCAAAAACTGTCTCACTTAGAAACATTCCATCTAAGACAACATGATCATGTAGGGTTCCTCTACAATAACCTCTCTTAGTTTTTTATATCTCTGAGGCATTTGCCCATGGTGAAAGATTTTATGCTGCCACAAAAATCGTCAGAAGGAGGTAGTGTAAAGTTGCAAAGGGGTGTAACTTTCATCTTGCTCCTGATGCGACCAAAATAACTATTCCAACATGTTCAGATGGGTACATTTACACTAGGCATGGTCCTATTTTTCACCCAAACATGCCAAAACAGTCCGAGCTACATTATACCAATGATATCCCTGAAGAGTCCAAAGTGCAAAAAGGTAGCAATATTTGACAAAATGTTACTTGAAAATCATGTCACTTAGAAACATTATGTCTAAGAAAACGTGATCATATAGAGTCCCTCTATAATAACCTCTCAATTTTTTATATCTTTCAGGCGTTTGCCTGTGGTGAAAGGTTTTTGGCTACCTCAAAAGTTGTCAGAAGGAGGTAATGTAAAGTTGCAAAGGGGTGTAACTTTCGGCCTGCTCCTGATGCGACCAAACTGACTATTACAACGCATTTGGATGGGTACATTTATTCTAGGCATGGTCTTATTTTTCACTCAAACATGTTGAAACAGTCTGAGCTACATTGTATCGACGATATCCCTAAAGAGTCCAAAGTGCAAAAAGGCAGCAATCTTTGACGAGATGTTACTTGAAAATTGTGTCACTTAGAAACATTCTATATAAGGCAACACGATCATGTAGAGTCCCTCTACAATAGCCTCTCTCAGTTTTTTATATCTCAGAGGCATTTGCTCGTGGTGAAAGGTTTTCTGCTGCCCCAAAAATCGTCAGAAGGAGGCAGTGTAAAGTTACAAAGGGGTGTAACTTTTGTTCTTCTCCTCGTGTAGCCAAACTGATAGTTCCAAAGCATTTGGATGGGTATGTTTAGGCTAGGCATGGTCCTTTTTTGCACCCAAACATGTCGAAACAATCTGAGCTACATTGTACTGGCGATATCCCTGAAGAGTCCAAAGTGCAAAAATGCAACAATCTTTGACAAGCTGTTATTCAGAAACTGTGTCACTTAGATACATTCTGTCTAAGGAAAAGCGATCATGTAGGGTCCCTCTACAATAACCTCTTTCAGTTTTTTATATCTCTAAGGGGTTTGCTCCTGGTGAAAGGTTTTCTGCTGCCCCAAAAATCATCAGAAGGAGGTAGTGTAAAGTTGCAAAAGGGTGTAACTTTTATTCTTCTCCTCATGTGGCCAAATTGATAATTCTAATGCATCTGGATGGGTACGTTTAGGCTAGGCATAGTCCTATTTTGGTACCCAAACATGCCGAAACAGTTCGAGCTACATTGTACCGGTGATATCCCTAAAGAGTCCAAAGTGCAAAAAGGCAGCAATCTTTGACGAGCTATTATTCAGAAACCATGTCACTTAGATACACTTCGTCTAAGGTAAAGTGATCATGTAGGGTCCCTCTACAATAACCTCTCTTAGTTCTTTTATATCTCTAAGACGTTTGCCCGTGGTGAAATATTTTTTTGCTGCCCCAAAAATCATCAGAAGGAGGTAATGCAAAGTTACAAAGGGGTGTAACTTTTGTTCTTCTCCTCGTGTGGCCAAACTGATAGTTCCAATGCGTCTAGATATGTACATTTAGGCTAGGCATGGTCCTGTTTTGCACCCAAACATGCCGAAACAGTCCGAGCTACATTGTACCGGCGATATCCCTGAAGAGTCCAAAGTGCAAAAAGGTAGCAATCTTTGATGAGTTGTTACTCAGAAACCATGTCACTTAGATACATTCCGTCTAAGGTAACATGATCATGTAGGGTCCCTCTATAATAACCTCTCTCAGTTTTTTATATCTCTGAGGCGTTTTCCCATGGTGAAAATTTTTCTGCTACCCCAAAAATTGTCAAAAGGAGGCAGTGTAAAGTTGCAAAGGGGTGTAACTTTTATTCTTCTCCTCGTGCGGCCAAACTGACAATTCCAACGCATCTAGATGGGTACGTTTAGGCTAGGCATGCTCCTATTTTGCACCCAAACATGCCAAAATAGTCCGAGCTACAAACACTAACTAGTCTTCAATCTTCAACCACTACAAATACCATGATATCCTGCATAAAGGTGTCTTTTAGCCTTTTATAAAGGCATGCCCATCAAATTCAACCGCATAGAGATGATTGTTTGTATTCTAAATTTATTTTAAATACTGACCTTCCAATCCTTTTTCTTGCCCTCATATCAATTAAATATGACCTTCTATTATGATATGGCGCTCGAGCTTATGAGAGTTTACCAGAGATACCGGTTGAGTTAGGTTGAAGGGTTGGTGAACTAATGACTTAAAGACCCTTTAGTAGGTTGATTTAAGTGATAGTAACTTTTGATTATAAGCCAAAATTAAATTAAAACAAAAGTGCACTTTACACACGACAAGCAATTGAGAGTTTTAAAGTCTTAAGAAAAGTAGATTCTTTTTAGGGTTTAATGCCCAATATGCAAACCCTAACTATCAATAAGATTATGATTATGAAAGCTTGTGTCTTCTCTAACTTCTTATTGCATGAACAAAACCACATCCACCATGAATATGAACCTTGCATCATATCAACCTTTCAAGATAGACCTTATCATGAAAACCATATTCACAACAAAACCTTGCATGAACAAAACCACATCCACCATGAACATGAACCTTGCATCATATGAACCATGTTTGTCTTGTGCAGCATCAACATGAATTGAGAGACCTTATCATGAAAACCATATTCACAACATCATGCACCTCATGACCATCACCTATCTTGAATCACTATATCACCTTATCAACATCATGGCATAAACCTTGACATCAATGACAAACAACCTTGACCCTTTGACTTCAATGACAACCTTGAACCTTGATTGTTGATGACTTATGGAAGCCAATAGCCCCAATGTTATGTTGCATACTAAAATTAGGTAAGACTCAATGTAATCTCATAACCTCACCTTATATGCAAGAGGAATTACATTTAATAACCACAATTGTCATCAGGTGCTTATAAGCATATGATTTTGACTATCTTATTCAAAACAACAAACATACTCTTTGCATCCCAATATGGTATAATAACAAGAAATTAAGAAATATTTTCAATTGACCAACTCATAAAGAATATGGATCAGCATACTCATTTGAATATTTTCAATTGAGCAACTCATAAAGAATATGAATATTTTCTGTTCAACATGATGATTCATTTTTATTTTAAATACAAATTTTATCTTTTAGTTCCAAAATGAGGTTTAGGTGATACTTGAATAACAATAGCTGGCTTATTGGATCAACAAACATCCTATGTAATACAATTGGACTTTAAATATTTGAAGTAGCCATCTACAAATATTCATTCAAACGTGGATTTATAATGCAAGTATGGACGCCATCAATAAAAAAGATTTGTATTAACCAAATATCCATATAGGCATACATCAATATTTGTCAATATAAGTATAACATATATACAAAATAGCCATATAGGCTTACAAGAATGCCATATAGGCATACAATGTCAACTATATGCAATACAAAATATATGTCCACAAATGCCATATAGGCGTACAACAAAGGAACACAATAAAAAGTCATTCCCCTCTGGCTGGTGAAGAGAATAGATCACGGGAAGCCTTTGATCTTCTAGGGGATGGAGACGCGTATGTGGGTGGTCTACTATGAACCTGAAGGCTGCTGCTCCTATTTAGTTCTTCCTGCATCTTTAGCTGTTACAATAAAAAGTATAGACATTAATATATAGAAATTACATGTTATAAAAAATGAAACATTTAACAAAATAATCACTTACTGCTACCATATAATCTATCTCCTCACTTGCCTTAGTAGCAGGAATAGGCGGTGGTGGTGATATCATGAACTATAGAAACCATCCAGATAGAAATTAAACTTCAAATCAATAATCTTTTATTTTTTAAAAATAAACAACTATAACAATGAATGTAAATGTAAATTTACTAATTTGCCTTATACCCCTGTCAATGGCATGGAGCTATGAATCGCAGAGGTGACACCATGCTCCATTGCCCTATAAACATTGGGAGGTGTCTCCACAGCCTACATCATCTGGAAATAAAACAACATTATTCAATTACAAAAATATAATAGTGATGCAAATCATGGCTCCTAACATACACACATGTTCACCTAAAGATGGAAGTACACACAATAAAGCACACAAGTCACATACCAAAATCTAGTAAGTACAATTCATTCATTAAACTATTTATTTTATTACCTTCATGAAGCTTTGAAGTCCACCATCGCTGGCAGGTGTTGCCATGAAATCTCTAATATTAACATATTCAACATCCAAAATTGGATATTAGAATACCATTCATATAACGATGCTTTTCACATATAATATTTATAATTGTTTACTCATTACATACCCTGACAGTAGATGATGTAGTGTAATATGCAGGTAGAGAACCACTGAAAACTGCATGAATACTATGACCCTGAAATTTCATTAAAATCATCAAACTAAATTAGTTAATCTTGTATTTCAAAAATAAAATTTAATAAATTAATTTCAATAAACTTGCTAATATTTACCTGAGTATCAAGGCCGAAAGTCTCACTCAGGAGGGTATCTGTCATCACCATCTACTCAGTTGCAGATGTAGCATGTGCACTTGCGTCATGACTATCCATGGGGTCATAACCACAGGCTGACCCGCAAGTCTGACAAGCATGGGGTGGGACCCTACTCCTTGCACTATCTCCCAACCCACGTTGTGTTGCAGGACTGTCATGCTCTATGATGCTCTGGGTCAAGGCACTAATGGACTGAAGTGTATTGATCTCAACACTCTCCTTCATAATGGAAGGGATAGAAACATGCTCATGGGCTGGTCTGTTGATTACTCATTTCACTGGCCGCTGTGGGTCAACACGTGCCCCTGGTCTATCTTGTGCTGACCCCCCACCTCTACCCTAGAAGTCCCGCATATCAAAATAGTTTAGCACTTTATTGAGGACAAACTCGTAGCAGAGTTTCCTCAAAAAGTATTGCGGGACCTCATTATTATTGCATGGAGGATGGTCAAAAACCATCCACCACCTCTGCCCAAAATTGTCCCTTATCACTTGGTTGTTGCACCAATGGATAGGGAACCTCTTGCATGTAATGGGTGGAGGTTGATTTGTTTGTGGGTTTGTGAAAATGGAACACAAGTCTAATTTTGTAATTTGTAACTTTTTCACATCTTCATATGATAGCTTGTCTGCATAATACTCTCTAAACTCTCTCCTCTTATCTGACCAACTAGATATTTGCTTGCTAATTGAATCTACATTTGATAACATAGATTCAAGAGATTGAGCAAGCGTGGACCTATGCAAGGTTAAAGTTGAAGGATCTTTCAACCTTGCAATTATGTCTTCAATTTATTTTTTATTGTTTTCAATTTGCCCCATTAGATTTTCTTGTGTTCCAGGGGCATGTTAAGGAATGAATGGAGGAGTTTGTTGTTCGGGTTGTTCTTCAGTAGGTATTTCCTCTTCAGAATTTTGTGGATTTTGAGGAGGAGGAGGAGGTACATTAACATTTCCTGACAATTAAGAAAATTTACATTAAAAATCAACTCAAACCTACCTATTTAGAAATAAATTCAAACCAAAAAATAAATAAAACTCACTCCTTTGGCCTACTCGACGTCGTGGCGGCATTTTGGCGATGAATCGGTAAGATTTTGGTGTTGAATTGAGTCTTCAAAAATGCGAGCGCGCTTCTTAGGGTTTGCAGGCCGCAGGTGTAGAGGAAAATAAAGAAATGAAATGAGCAGAAATGCTCGTTTATATATATATATAATTAGTCATAACGGGCTCGCGTTATGGTTTGGTTTTGCTGAGCCTTAGTCTCGTCATTACCAAACCATAATGCGAGCGCGTTATGTATTATTTTTTTAAAAAAAATTTTGGCCACTTTTTGGCCCCCCAACTTTTTGCACTTACCCACCAAACGAGCACAAAGAGTAGAAAAATAAAAACACAGGTGGGAAAGACCACCACCACAGACCTCCCGAGAGTGCATTAAGCAACCATACTAGTGGCTGAGATTGCATCTAGTTCCATCTGGTTACTCGGGAAGCCCGCTTCGCTCTGGTCACCCTCATCACCCTCTTCTGGGTCCTCGAAAGCATCTCTAGGGATGCAAGGGGCTAAGTCTACGACATTAATTCTTAGAAAGTGGATGTTTGTGTAGGTATCTTTAATACGTTTCACATCTTTCTTGGAGAAGACAAAAGGGAAGGCTGCGAGTTCATTGTCAATCACCTCACTGGACAAAGATTTGAGAGAGCACTGTAGCACACAGTAGATGGCTTGGTGCGGGGCTAAGCGTCTGAGCGTTAGTCGCTCAAAAAGACCACTAATACATGCCTCCCCCTGCTCCATTTCATAGCCCTTTACCACTTTCGCCCACCTTTCCACAGAATACAGATTGTTGCAGAATAAACCAAAAGCCAACTTATGCACATACTCAGCATCCTAGACGAGATCCATGATATTAGAGAGAATGTGAGAAACGATATCAAAATGTTTTAAGATCCTCTCTGAATGCCCCTTGATCCACCTGTGGCCTGCGACACAATGAACAATGAACCGAACCAACATTCCATCACGTTCTATCAACAACATGAGGTCTGCCACCCTTATCTTACCACACATTTCAGGTCATCTTCTAGTGGAGGGAAGAAAAGCCTTAAATTAAGCCTCGTTTCTACCATTGCTGATGCCAAAGAGTAGAGATGAATGGGAGCGGAAGCAAAGAGAGAGAGCATAGTAATAGAAAAAAGGAAATGACATCATGATAGGTTAAAAACTCTGCCAATTGTCCTAGTCCAATCCCGAGGTCAGATTTGGCAAGATCATTCCTCTAGGCATATCTGATAGAGCAATCACTCTGTCGTCCTCTTAAGCAGCTCACCTTATATAAGCTTGATATGTGATGTCAGGGTGGCAGCTTAAAACAGTAGAAAAAACCCTCAAAAAAGGCTGAACAAGAACAAAAACTGTCATAATGATAGGGAATGAGGCCTACGGAACAAAGGAAGAAACCCGATGCCAACTGAGATGACAAGACCTGAGGCTAACAAGCAAACGCCATTACAAGGCTGGATGTCTGACAAAAACACCCAATCCCCACGCGCCAGTCTTAAATGAAAGTCCAATCACTATATCTGTTGGAATGAGAACACTTAATCAAAAGGAGTTGCCATGTGACAGCTCATCTCCCTCCCAATACTTCTAATATAAGAAGTTGATAGGATTTGATAGGATACCTAACCCGCCACCCAACCATGACACGTAGGACACACCGAGCTGAGGAGTTAGAAGAAAGCTATACCCTCCACCCAACCATGTCACAGAGGACACACAACTCTGCCAAGGTAAAAACAAGCAACGGGTACAAGAAAGGAGGTCAAAACCCCTCATCTTACAAAGAGCCACCCCCTGGCCTTGCAAAAATTAAAGGCATTCTTTATCCTTGTCAACCAAAGTTAGTAGATCCAGAGGCCAATTACCTTTCACAGCTGAGAAGAACACCACTTTTTCACACTGATCAATTGCTTTGTTGGCTAGGCAATCAGCTACCCTATTTGCTTCCCAATAGCAATGAGAAATTTTGAAGGATTCAAATTTGTCTAGTAAACACTAGACCTGATTCATAATATACGAAAGATGCCAATTCTCCAATTTTTTAGAACAAACCGCTAAGATAATGATTTGGCAATCATCCTCTAGCCAAATGTGCCGAGCACCAACATTATGGGCTAACTGAAGACCATATAGCACAGCAAGTGCTTCTTCTATATTATTTATGCCCTTAGGGATCTTAGAGCACTTAGCTGCCAAAAAGTTACCCTTCCAGTCTCTAAGCACACAGCGTGTACCAGATAAACCTGGGTTACCATGACTAGCACCATCAACATTTATCTTGACAATTGAGTTGATTGGCGGGATCTATTTCACCATAGCCCTCTCCACTCGGGTGGTATACTGCTGCACCAAAGAGCCTGGCACATGCTTATCTATGCCTTTCCAGTTACAAGGTATTTACTTATTAGTTTTGAGAGTTAATTTCCTCCCATAAACATAAACAACCATATAATTTGTATCCAATACGTTGTTTTGAGTCAGTTTCGCTAAGCTAGTCATAGGTAACAAGATCTACAATTAGATTATGCTTACATAGTGATAGAACTCTTGTTGAAAAAAGTGTAAACAACTTCATAGACATCTGGATCAACTCAAGACAATCCATATCCCCACAGAGATCAAACAGTAAGTCACTCCTATTTTACATTTTTTGTGACTTTCTACAACCATTCAAAGAACAAACAAGATAGATGTTAACAAACAGAGAATAGGTAAACAAATACCTTCATACCATAAAATGATATTTATTAGCAGTGGTCAATGACCAGGGGATTCTAATAAAGAGAGTTGCAAATTGTGTACAGTAGAAGATAAAGAAGGTGAAAGTGGCATTACACTTAGCCATATATCTAGTTGGATAGTGTGATGTCATACAAGACTTTGAAAGATATGTAGTTAGATCTGCCCAAGGAGATCAAGATATATAAATTGTGGGCATGGGTAGCTATAGTAAAACTACCCTTGCAAAAAAGTTATACAACCAAAAATCCTCGGTTATGGATAGATCAAGCTTTCTCTTTGAAGTAAGAGATGCTGCATAGAGGAAGGCATTATATGACTTGTAGAAGAAATTATTGGAGGACATGTATCAATTGAATGCTCTATTGCTAGAGAAGGTTAGAAGCCTTTAATCAGATTTCTATAGCCTCCACTTCCTTTTTTATTATCACCTTCAATTTTTTCAGCAGTTTAAGTTCCCTTTAACACAATATTCTCTTTGAAATTTGTCACAGTTGCTATAGGTTCATCCATTTGCATTTTTTGTCATTGCATTATTTACATCAGGGAATTGAGATCTAAATTCTTTTGAATCAAAAAAGTGAGTGATAGATGGCGTGCACGCACTCTAAAATTATTTGAGCCTCTTTAGTGAATGTCTTTTTTTAAAGAAGCTATTGGATTACATATTTATTGGCATTTTCTTTTATATAAGAGATGACAATATTATAATGAAGTATACATCTAAACCAAAAGCCATCCTTCAACTATGTTGTTATGAATAGGGGGATCTAGTCCATCAAAATCATTTAGGGGTTGAACCTAGGCCACTTGCACTTCTGGAAAATTTAAACTTTAGTTAAAGAACACACCATTATCCTCACCAATTAAACTCAACTAATAAATACTGTTTTCAATGGATGATAATAAAAAGTCAGGCGGAAAATCAGCAAGATATCAAATTATCTAGCCATATGTGTGGAGGATATGAGATGTTTGAGACACTCTATGCATGACATCAGCATGTTCGTGATTCACCCATAGTGCTTCATGAATGCTAGCACTCTCTTAAATATCATCCTTTTCAATGGTCAAATAGTCGATGATAACAAATTTACACCTCATTCACAACAAAAAGTGGTAAATATTTATCCAATTTTATCGGCCAAAATTGACCTTTGACTATTGAAGTGGATAATATTTAAGAATAACCGAATGCTAAATAGCCAGCTCCGAATGATTAATGATGTTGTTCGAAGATGTTGAAGCATCATTTAACTCGATGGTCAACCTACAACTTGGAAGGCTATGGTTGGTGCTCAGTTTAGCTCTTTCTCGCTTCCTGCGCTTCTCTATATCTGTAATTTGGAGTCCCTAGAATTATGTTGTGCTTCTCAGCATGATTTTGGACGATGAATCTTCAAAATGTTTTTGTCACTTCTCAGAAATCTCATACCATCCACACTCGGTTTGAAATCCCTCTGTACAGTTTACTAACTCCTCCCGCTTAATTTGTTCATTATAACCACTTCAAGGCCTTTATCAATGCAGTTTCTAATTACTACTCGGCTTTCTTCATGTTTCTAACCGACGATGGAGGATGAAGTGACCTATGAATCAGGAACCTTTCTTTCATTTGATCTCACTCAAGTGTTTGACTGGCCCAATCCTTAGAACATGCTTAGAAGATTGTATTTTCAGCACTCTTGCACATGAATAAATGTGGGATCTTTCTTCCCAACGACTATGTACTGAAATGATGCTCACGCCTAGCTTCTATCAGAAACTAAAAAATCCA
Source organism: Cunninghamia lanceolata (assembly GCA_027924645.1). NCBI lineage: Eukaryota > Viridiplantae > Streptophyta > Pinopsida > Cupressales > Cupressaceae > Cunninghamia > Cunninghamia lanceolata. The sequence goes on along the minus strand of BSBN01000111.1, from coordinate 21,013,904 downwards.
AATCAAGAGTCACAAAAGGCAGACTGTCCACACAGTGCCTAATTGAACTCTCTTTGTTTTTGGATCTTAGACTTTCTGCTATGAATCTTGGTCAAATAGACTGCAAGTTTAGTTAACCTCTCTTCTTCAAACAAGTTGGTCAAGGAGTCAACATTCAAAGTATCACTGTAATTACCATTTCAACAGTCAAAGGTCAATTTTGACCAATAAAAATAGGATAAATATTTACCACTTTTTATTGTGAATGAGATGTAAACTTACTATTGACTATTTGACCATTGAAATGGATGATATTTAAGTAGAGTGATTTGAGACTCAACTACCACAATATTTCCATTTGGACCTACAATTCTCTTCATGAAAGAGGATGAAAGAGGAAGTCAGACCAAATATATGGACATTGCATGTTTTCTCCGTTGAGCTTGGTTTATCATAAGGGCAAATTTGTGGCTCTCTATATCACTCAGGTTTGCAGTCAAATGGTAACAATGTATTATGTTTGTTACAGCTGTACAATTTTGAAAAACATATAAGAAACATCCAGTTTAAAAAAACACTCTACTTAAATGGTAAACGTTAAACAACCGGCACATTGTACAATAGTTCCGTGGTTGACTTTTTATGGACAAGTTGTTTTGTTGAAATTTTATGGACAAACAACAAGGTTAATAAAGTCAAGAGAGATCGGTTGAACAGATTGGTGAGAAAAGTCGAGATTGAACGGGGTTGAAATTTTTGAAAATAGTCAGCATGACAATGTGCTGACTGTTTCTGTTGGACATACGGTTGGATAGATTGGTGAGAAAAGTTGAGATTAAATGGGTTGAATTTTTTGAATATAGTCAGCATGACAATGTGTTGGTTGTTTATGTGGGACATACTTAAATATCACAAATTTCAATGGTCAAATAGTCAATAATAATTTTACACCTCATCTCAACTAAAAGTAGTAAATAGTTGTCTTATTTTTATTGACTAAAATTTACCTTTGACCATTAAACTGTATATAATATAATATGTTACCATTTTATACTAGTTTACAATTAAAATATATTTATTCTTACCATTTCTCACTGATTTGCTCTTTAAAAAACATATTTGACTTGTGAATTTACATGATAATTATAATTGCAAATTGAACTGTATACGAACTTTACGAAGTAATCACACAAAACAACTGTGGAGAACTTGACCATTGCTGACCTGAGGAAAAGATCTTACAGTTACATCCGCCCTTATCCATTTCTACTACACTTACCTGAGGAAAATAGGTAAGTGATCTCTTTCAATTTCCTCTCATTCTTGCTTAAGAGATGCCAAGAAAGAAATTGGGTTGCATTATATTTGAATGAAAGAAACCACAACCATTTAGTTACATGCAACCAACCCAAAGTGCATCCACATGTCACTCATGTGATATTAAGTCTCTCAAACAACATAGGCGGAGGATAGAGTGGAGATTTTGAAAAAGAGTTATTTTATTACCCAAAAAACTCCATTCACAGGCCCTGCCTCCGCCAAAGCACAAGTTGACATTATATAGCTTTAGAAAAGCAAAGGGCAAGGCCAAACAACCAATGCCCGCTCGTGCATCTTTGCTAAACATGCAAATTAAAATCATTTTTTGAAATTACCAATGAGATGAATCTAATTCGCATGATGAATAGGTTTTATCCATGTTGAGATTATAATGGTTAATAAAAAGTTCTTTCATCTAGTGTAAAGAAAAGAGTAATGGAGTCTATTGGTCTTTATTCTTTTAAGGGACAAATGATTTGGGAAAAGTTTCCCTTGTTTAAGTGTGAGTTTTGAATAGATATATGAAAATATGTGGAAATGTATGTATGTATATATTTTTTAAATGGAATTTGGTGATGTGACAATTAGAAATGTGTTGAGTAATTTTAAGTAACAATTAGGAGTTATGATTATGACAAGTGGGAATATCAAAATTAAGTAATTTTAACAATTTTTTTTTTCATTTTATAATAAGTTCATTTAATTGTTAGTTTCAACTTTCAAGAAGGAAACATGCTACTACCATATGTAGTGACTTTTAGGTTCTCTCCAAAACTCCAATTTATTATTTTTAGTAAGTTTTTAGTTTCTTGTATGTTGGATAAGTGTTGTATACTTTGCATAGTTTGTAGTTGTAGGGTAGAAAATTTCATTTAGCAAGGAAAAGTGTACTCCTCTTCACCAAATGATTTTACAGCACTACACTAGGAACAACTAGCTCACTTAGGGTGAATTTAATCTGCTACTATTTAATTAGAAGATCATATTTAACTAGCTATACCTAATGTGTTTCATCCTTGAGAAAAACTAGTTTTTCTAATCAAGCCAAAACACTATGCAAATTGAAAGAAATTGAATTTATAGCTTCATATTTAATGAGAGATGAATATAACTATATAAACACAAGAGTAAGAGTAAACTATTATAGAGTTTTGGAGCCAAATACTTGGATGATAGTGCATCCGGCAAACATCTAGATGTCATGTTGCAATTTGTACGGTGCTATAAACTAGAATTTTAAAGTTTCTCCTTGATAATCACACCTAGCCTGCACAAGAATCAATAAAAAATATCAAGAATATGTCCAAATTATAATAAAAAGAAAAATGAGGAAACCTAATCTATTTATTTGAAAATAAGTAATTAAATAACAAGAGGAAGAAGAAATTCACAAAACCCTTGTGTGGTTAGAAATATGTATGCTGCAAAGATACAAAATTTTTAGGCTTTTTGGGAGCTTGCCTTCAGGTTAAGCCCCTATATAGGTCTTCTAACCTCCATTGACAACCAATATGGTAATAATGGAGAAAAACAAGTGTGTCCTCTCAATCTTAAGTGCATCTAGGAAAAAGAACAACAATCGCAATAGATATAATATGAACGCTAAAGCTCTAATCTACTCAAGCCAAGCAAACTAGTGTGTATGGTAGAAATACAAGGAAATGGAGGAACCCACAAAGTTATTCTACACACAAGTGGATTAACACAAAGAAAATAACAAAAGAGCGGGAAAATGGAACTCAATCACCTCAAGGAATGTAGACGAATGCTATACAACCAAGAACAAGGCCAAATCAAGAGCCTAACAGGAGATAAAAGTTCCACAAATCCCATGAAGATGACAAACACTTGAAGATTGATCATATCAAACTTGAAGAAAATACCACAATGTTGTTGTATGCTATAAAATATCAAGAAAGTTGTAATAAGAATGTTGTAGAATGTCCAAGAATGTGTGAGAGCCAAGAGAGAGTGCAAGAAAATCCCAATCTTTTTCCTAGAAGATTCAAAATGCAAGAGTTGGAGGAAATAATAGGAAAGGTAGGTCAAAACAAGCTGTTTAGATGTGATAGAGGCATTACACAAAATCATGCATTCAACATAAGGTGACGAGAAATGCTCATAAACGATCACCAGATGACATATGGTCTCAAGATGCTAGCACGGTGCACAGACTCCCATGTGTTGTGCTTGCATTCAAGTGACTTCAGTTCTTCAACATTCAAAACACCTTAGGACAACAACAAAAATGAATCACTTAAACATAATTGCATGAGAAATCAGTACAAAGGACATAATATAACACAAACATGACACTTATGGGTGGGAAAAAGGTTAAGGCAAGGTCTAAAAATGAGCCTCAAACATGCTAAGGGAATGGGTACCAAAGTGAACGAAAAACGTAGTGTAAAAATTTCAAGGGTGTGCAATTTTTTATGTTACAGTAGTCAAGTGGGATGATCTCATCTAGTGCTTTAGGTGCTATTTTGGGTTTTATTATTTTTCTCATAAAAAGTATCTATGCAATACTTTTGCATGACCCATGCAATGTGTAAAACCACTTTCAATGTGTTTATTAATATATGCATATGTGAAAGGGTTGGGTAAGAGATTCATTAGTGTGGTTGTGAACAATTGAGTTTATGCAATAGAGAAATTTTTTACTATGCCATATTTTTTTATCCAAAAGAGTTTTACATCGTATTGTAAAGCTATAAAATAGTTAGATTTGAAACATGTAATCAAAGTAGAAAATATACACATCTCTTCTAATATTTTCCCATTTTATATAAACACTCAATTAAAATAATAATCTTTATTATTTAAATATTTAATAATTATTGATCTTATTTTTACTTAATTTTTATTCAGTTAATACTTACACTAAATCAAGTTCCTTAGACTAATATATCATCCCCTAAATTATTTACTTAATTCATATCACATTCAGGTTCTCCAAAATATAGAAACCTCTCATTAAAAAACCTTCATAACTCCTCGAAGGAACCAAAGACATGGTCACTTGGTTGAAAATGAAAGGAATCATGTGGATGGATGAAGTTGAGGAGAGTTTTATTAAATAGGTAAGATATGTGATTAGGTAGATTTCTATTTTTTAAGGAGCTAATTTTTTCTCAAGAAAAAAGAATTGCACATTGCCTAATTTATGTAGAAATCACAAGAAGGGGCTAAAAAACAAAAGAAACTATAGATTGACAAATAAGTTCCTTATGGATTTCATAGACGATGCTTTATCATAGTAAAAGTGCCTATAAACCAATGACTTAGTGAAATAATGGGTGAAAAACATTTATAAAAGTATGATTTGAAAAGAAAAGGAGAAAAGATAATGTAAAAGAGTATGGTTATCTAAATGGACAAAAAATAATGAGTTCAATAGAACCTTATTACTCACCAAATGGACCAAAGGCCTTAAAGGATTGTTGGATGAATTTTTAGGCATATCCACTCTTCCTATTTTAATTGATAACATTTATAGAATTGATTTTGTTTTTTATTATTATTTATAATAGTTTATATTTTTATGTATTAGATTTTATTAAATCAATAAAAATTTATTAGTGATTTAAATTGTATTTTCATTAATCTTAAAGTGTAGAATTAGTTTCTAAGTCTTGGGGATGCTAAATTAATAATAATGAGTTGAGATTCATGATTGGGTAGGGGATAGTTCAGAAACAACTCTTAAGGTAGGGTATTTCTTCTTCACTTTACGATATGTTAGGCTTGGGGGATAATACTTGAGGTTCTTACAAGAAAATTAAAGAGAAATAAGATAAACACAACTGGTATTGAAAGAAAACCTAGTTTGTGCACATGAAGCTCCAAAAGTTTTATCATTAAACTTTGTTATGCAAGCTTGCTAGTTCAAGACTCAAGAACAAGTCTTTTAGCCTATGGTCGATATCATGCATGCAAAAAATGGTAAATAGATTTATATCCCCAATTGTTTGTGTATTTCATCATCTCACCTTATGCATGACAATCAAGACAAACAACAATGCATAACTCTCTAAATATTCATTTGGAATTTTATCTCATATGATGTTGTAAAAGTAAAACACACTAGTTTGTGTAAGATAGAAATACAAGTAAAACCAAACAAAAATGACTAAGATTGAGTTTTAAGAGTGATATGGTGGAAGATGTGGTTGTAAGAAGGCTGGTTCCTTAATCCATATTAGTGTCAGAGTCAAGTTTTTAGTCCCATGACATACAAGCATGTAATCTTTTGTCTATTAACTAAAGTTGATTCAAGAACAAAACTTAGAACTAGGAATGTATAACACTCAGATAGGCTTTGTTGTATGTTTGTAAGAATACAGTCCAAAGATGTATTACAAGATCTTAGACATGGAATACTGTTGCAAGTATGAGGTGAGCCTGTGTTGTCATTGATGTCAACATACTCATATTGCATTGACAAGAAGGATTGGATGAGCTGTGTGCTGAGGACATTGAGAAAATTAGCCTCAGTCAGGAACAGTGAAGAACAGTGATGAGAAGAAGGCAAATGTATTGTATAGGTTGAGAACCGGAGGATGCGGATTAAAGGGTTTGTAGATATGAGTCTTGAGATGCTTCAGTTAAGATTTCAGAGGTCCGCATGAAGATCTAAAGGAGTTGTGGCTGTCGGTGTAGAATCGGTTCCGGCAAGTATTCAGAGGTGACAGAGGATCACAAAAAGGTCCGGTGAGGTCCGGAATTGTATTATCCTAATCTGCGGATTGGAAGGAAGTGTTTGGGATGTCCTTGTGATGTGTCATCCTGATTTGTGTATGATTTAGAGGTCCGGAAGTACCTTTTGCATTATGACAGAGGCGACAGACTGTGTTCTTGAAGTTCCGGATGAGGAAGACAAGAGATTCCAGTAAGTAAAGGAAGTGCGGATGTATCCGGTCGTTCAGGTAGGCTTGTGAAGGTTTTTTTGGATCATGTTGAGGTTGTGTTGTTGGTCCGCATTGATAGTAAAGCCCGGAATTGAAGTTATTCTTCCGGATGAAGTTCTTGCTCTGTTTAGCCGACCGGATGAGTTGTTCATCCTACGAATGTTCTTGTGGTGGCCGACCGGATGTGTTATTCATCTTGCGGATACTCTTATGGTTGTTTGCCGACTTAGATGTTTGTTCCTAAGTCGATGTCTTGTATAAATAAGGGTTTGTGAGTTCATTTCGGTGTGTGGATTGTGTGGATGAGTGTGGCATAGCGAAGAGAAGTGCGAAAGGCAGAGCAGAGGTTTTTGGGCTTAAATGGAACTGATTCGGACATGGTAGAGATGTCATTCTCCAGTTCAAGACTGTGATTTTTATCACTTTGTAGACAGTGTGTCTCCTTGTAGGCAGTGGGCCTCTTTGTGAGCAGTGTGCTCGGGCAGTGAGCCCTAATTGGCATGTGCCATTCATTCTTCTTTATTCTTCTAACAGAGAATAATTCTTGGGTTAATCACCCCGTGGTTTTTCCCTTAACCGGGTTTTCCACGTCAAAATCTTGGTGTTCAATGTGTTGATGTTTATCTGCTCTTGTGTTTATGTATTATGCTTTCATGGATGATTAATTGATATGCTGCCAACTAACAACGAAGAATCAAGTGTTTGAAAGAAGAAGAAGTTTTATACAACTGATTCACCCCCCCTCTCAGTTGTATGCCCTAGATCCAACAATTGGTATCAGAGCCAAGTTCCTCTGAAAGGAGCTTAACCGCTTGAGGAGATCCAGGATGTCGTCATACAAGAAGGATAGTCCGAAGTTTGATGGAACCAACTTCACTCTCTGGAAAGGTCGCATGAAGTGTCACTTGGAATGTATGGGAAAAGCATACTTGGCTATGGTTTCAAAACCATATGTACCTCCACAAGGTGGTCCGACAACTCTGAATGAAATCACAGAAGCTGAAAACAATCTGCGGACCAAGGAAGCTCTTCTAAGTGCATTGAATGACTCAGATCTCTCAAATGTTATTGACCTACCAACTGCATATGAGATCCTGACTAAATTGGAACTTCTGTATGAAGGAGATGAGTTTGTCAAAAGTGCAAGGTTGCAAAGTCTGAAAGGGAAATTTGAAAGATTGAAGATGAGAGATGATGAAAACATCACTACCTTTATGCCAAGAGTGAATGAGCTGGTATGTGGAATTAGAAATGCTGGTGGAACTCTAGATGAAAATGAGATTGTCTGCAAAATCCTAAGATCCCTTCCTGCTGCCTACAAAATCAAGGTTGCTGCCATTGATGAATTCAGAGCCCACACAACTGTCACAAGAGAACAACTGGCTGGCAAACTAGCTGCATTTGAAATGACCGAGTTTGGAGATGATCCTCCCAAGACTGAATCTGCTTTCAAAGCCAGTGCCTATGTGAAAGGCAAACAGAGATTTGATCCGGGAGAAAACTCATCAAGGAAAATGTCATGGTATGATCAAGCAAGAAGAGACATGGAAGAAGAAGAAGCAGAAACAGCTCAACTTGAAGCCCTCATTGCAAAGAGACTGCCAAGAGGATCCGGTAAGTATGAAGGAAAACTACCCTTTAAGTGTTTCAACTGCAATAAGATTGGTCATTTTGCTTCAAGATGTCCGGAAAGATCTGCAAGGTCTAATACTAACAGACAAAGGTTTCAAAAGAATTGCTATTATGTTCATGAAGAAGATGACAATGAAGGAGTAACAGATGATGAATCAGAACTAGGAAGCAAATCCAGAAATGAGTGGGTGTTTATTGCCATCAAGGAAGAAGATTCAATACTCTCTGAATCTGTCAATCACAAAGTTGTTGAAAAAGCTTTGGCTGCTCAAGTGGAAGAAAAGGATGATTGGGTTATTGACAGTGGATGTTCTCACCATATGACTGGTGACAAGAATAAGTTCTTGAATTTGGAAAGGTATGAAGGAGGAATGGTAAAGTTTGGTGACAATTCTGCTGGCAGAATCAGAGGCAGGGGAACTATTTCCTTTGATGGAAAGAGCAAAACAGGTAACGTACTATATGTTGAAGGATTGAAGCACAATCTTCTCAGTGTTGGTCAGTTAGTGGACAAAGGCTATGATCTCCGGTTCAAGAATGGAAAATGCAGAATCTTTACAAGCTCCGGAACTGAAATTGCATCCGGTACTCAGACAAAAGGTAATATCTTTCATCTGGTTGGTTCAAATAAAAGTTGTTTGTTTGTTCAAATTGATCAGAGTTGGTTATGGCATAGAAGAATGTGTCATGTAAATTTTGATAACATCATCAAGATAAGCAATACTCAGGCTGTAAGAGATCTTCCAAAATTGATGAAACCTACAAATAGTTTGTGCAAAGAATGTCAGCTAGGTAAACAAAGCAGAGTCTCTTTCAAAAGCCAAGATCAGTCTTCTACCGGATTGTTGGAATTAGTACATACTGATCTCTGTGGTCCAACAAGAATCAAGAGTCTGCAAGGTGATAGATATTTCATGTTGTTAATTGATGATCATTCCCGGATGATGTGGGTTACCTTTCTAAAAGAAAAATCAGAAGCATTTGAGAAGTTCAAAATCTTCAAAGCTATGGTAGAGAATCAAATCGGATTGAAACTAAAGTGTCTAAGGTCTGATAGAGGTGGTGAATTTACATCTGGTGAGTTCATTGACTTTTGTGAGAAGTAGGGTATAAGGAGACAGTTGTCTGCTCCTAGGACTCCACAGCAGAATGGAGTAGTTGAGAGAAAGAATCAGACCATCTAGGAAGCTGCCAGGACAATGATGTTGGAAGCAAATGTTCCTCAAATGTTTTGGAAAGAAGCTATCAGCACTGCAGTCTACACTCTCAATCGAGTTCAAATCAGAAACAACACCGGTAAGACCCCCTATGAACTCTGGTTTGGCATCACTCCTACTGTGAAATATTTCAGAGTATTTGGTAGCAAGTGTTATATTAAAAGAGATGAAGATCTAGGAAAGTTTGATGCTAGAAGTGATGAAGGAATTTTCTTGGGTTACTCCATTCAAAGCAAAGCATACCGGTGTTACAATAAGAGATTGAGGAAGATGATAGAAAGCACCAATGTGAAAGTTGATGAAGGAAATGAGAAGCCTTCAAGATTTTATGAGTTTGATGAAGATGACCAAGACAGTGTTCAAGGAACTCAATCCTCTCCGGTGAGACAGAGTCAGCCTGATCCGGTAAATCAGGAAGAAGAGATAGGTTTGAATGAGCCTGATCAAGAAACAGCAGTGCAGGATACTCCCAAAATTCCAAGGTATGTAAGACTGAACCACTCTGAAGATCAGATCATAGGTGACAGAAGCAAAGGTGTACAAACTAGAAGGAATGTTGCTCAAAATCAGGATGAATGTTGTCTGATTTCAAAGATTGAACCTAAAACAATAAATGAAGCCTGCAATGATGAAAACTGGACCAAAGCAATGGAAGATGAATTGATGCAAATTGAGAAAAATCATACTTGGGATCTTGTTCCCAGACCTAGAGACAGGAATGTAATTGGAACCAAGTGGGTCTTCCGGAACAAACTAAATGAAGCTGGTGAAGTAATCAGAAACAAAGCTAGATTGGTCTGCAAAGGGTACTCTCAAATAGAAGGAATTGACTTTGAAGAGACTTTTGCTCTGGTGGCAAGAATTGAAGCAGTCAGATTACTTCTTGCATTTGCTGCCTTCAAAGACTTCAAGGTATATCAGATGGATGTCAAGTCTGCTTTCCTAAATGGTGATCTGGAAGAAGAAGTTTACATTGAACAACCGGATGGATTTCAATTGTCTGATAATGATGATATGGTCTGCAAGTTGAAGAAAGCATTGTATGGACTAAAGCAAGCCCCAAGAGCATGGTATGAAAGGTTGGATAAGCATCTTGTGCAGATTGGATTCAACAAAGGTACTGCTGACAGTAACTTATATTTCAAAATTGATCGTGAAAACATTTTGATTGTTGAAGTGTTTGTGGATGATATCATTTTTGGAGGAAGAGATAGTATGTGCAAAACTTTTGCAAATCAGATGAAAAGTGAGTTTGAAATGTCTATGCTTGGTGAAATGAATTTCTTCTTGGGTCTGCAAATTACTCAAACAAAGAAAGGAATCTTCATTTCTCAGACCAAATATGTGAAAGAATTGTTAAGGAAATTTGGTATGGAAGATTCAAAACCAATGAACACTCCCATGGCAACCGGATGTAAGTTGAGCAAAGATGATGACTCCCCAAAGGCAGATCAGACAAAGTATAGATTAATGATTGGTGGATTGTTGTATCTCACTCAGACTAGACCAGATATAATGCAGGCTGTTGGTCTTGTGGCAAGATTCCAGGCTGATCCTAGAGAATCTCATGTTATGGCAATCAAAAGAATTTTTAGGTACTTGAAAGGAACAGTTGAGTATGGTCTATGGTACCCTAGAGATCCGAATTTCTCTCTTCATGCTTACACAGATGTAGATTGGGCAGGAGATGTGGATGACCGGAAGAGCACTAGTGGTGGAGCATTCTTTTTGGGGAAGAGATTGGTTTCTTGGTTAAGCAAGAAACAAGATGCAATATCTCTGTCTACAACTGAAGCAGAATACATTGCAGCAGCAGGTAGTTGCACTCAAATCTTATGGATGAAGCAGATGCTAAGAGACATTAAAGTTGAATATGAGGAGCCTATCACAATTTTCTGTGATAATTCAAGTGCAATTAATATTTCTAAGAATCCGGTATTGCATTCTAAGACTAAGCACATATCTATCAAGTTTCACTTCTTGAGAGAACAAGTGAACAAGGAAGAAGTCAGATTGGAGTATGTTCCCTCCAAGGATCAGATTGCAGATATCTTTACTAAACCTCTTCCCAAGGACTCTTTTGAATATCTCCAGGAGAAGTTAGGGGTCATGGCCCCTCCGGTGATGAACTAGGATGCACTGAGGTGCATCAGTCCGGTGGATATCACAGTCATATCTTGTGATCCGGATTGATGATGGGGAGCTGCAACTAAGGGGGAGCAGCTGGTATGATTCTGATGTATGAGAATTGCAAGTATGAGCCCTTTGCCATTGATGTCAAAGGGGGAGAGAAGACATGTGAAAAACAAGTGGTTGATGATCAAAGGGGGAACAGTAAAGGAAGAGAAGACATGTGAAAAGTTGTTGTTGATAGGGGGAGCTGTGACAGAAAGGAGAAGTTCTTGTCTTGATGGTTTTTTCACATCATATGTTGCCATCAATGACAAAGGGGGAGATTGTTGCAAGTATGAGGTGAGCCTGTGTTGTCATTGATGTCAACATACTCATATTGCATTGACAAGAAGGATTGGATGAGCTGTGTGCTGAGGACATTGAGAAAATTAGCCTCAGTCAGGAACAGTGAAGAACAGTGATGAGAAGAAGGCAAATGTATTGTATAGGTTGAGAACCGGAGGATGCGGATTAAAGGGTTTGTAGATATGAGTCTTGAGATGCTTCAGTTAAGATTTTAGAGGTCCGCATGAAGATCTGAAGGAGTTGTGGCTGTCGGTGTAGAACCGGTTCCGGCAAGTATTCAGAGGTGACAGAGGATCACAAAAAGGTCCGGTGAGGTCCGGAATTGTATTATCCTAATCTGCAGATTGGAAGGAAGTGTTTGGGATGTCCTTGTGATGTGTCATCCTGATTTGTGTATGATTTGGAGGTCCGGAAGTACCTTTTGCATTATGACAGAGGCGACAGACTGTGTTCTTGAAGTTTCGGATGAGGAAGACAAGAGATTCCAGTAAGTAAAGGAAGTGCGGATGTATCCGGTCGTTCAGGTAGGCTTGTGAAGGTTTTTTTGGATCATGTTGAGGTTGTGTTGTTGGTCCGCATTGATAGTAAAGCCCGGAATTGAAGTTATTCTTCCGGATGAAGTTCTTGCTCTGTTTAGCCGACCGGATGAGTTGTTCATCCTGCGAATGTTCTTGTGGTGGCCGACCGGATGTGTTATTCATCTTGTGGATACTCTTATGGTTGTTTGCCGACTTAGATGTTTGTTCCTAAGTCGATGTCTTGTATAAATAAGGGTTTGTGAGTTCATTTCGGTGTGTGGATTGTGTGGATGAGTGTGGCATAGCGAAGAGAAGTGCGAAAGGCAGAGCAGAGGTTTTTGGGCTTAAATGGAACTGATCCGGACATGGTAGAGATGTCATTCTCCAGTTCAAGACTGTGATTTTTATCACTTTGTAGACAGTGTGTCTCCTTGTAGGCAGTGGGCCTCTTTGTGAGCAGTGTGCTCGGGCAGTGAGCCCTAATTGGCATGTGCCATTCATTCTTCTTTATTCTTCTAACAGAGAATAATTCTTGGGTTAATCACCCCGTGGTTTTTCCCTTAACCGGGTTTTCCACGTCAAAATCTTGGTGTTCAATGTGTTGATGTTTATCTGCTCTTGTGTTTATGTATTATGCTTTCATGGATGATTAATTGATATGCTGCCAACTAACAACGAAGAATCAAGTGTTTGAAAGAAGAAGAAGTTTTATACAACTGATTCACCCCCCCCCCCTCTCAGTTGTATGCCCTAGATCCAACAAATACTTCAAAAAATCATAAGACCAACATTAATGTCCCATATATTACATCAATAAGGTGCCTTTATAAAGCTTACAGGCAATTACAAATCTTGTGAAAGTTAAATAGTTGACCACACAACACAATATCAACAAATGTGGTATAAAAAATAAGAATAGTTTCCTAAAACATGTATCATATCCTAGAAAAACCCAAATCAAATGATAAACTCATACAATTAAATACATTCTCAAAATATTACAATGCATGAACACATAATGATTACAACTTAGTAGAATACTTAATGCCCTAACAACTATTGAAGAATGAAGAAAAAATAAATAATTTTTTAATAAACCCCAAATAACTAGCAACAACCACTATTTGTCAAGTCAAAATACACATATAGTCTATAATAATTACCCTATAAATATTGAGATCATGATAGTCTATATCAATTTTGTGCACTAAGCAATCTAATCACAATTTGATTGTGCCCCATCTTGTTGCTAATAGCCACCCTTCTTAAACAATCAAATCATGACAAGCCTAAAAATAAATGCAAACAAAATAATTTTGGCATAGACACACATTGATAAGATAAAATCCCATGTTACCAACACATTTAAGAATTATTTAATACATGACTAGTCCCTAAATTTTTGGGAAAAAACCCAATCTTCAAATTTACACCCAATTAAATCTACACTAAATGTTGATTTGTCCTAAACATTGCTAAGAAGTATTGCCCAAAAATAGATGAAATCAAAATCTAGCTTAAAACCATATTATATGTAGAAGAAGATGATGTTTTACTTTTTCTACTTTAACAAATTTAGCTACTCGTAGAAAAATAAAGCAAATGAGATCAAATCTCTTCTCTTCTTGAATCCAATTTATGATAATATTTCCTTACAACTAGCTACCCAAAGAGTTCTTGCTTCATGAATTAGTCATTTAGCATTCGCCATGTCAGAGTCTCCCTTTTTCATGTATTTACTTAGCCACTATAGTTTTTTTCACCACTAGTAGAACATAATTTTTGTGGTCTCTCACAATTGTAAGCCATGTGCATAACTCAAATTTTTGAAACTTAGACCTAAACTAGCCATGTACTCACCACGTAGATTCTTGTGACATCCTCACATTAATAGGCACATAGCATACATGAACAATTGTGATCTTGTCAACCAATTAGTCCAAAGGATAAATGAAATATACTCTAGAATCCATGTGTCTAATGCCTATCTCCCATGAGCTCCACATAGACAACCATGGACAAAATAAATAAGTTAGACATGAAATACATTAACATGCAAATGTGAGACTACCACTCAACCCTTATAGATCTAAGGGAGCTTGGGACCGCCAACACTTTTGGATATGAAAGCACCAAAACTTAGATGTGAGAGCCCTTTTAAAAATCTAACATAAAGATAACTCAAATCCAAAATACATGGTCCTCCTAGACTTAAAAGATCCTCAATGTTAGACACGAGGACCACACTTAACTAAATTTGGTAATGCTTTTGGGGTTTGTCAAGATTGTAGGAATGAAAAGAAATCGTGATACCCCTTTATAAATCTAGCATATAATGGGCTTTGGTCTACAAATGTAAGACACTTCCCTATACTACTATAGACTTCAACATGTTGCTTAAATTAAATGAATATAAGATCTAGTTAGCTATGGATCTTGAATTGAAAATTGTTTACCCCACAAACATGAGCAACTAGGTAAAATACAACATATAATCCACTCAGGCCTAGATTTGAATCTAGACAACAAGACACAGGTATAGGATAAAACGTGTAGAGTAGTCTTAGGTAGAGGAGAAATAAAACACAAATCCCAAAGGAAACAAGATGTAAGACTTATGTGAATGAACTAACAAGTAGGAAATAACACACAAAGGAAACAAGATGTAAGACTTATGTGAATGAACTAACAAGTAGGAAATAACACACAAGTCAACATGTGATTCATACTAAGGTTCAATATAAGAAAGACATGATATCAAACTTCCATGTATGTAATACGAAACCTAGTTATAAGAATAGAAGCCTTGGGCATACATAAGGATGAAGACATGAAATAAAGGCATGAATTGAGATTGATTGGGGAATTAATGGGGCCTATTAAATCAAGTTTTTTGATTAGTTATCAACATAGAGAAAGTTAGGTCACTAAGGCAAATGAAAGGCCATGAGATTTACAATTGGGGCACATTCTAACATTGGCTCTAATTGGGGACATGCACACCCTTTGAGTGCAATGAGAAGCCAAAATATTTCTCTGGGAAAACAAACTAAGCTAAAAGGAATAATAGGGGAAACCACACAAGATAAAGCCAAAAATATGTACAAATGCTAATACCAAACATAACTTTGAAAGAAAACATAAACCTAACAAAAAATGAAAATACACAAGAAAAAAGTTCACATATAGCCCAAAACATGGAGACAAGAATTAAGGGAATCCAATTCTTATTTGTAGTTGTATGGGGCACAAAATATATTATAGGCTAGCTCCTACAAATATGGCCATGGAAAAGATTAAGAACAATTTTCCCCCATCAAAGATAACATCCTTAGATGAACATGTCCATCTTGCTTTGATGATGCTAACATTACTGAGATATAGAAAAAAATGTACTCATATACCGAGGCATAAATGTGGACATACCACTGTTGAAAAAGAGAGAATACAACTTAATCGTGTAGCATCCCTATGAATTGAAACATTCAACATATATCACATACATGAACCATGTAAATTATCTTATCCATGATCAAGATTAGAGACTAGATCATATGGTTCATGAAAACATGGGTTGGTCAACCTACCTTCACCTATTAGAAATTGAAATGCTTCATAGTTCATGCATTTAATATTATCCTAGTAGTTAACCTCCTTAGGTATTTTAAGGTCAAACTTGAAGGCCTCAAACTCATACATTCCAAAGGTACATACCTTGCTAGATGATTTCTCACAACACAAGTTTTAATTAGGACTTTAATATAAGTGTGGATGATATTGAGCTACCCCATCTCAAGGATAATGAAGGAAAACAAGGATAATCAACAAACAAATCTTCAATAGTAGAAAATAGGGTTGGGTTCAGTCACCACCATCATAGTCTTCAATATTTAATAGCCCATGGAATAACAAAACTAAGAACCTCTCTTTAGTAGAGTCACCATTTTTTGGTGATCTAAACTGTATTTCCACTAACCCTAGAGTGCAAATTCAATTCCTAAGGCTAGGGGATGTCAACTCAAGAATAACAAATTGAGACTAGTGATTAGGTAAGGGATAGTTCAATACAAACTCTTAAG
Organism: Cunninghamia lanceolata; assembly: GCA_027924645.1. NCBI lineage: Eukaryota > Viridiplantae > Streptophyta > Pinopsida > Cupressales > Cupressaceae > Cunninghamia > Cunninghamia lanceolata. The sequence goes on along the minus strand of BSBN01000111.1, from coordinate 20,997,771 downwards.
TTAGGGTAGACCTTATTCACTTTAGGTTATGTTAGGATTGGGAGGGTGATCCCTAGGGTTCTTACATGAAAGCTAAAGAGAAATTTGATAAACATAGTTGGCCTTGAAAGAAAACCAAACTTGTGCACATGAAACTCCAAATTTTTATCATTAAACTCTATTATATGAAAGCTTGCTAACTCATACTTAAGAATCTCTTTCAGGTTATCATAGATGTTTTTGATTAACTTAAGCTAGGAAAGATGGTCCCCGTCCCTTACATAGCTATAGAACTTAAAATTATGGACTTAAAACCAATAGTAAGCAATAATAAATAGGCACTGGAATCAGAAATCCAAGATGAGAAACACATAGACAAAAAATAGTAGAAGAACAACAGATGAATAACAAGAAGAACAACACCACAATTAGAAAAGAGGCTACTCCCTATTATTGTGGAACATGGAGTCCCAATCCTTAGTCATGTTCTTCAAAGTCTCATTCCAAGTGGCCCTCCCAAGACCAAATTATCATCTTGCACCTTAGTCTTCTTTTTGGTCTTTTGATAGTCACCCTCTTGTTGAAATTTACGTTTGTGAACCTCAGAATAGTAACACCACCAAACACAACATTCCTCATAATCACGTTAGTAAGAATAACTAGATCATTCAGTCCCTTTTCCATTTTTAGCATGCTATAATGATACTTTTTCATAGCATATTTCATGATATCCCAATTTTCTAACAACTGTTACAGCTGGTATTCTCTTCCAGTTTAGCAATCCTATCTTGAAGGTCCTTAATTTTATAAGCACACATAGAAAATGTGTCAACCTTACCATCCTCTTTTCCAACAGCATAATCAAAGCTATCAATGTTAGGGGAAAACCCCTCATGGTCCTCCTCTCAAAGAGAGAGAGACAAAGGTTTCATTAGATGTTATGCATCTAGAAAATGATAAATAGGTTTGTATCTCTAATGATTTGTGCATTTAATTAGCTTACTTCATTCACGACAATTAAGACAAATAATAATAATTAACCCTTTGAAGAATCATTTGACATTAGCTCTCATATGATGTTGTAAAAGTCAAATAGACTAGGTTATGCAAGTTGGAAATACATGTTAAACCAAAAAAAATGAATAAGTTATGTTTGTTTGACTTTTAAGCATGATGTGGTGGAAGATGTGGTTGGAAGACTACTACCTTAATCCATATTGAGGGTCAAAGTCAAGTTCTTAGTCCCATGGTATACAAACATGAAATTGTGACATAGGAAATTGCATACCTCAACAATTTCACATTACATTTTGGACTCACTTTGGTGTTCATTCCCCTAGTATGTTTCAAGGATCAGTTTAACCTTATCTTGGGCCTTTTTTCCCTCACTAGATTTCTTCATCACATTCTAATTCTCATCGTTGATCTGAGACAATGTGCTGAAGTTGAAATTTTAGTAGGATGCCAATGTAACACGTAGATGTTTTCATGATATGTATATGTCCCATAAGTTTTCCAAAATTGAAACATTGGTTTCTTGCCTAGCTACTTGTTATTGATTGTTGTAATGCTCATTTGTCCAAAAAATCCTTTGACTTTTGAATATGGCCCTCCATCTTCTAAGAAACACTTTTTGAAAGTTCTCATTTTTTTTAGTTGGCTTGGAAAGGACACAACTTTCCAACACATGTAACTCTCTCTTAGTTCTCTTGGCTCTCTTGACTTTATGTTGCTGAAGGTACCACCATTGTCGAAGCTTACCCAATGATTTTTGTTGTTCTACTATTGTTGACACCTCCAAAAATCTCTCTCTTCCTCTTCTACATCATGTTGATAATATTGCTCTCACTTCTATTTGAATGATATTGCAGAAAATCTCTTTATCACATTTATTTATATATTTCTCTTTGCATGTCTCTTGGTGACTATCACCTCCTCTTGTTGAATCCAATACACACACTAGTTTATTGCTTGTTGTAGACCTATGAGTAATAGCCATGGCATTCTTGTCATTGCTCTTAGTTCCTAGATGCACATAGGCTAAGAGCACACACATCTCTCTCTTTTATATTTAATTGCTTGTGTGTTGGTGTAATATTTTATTCACCTTGGATATATTATATCCTAAGTGTGATATTGCACCTATTTAATAAGTTTACTTAGGATAATATAAATATTTACTTATTGTCACCTAAGTAGCTAATAATGACATGTGTACACCTTGAATTGAGGTATACAAGTGCCACCACTAATTCATCAACTCTTGATTAATTGTAGTTAGGTGTCACCTCTATTCAATCAAGGCCACCTCTATCTTAGTTAGGTTGAGTGAACTGATCAACTGATTGGCAGTTCAACTCTTGACTTATTCGTTAAAGGTAGAGTTAACTCACCTCTTGATTGAGAGTGATTGAGAGTTAACTCATACCTCTTGGGCATGCCATCTCCTTGATTCATGCATTCATGAGGCCTATATGTATTACTCATTGTAATTTTCTCTCATAATATTGAATATCAGATAACAATTATTCTATTCATCTGGAGTTGTGATTAGCTTCTAAGAATTTGATCTTGGGTATGTTTGTTGATCATAACAAGTTCTAACTTGATATCAAAGTCATGATGTCCTAAAGTTAGTCCATTTATAGGATTTGAGATCATGGTTTCTCTTAAAAAGTTGAGTATGCTCTTCTCTTGCATCAAATGATGATCTAGAGAATCAGAAAAACTTGACAGAAATACCACAATTTAGGGGTTTTATTTCTAATTTTATTTTGCAAGTAGATTTGGATGGTTTTTAGATCAAATATAAGCTCAACATGGAGTTCAAAACATCCAAGAAAGTTAGTTTTGCCTTTTCAAGCATCCAAATTAGACATCGAAGGCTAGATATGCAAGGGTTTGATGTTGGGAGGTGCATGCCAGATCCAACAAGTATGTAATCTTTTGGAGAATTTTGGGTTAAATTTGACCCCATCATTGCATCTATATGGACCCAAAACCCCCATTTCCATATAAATTTTGTCAAATTTGTACATAGGGGTAATTTTGGGCAATGTTTTTAGAAGGACAGGTTATACAAACATGGAATCGAAGGATTTTTTCACAGAGTTAGTTCATCACTAGCGGTCACATTAATTTCTAGTAGCTTACTAACCAGTAGTGGCTAGCTAACTACAAGCTAAACCACCATCTAACGACAAGTGGTTTTCCCCCAAAATAGGTGGTTTTCATTTTGAAAAGGGTGGTTTTGACCTCTAACGATGGTTTTGGAAAATTTTGAGGACAGTTTTGGAATATTCTAGAATTAGAGAATATATTAGGAGAATTTTAGAATATTCTCTTACTGATGTTATCATGACATCAAAATGACATCATCACTTTTCCTCCTAGCTCTTGACCCCTCTCCAATGTAGTTTTGATTTTTGATGTTGAACTTCAAAGGCCTTGTTCTCAGTCATATTGGACCCTTTTTGCAAGCAATTTTTTATTTGGGGGATAATTTTGAGATCTTCTCAGTGGTATAGATATATATATTTTTTATTTTAGTGTTTGTATTTTCTAGAAATTATATATTCTCAAGGTGATGCTGAGTAGTTCTTGTTTTGGAAACTTCCAAGGCCTCGTTTGGGCTCATACAATAATATTTTCGTATGCAATTTTTTGAAAGTGCATAAATTTTTGGGTACTTTTTCATTGGTATAGTGTGATCAATTCCATTCTATATCAAAAATTGTAGTCTTAGCTCTATGGCCTATTTTAGTATTTGTAATACATTGAGATTAAGACCACTTCATTGATTTGGCAAGTGGCAACTATAATTGCACTAATTATAAAGTTCCATCATCATCATTTGCTAGGGGGATCATTGATTGAGTGGATTTGGGGGGGGGGTTAATCTTGTGTTTTTGTTGGATTAAGTCTCCTGATCGCTCTATTGTGTGACTAAATTTGAGGAGTTATTCATGGGTATCAAAAGGTATCTTGTTGTAATAAGATTAGAGAGATGGAACTATAAGTCTTGGTGAGATGGAATCTTGACATGTTTGAGGTGGCTTCATCTTTTTCCCTATCTCAATGGACTAGCTCCTAAACCTACATCTTATTGGCAGAAACTTGTGTGGAATTTTAAAATTGAACAAATCTTAGGAATGATTGGTTGCAGTGTTGATATTGACACCTAGATGACCACTGTTGACATTGAGTGCCCTTATGACCTTTGGATTAAAATTTGGGAGATGTATGGAGATCTAGTTGATCCTCCATTCCTAGAAGATCCTACCTTGGATTATCTTATTCCACTTTATGTTTTTCAACCATATGATCATAAAACAACTGCAATGCTTGATGAATGGGAAGACCTTGAACATCAAGATGACATAGAGACTTTATGAATGCCCCTTCTTCTCCTATAAAGACTTTCATTGAGACTTTGGATTCTAAGACTCTAATCTAGATTTAGAGAGTTCATCTTCTTTGTCTATGAGTCAACATCTTAAGGTTGAGGAGTATTGTATTCTAGCATTGGCATATACATTTGATGTTCACACTCAGGCTTCTTGTGTGGACACATCATTTAGGGATGAATAGTGTATTAAAATGACATGCATTGAGATATCATCTCTATTTCTTATTGCTTCTTCAGAGTTGAGTGTTGCTTTAGATGGATCTTCCAGTGATTTAGTACATCAGGACCTTCATCATCTTCTAGATAGAACTACTTGGAATGAGTACTTGAAAGAGATTGTAGGTTTGTTTTGTGAGTCCATCTTGTAGATTTGGAGGATTCCATCGAGGACATGCATATCCTATTTGATGATAGTTCCATCACTATTGTTGTCACATCTTTGTCTTTGGATCATGTTCTACATTTGTTTCCCTAGGTTATGGATTGTCACATTCTTCAGTTAGGCTTGTGACTCTTGATTTGATTGTGGCACCTCTCGACACCAACATGGAAACACCTAAGTAGCTTCTAGAGACATCATACATCTTGTTTTTTATTTCCTCATATTCCTTTCAGTAATGGGAAGATATCCTGCATACAACTTTGGCCTTGTTTCTTCGTAAGGTGAGAAATGTTGTTTGAGTGTTTTGGATCATCTTCAACATTCATTATTGAGCATCCACCATCAATGTAGGAGATTACAATTTTTTTTTGGGGGGCCTACATGGTCTCTTCTTCTTCTTTCTTATGGGGGGAATTTTTCCTCACATTGTCTTTTTCCTTCTCATACCTTAGAGAACATCTTTGGTTTTCTCTTTTGTGGAGAGGGGTTTTTTCCTTACAAAATTTTCTCCTTTTCTCTTCTTGTGAGAGATTCATTTGTACATGGGTACCTAAAATTGCCTAGTAGTTGGGACCCATTTCTCATTTCTCATTTCTCCTAAGTTGGACTTATGGGGGGTGTTGGTGTAATATTGTATTCACCTTGGATATATTATATCCTAAGTGTGATATTGCACCTATTTAATAAGTTTACTTGGGATAATATAAATATTTAATTATTCTCATCTAAGTAGCTAATAATGACATGTGTACACTTTGACATGAGGTACAAAAGTGCCACCACTACTTCATTAACTCTTTATGGATGGTATTTAGGTGCCACCTCTATTTAGTTAAGGCCGCCTTTGTTTTAGTCAAGTTCAGTGAACTAATCCACCAATTGGTAGTTTAATGCTTAACTTCTTAGTTAGGTTGGTCAATTTAACTCACATCTTGATTGAGAGTAACTAAGATTTAACTCATACCTTTTGGGCATGTCATCTCCTTGATTCATTTATCCAAGAGGCCTATATATGTATGTTACTCATTGTAATTTTGTCTCATAATATTAAATATAGAATATCAATTATTCCATTCATATAGATTTGTAATTAGCTTCTAGGAATTTGTTTTTGGGTAGGTTTGTTGATCATAAGAAATTCTAACACCGTGGAGGTCAAAAGACCAAAGAAGGGGCTTGACCATTCATGGAAAGCTCCCAAGTATTCACAACCCTTTTTCTTGTCCCTAGCTACAAGTTTCTTGAGGATAAACTCACATGGTGTTTTGAATATATCTTTCCCTCTTTGTCATTTCTATTTCTCATTCTAAAATACATAGATTAAGTTACTTTTCAACATTTTTACACATTTTGGTATATCCTAGGTTTGTTGTCTTGTTGTGTCTGGCCCCTTATCCGCAAGATCAACTATTTTAGGCTTGAAAATTACATTTTTCTTGTATTTATGATGACAACATATGAAGTGGACTACAATGCATCACGTGGACATCCATACATCACACTAGCATACTAGACAATGAGCTCCGTCTTCTTGTCATAGGTTCCTCTCTTTCTATTATTTATGATTTTAAATCTAGTTTGTTGATTTTATATTTTATTTTCCTATAAATTAACAATTTCTCATTCAACTCTATGTTTTAGCTTAACAAAAAATATCATTTTATAAGTTTAAAGCATGCTAGGATATTCTAGTTTAATTTTATTCTTTCTGTTATAGAAAAGTAGCAAAATATTTTCTTCCATAGAGCTAGTTTTATCCTAGTAGTGATTTGAAAACATTTAACTTATAAAATAAAGAAAATTCATGGTTAGACCAATTTTTCAACATTACAGAAACCTTGTGCCTATGAACAAAATCCAAGAATAAAACTTGAAACTAGGAATGCATAACAACCATATAAGCTTTGTTGTATTCTTGTAAAAGTACAATCCAAAGATGTATTACAAGCTCTCAGAGATAGGGGATGATTTAAAAAATCCCAAGAACAACATAAATGTCTCATATATTGCATCAATAAGGTGCCTTGAGAAAGATTCAAGGAATTTACTATTGTAATATTTACCCAGTTGATTGCAATACCATACTAACAAATGTTGTATAAAAAACAAGAATAGTTTCCTAAATCATGTATAAGACCCTATTGGAAACCCTAATCAAAAGAGAAACTCATACAATTAAATACCTTCTCAAAATATTATATAATACATCAAGACATGAATACATAAAGACTACAACTTGATAAATTCTTAACACCCTAACAACTCTTGAGGAATGGAGAACAACCAATTTTTTTTTCTAGCAATCCCCAAATAGCCAAAACTCCCTATCAAGTTAAAATACATATGTAGTCCATAGGAGTCACCCTATAAATATTGAGATCTTGATACATTAATCATTCTTGTGCACTAAGCAAACTAGTCACAATATAATAAAACCCCAACTTGTTTCTAACAACCACCTTGCCTAGGATATCAAATCATGGCAAGCCCAAAAATAAATTTAGTTAGAAGAATTTTGGAGTAGACACATTTTGATCAAATAAAATCCCATGCTACTAGAACATCTTGATCAAATAAAATCCCATGCTACTAGAACATCTAAGAACACTTCAATACATAATTAACACCTTGATTTCTAAGAGAAAATCTAGTCCCCAAATATGCACCAACTCAAATCTATAATAAATCTTGAATTTTGATATGTCTTGAATACCACCAATAAGTATTACACAAAAAATACATGACATGAGGATGTGACAAGTAAACTCATATTATATGGAGAAGAAGCTGGTGCTTTATTTCTTTTGCATTAACAAATTCAACTACCCACAAAAAAAAAATGAGATCAAATATCATCTTTATAAATGGTATTTCTAACAATATTCCCCTATAACTAGCTACCTATAGATTTCCCACCTCATGAATCAATTATTTAACATTCACTAGGATATAATCTCCATTTTCATATATATAATCAACCACCACAATTATCTTGACCACTAGTAGAATATGATTTTTGTGGTCTATCATGTAATACAATCATGAGCCATGTGCATCACACAAATATTTGAAACTTAGACCTAAACTATCCATTTAATCACCACCTAGAGAATTGTGGCATCTTTGAACATTGCTAGAAAGAGAGCATATGTAAAAATTATGATCTTGTTGCCAATTGGTCTAAAGGACCAATACAATTATCTCTTTAAGCTACATGTCCAGTGTCTATCTCCCCTAGGATGCACATAGATAAACATGAATAAAATAGACATGTCAGACATGCGTTAAATTAGCATGCCAATTTGAAGCTACTACTCAACCCTAATAGATAAGGGAGCCTAAGTTTGCCAACACTTACATAGATGAAAGCACAAAAACTTGGATGTGAGAGCCCTTCTACATATATAACATAAAGATAGCCCAAGTATAGAATACACGATCCTCTCAGACTTCAAAGATCCTTGATATCAAATGTGAGGGACTTTCTCAACTACATTTCATAAGGATTTTGGGGTTTACTAGGAGTGTGGGGATTAAACAAAATAAAATTATAACACTAGCCCCCTTTTAAAATTTGGAATATAATAGAATCAGGTTTGTAGATAAAAGACACTTCCTTATACTACTCTAGACTTCATTCTATTACTCAATTCAAATGAATAGAAGCCTAGTTTCATCGCAACTCAAGAATTGAAAATTGTTTACCCCATAGATGTGAGCAAGTAGGCGAAATACATCACATAACACTCTTAGGTCTAGATTTGAATCTAGACAACAAGACATATGCTTGGGGGTAAAACATGCAATGCAATAGAGTAGTCTCATGTCTAGGAGAAATAAAACATAAGCATAACACAAAGCTCATGAGGAACAAGATGCAAGAATTTGGCGAATGAACTAATGGGTAGGAAACATCAAATAATTTGATATGAAAATCATGCTAAGGATCAACATGGGCAACACATGATATTATACTTCCATGACTATTACATAAAACTTATTTAGAAGCACAATAGCCTAGAAAATACACAAGGCTAAAGACACAAACAAAGGAATGACTTGAGCTCGATTGGGTACTTAATGGGGCCCATTAAGTCAAGTTTTTGGTCAATTATTAGCATAGAAAAATTCAAGCCACTAAAACAATAAGAGACCATGAGATCTGCAATTTTGGGCACAATCCAACACTTTTCACATTTATATATTTACACAAGAGCTAATGATCAAACTACAAATATATGAATGATATTATGCTAATCAAATTAACTTCAAAGCACACATAAGCCCTTATTTATATAGAGAAAGGGTGGAGATAATAATGACATGACAAATAGAAGGCAACTCTACTTGATGTAATATGATAGATGGATAGTAACTCTACCTAATCTAACGAAACTTATAATATGTGGTAATCATGTGCATAGTACATGACATAAATGTGTACATAACTAATTGTCACAAATATATGTATTACACTACCTAAGTGAGTTTAACTAGCCTAATATGAACATGGATAAAGATAATTTCATTGAATATCTAATTTTTTTATTCTTATATACAACATATTTTATAATCTTGTACTTATATTTCTTTTACTTGTTATAGTTTACCACAATAGCATGAGCATGAGTTCTAGGAAAACTTAATATAGTCTTCTAGAAATCTGAATGATCAAAATATATCTCTGCATACCTTTACTCTCTCTTAACTTTATTTTCACAACTCAAAATACTTGTATATAGTAGATAACTAAATTAATTCATTTCATTTTATGGTTCTCTTGGTTTTTAAATAAACTCTATAAAGGAGTGACCAACCCATGGACTAATTCTTAGGTATAAGATCCTAAAAACAAAAGCTTTATTTAACCCTTGTAAGTACTATATTTCTACATGTCAACAAAAATTAGATTTGTATAAATAATAATCATCCTCATTTTCATTATATTTGTCATCATCATTTCCATAAGATGAATCATTAATATTCTTCCTTGTTGGTTCTCATCACTGCAAAAAACATTTGCAACATTATATGACAAAGTCTTAATCTGAAGTTAGAAAAATATTAATTAAAAGATAGTAATAAAATAAATATTATAATTAAGTGACAACATAATATTTTATTCTATATTTTGTTACTGTTTGGGGCTATAGAAAATAGGTTTATCAAAGTCTTATTAATAGTGTTCCCACATTATCATTGGTGCATCTGTCCAAACCTCCAGTCAACTCTAGATTTTAGTAGTGTATTTTGTCAACTTGTTTTATTCTATTGTAACCCTCATAGATAGATTTCATTAGGTGCACTTGTGTTCCAATTTGTCAAATTTCTCTCTCCTTTTTTATAAGTTTATAGAAACGTTTTTCTTTCATATATCCTTTTTGTAATTACTCTTGATAGGTGGTAGACTAGAGAAAGGTTTTAAGATCAAAGATAGAGTTGTCCTAGAAATCTAAAGTCATTTGAGAATTGAACATCTACAACCCTTGAAGACACCTACATTACTACTAGCATCTCTTAGGGGGTTCGTCTATCCAAGACCTTTGATTGTTTCTAAATTCTCATTGAAGATTCTCTACAACATTCTAAGCCTTTTTCATAATTGCACCATTTTTTTTGTAGTCTATTTTACTATTTTCTATTTCCTAATCATAGTTTACATTTGTTTGTTTCCATTTCCAAGTATTTATTTCTAAATGTTTATCTCTAGTTTATTTGTTAGTCCCAACTCCTTGTGTTTTCTTCCCTTAGTTCAAATATGAAAGCAAATGTGTTTGAATGCTTGATCTATATCATCTTTAAGGTTAGTTCAATACATTTAAGAAAGATATGTTTATTTTTTGTCCTTTCAATTCCCTTCCTTCTTCCTCTTTCCTCTTATCCTATCTTACAAAATCCTTGGCAATTTTTCTTTCTCCCATAAAGCATTTTCTTAAATTGACTGACTCTTTATTCTATCTCTATCACCAATCAATTTAATGGGGGAATATATCCTGTATCTTACTCTCTTATTACATTGTCATGATGATAACTATCAAAACTAGTAGCATCTTGGGTTTGGCCTAGCCTTTTATCTAATCAGGTATCTATCACATAGTTATTGATGACAACATTACTTTTTATCTTTTTAACTCTTAGGTCTAGCTTGACCTAGTTTCAGGTGGCAATTACATATGGACAAGGGTGTTAGTTTCATATTCATTATTTAGAGTGTCAATTTCATAGCTATTATCATGGGTGGTTACCACATAACCATTTTACATTTTACTAACTATTAATTTCCATCATCAACATTTCATCATTGGTCTAGCCTGACCTTATATTGGGCAGCAAACTTGTAGTTATTATCATCATGAGCGTTGCCCATTTCAAATTTATATTATCCTATCTTTACCTTTACAAAGGTTCCTCTTCATAGATCTAGTTTCTCTTCTCTTCTCTTCCCTCTGGATCCCTTTGGATCCTTCCTAAAAAATGAAAGTGTTTTCCTCATTTTAAAACTCATGTCATTAAACTAATAGTTTAGGTGCTTTTATGCTTAGATGATGGGTTTGTATGTTTTTATTTCCATTGTGCACCCTTTTCTATGTTTCCATGTATATGTGTATGTTTCCATGTACATTGTGATGTTTCCATCTTATACATTTATATGTCGTTTGACATTGCTTTCATATGTGTACAATGTCTACTTTCCTTTGATGCATTGTAGGAATAGGTAGATGTATGCTTGAGCAAAGATGAAAGAACAAATTAGAATACAAACTATCTTTCATTTTAGTGTATTACTTGATTATATATGTTTATTGTACTCTTTTACTTTAGCATTCTTCTTCCAATTTAGTGTCATCATCCCACTAAAATGGGAGAAAAATGTTATAGCATAAATTACATACCCTACATATTATTTTGCTATATTTTCACCCATTTTATGTTCTTCCTTTAGCATGTGTTTTTAACCCTTGTTTAGCCTTTATTCACACCTTGTCTAGTCTTGTGTATCTTTGTTTAGCATAATGCATTTATGATTTTCCCTTTTTTGTGTTTAAAACCTTGTGTATCCTTGTCCATGTGATGTTTATCTTGTCCACCAAATGTTTAATTTATGTGTCTTCCTCTCATGTGTTTTGGACTCTTCTTTTTACCTTGTTTCCCTCATATTGCACTTCTTGATGATCAAATTGATGTGAGATCACCTCCCACTACCTCATCTTTTCCTTATTTACCTTCCCTAAAGATTTGGGCTTCCTAGCATTAAAATTTAGATGCACTCCCTAGAGGATGACTCCATTGTTTCCCATGCCTCTTGACTGGCGGGGCTAGTTTTAGTGAGTTTTGTCAAAAAAATTTATGGGTAGACAATTAATGAACTACCCACACTATTATCATTTTTGTTTTTTCTAGTTCCTTCCAAAATCATATAAATAGACCCCATATTCCTCTCATTTACCCATCCTTGTAATCCATCTTCCACAAGTGCTTACATTTTTAGGCCCATTAATGGTTTTATTGTGCAAGTTTCTCTTATATGTGCTCTTGGATGAGATTTTTAAAAGGAGATTTTGCTAAATATTGTGCCATTGGATTTTTTTCAATATTTTATAGTTTTGTTTTCTTTTTCTTGGCATTATGTTTCCATATTCCTAGTTTGCATGTGGATGATACAAATGCACATCTAGTGGTATATGTTGACATAATTGGCTTTGAACATGTGTTGTGTTGTTCATGTCATCTCTTCCATGCCCTTTATGTTATTTCTATTTGGTACATTTTCCTTATGTGGGCCCTCTTCTATTTTTCCATTTACCTTGTGTGTCCTTACATTTTGAATTTTTTATTTACATCTTGTTTGTTATTATTTTCACACTCTCTTTCTACCTTGGTGTCATTGCTTATCTTCCCCACTTGGGGAGTCATTTGTCATTTATATTTTCCTTTCTTGCATATTCCCCCTATTTTTGTTTACACACCCTTTATATCTATGCTTTATCTACCATTTCCCTTTTCTCTTATTTCCAACTTGGGTTTCTCACTTGCCTTTTCTTTTGAATAACCTTTCCCCTTTTATTATATTGTCTCTTGTTCTACATCCTATGCTTATGTCCATTCTTGGTCCTTAGCCTTTGGTCATCACTTATGTCCTATTGATCCCATATTATTATCTCATTCTTCCTAGAGATGACTTATTGGTTTCCTACTATTATTTCATGCTTGCTAGAGCTTAAATATCCTTTGTACTTTGATACACCATGTTATTCATTGATGTTACAATTACAAATTATACTTATTAGAGTCTAAACTTTTAACTTACATTGCTACATCTTGCTTTAGATCTTTATGAATTGAGCCTATATATTGATATATATTACTCCCTAGAGTTAATTCCCACACACCCTTTACCATATTATGTTTATAGAGCCACACCTCTTGATTCTACATTACAATATTCTACCTAAAGTTATAGTCACCTTTACTTTGGGGAAGCATCATGTCCCTTCCCCCCATGATACATTGAGCTTAGTTTACCATACCTTTACATCAAGAAGCATCATGTCTTCCCCCTTACATTTTTTAGTTTTATTTGCCACATCCTTATGCTTGGAGGAATAATGCATGTCCCTTCATGCCTTGTATGTTCCTATTGTATATACATTGGAGGTGCTAAGTACTTCCCTTTTCTATTACACATTGGGGCATCATGCTTCCCCCTTTACATATTATGCTTTTATTGCTACATCTTTATAGTGGAGTACTATTTGGCTATCTAGGGGTATCTAGTTATACATGTTCTTGATGACCACATCTTTATATATCACTTCTTTATACCTTCACACTTATCTATGAAAATTATTAAAAAATTATCTATGAAACCTATCTATACACATTGACATATACTAGGACCATACATGTGCTAATTTATCATCAATTTTATTATTTATGCCATGTACCATATGCATTTATTGCTTCATCATTTTTGGATTATCATAGATAGAGATTTGATTTCACATGTGTGTTATTTATCATAGTTTATTTACACATATTATTTCACATTATTCTATTTGACATGATACACATTATTTCCTATTACACAATCCTATTGTGCCATTAAGTGCTATTCTATTTGATTATTATACTATGACTATGAGATTATAGTAATACATTTTTTGAGTCACATTGGAGGACATCATGTTGTTCCCCCTTTAAATTGAAAGGAAACAAGGTACACAAAAATGCTTCCTACACCGAACTAATGAGGGGAATAGTATGCAAATTTTTAAATCCTTTACAGTTATAGATATGTGATACACATAACAGAGAGATCAAACAACATACAAGAATAAGTAGAATGCAAATGACACAAGATATACGTGGGGAAAACCCTTACGGGTGAAAAACCCCACACTCCAAAACTTGCACAATGTATTATCAAATCTAATGGTGATTACAATACACTTGCAATGCAAGTTCTTTTGGGAGTCTTCAAGATGTCAGTTTTAGAGCAATTCTGGCAGCATAACAGTCCCTGTAAATCAACTATGAAACTCCAACACCAAGAACCTGCATTTATAGAGTTTACAAGGCCAACATGGGAAACTTCTAGAGGTGGGAGTCTAATTTGGCCTCATGGTCAAAATCCAACGCCTTGGGACACTTGTGCAACATGCAAGCAACCTCCATTCAACTGTCATAACATGCAAGTTTGACTTTCCCAATGTGAAGCGCTCCCACCAATAATAGGCTATGACAGATGCTCTTACACATCTTACAATTGTCATAGAATCTACAATACATAACAACATTTACTACTATAAGAGAATCCGTCATACAAGACTAATAATAGCATATTCCTCTTACAACATGTCATAGTCAAACTTGGGTGCTCAAAGATGCCTTCCTCACATGCAAAGATACTCTCCGACACTTGTCTTCACTTGTCATATAGGAATCTCTAATTCTGGCTCTTACATGTCATAGATTCTGTCATATGTCATAACTCCTTACACACTCCACAAGATGCCAACACATGGCATATTAGTGCCACCTCAAATGGGACACCTACATTCTCATGTGTTGACTTGACCATCCAAGTCATATTACAAGTAGGATGACATGTCACCATGCCACCTCACACTAAATGACAAAATAGGATGTGCAAGTATAAATACAATATAGGCCAATAAATAAATATACAAACAAATATTAAATGCTAGGAATTTGCAAAGGTTGAGACACCTTAATTCCTAACATAAATTTGGACTATAATTGCTTTATCTTTATACTTGGGGTGCATCATGCAATCCCCCCTTTGAATTAGTACTTATAACCATATCATTTGATATGGAGGCATTGACCTTCCCCTTTTACACACTATTGAATCTTATTGCATTATCTTGCCCACATGGGGCTTCTTATTTGATTCAATCTTTCATGATTATATATCGTCCATTATAATTCTACTTTGGACCATTTTAATTACATTTGACAGTATTGCGCTAAGTTCTCTCCTTCATTCTTATGGGGTCTTTCCCATAGTTTTAATTTTATACTACTAGGGACTAAATACCTTATTGAACTTTGTGTGCTCAAGTTTTTGGATTCCACATTGGGGGGCATATAACTGTCCTAGTACTCAATATACTCACATAGGTGTCACTATGCCAATAAAGGTTGCACCATCATTCTATTGCCCATACTAATGGAAACATCCTTATTCATTAATACCATGTCCAACCCATGTGCTTACATATTGATTCTTTATAGTCATTGTTATATGGTTATATGGTTATATGATGTCATGATTAGATGATTATATGATCATATGATTAGATTCTTATTCATTCACATGATTATATGTTTGCATGCTTATATTACATTACTTTTCATGTATTGTTTTCCCCTCTTCCAACAATTCCTCGTATCCTAAGGCCACTTGTCCACTAAAATTCCTATGTTAAGACATGTAAATAGTTATAGGTGCTTATAGAGAATCACCTTATGGAGAACACATACATAGAAGACAAACACACATGATCATATTCTCACAAGGTCCATTACTTTATATGGACCATGTTGATATCCTTTGATTGTCTAAATATTTAATTTACATGCATGTTTTTGATTGCTACATACTTTGAGATTCATAAACATTCTAGGATTCACATGCACCTCAAAGTGGGGGAAAATTCAATGTTGAAATTTGCATACCTATACCATTTCCCATTTTGTTTTATGCTTATTTTGAGGGAAGTGCTTTGATATATATAGGCATATTGACAAATAGCCTATTTTTGTATAAAGTCAGGTCCCTTTCCCTATGATATCCATCTACTTTATTAAATTTTCACATGTTCACACACCCTTATAAATTTTCTCTATCCACTTATATATTACTCACATTCTTGCACTTATTCCCATGTGCATGTTATCCATTGAGATATATCTCCTTTTGTGTCTTAGGACTAGTTCATGGTTGCAAGGTCATCCTCATAACTGTAGACTCATCTCACCCTAATTTAAATTTTGACTAACTTCTTACCTTTACCATTCTAACCTAGGGTTAACTACACAAGTTTGTGCAATATGTTGCTATGTCCTTTAATTTAAAGGTGAAGAGCGGAAAAATGATAAGAGGAAAATCACAAAAAGATAATGCAATAAACACAATACTTTTCACCTCAAATCACTCTTACTTCTCCTAGAGTGGAAGTAGAGTGTTCCCTTGTTCTACTTGATTTTCTCTCTTGATATGATATGATTGCTCAAATGTGGATTGCTCAATGAACCAACATAATCTTTCTTCTTGTGAAATTTTAGATCTTCTCATTCAATTCTTCATTCAATTTTTCATTAGTTCAAATGAGTTGATTGAAGGGATACTTATATGATCTTGGATGATAGGATGAATAGCTAGGATTAGATTATAGATGGATGGCTAGGATTAAGTGAGACATGGACCAAGACATGGATCAAGGATGAATGGTTGAGATTAAAGGTGAATGGATGAATGAGATTAAGTGAGGATGCATTATGGGAAGGATATGACCTATCCTCATGTAGTTGGCTAAGATTGAAATGAAGTGTAGATGGTCTAATGGAGTTTGTTATTTTTAGATTTTTGTGCAAGGTGGGTGAAGAATAATTAAATTAAATTAAATAAATAAATTAAATTAATTAAATAAATTTAATTAGAGAGAATATTGGACATGATTAATTAAATAAATATAATTTATTTAATTAATTGGACATAAATGGGTCCTAGGATGAAAGTGTCGCCAGATGTCATAAGATGATGATGTTAGTAGTGTTGTAAAGGTGTGATCGATCTTAGGTGTCTAAAAAAGACATTCAATGAATTCATTCTAATAATCTAAAATCAAGCAAGTAATTCAAATATCATTTGCATCTATATACTTCAATTGGTACTCTACAAGTAATCTAGTGTTGCATAATCATTCTAGAAGCATTTGTATGACTAAGGAATGTTGTTTTGGATAATGTTCAATTTTAAGGGGTTGATCAAGGCATGGTTCTCTAGTGGCTTAGTCATATGACAACCTAGCAATGGTATTTATCAATACCACTAGCCCTATAGATATTAAGACAATATTAAAAAAATCAAGGTACCTCCAACAAATTGAAGGAAAATAATTATCTATACATCACACAAGTCAAGTTCATGAGTGATGGACAAGTTCATGGTCGTAGATCTATCCTTGATAGTCAAATTATTTCTACACAAAGTCAATAGAGAGTACTAATTCCAAGGCAATTACCAGTCTGATATTAACTATTTCTAATAGATCAAAACTCACTATATCTAGATCTTCTTCATTTTCTGTGCATTCATTAGTTATTGAGCTACACATATTTATTTTCTATTTATATTTTCCCATATTCAGTTATTACCAAACATCAATATCAATTGTCATTTATTTACCTAGGCTGATTTATGCTTGTATTCAAGTATGCATTTCATTAGATTAACCTAGGTCACACCTTAGGGAATGTTTATTTTCCTTTACAAAAATAAATTCCATGTTTATCCCAATTAATTTATTTGTCACAAATAAATTATTAATCACCCTATAAATAATCCAACACCTATCTACTCCACCAACATTGCTCTAAGTAATTTAATAAATTTTAGTTATACTTTCAAATATTTTTGAGATGATTAACCCATAAAACTAATTTATTATCCTTAATGAATTATTAATTGAGTAGGGATTTCACATAACCTAATAATGTTAACGTTTTAACCTAAAATACTAATCCACTTAGATTAATTTATCAAACTCAATAAATTAATCAAAATAATAATAATTTACCATATCAATTAAATTTCCTTCATTCATACATCGAAGATTAAATAATTCTAATGATTAATGTCATTATTATGCAAAATTGTCAAGTACTATCTAGGGTGGGGCATTATAGAATATTCTCCTTTATTGAGATCTTATAAAAAGGTGTCTCTTATTGCTATAGGTGCACATATGTCTATATTATCTTAATTGAAAATACATAAACATAAATTTATTAATAATGTCTTCATGGAAAACATGATATCAAAATCATTGTAAAGTATCAAGAAACAAGAATGCATGAATGTTCTAGGTAGAACTTGAGTTCTCCCTCAAGAATGTGATATCTTTCAATATGGCTCAACATACACAAGCTCCTCCATCTCATCATGTTATATATGTCTCCTTATCCCAAATGACTAGTGGCTCCCAATGAGCATACACAATTAATGATGAGTTGACCCACATACAAGCTTCTACATCTCATCTAGTCCATCATATAAGACCATCTAACAGCATCACACCCTTCAAGTATAGTTAAATTAACTCATGGAGCTCTACCAAGTCATTTATGATAAGGATGTGCATACAACAAGATTGAAATCATAAATAGTTCTCAAATATTCTTTGTTAAACAACTCCATATTGATGATTCCATATATTGAATGCAGAGATTGAAATGTAGAATCGTCATACTCATTATATAATGATATAATATCATGTAATAGATGATCTAAATCAAGGCTAAGAGCATCTTGAAAAATCTTCATAATATCCAACCAATCATTAAGATATAAAGCATAAGCATAATTAATCATAAGATGGGCTAAGTACATAAACTCAATGCATAGTCACAACCATCTATTGATCAAATACTCATATAATCATTAGTGACGAGGGTTCATACACTTGGTTATTGAGGATATGTACTTTCTAATCTCCTCAACAATGAATATAAGAAGTCATGTGCTCTAGCATGAATCCACTAAAAAAATCCTTTCAATAATGATCAAACTTAATTCATGCCATCTTTGCCTTTGTGCTATCTCCTAGTATGAAAATGAGAGTGATGGATCTTTGATTGAAGCACATAAGGGTGTATTTCTTTAGAATGAGGCATTATAACTTGGAATGCCTAATCCTTTCTTCAAAATGAAGCTAGTTGAGGCCTAGAATACCTCTTTCAAAATTGGAGCTATATGGATTAGTTGTGTATAATCCATATTCTAAATAATTCTTTACTTCTAGTGATGCCTCTTGTTGTATTTGCTTGTCACATGAATTTAAGAGTAGGGGAATCATGAAACCATTCCTTCATTTGAGAAGAAGATTCCACTAGTGTATGGTCATCAAAAGTAAGTGCATTATATAATCATTCACAAGATCATCTTTTCATAACTAAGATCTACTCTTTTAGGTCTATTAATAGGCTTAGTAGGATCGATAATCTCTTGTTACACAAAGTTTCCCCTCAATCTTGTTCATATTTACCTTCGGGATAACTTGGCACAAATTGAAACTCATGGTAGAAGAGTTAACAATAATTTCTAGTCTTGTCCTCAACCTTTATTAACCTTTGAATGAATATCTCGTTTTCCCTTAGATATATTATCTTATATATTTTGGAAATTTAATAAGTAATATTTCTAACATGTGTTATCATTTACAATTTTGTTGATGAAAATGTGATATACTTTGATATCCTTCCATCACAAGTATTTATGGCATCTTCTTCTAGTTTCTTGCCTATTTTGAGGTTCTTGAAATCAATATAATTAGGCAAGCCTTTGACACACATGGAGTATAGTACCCAAATGCTTCTCACAATCAAAATAAGTTAAAACGAACTCTTTGTATAGAAATTCATCCAAAACTTGAAACATTCTTATCTTTAGGAGTTATATTTAGTTCTCACTTATGAAGGTCATCTCAAGTGTGCATTGAACAAAGATTGATAAACTATGGTGTCATGTCAACAACCTCCCCCTCTTTCTTCCTCACTTCCTTGCTAATCTCCTTGCACCATCTACTTTGCCCATGTTCAACACCCTAATCAATGTACTCCTTGTGTTGTCTCATCTTGAGTGTGCATTGAATAAGTATTAATAAACTATACCATCATGTCAACCTACTCTTCTCTCTTCTCTCTTCATGTGCTCTTCTCTCTTCCCCACTTCTTCACTAAGTCAATCTCCTTGTACCATCTACTTTACGTTTTGTGAATACTCTAATCTATATAATCATTATATTATTTCATCTTAAATAGATTGAGTCATGTCAACAATCTCCTCTTCTCCATTTCCCACTTCCTCCCTAAGTCAATCTCTCTGCACCATCTACTTTACCTATGTTAATCTAGTCCTTATGTAGGGCAAAATCCCTTCCACCTATTCCCATGTTGGGAAACAACCTATCTTGACTATGATTGAAGGAAAATAAACACACCCACATCGATAAAGACAAAAAGCAAAATGTGACACAAGTGGGTGGTTGGACCAAGACCTTCCCAACTCCGTGAAAAGCAGCTCTACAGATAGACTTCTAGGAATCTCCTAATTAAATTTAGTTTCAGCGTGAATTCCAATAACTTTTGTTTTTACTCTTGACATGGAAGAGCCCTTGAAAGCAACTGCACACTTAATTCACATTTCGAAAAGTCGAAGATCCCATCTATCCAAAACCATATTATTTAAGAAACCAAAGGCTCGCTTCCATAGAAACCGCGTGAAAAGATATACAGGCCTCCCAAAGACGTGTTCAACAGAGTTATTAATGCAAAAAAGTCCTCTATAACCGAACCAATAGAATCTCCACGTAGCCCACCTTGTTTATGCATAAAAAAATGAACAATACAGACTGTATTGTTCATTTGGGTAGTTTCTTATTGGTAGTCTTTTCCCAAAAGTAGAGGCCTGCAAGAAGGCTTACAGTTGTATCATCTTGGTGTGTGGATCTGTAGGGGGCAGGATTATTTTGTGGGTTGCATTGGGATTTGTTGTTTTTGCACTGCTTGATCTATAAATAGAAGTCCATAGCTATAGTATAATCTTAATATATTTCATTAGGTCTAGTGAATTGAGATTGGGATGGCATTAGAAAACTTGACAGAAGAGCAGATTGCTGAGTTCAAGGAGGCTTTCAGTCTGTTTGATAGAGATGGTGATGGTGAATATCATGTGATTCATACATATTATATATATGTTTTTCCTTTTTTGGCATTTGTTTGGTTTTTGAATATGGTTGGGTTTATTGGGTAATGGGTTTTTGTAGGTTGTATCACCACCAAGGAGCTTGCCACAGTAATTCGTTCCTTGGGACAGAATCCCACAGAAGCAGAATTGAGAGACATGATCAGTGAAGTAGATGCTGATGGCAATGGAACCATAGATTTTAATGAGTTTTTGAATCTCATGGCAAGAAAAATGAAGGTATGTTAGTGGGTAAATGTGTTTATATAATTGCAGTGTTCTATGTCAGGAAAATGGATTGGCAATTCAGCAGTCATTAATGTATTTGATATGGGGCTTTTAGGAGACAGATACAGATGAAGAACTGAGAGAAGCATTCAAAGTGTTTGATAAGGACCAAAATGGCTTCATTTCAGCTTCTGAGGTCAGTTTCATGACTTACCATGTAGCGTCCCTTTTATCAATGTCTCTTTGAGTACCATGTTGTGGGCCTGTATTGATTCTAATGAGTATTTATCTATGTTTAACTATATAAAGTCATACAAATGTATATCTGTAAAATTTGATTTGATCAGTGGAAGATTGTTGAATGCTGTTTTTGTTTTTTGGTGTGTGTTTTTAAATAAATTAATAAACTAAGTAGAGGTTTGTGGAATGATAAAGCTTTTGTTTTGTTTTATTTTGATCAGATATTTTCAAAGTCATGCATTTTGAAATAAATTTACACATCTATAGCAAAACCTCAGACTTGCACTTTGTTATTGTAAATTTGGAATAAATTCACACAAGGATGTCAAACACAGTAACTAGAGCACTCACTGAGGATCATAATAAATGGGATAAAATCACACTTCACATTCTTCCACTTAAGCATTTATTTCTTCTTTCCAAGCAGATAAATGGAGCTTATTTTGCATTTGTATGTTTATGTTTGCACTAGATGTATAGTCATTGATTTTGTTGGTGATAGTTTCTATATATAAGATGTCATTTGGAAGTTGCAATGGATCTCTAACTTTGAGAATTTTCTTACTGGTTCAGTTGAGGCATGTAATGATCAACTTGGGAGAAAAATTGACAGACGAAGAAGTTGAGCAGATGATAAAGGAAGCAGATGTTGATGGAGATGGACAGGTTAACTATGAGGAGTTTGTGAGAATGATGATGACTTCCTAAATTATGTCCATCGTTGTTTCCCATAAGGGGCTTTATTAGTCATTGAATTATTAAGTTGTAAATGTACCATCACTCTTTAATGCTACAATCTTCACCAGCTTTACGATGGACTTCAGACTTCATATTTGTTAGGTTCTTGAATATTAATGTCCTTTGCATATGGATTTTGTATAGTAACTTAGGGTTCTTGACTTCAATATTTTCTGTTGAAGTCAAGCTCTACAACTGAATTTAATGAAAAAATCCTTTTGAAAAAAAAAAAAAACTTTGTAATTGCATGGTCTAATGTTAATATATTTGTTTAATACTTCTTAATGAATATGGACTACTTTCATTTTATATTGCTTGAATCTTTATCAATTTTAAGATGACTTTTAGTTTTTTAAGGTACAATTTAGTTATATAAATATCATCATCTCTATTCTTAATAGATTAAATTTTTTAATAAACTGTTATTATTAAGGAAATCTATTTTGTTAAAATTTAAATTTTTAATATTAATATTTTTCATATATAAATTTATTAATAAATTCTTCAAAATTATTAAATCTCAACTCTACAAATGAACACATTAAAAATGAATACAGATTAAAAAATTCTTTTAATTTCATTTATTAGAATTGTTTACATATGAAATTAATGTCTTAATTACTAACAATGAAAAAAAATAGTTTGTAATTGGATGGAGTAATAGTAATATTTTTTGCATAATGGTTCTTAATGAGTAGAAAGCCTTTTTAGACTGAGACAAAAACTCAATGCAGCCCTTTTCAAAATTTGTCATATGATAATGTATGCAAATCATGCACAATTATTGGATGTGTAAGTGCAATCTTCCTTAGATAGAAAGAAAGAGGTATTATTATCAAACTTGGCTTTAGCTTCAAGATATAAACTGGTTTGGAGATGATGACAATATTCTTTTGATTATTATCTATATCTTATCTTGGAAAGAAATTCCATAAGTCTCCCAGAGGCTTCTGTTGTTTTTTCTGCCCATGGCTGTTCATTACTAATTTAATAACAGTTTCTGTTTAGACATTTGAAATTATAATACAAGTTTTTACAGACCTATTTAAATTTATAATATAAAATTTTATTAATAGTAAACGCATAATTTGAAATTATAATATATTTCCCATGTTCATATGGGGAGGAGACAAACTCCCTAGGAGATGGCTGTTAAAAGCATTCTTTTTAAAGATTGTTTATATATTTTAATTGGGTCTAAGTTAGTCTTGCAATAATCAATATATTTTAATTGGGTCTAAGTTAGTCTTACAATAATCAACAGCTTTGGAATCCAACTCTACAAACATATATCTATTGGGTACAGTCTTCTTGTTCATTAATGACATTCAAATCGCTTTAAACTTCAATTCTGCAATGAAACTCTAATAATATATAGCCATTGGACTTCAATTCTGCAATGAAATTCTACATTTGGATAGGTGTCTCCCAGTTTTTATAATGAAAGACTCACTTTGACAACTGTGCACGTGTGCTTATGTAAGTGGGTACAGTCTTCTTGTTCATTAATGACATTCAAATCGCTTTAGAAACTTTACAAGTCATCTTGCATGTGGAGGGATTGTCCCTCCTCATTCATAAATGTTCAAAGATCACTTAATGGAAATATAATACAAATTTAAAAACATTAAATATAAGACTTATTCTAGAAACAATGTGTAAAATACTCTTCTTCCAATGGTTTGTCTTAATCCAATAACTATAACGAGTTGTCTAGTTCCATCATATTTACAAGATTATATATATAATTTTCATAACTTTTTTCAATTTTATGGTTTTTTATTTATGGCTATTTAGGGATAGGAATGGTGTTTCACACAACAATATCAAATTTTATAGATTATGTTTATTCATTTAAATAAGATTTGTTTAGATTTGTTTGGGGGTTTTAAATTTGAAATTAAGTATTTAGATAAAGATGTTCCTAACCTTGTTTTCTTTCCACTATAAACCAAATCTTCAAAAATGTTTTTTTTTTAATTTTATAATAACTCAATTTTAGATGTTATGCATTAAACATTAAGTTATTTATCAATGCAACATATGAGTTTGATCCATGCATACTAGAATTAACATGACAATTATATTAGCCAATTATAATTAATCATTTCCAAATATACCTTACTTAACATGCAAATTTGGAAATACAAGGATAACTTTTGTTTATCAACTATATATTCCAACACAAACTCATATATATGGACATAAAAGGTTTCAACTACAACAATAATTACACATCAAGTTTCTCATGGTATGCAAAATTTAAATCCCAAAATCGATATGTTTTTAATGTCTAAAAGTCAAATTTATCTAGTAATAAAGGCATAACATTATCCATGTTTTTAATATACCCTGATGATTGTTCTAGGATCCTTTTGGAAGGCCCTTGGTTTCTAGGGTAGAGTGGTCTTTGTCTTAAGAATTGGTATCCGGGTTTTAATCCGATGAAGGACATCATCAACAAGTTTCCGATCTGGGTAAGATTACTAGGTCTGCCATTGGAATACTTGCATGAAAAAATATTGAGAGCCATTGCCAACACTTTTGGGTAGTACATCATAGTTGATGCAGTCACTAAATTGAAGAAACGACTTTTGTTTGCAAGATTTTGTACACTTGTGGAGGATGAGAGGGTGCTCCCATCTCAGATTACCTTATCTTCTAAATGGGGGAAGTGGGTGCAGCAATTTGAATTTGAAAACTCTTCAGTTGTTTGTCACTATTGCTCCAAAGTGGGACATGCAATGGTGGATTGCCTTAGCAAGAAGAAACATGATCCTGTATGGTAGAAAAAAGATCAAATGTCTTTTGCTGATAAAAACTATAATAGCAACACTGAGGTTGTGGGGGAGGGTTATAAGGGGAGTGCTCCTACTGTGATGGAGCCCCCTTCGATGGAGGGTCATGGAGAGGCTTATGATTTGGGAGCCCGAAAGGATGGTTGCCCTTTGATTCTTCCTAAAAATAAAAGGAGAC
The DNA here is from genome assembly GCA_027924645.1 of Cunninghamia lanceolata. Classification (NCBI taxonomy): domain Eukaryota; kingdom Viridiplantae; phylum Streptophyta; class Pinopsida; order Cupressales; family Cupressaceae; genus Cunninghamia; species Cunninghamia lanceolata. The sequence continues at coordinate 20,972,331 of BSBN01000111.1, read as the reverse complement.
TTGTGTAGAAGGACCTTAGCTTTAAGGAAAATATGATTGTGGATTCTCAAAACTCTTTGCAAAAATTTGGCTTCAAACCACCCTGATTGTGGGGCATTGTATTGTCTTTTGTAGTTGTTTTTAGTTGTTCTGTGGCTGCCTTGTTGATGGTGTCTGGTGTTTGCCTTTTGTTTGATTTGTTGAACTTCATTGTCTTATCTTCCTTATTGTAAAAGGGTTAGGGCCCTTTAAAAATCCCTGCTTACCTTAATCAAAAACATTATCCATGTCTCCATGTTAGGTATGCCAAAATAGTTTCCTACAAACTAACTTATCTCTTGTTCATCTCATCCTTCTAATTCTAACATTAAATTATTCCTCATCTATGAATATAATAATGACTATTAAAGCATAAAAAGACAAATTATATATATATATATATATATATATATTTCTATTTTCTTGTTTCATTAATGATGAGTGTGTTGGATCCCTTCCTGCAACTATGTTTTCATAGCTAAGGTTTCCCTAATAGTTGCCAAGGTTTAGGGTTTTAGAGCTACTTGTTGTGTGGTTACACAACAGGCCCCATTTTAACTTGGCAAAACAGGGACCCAGCTTTTGTCTTGGCTTGTGTTGTCTGTTTTCTGGCAGTTTGGTAAAAATGAGTCAGGTGCATCAAGGTCAGGATGAGGTTGGTCATCATCATGAGGTCAGTTTGTCAAAGTTCATATTTTGTTTCTATGACCTCATATTTAGAAAGAGCTTGAAATTCCATGCAGGTTTCCCTTTTACATCACCCTAAAATTCGTCCATATGAGGAAGTTATGAGCAGTCAAAGTTTTGGTCAAACCTGATAATCGCAAGTGATCATCATATTTATATCCTCAGTCATGTTGTCAAGGTCATCATGATCTTGATCTATCACCCGATAAAAATCATGTAGTCCCAATATCCGGACGTCAATCTTAGGTGATAGTGTGTTTTACCCGTCAAATGACCTTGTGCGCATCGTGAGCATCATGTTTTGAGTATAACCCGATATTTCATAACAACGAGCATCATGATATTATAACATCACCCGATATTATAATATCATGCTGATATTACAATATCACCCTGCTTGGAAAGTCCACTATCTGCATATTTGCATGCGCATGTCAAAATCCTATCGGAGGGTCATCATCCTGATCTTTCAAGGGAGGGTCATATTTGTTGATATTCGCTAATATGATGATGACGTCATCATATCCTCCTGATCTCCTTTTGCATGATCATGATGATCACCCTATCTTTTAAGGGAGGGTGATATTCCATTCCTTAGCATGATCATATTTTAAATATCACCCTAGCGCTAACCTGATGATGACCTCAACTCATCCTCATGCTTCGAAGACGGAATATGATGGTTACGTCATCATGATATTCGATGAGGAGGATCATCATATTTTTATCTTGTCATGTTGTCAAGATCATCATGATCTTGTTTGTAACCCGATATTTCGTAATGTCCTCCTGCCGAGAAATATGACCTTTTGCTAATATCCTGATGACGTCATCCCGACCTGATAAACGAAGAAGCAAATATCAGGATGACATCATCATCACATTTCCCTTCGGCAGGATATTTTCCAAAACATGATCCGGTTCGCGAATATGATGATGACGTCATGTTCTCAGTTTATCAAAAGTCCCGGATATCCTGATGATCATCATCATCCTGATCTTTCGAGAGGGTTACCTTGGCCGCAAAGGGGTCATATTACATTCACCACCTGATCATCTTCCTTCGGTGACCCGATATTACATTTATCCCCTGATCTTAACTAAACATGACGGTGACGTCATATTTTGCATTTTAATGAAGCCCGGATATGACGATGACGTCACCATGATATTCCTTTCCTCAGTAGCAGGATCATATTTCATATCCTCCTATTTTCCTGCGACATGATGATGTGATGATGTCTTTCTTTTCCCCAATATACAGAAGCGAAACATGACGGTGACGTCATCTGGACATTCGGAAAGGGGAGCATCATATTTTCAAAATATCATGCAGACGAAAGTTTTGAGTCTTGCTATCGGCCTTATCTTGAGTTATCATGCCGATAGAACATGTCTTCCCGATGGAAGGACATCATCATGATTTTTTTTGGCGTCGGTATAAGTTTAGCCGTCGGCCTAATGTAAAATTGTCATTCCGACAGTGTGTAGTCACGCCGATACATACATGATCATATTTGGAGCCCGATATACAAGAAAATGGGCGGGAAAACAGAGCGATAGAAATTTGAAGGCCCGATTGCCTGTAGCTGCACATTTTGGAGGGCTGGTTAATAAAATGTTTTACTTCCTGTTGTTTATCCACATGATGATGAACTTAATGTTTGTCTGTTTATTTGCAGGAAATCATGATGCTGTTAGAGCTGTTGCTGAGCATTGTATGGTTGCACATGGAGGCAACATGAACCAGAAATGAGGAGGATATTGTCAAATATGCTGTTTGCCAGATGGAGGCATATAATGAGACATTGCAGGACAGAAAGAATAAGCTGGACAACAACAGGGATAAGTATGAAGCGCACAAACACGCCATCATCAAGGCAAAGACTCAAGATGGCGGAGGAATAGATCAGGTTGTGCAGGCATACAAACAGATCCAAAGCAGCATGCAACCCCATATGCAACAGCGTCATCATCCGGATAGCGAAAGTTCAGAAAGCGATACACATGATGATGACCCGCATGCATCAGATGAAGAGCATGATGAAGATACATCATGAGGGGGGGAGTATCTTGCATATGCAGTATAGATAGTTGCCAGCTGGCAACTTGTGCCTTTTTGTAAAATTGACAAGTCATGAAGTGATGACCGTTGATTTGTATTGACATATCTGATCCGTGGATCTTTTGTAACGGATTCCTCACCTTATTCTATAAAAGGTGGTGGAATGCCTTGTTATTTTCATTCGAAACTTAATTGAAATTTGATTGCTGAAGTATTCAGGACTTATTTCAAAGCTGCTGTATATGTACATGTCTTTTGCATACTTAATGAAAGGGAAGAGTATTTTGATTACAAATCTTCGTAAATCTTGAGTAATCTGTGTCTGAATTCTGGATATGTGCTTTGATTTGCTGCGTCCCTTGGAGTGCTCATCATGTTGCATGTATTGTTTTCATTCATTATCCTCTGAAGTTTGCATCAACTGTATCTAGCTGTGGAATGTCCTGGTGAACATATGGTTTGATTTCTTCTCCTCATGACAGTATCAAGCATGTATGTGGATCAAAAGCTAAAGGTTCAACTTGATTAGAAGCATTTCCTTTAATTTCTTTCAATTTCAGAGCATATCACTATCACAATTGCAAATAAACTGATAATCTTAAGCAAACAACAGAGAAATATGCTGAAATCCCGTAGGTAACTGAAAATCATTAGCATATTTGAGTTAAATGCATGTAGTATTGAAAATATCATGCAAAGAATCATAAATAATGGTAGAAATCATGCAAATATCAGCCTGTAGGCACATTATTTGACTAAATTCACAGTGCAGAGGTAGAATTATTGGAGATTTATGCAGAGCAGACATACAGAGCAGGATATTTGGAGGAATAATGATGAATTTTGCAGAAATACGTAAGGCCCCTGAATGGAAAACAGCAACACACATCAACCACTGAGTAACGTCAGTAGATTAAGACTTAATCAACGGAGACTTGGGATCATGAATTCTCTGAATTCATCGTATCTTTCAAGATGAGTAAAGGTTGTTGTGTAACTTTTATTCTATGTTTGTGAATGACTAACATCATGACCAACATATAATTGGCGCTAGAAGGAGGGCAGAGCTCCTCGCTCCTCATGACCAACATAATATACAGAAGGAGGGCAGAACTGGAAAAGACGCCATTGCTTTAGTCATCATTCATTTTTATAAGGGCCCCTCGCTTCTAACCAACATATAATTGGCACTAGAAGGAGGGCGTGAGCTGTTTCTCAGCAAATAATTTCTTTTCAGTTGACGTGATATCCCCTGCCTCTGTTTATCAGCCCGCTTTAAATCTTGCTAACATATCTGCAGGCCCCTCGCTTCTAACGCAACATAAATTGGTGCTAGAAGGAGGGTAGAACTGGAAAAGACGCCATTGCTTTAGTCATCATTCTTTTTTATAAGGGCCCCTCGCTTCTAACCAACATATAATTGGCGCTAGAAGGAGGGCCAGAGCAGAGAATTTCTGGATTTCTACAAATATTGCATAAATATTTCAGGATTTGAGTTAAATGTCTGCAAATATCTCTTATCTGAGATGTTTTGGTTGCACCTTTGCAAAGATCTAGCCCAAAGCATCAAAGATTAGTTTGATTTTCTGGACTTTCAAGTTTTATCCTGAGATATGATGGATCTCCTTAAAAATTGAAAAATAGAGTCTCATTTTGATGGATGTATATGAAGGCAATTGTCAAGTTAACATTCCTTTATTTCAGGAAACTTTGAGTAGGCAGCTTTACCCTCACAGTTTGTCTAACTTTGGTTTATCCACCTATTGCAGGATACACCAGACTGTGGAACACAGCGAAATAAATTGTTTAACTTTCCTTACAAGGTTGGATTTATATTTGAAAGGACTAATATTCTTCCTGGATGTGTTCAGGGCCGAAATTTGCCAGGAAAATGAAGACATTTGCCAGGAAAATGAGGAAATTCTGGAGCAACAAGCAGATGCAACACCAGAAGTTATTAATTGTCCAGACACTGAAGTGGATCGTTCTGAAGATTTTGAATTATATTTGTCCAGAAATATACAGTGTAGTCAAATATTAGGTTTATCCACTGATGATGTCTTGATTGAAAGCTGGTGCAGATTACATGATGAAGAGCATTCAGAAAGGGATTGTTACGCCTACTTGATCATGTTGAAAAAGATTCTAGAAAATACAACAGCTGAGTCGGTTCCAGAAGGTAATGAAGAGGAAACATCTTTCCTTGATTTCATTCTATGGTGAGATTGATAGGAGTTCTCTACTTCCTAATACAAGTAAGGATCAGTCAGTATGCAGGTATGAATCTTGTGAAAATTTTAGAGAAGAAACCACTCATCAGGATAATATTTTTTCTGATCCTAATACTTTTGATAAAGAAGATGAAACATCTTTCCTGGAGTCATTCTATGGTAAAGAGAAGTATAAACAGATAGTAGAACAATTTAAATGCACTCCTGATGATGAAGTTCCTATGATAGTAACTCAGGGAGTCATAGAAAATAAAATAAATGCTGATTTATTACCTGACTTCTTTGAATTGAATGATCAAATGCAAGAATGTTGCAGGTTAATGGAACCAGATCCTTTACTAGATAGAAGATGTGAATTATTTAATGAACAATTCCTGAAAGATGAAGATGTAGAAGACTTTGGAGTTGTTGTGCATGATCAGACGTCACTCCAGAAATATTTTGAAAATGAAACAGGGGAGTGTCCTTATCAAGTGAAAGTTGTTTCTCTTTTACAGTCAAATGATTTAGAAATGATAAATTTCTGTATATCAGGATGTGATAATAAAGATACTTATTTAGATGCTGATGTGCAGGAAATTGAAGAAAATATTGAGAAGTTTCCTGAACTGGAGGATAAATTGAACATCCGGAATGAAGGGATAAAGCTGGATAAAGATGAAGAATTAATACATCAAGAGTCATACATCCTTCAATTTGAAGCGAGACCAGACACTGAGCCAAGCAGTGAAAATATAATGACAAATGGAAGATCAGCTGCCAATGAAGAAGCATGTCCAGCAAAATCAGAAATACACCAGGTTGTATTTCTCCTTTCCACAGTAAATGATGTTGAATACTATTTTAATTATGGAAATTCAGGAGATAAGACATGCATATGGATTAATCATGAACATGATGAGCTGCCTCAGTTGCTGATCATCAAGAGTCATTCTGTTGAAAACAGTGAATTCAGAATACCAGAATATTTTTCAGAATATAAAGATAAATTTGCTAGGTTGAGAACCATAACTAATACCCTAATGCTCCTGCACAATCAAAAGAAGTATGCAAATACAGGTGTACTTAGGTCATTTTCTGGTTCTTGTTTGCCTAGTAGTAGTTTGTATTTAATTTTGTAGGTTAGTTGTTTGTACAGTCTGCTTGTTTTGCTTTCTTGTTCTGTTTCTGTTGTTTCCTTTTTGTAGGTTAGTTGTTTGTATAGTGTTTCTTCTGTTTTGTGTTGTTTTGGTTGAGTTTTTGTTTTGGTAAGTCAAGATGATGCACTTCATCACCTAAGAAAATAACCCAATTGTTAGGATTCAAGTGATGAGATCAGATTTAGATATAGATTGTAATTCATTCTGATAAATATTCATGATCAGGTTTTATAATATCTTTTCATCAGGTGCCTTTTCTTGTCCAAAGTGAATCAAACACAATGAAACACCTAACAGCCTTGGGCTTGTTGAAGATATGAGTATAGGTGTTAAGTGAAAAATCTAAAGGGACTCCCTTGCTACCAATACAATCTCCAACCTAAAGCTGCAAGTGACCATACCTTGTACAAATGAGCTGACATGATGATATCAGATATATAAATAAAAAAAAAGTATATATATATATATAAACAATAAACTTAGGCCATCTAAGTAACTCTACCGGGGCTATAGATGCCTGCTGGCAGTGGGGCTCTACTTAGGGAGATTGTATAGATAACCTTGCTGGGGCTATGAATGCCTGCTGGTAGCAAGGCTCTATCCAGGTTGGCTATGAGGGATAATCTCCAACTATGTAGTTTAACACCAGTTACTTATATTTTCAACTTGCTTTCAAGATGAGGATAATTAATCATATGCACACACATGATCCATTGTTAGCACTGTTACCTTGATGAAACTTTATCATTCAAAGATCATGATGATTTTACTTAGAAAGAATTAGAATACTAGAGATGAATATGATCATATCACTTGAATCATTGGAATTTGTTTGTTTTCTTTGGTGGCAAGTTGTTGTGTGGTTACACAACACGCCCCATTTTAACTTGGCAAAACAGGGACCCAGCTTTTGTCTTGGCTTGTGTTGTCTGTTTTCTGGCGGTTTGGTAAAAATGAGTCAGGTGCATCAAGGTCAGGATGAGGTTGGTCATCATCATGAGGTCAGTTTGTCAAAGTTCATATTTTGTTTCTATGACCTCATATTTAGAAAGAGCTTGAAATTCCATGCAGGTTTCCCTTTTACATCACCCTAAAATTCGTCCATATGAGGAAGTTATGAGCAGTCAAAGTTTTGGTCAAACCTGATAATCGCAAGTGATCATCATATTTATATCCTCAGTCATGTTGTCAAGGTCATCATGATCTTGATCTATCACCCGATAAAAATCATGCAGTCCCAATATCCGGACGTCAATCTTAGGTGATAGTGTGTTTTACCCGTCAAATGACCTTGTGCGCATCGTGAGCATCATGTTTTGAGTATAACCCGATATTTCATAACAACGAGCATCATGATATTATAACATCACCCGATATTATAATATCATGCTGATATTACAATATCACCCTGCTTGGAAAGTCCACTATCTGCATATTTGCATGCGCATGTCAAAATCCTATCGGAGGGTCATCATCCTGATCTTTCAAGGGAGGGTCATATTTGCTGATATTCGCTAATATGATGATGACGTCATCATATCCTCCTGATCTCCTTTTGCATGATCATGATGATCACCCTATCTTTTAAGGGAGGGTGATATTCCATTCCTTAGCATGATCATATTTTAAATATCACCCTAGCGCTAACCTGATGATGACCTCAACTCATCCTCATGCTTCGAAGACGGAATATGATGGTTACGTCATCATGATATTCGATGAGGAGGATCATCATATTTTTATCTTGTCATGTTGTCAAGATCATCATGATCTTGTTTGTAACCCGATATTTCGTAATGTCCTCCTGCCGAGAAATATGACCTTTTGCTAATATCCTGATGACGTCATCCCGACCTGATAAACGAAGAAGCAAATATCAGGATGACATCATCATCACATTTCCCTTCGGCAGGATATTTTCCAAAACATGATCCGGTTTGCGAATATGATGATGACGTCATGTTCTCAGTTTATCAAAAGTCCCGGATATCCTGATGATCATCATCATCCTGATCTTTCGAGAGGGTTACCTTGGCCGCAAAGGGGTCATATTACATTCACCACCTGATCATCTTCCTTCGGTGACCCGATATTACATTTATCCCCTGATCTTAACTAAACATGACGGTGACGTCATCTTTTGCATTTTAATGAAGCCCGGATATGACGATGACGTCACCATGATATTCCTTTCCTCAGCAGTAGGATCATATTTCATATCCTCCTATTTTCCTGCGACATGATGATGTGATGATGTCTTTCTTTTCCCCAATATACAGAAGTGAAACATGATGGTGACGTCATCTGGACATTCGGAAGGGGGAGCATCATATTTTCAAAATATCATGCAGACGAAAGTTTTGAGTCTTGCTATCGGCCTTATCTTGAGTTATCATGCCGATAGAACATGTCTTCCCGATGGAAGGACATCATCATGATTTTTTTTGGCGTCGGTATAAGTTTAGCCGTCGGCCTAATGTAAAATTGTCATTCCGACAGTGTGTAGTCACGCCGATACATACATGATCATATTTGGAGCCCGATATACAAGAAAATGGGCGGGAAAACAGAGCGATAGAAATTTGAAGGCCCGATTGCCTGTAGCTGCACATTTTGGAGGGCTGGTTAATAAAATGTTTTACTTCCTATTGTTTATCCACATGATGATGAACTTAATGTTTGTCTGTTTATTTGCAGGAAGTCATGATGCTGTTAGAGCTGTTGCTGAACATTGTATGGTTGCACATGGAGGCAACATGAACCAGAAATGAGGAGGATATTGTCAAATATGCTGTTTGCCAGATGGAGGCCTATAATGAGACACTGCAGGACAGAAAGAATAAGCTGGACAACAGCAGGGATAAGTATGAAGCGCACAAACATGCCATCATCAAGGCAAAGACTCAAGATGGCGGAGGAATAGATCAGGTTGTGCAGGGATACAAACAGATCCAAAGCAGCATGCAACCCCATATGCAACAGCGTCATCATCCGGATAGCGAAAGTTCAGAAAGTGATACACATGATGATGACCCGCATGCATCAGATGAAGAGCATGATGAAGATACATCATGAGGGGGGGAGTATCTTGCATATGCAGTATAGATAGTTGCCAGCTGGCAACTTGTGCCTTTTTGTAAAATTGACAAGTCATGAAGTGATGACCGTTGATTTGTATTGACATATCTAATCCGTGGATCTTTTGTAACGGATTCCTCACCTTATTCTATAAAAGGTGGTGGAATGCCTTGTTATTTTCATTCGAAACTTAATTGAAATTTGATTGCTGAAGTATTCAGGACTTATTTCAAAGCTGCTGTATATGTACATGTCTTTTGCATACTTAATGAAAGGGAAGAGTATTTTGATTACAAATCTTCGTAAATCTTGAGTAATCTGTGTCTGAATTCTGGATATGTGCTTTGATTTGCTGCGTCCCTTGGAGTGCTCATCATGTTGCATGTATTGTTTTCATTCATTATCCTCTGAAGTTTGCATCAACTGTATCTAGCTGTGGAATGTCCTGGTGAACATATGGTTTGATTTCTTCTCCTCATGACAGTATCAAGCATGTATGTGGATCAAAAGCTAAAGGTTCAACTTGATTAGAAGCATTTCCTTTAATTTCTTTCAATTTCAGAGCATATCACTATCACAATTGCAAATAAACTGATAATCTTAAGCAAACAACAGAGAAATATGCTGAAATCCCGTAGGTAACTGAAAATCATTAGCATATTTGAGTTAAATGCATGTAGTATTGAAAATATCATGCAAAGAATCATAAATAATGGTAGAAATCATGCAAATATCAGCCTGTAGGCACATTATTTGACTAAATTCACAGTGCAGAGGTAGAATTATTGGAGATTTATGCAGAGCAGACATACAGAGCAGGATATTTGGAGGAATAATGATGAACTTTACAGAAATACATAAGGCCCCTGAATGGAAAACAGCAACACACATCAACCACTGAGTAACGTCAGTAGATTAAGACCTAATCAACGGAGACTTGGGATCATGAATTCTCTGAATTCATTGTATCTTTCAAGATGAGTAAAGGTTGTTGTGTAACTTTTATTCTATGTTTGTGAATGACTAACATCATGACCAACACTACTGTTGTGGTCTAACGGAATATTGAGGTTTATCTTTATGCTTGATTATGTTTAAGTTGTGACTTGTTCTCTCGGTCCTATCATTTAAAGGTTACCACCTGATCCCCCTCACACCTATAGACTTTATTGGCCCTGTTAGCACCTAGTTTAACAAATGCAATTTTTTTCATGTCTTGTGCCCCCTTTGTTGTCTTGGAAATATTTACCCATGATTGATAACCGATTTGAGAGATCTTCAATGGGTTATACCTTGGTCAAACTTTGTGTTGAGATGGTCCTGTGCTTCACCCAGGTCTTCATCATGCATTGTCATGTCCAAAAGACTAAAAAATTCTAAGTGTGGGGTTTTAGGTTCAATTTCTAGGCATGGATAAAATTTTGGAATTTTGGAGTTTCACATCCTATCATCTTGACATGCCTTTTCCTTGAAATCCTACAAATTACACTAAAATATCAGAGGTTTGGACTTTTCCTTGCCGACATACTTTTTCAAGGAGTTTTCCCTTCATGGCATGCTTTTCCTTCCATTTCCCCATCTCCCATTTCCATCTTGGTCCATTTTCCCCTTCCTTCAAATTTTAGATTTTCAAAGTTTCTCATCCCATTATCCCAACATGTCTTTTCTCTAAACTCCTACAAATTACACTAAAATGTTAGAGGTCTAGACTTTTCCTTGCTGACATACCTTTTGGAGTTTTTCCTTCATGGCATGCTTTTCCTTCCATCTCCCCATCTCCCATTTCCATCTTGGTTCGTTTTCCCCCTTCCTTCAAATTTCACAGTTTTTCATTCCATCATCCCAACATGCGTTTTTGTTGAAATCCTATAAATTACACTAAAATGTCAAAGGCTCAGATTTTTCCTTGCTAACATACGTTTTTGGAGTTTTTCCTTCATGGCATGCTTTTCCATCTATTTCCTCATTTCTCATTTTCATCTTGGTCCATTTTCCCCCTTCCTTCAAATTTTAGAATTTTAGAGTTTCTCATCCCGTTATCTCGGTGTGCCTTTTCCCTGAACTCCTACAAATTACACTAAAATTTTAGAGGTTCAGACTTTTCCTCGTCAACATACTTTTTTGGAAGTTTTCCATCATGGCATGCTTTTCCTTCCATTTCTCCAGCTCCCATTTCCATCTTGGTCCATTTTCCCCCTTCCTTCAAATTTCAAAATTTTAGAGTTTCTCATCTTGTCATCCTGGCATTCTTTTTCCTTGAACTCGTACAAATTACACTGAAACATTAGAGGTTTAGATTTTCCTTTATGACATACTTTTTTGTAGTTTTTCCTTCATGGCATGTTCTTCCTTCCATTTCCTCATATCCCATTTCCATCTTGGTCCATTTTCCCCCTCCCTTCAAATTTTAGAAGTTTGGAGTTTCTCATCCCATCATCTCGGCATGCCTTTTCCATGAACTCCTACAAATTACACTAAAATGTTAGAGGTTTAGACTTTTCCTTGCCAAACTACCCTGTGGAGTTTCAAAGTATTTTTTACCTTTTCCCCCCTTTGGCATGCAAAGTGACAAAACTCCATCGTTCAAACAAAAGATCCTTCCTACCTCCCTGCATGACCCAGGATGCCATTAATGGTCCCAAATGGATGCAACTGAGTAGATGAAGATTCCCATACTCCTCCAAGTACTAGTGGACCCCCTTAAGAATGCAATGACATGGGAAAATGACCCAATTGAGCATGATTTTAGATGCAAGCCATGTGAAAATGATGTGAGTAGGCATGGGCGACCATTTTCACTTGCAGATGACCAAGAGTCTTCTTCCATGATGGATTACTGATGCGAGACGAAGTATATAACACATTTCATCATTCATAATAGGGGGGTGGATTTTTGGTTACAGAGTAGAAAGAAAGGAAGAAAGAAGAAGAACAAGTGAAAACATCTTGGGTTTTCTTTCAACAACTATTTTTTTGAGAATTTTCCTTGTAAATTTTTTAGGCTTTCTCCTAAAGGCTATGATAGGACATTGTAATTGTGAAGAATGAATTAAATGTGAAAATCTAGTATTTTATTGAGTGTCTCCATGAACATTACATGAGTTTTTGGTGATTTGGTAAATATCCTTAACCATATTTACTGATTTGAGTATTGTTCTTGATTAGTTAGTCAACTAGAAGGCTATAAAATCCTCTATAAATATTTTACAAGGTATGTTCTCAGAATAATACATGAGATTCATGGCTTTTTTTCTAGATTATTAAGGTATGTTTAGTAATATGTTTCTACAATTTTATGTGTCTATTTGTTGTTATGCATAGAGCCTAGCTTACATGTAAAACCTTCAAGTATGGTCTTTGTTGATATCTTGATTAAGGTATCATTATGTGGATTGCATTGATGTCCCCTTTGGTGGTGACTTAGACTTTGTTACCTTCACTAGATAAATGAAACAATATGCTCCAAACTCCCATCCCACCAATACACCAAAACCAAAAATAACTCAACCTTTATCTCTATTTGTGTTGTTTGTTTCACCCACATCCATGTCTAGATATATGCATTTGAATTAGGGGTTATCAAAGCATCGGTTTAGAATCTATGTATGGGTGTGTATCTAATTTATTAAGGTGCAATATTTTTGTGTTTTCAAACCAACATGCAGGCACTTAGTGACAGTTAAATTGGAGTTTCTTGTGTATTGGGTATGGTTTGATTCAAGGTTTAGTTTCACTTTATTATCAGTTATTATCCTTATACACCTTGGGGAATCTTCCCCTTGGTATAGCAAAACCTAAAGAAGAGGAAGGTCTTAAGGACACCTTATCAATGTTCTCCTTATTTGCCTCATCCTAAGCATAAGTTGAAGTCTTTGTCTTGAGTCTGACACCAATAAAAATAGTTTTGTTGCCAGGGATAAAAAATGTGAATACTATTTTTGAGACTTTTACAATCTAATGAAATTTTCCAGGGAGACTAAATTTTGGTTCATGGTTTGAAGGTCTTTGCTGCTAAAGAAAGATTGTCTCTTCCCAAGTGAAGAGGGGTGACTTTATTCAGTGGAATCCATTTATAAATTAAATATGGAAAGAGGGAGGCATTCAAATAATTTACAAGAGCTTGATGATGTGGTAGCACACTTAGGAAGACATCATACTGCCTAGAAAGCTAAAAACAAAGGTATGTCTACCAAATACACTTTTCAAAGAAATGATGTTGGTCCTTCCATTAGAGATAATGTGCATGTTGATTTAAGGGATCAATATCCTTATACTTTAGATGATTCTAGTGATAAAATGATTAGATATGGTAGAAGAAGCCATAGACATGAATATGGCATGCCAAAAGATTCAATGAACATGACTAGAGGGGATAGAAACATATTCCATAGGGCATAATATGAAGATTTGAATGCATCAAATTGCACAAACATGAGAACTATATGAGTAGGATCACATCCAAATTCCCCTACCTCCACACATGGGATTGAACCAGAACAAGATGCTTCATTCCTTGATGCCAATGCTACCACACAATCAGAAAATAAGTGTAAGGAAAGATAAATTGATGAAAGGATAGATTTTCTTGATCACCTTAGACAAAGACAAATAGAACTACAAGTTCAAATTGATTTACATCAAGCCTAACTTGCCCAAAATGCTCAACAGTAAAATATGCCTCAAAATCATAATATTCCTATTCAACCTATAGAAATTCAACAACCTAATCAACAACATAACCAACAAAATACGAGAGCCCATAACAAGAGGCATGCTCAAAAGGAATAGAGATATATAGGTAGTTGGAGTTTTATGGCATCCCTAATTATCCAAATCTAATACTTAATGAGATTAGGGGTAGAATACCTAAGTTCCAAGGTAACAATGTTGTCACTAGTGATGAACACCTGAGACACTTCATCAATATAATGGATGAATATGAAATTGAAGATGAGGATGTTATTCAATAAAGTTCTTTGTGCACTCCCTAGAAGAAAGTGCTAAAGAGTGGTATAGAAGTCTTCCAAATAGTAGCACAGATTTGTGGGAAGAATTCATAAGGGTGTTCAAACTATAGTACGGGGATAAGAAAGTTTGCAATCCATGAGTTGACAACAATTTAAAAAAAGGGTGTGAATGATACTATTGTAGAATTCAATAGTAGATTTGTCATGACGATGAGAAACATACCTCCCAACTTAAGACCAAAAAAATCCATGTGCTTAGTTCTATGTTACAAGGCATTTGATGCAAAATTAGGGTATTGTCTCTTTGGCAAGAATCCTTAGACTTTAAGAAAGGCATATCCTATTATAATCAACATAAAAAGAAATATGAGGACATCTGGAAAACATGTCAAAAGAATTGATGTAAAGATTTTAAAACTAGAAGTAGAAACTTGTCACATCTCATTTTTTGGACTTTATTATAAATTAGATCTTTGAACATTTTACTACGAACATTTTTACTTTGAGTAAATTCCACGTGTGTGAAGGTAATTATCATGATGTTATATTTGCGTAAACTAGAAAGTTGATTTTGTTTTGCTTCAGCTATGATTTTTGGGGAACTAACCTATTAATGAAAATCTAAGTGCGACTGAGTGCATGGAATGTCGAAGACGAGAACATGGTTGAGGTAGAGGTGTTCTAGCCACTTGGAAAGAACTGTTTGGGATGGATAACCTTGATGCACTCACACACTCACATAGTCTCATGGCATGTTGCATTTTTTGAATGATCTTTTCATGCATTATTAATTAGTCGATAAATGCGATTGTTGATTTGGGAGTAGATAAATATGTGTTTTAATTGTTACAATAAGTCCATTTCGAATGCATGATTAGTTATAAATATTAATGTTATTTTGATTTATATTTAAATGGCGTATTTTATATTAATTAAATGCATGATTAGTTATTGTTGTCACCTAGAATTACACCCTCCTTAGAGAGAGTCCAAGTATTCTAATGACACAATGGAAATGATCTCGAGGTGTGGAACCTTGCAAACTGAGATTAGACCTCTAGAGAAGGTTGGTTCCTCATTCTAAGCCTAATGCTTAAAGAAATAGATCTAAACCTAGTGCTAATGCCTACAAGGGAAAAGGGGTAGAAGGAAACTGAAAAGAAATAGGGTGATACACCAGATTTAGTGAGTGATGATGATCTTGGAAGAGACACAACAATGATCTCAATCATGAAGGGAGTTCACATAGACTTATAGGGCTGAATGAGGCTTCGGTATGAAGGTCTAACCTATAGAGGAGCCTCTTTACTCATAGAACAAATTATAACTTCAAGTAAAACACAGAAATCAGGACATAAGAGAGGCAAGAAATCATGCGTATATTGATCATGAAGGTCAGAAACCATTACAATATAGAACAATCGGTAGCAGATAAAGACACATTATAGCTAATCACATGCATTTGGTGGATTGATAGGAAGACAACAAAGGCCAGATTCAGGCACAGTGAGTCACATTCCCATAACCCTACAATTACACTAAGAGGTATGACTACAAGAAATTTGGTAGCGTAACAGCCCAAAATTACCATCCTCCTTTTAATAATGAGGTTACAATGTCTTTTATATCAAAGTCTTGTGCAGGGGATGCTGAAGTAGATGCACAAGATCCCAGGAATACGAATGTAGCCATCAATGCAAGGGTAGGAAGGAATGATGAGGAGGATAGAGACCATGCCTTTGGTAGATCCACAAATTTAGAAAAGGTTGCCCATACGCAAGATAAGACATGGCATTGAAGAGAAGAGCCCAAAAGTCTTTGCAGACCATAGGGATATCCACCAGCAAGCTAGAGAAGTCAATCACATTGAAGAATAGGGCCATCCACCATGAATTGTGAGTACAGAGTTCACCAACCAGAATTACTGTGAAAGAAATGGCCTTTGCACACGCCAAAATGGTCGCTGAGACGTCCTGTCGGCCAAGCATGCATATACAGATCATATCTTGAAAGTGAGGATAATTCCATCAAAAGCTTGCTAGATGAAAGAGGAGGCAAAAATAAGCACTTTTGCCTTTTGAAGCATGTTGAAATTCCTCCAGATGAGGGAGATATCTGTGGTCAAAGTTGTGGTCAACTGCATCTTGTCCTTTGTATATCGCTTTGCACATGCAATTGTATCACCATTTGAATCGGCGTTTGAATGTGCCTTTGAATCTCCTTGATACGTGTCATCATTCCATTGGCTGCTAAGTTAAACCTGGAGTCCATCGCTACACAACAGACTGTCGGGGAGACCTCAAACTGAGTCATACCGATATGCAAAAGTCTTACCAATGACCCCTTGTATATTCTTGTGCATATATAGATGTATCGGGCTATCAGGGAGACCCTCAAACATGTCTCACTGATAGGCCCATCTCCCACTGACATACATTTGTATGTGCATCGGCCTATCGAAGAGACCTCAGAAAGTGTCTCTTCGATATACAATTTTCTTGCCGATGAGCCTTTGTATTCCTTTGTATCTGAATGCAATTCATTATACAATCACGGACCCCACCGCTGAGTTTACCAAGTTTAATTTTTAGTCGGGTCCGCATTGTATCTTCACCTTTGTATCATCTTTTGTATATCGTATATTTAATGCAATATACAACCGCAGACCCCACCTTTGCAAAACCAAATTGCATTTTTCCCTCAGGTCTACCTATGCATTCGCTTTTGTATCCCGCCTTGTATATTGCATATACATTGAGCTATTGGGGAGACTTTGACTTGAGTCATACCGATATGCAAAAGTCTCGCCGATGTGTCTTTGTATCTTCCTTTGTATCTGACCTTGCATATGACTTTGCATCGGCCTATCGGCGGGACCACAAACCAAGTCCTGCTGATACACAAAAGTATCACCAATATGTCTTTTGTATCCTTCCTTTGTATCTACAATTGTATATGTGATACAAACATATATACATACAAGATACATACAAAGATGACTAAGTATAAAACTGAGAAATATCTGCAATGGAAGGCACTTGAAGACAAAGGATTTCTGGGTTTTCCTGGGTTTTCTGCAAGGATACTCCAAGTGAGATTTTGGGAAATTTTGCAAGGCACAGCATGGGGAAATACAGTATTTAAGCCTTTCCTCCTTCTATTTAGGCTTTCTTTGATCAAATTTCTTTGATAGAAGGAGGGGAACATGAATATTTTGGGGCCAAGCAAAATATGACAACATTTTTGGTGACTTTCGGGGATGTTTGCCTGTAAAACATTAGATCAGTGGCCTTATACATCCATTGGGCATGGAGTCAAAAGTGACTGAAATAAGAATAGAGGAGCTGGAACACTGGGCAAGCTACCAAGCCAAAATAAAAAAAACAACAAGCAAGCATGTATCTCTTAATGAGAATACAACAGAGTGCAAAGGCACTTATTGAAAAGAAACCTACCTTATTTACAAGACCTCACAACTATGCTAAAAGTAGGGCTTGAGATGAATCCCATTGACTGGGATGGGCATGACCTCACCATTCAGCCTAGAAAGTTGAAATGCATTAGGTTGCTTGCAACTGATGATGATGTAAGGGCCACTCCATAGGGTATCAAAATTTGAATGTTTTCTAGCTTTGGCTCTATTTGCATCCCACTTCAGCACTATATCTCCTTCATTGAATGTTCTGTCAGTAGATTTTCTGTCAAAGGTTCTCTTAACTTGGTCTTGGTGAGCCTCAAGAGTCCTCATAGTAGCATCTCTTTTCTCTGCAAGTTCCATCAACTCTGCAAGTCTGACCGTCATGGCATCATTTTCCATTAATTCTAGTTGTTGCACCAACTCAAGAGAAGGAAGCTCCAATGAAAATGGAACCTTTGCTTCCCTTCCGTATACCAGTATGAAAGGGGAATTACCTACGGCTCTTTTGGGAGTGATTCTGTCATCCCAAAGAGCAGTCTTCAACTTAGAATGCCAAGTCCTTTGATTATCTTCTATGGTCTTCTTGATGATCTTGATCAAGTTTTTGTAGGTGGACTCAGCCAAACCATTGCCTTGAGGATAGTAATTCGATGAGGTCTTCATGTACACTCCATAATTCAGTGCCCATTCACTGACATTTGCACCTATGAAGGCTTTAGCATTATCAAAAATGATAGTGGATGGAACACCAAACCTTGTAGCAATATCCTCAAGGAAATCCACAATAGATGCTTCTGTAGCATCCTTCAATGCAACTGCCTCTGTCCATCTAGTGAAATAATCAGTGGCTGTAAGGATCCATTTATGGCCTACACTGGAAGGGGGATTGATCACTCCAATGAAGTCTAAACCCCATTAAGCAAAAGGCTGATTTGTTTGGATTGGATGAAGGGGGAGAGCTGCCAGTCTCTGCTTTCTAGCAAATAATGCACATTCTTTACATTTTCTGATCCACTTATGCACATCATTGAATAAATCAGGCCAGTAATAACCAACCCTCATGATTTTCATTGCAGTTGTTTTGGGAGAATAGTGTCCACGAGTAGGGCCACTATGAAATTCTTCTAGTACTCTTGAAATTTGATCTTGCGTCATACACCTAAGAAGAACTCCACTGATGTCTTTTCTAAATAAGACACCATCAATAATAACATAGGGGATGGATTGGAGTCTGAAATACCTTCTTTTTTATTTTTTCAATCCATCTAGACATCTACCTGATTGCAAAAATATGATCATGTCATGATACCAGTCAGCTGGAGTATGAGGCTCAACTGGTTGTGCCTACCCTCGAACACATACGGCTTCACTTCTATCTTTTACGTCTGCCGCCATTTTTTCACATAGACCCTTGTCGTGAACCAGTCTGGTAATGCTAATGTTGATGTCATACTCCATTACCTTGGTGACCACCCAGCTCTTTTCTCGTTAATATCCTTGCTCAGGAGAAACTCTTTGGCGCTAGGGTGATTCACCATCAATTGAATTTTGCTGTTGGAGACCATATGTCTGAACTTCTTCAAGGCTTTGACCACAACAAATACTTGTCTTTCTATGAAGTCATAATTCAATTCATATCCCTTGAGAGGCTGGTTGAAGAAAGCAATTGGTTGCTCCAACTTCTCCTCATTTTGTTGCGTCAGGACACCTGATATACCCTCCTTGCCTCCAAAGGCATACAAGAGGAAATCTTTCTCATAATTAGGATTTATCAGTGTAGGAGCTTGTGCAATAGCTTGTTTGATAGCTTCAAAACTATCCCTACCTTATTTGGACCATGTGAAAGTAGTATTCTTTTTTAGCATAGTTGTGAGGAGTTTTGCTATTAAGGCAAATTAGGTATAAACCTTCTCACAAAGTTGATCTTTCCCAGGAAACTCTGCAGACCTTTCTTATGGCTAGGAAGTGGAAGAGCAAGAATGGCACTTGTTTTCTTTGGATCAATGGCCAATCCTTCTTTGGAGACCACATGTCCTAGCAATTTACCTTTAGGGATAGCAAATATACACTTCTTGGGATTTAGTGATATCCCAAACTCTCTGCATCTTTCAAAGACTTTTCTCAAATGACCCAAATGGTCAGCTGCATGCTTAGAATACACTGTCAAATCATCAAGATACACCAAGATAACATCATTGATCAGGCCTTTGAAAGCCAAATCCATTGCTCTTTGAAAGGTGGCTCCAACATTTGTCAATCCAAAAGGCATCTTTTGATAGGCCAAAGTACCTCAGTTGGTGGTAAAGTTCATTTTGTACTAATCTGATTCCTTCACTAGGATCTGATTGTAGCCTAAGTAGCCATCTAGGAGTGAAAACCTTTTAGCACCTGTTACTGTTTGTAGGATCTGCTCTATGGAAGGGAGTGGATAGTGTTCCTTAAGTGAGGCCTTGTTCAAGTCTCTAAAGTCCACACATAGTTTGATTTCTCCATTCTTCTTCCTGACTGGAACTAAGTTAGCTACCCAAGATGAGTGTTTGATAGGATAAATGATTTTGGTCTCTATGAGTTTGGATAGTTCATTTCTCATTAAGGGCTCAATTTTGGGGTTGGCTGGCCTTTGCTTTTGGCGGATAGGCTTGGCATTGGGATCTAGGTCAATGGTGTGCTAAATTAAACTAGGATCAAAACATTTCAAATCCCTATAATCCTAAGCAATTAGATCATTAAATTCATCACAAAGCTAAATGAAACCTTGCCTTTCAGCCTGACTATTTACCTTTCCACGCTTTAAGAATTTGCCATGTGCAACCTCCACCTCTTCATAGTCCTATTTTTTGATTGTCATATGCATCTTTTCTTTCTTTGACTAATCATCAGCACCAAATATGCTTTCTAGGGTGATTAGTCCTCTTGGCAATTTGTTAGTCTTTAGCTGGATGATCTGATCACCATATTGTTCTTGCAAAATTGACTGATTTTTGGCAGCAAACTCTGCCTCATCTTGCAAGAAGCTCACAATTTACTGGTCACTATCAAACACTTGCCAGCTTATCACATTGTCAGGCACAACAAGCCTAACCACAATCTTTACATGCTGATTTGAAACTTGTTTGACATTATGAGGAATATCAAACTGGGCACCAATTGTAGCTAACCTATCAGCATTCTTATTTTTCTCTCTAGGGATTGCCTGAATGTTGAAGGCATAAAAGTCTTCAATCAGGTCCCAGACTCTGTGTTTGTATGACTTTAGCAAGTCATTCCTTGAAGCACTCAATTTTTTGATTTGGTGAACAACAAGTTCACTATCACCAAATACTTGTAACATTTCTATTCCTCTTTTTTGAGCTAGTTGTATGCCCTGAATCAAGGCTTCATATTCAGCCATGTTGTTAGTACAGCCAAATTGCAGTCTGAATGAAGAGAAATACTTTTCTTTTTGGGGTGAAATCAATACAACCCCAACTCCTGCTCCATTTTTGCTTCTGGAGCCATCAAAATACATCTTCCATATCCCTTTTGGATCTGATCTTTCCTTTTCAAGATTGGGGATAATAGCATCCTCCTCATGGATATAATAAGTACCCAGCCCTGTATCTTTTATATAATTGGGAGTGTCAAACTGAAAGCAATCGGTCCACTCATCAAGTAGGATATCTGGTACTTCATCCACTGGAGTGGCAGCCTCATGTCTGCTGTTATCTTTTTCTTCCCCATCATGTATTGTGCAATTCATGTTGTCAGGGTTCGGAGAGTAGGGCTCTATATGGTCTTTGGCAATTGGTTCAGCACTAAGGGTCACTTTGGTACCATATCTAGTTCTAAAAAACATATGTGACCAGTCAGATGATAAATATCCACCTATTTTTGCAGTGAAATCCCTAGACAAATAGATACCAAAGTATGCAGGGAGGTCAATAACAAATATGTCTTATGAAATAGAGCATCCAGTGCATGCATGTAAGGTGAGCTCTATACCTTTAATAACACCTACTATCTTGACAACAGTACCATCCAATTGCACTACACCCTTGTTTACAGGCTCATACTCTATTCCTAATCTTTCAACAATAACCTTTGGCATGACAGAGTTACCCGCACCTAAATCTATCATACAGTTATGTAACAATTTATCACCTATGACTAGGGAAACATAGAATGGAGGGGGCTTCTTAGCTTTGCTTGTACTTACCTCTTCCTTGGGCTGACATAGATTAATTGGGGCAGCAGTCTTTTCACTTGACAATTCTACACCGTCATGACTGATATCAGTTAGAGCCTCCTAGAGCAAGTTCCTTTGAGATGGAATCATCAATACATCCCACATGATGACACCTATGTTTGTTTTCTTCATCTGCTCCACTATATTGAAAGGTGTTTGGCTGCCCTTTTGAGATGTTTTAGTGACTACAGGGTCACTTCTCTTTCGCTGTTCTTCACTTGGTCTAACTGTTGAGGCTGAATTAGCCTTACCAATAGTTGGATCTGCTTGTTCTAATGAAACAACATGCACCTTTTCCTTTGCAGTTTGGATTGGGTTTACATTAGGGATAGATGCTTGGCTGATTCCAGGCACTGATGTGTCTTCAACAACCTCCTCTTTGATCTTGTATTGAATGCAACCGGACCAGAACCTTGATTAACACAACAGTGATCATCATAAGTCCAATTCATCAGAGTTGCATCATTTTGCATCTGTTCTTGACTGTCAACCACTCCTTGATTGATGTTAACCTGATGCTCCGAGCTTGATGGCTGATCTTGCACTGTCAAAGTGTGACTGAAATATCCTCCTTGGCACAAATTTTGGTCATGTCACTGATTGCAAGGGTGACACCAGTCACTATCTTGAGCTAGATTGTTCTGGATCGGCACAAGGGGCCCTGAAGTGGTAGCTGCATTAGGATTAACAACATTGAGAGGTCTAATGTAGCTAGGCTGCCCTTGCCTTTGCACATTATGCTGATATGGCGGCCTATTCTATTGATAACATTGATTGAAGGGTTGATAATGTTGGTTAGGGGTCTGATATGGTTGGCTTGGTTGTGTGATCTGCCTCTTTGCCAATGTTAATTCATTAGTTAACTTTCTGATCTGAGCATCCCTCTCCTCTATTTGTTGAAATTTTGGTGAAGCTAGAGAGGGGATAGGGTTGACTGCAGTAGGAATTGGAGCAATAAGAGCAGGTTGCATGATAGGGGCTTCTGCAAATAGAGGCATAGGTGGCCTTGGAGCAATCTTCCCTACCTGAATTAGGCAATTTTATGCCCTAATGGCTGTATCATAGGCATCAGACAAGACAACTCCACCCATAGATTGAATCATAACTGCAATATCAAGGTTTAAGGATCTCAAATAGTATATAAATGCAGTGTTAGGAGAGGGCTTCACTAGCTGAGGGATCATATCCCATGTCTTCTGAAAATGGTAGTTGAAATCTACCATGTACTCATGTGGAGCTCTCTTGATGGAGGCCAACTGCTCCATAAGTGACCAATGGTCACTTCTATCTTCAAAGTGCTGGCACAATTTAGTGCCCAAGTCATCCCAGTTATGTATTGAATTAGGTTGGAGGCCTCTATACCATTGTAAGGCCTTGCCTTTGAAAGAAGAGGCCAGCAATATCACAACCATGTTGTCAGCAGTGACATGGTGGACTGAACAAACATTGGTAACATCTTGTATGTGCTCAACAGGGGTGGTAGAGTTCTCACCATTAAAAAATGGTATAGCCTTCAAGGCTGATGTAGGAATTTCATCATACTGGGTTAGGTCCAAAGGGCTATCTCCATGAAATGCAACAAATGGTAGATTTCTTGCCATGTTAGGTATATTCAGGTTTATAACAAAGGGAATATGAAGGGCTCTGATTGAATGTTGAGACCTAACCTAAAAATCTAATGGAGGAGAAGTGGACTGTGTCCTTGAATGGTTTGAATAATTTTCCCTCATAGGGGATCTAGATAACCTTCTTCTCCTTCTTCTAGTAGCAAATGAAAGTTCAATGAAGTGGAAGTTACCTTTAGAAGAAGACCTTGTTTGCACAAGCATGAAACGTTGAAATATATTGAAGGAAATGGATTAGCAGAGAGTTGCCAGGTGTCTGTTCACTTTCACAAAAGCATGTAGACCTAGAGTGACACCAAATCCTCAATCTAGCTCTCACTTAGAGCAAAGTGGTCCCACCGGGTGTGCCAGAAACTGTTGTCACCTAGAATTGCACCCTGCATGGAGAGAGTCCAAGTATTCTATGACACAATGGGAATGATCTCGAGGTGTGGGACCTTGCAAACTGAGATCAGACATCCAAAGAAGGCTGGTTCCTCATTCTAAGCCTAATTATTAGAGAAATAGATCTAAACCTAGTGCTAATGCCTGCAGGGGAAAAGGGGTAGAAGGAAACCGAAAAGAAATAGGGTGATACACCAGATTTAGTGAGTGATGATGATCTTGGAAGAGACACAACAATGATCTCAATCATGAAGGGAGTTCACATAGACTTATAGGGCTGATTGAGGCTTTGGTATGAAGGTCTAACCTATAGAGGAGCCACTTTACTCATAGAACACATTATAACTTCAAGTAAAACACAGAAATCAGGACATAAGAGAGGTAATAAATCATGCGTATATTGATCATGAAGGTCAGAAACCATTACAATACAGAACAACCGGGAGCAGATAAAGACACAGTATAGCTAATCACATTCATTTGGTGGATTGATAGGAAGACAATGGAGGCCAGATTCAGGCACAGTGAGTAACATTCCCATAACCCTGCAATTACACTAAGAGGTCTGACTAAAAGAAATTTGGCAGCATAACAACCCAAAATTACCATCCTCCTTTTAATAATGAGGTTACAATGTCTTTTATATCAAAGTCTTGTGCAGGGGATGCTGAAGCAGATGCATAGGATCCCAAGAATATGAATGCAGCCATCAATGCAAGGGCAGGAAGGAATGGTGAGGAGGATAGAGACCATGCCTCTGGCAGATCCACATCTTCAGAAACGGTTGCCCATACGCAAGATAGGATAGGGCATTGAAGAGAAGAGCCCAAAAGTCTTCGCAGACCACAGGGATATCCACCAACAAGCTAGAGAAGTCAATCGCATTGAAGAACAGGGCCATCCACCATGAATTTTGAGTACAAAGTTCACCAACTAGAATTACTGCAGAAGAAACGGCCTTTGCACACGCCAAAATGGTCGCTGAGACGTCCTATTGACCGAGCATGCATATATAGATCATATCTTGAAAGTGAGGATAATTCCCTCAAAAGCCCGTCAGTTGAAAGAGGTGGCAAAAATAAGCACTTTTGCCTTTTAAAGCATGTTGAAATTCCTCTAGATGAGGGAGATATCTGTGGTCAAAGTTGTGGTCAATTGCATCTTGTCCTTTGTATATTGCTTTGCATATGAAATTGTATCACCATTTGAATCAACCTTTGAATGTACCTTTGAATCTCCTTGACACATGTCATCATTCCATTGGCCGCTGAGTTAAACCTGGAGTCCATCGCTGCACAACAGACTGTCGGGGAGACCTAAAATTGAGTCATACTGATATGCAAAAGTATTGCCGATAACCCCTTTAATATTCTTGTGCATATATAGATGTATTGGGCTATCGGGGAGACCCTCAAACGTGTCTCACCAATAGGCCCATCTCCCACCAATATACATTTGTATGTGCATCGGCCTATCGAAGAGACCTCAGAAACTGTCTCTTCAATATACAATTTTCTCACCAATGAGCCTTTGTATTCCTTTGTATCTGAATGCAATTTAATATACAATCACGGACCCCACCACTGAGTTTACCAAGTTTAATTTTCAGTCGGGTCTGCATTGTATCTTCACCTTTGTATCATCTTTTGTATATCACATATACAATGCAATATACAATCGGGGACCCCACCTTTGCAAAACCAAATTACATTTTTCCCTTAGGTCCACCTATGCATTTGTTTTTGTATCCGGCCTTGTATATTGCATATACATCGAGCTGTCAGGGAGACTTTGAGCTGAGTCATACCGATATGCAAAAGTCTCGCCGACGTGTCTTTGTATCTCCCTTTGTATCTGACCTTGCATATGACTTTGCATTGGCCTATCGGCGGGACCACAAACCAAGTCCTGCCGATACACAAAAGTGTCGTCGATATGTCTTTTGTATCCTCCCTTTGTATCTGCAATTGTATATGCAATACAAACAGATATACATACAAAGATGACTAAGTATAAAACGGAGAAATATCTGCAATGGAAGGCACTTGAAGACAAATGATTTCTGGGTTTCCTAGGTTTTCTGCAAGGATACTCCAGGTGAGTTTTTGGAAAATTTTGCAAGGTACAACATGGGGAAATGTAGGATTTAAGCCTTTCCTCCTTCTATTTAGGCTTTCTTTGATCGAATTTCTTTGATAGGAGGGGAACAGGTATATTTCAGGGCCAATCAAAATATGACAACAATTATAAATATTAATGTTATTTTGATTTATATTTAAATGGTGTATTTTATATTAATTAATAATAAATAAGTGTTTTCTTATAAATATTATTGCTTGAAAAATAATATCTAATTTAGATTTAAAACAATTATGTTTAAATTAAAATAGTTATATATATAATTTTATTATTATTGCAAATACTTCTTGTTGATTTGAGCAATTATATATTATTTAAAATAAATAGATTATATTAATATATTACTATTATATTTATAATCTAATTAAAAGAATTAAAAGGAAATATAGAAGTGCTTTCATATATATATATATATGAAGTGTTTTCGTTATTTGATTGATTATATATTGTTATTCATGTGAGATATAAATAAAAATTGTTTTTCTTTATTTTATACTGAAAGGCATAACCTACAGTGGCAACATGTGAGTGTGTTAAGAAAAACAACTTTCGAAACATTAAAAAAATAATAGTTGACAAATGCAACATTAATAATTAAAACATATATAAAATATAAATGTTTGAAAGTCTCCCAAAACAACCAAAAACTAAAATCAATAATTACAAACAAAAATAAGAAGCCACAAAATCAAGAATAACGAAAAATCACAGGTATGATGATTTGCTAGAATAAATAATGGTGTTAATCATGTATGCATAAATCATTTCATATTGCTACAATACTAAAAAATTCAAATTAATTGGTAAAATATTAAAAAAATGTGGATTTTGTTTTGTTTTCTATAAACTTTAGTTACTATTAAAAAGTTATTTTGTGTTGTATAATATTTAGCTACTGTTTGAAATTTTTTTGGTTTTATTAACTAATCCTTTTATTTTTAATATAGATTAAGACTTTTTTATTTTAAAAATATATGTAAACAACTAACCCAAAGTTTGTAGCTTTTGTATTACTACATATAGTGCTGTAAATTAAAACCCTAATTTATAAAATATTATTTTAGGGCACTATATTAAACCCTATATTATTTATTTGATGCTTTAAAAATATATTAAGAGAACTAACTTTCAAAAAATAGAAAAAAAAATACTTATTCGGTTTAAAATTCACTCAAACATATATACACATAGTAAACCAATCAAACATTATTTGTTCTAAATTTATGGCACTATAGTTTATTAGGGTTTAGAATTCACACAATTATATAGGTTTAGAATTCATCATCATCACTTTTAACCAAGATTTTTGTAGAACTATATTTATAAAGTCATAAATTTATAAAATAAAAATGAAACCCTAATAAAATATAATGTTATAAAATATTATTTAGGACACTTATTTTTATAAAACAGAAGCTGAAAAAGAAATAAATTAAATTTTATTATGTAGAAAATAAAATAAAATAAAATTGATGCCTCCATAGTAAAATCTATAAAATATAACTTCTCTGATTGTTGAATATACTTTGCTCTTTTTTTTTAATTTATATGATATAAATTAAATTTAAATTAAATTTTATTAAACTGTATTTTATTAGGGTTTTATCATATGAAATAAAAAGGAGCAAAGTATATTCAACAATCTTCTTCCAATTTAATTTAATTTATTTATTTTTTTCCACATAATAAATTTAATATATATTTTTTTAAAAAACTAGCATATCTATATTTAAAATATATATCTAAAATATGCCAAGAGATATCCTTCTCGAGGCGCCTATTCCACCTATGTGTGGATATCTCTTGACGTATTTTAGATATATTTTTTAAATATAGATATGCTAGTACTTATAGGATTTATAATTAATGAATAATGTTGACAAAATTTAACATAATATTTTATATTAATTTTTAAAAAATTGAAAGATAAATAATAATAAATAACTTCACAATTGTGATGTTTAGTAAATAAAAAATTATAGATAATAGTTTTTAACTAAGTTAAAAATAAATATTTTTTAAATGGCTTGGCTTTTTCACATAAATAATATTTTTTATTATTTATTAAAGAATATGAATGTTAATAGTTGGAAAAATATATATTGAGATTGATTTTTAAAATACTAAGATGGTAATTGAAGATAATAAAATGAGTGTAGTGTTTAACTTCATTTTTCCTTCAATAGTGCTTTAAGAACCTCCCTCCATTTTAGGGGCCATGAGTGGTAATTACGCCGTAGCACGGGGTGAAATGGCATGTGTGTGTTAAGAAAACAACTTTAAAAACATTAAAAAAAATTAATAGCCAACAAATGCATTAATAATTAATAAATTTAATATATTTATTTTTAAAAAACTAGCATATCTATATTTAAAAAATATATCTAAAATACGACGAGAGATATCCTTCTCGAGGTGCCTATTTTTTAATCAATTTACCACACATAGGTGGAATAGGCCCTCGAGAAGGATATTTCCTGGCGTATTTTAGATATATTTTTTAAATATAGATATGCTAGTTTATTCACTATAAAAGATAAAACATTATATTAACCTATATTATAAATAGAGGGTTAAAAATATAATAATAAGATAGTTATTTCCATGCAAAAGGGAGGAGCGATAGTAAGAAGTTCTTTTACTATTTATTTTGTAAAAAGATCCATTATTTTTGGAATGAAGAGCGCCATGCAAATTGGCAATAAAACTAGCAGTCAAAACTTAATCAAAGGAATATATGAAGGCAAGAACAGAAAGGAAAAAAAAAAGGATGTTTTTAAAAACCAGTCAAAACTAGTCATAGAAAAACAATGATAACTTTGTCATTTCTCAACAAAATTTAAAACCATACATTGTTCTGGAAAGCTAGCGAAGGGGAGAACAAAACCCAAAAGGGCTTTGAGGATATTCACAGTAGTTAGTGAGCAATTTAGCAAAAGGTGGACATGATTTATTTTAGGCGTGAGAAAAGCACATGGATTTCAGCAGAAGAGGAAGATCATCATTGTTTTTCTGAGCATTGATAGGACAGAGGAGGGTGTTCATTCTTTAGCAACGACAGTAGTAAATTCATTCCCCGGTAAGCAAAATAAACTGGGTATTTCTTCCTTGTTTTGATTGCAATAGATTAAGGTTAAATATGACTGTTAAACATGTGTTTTGCTAGCCTGCATCATGATAGTTTTCTGGGCTTGTTTCCTGTTTGGTGGTCTGCTAATGATTAGCCCAAAATAATAAGTTTTATGATTGTTATAAACCTACCTCTTGGCCGCTGGTTAGTAGCTCATGATTAAGTATATATATTCTATGTCTTGCTTGATCGGCCTTATAAATCTCGATGGCCATTTATCTTTTCTTTTGGCCTACTGAACGCTGCCTTGGTGGCATCTGTTTGGGTGACGACCTGAGTTGTCTCTGTGTTCCTTATTTTTTCTTGATTTATTCTAGTGAATCTCCTTGACCATTATCACAACCACATGGAACCATAGCTAACAAATTATGATCATTGTTAAATTTAATCTCTGGCAGTCTTAATTCTTGTTGTTTGCTTTTTCTGTAATTGCTATTAAAAACTTTATATTAGGTTCCTGTTGCAGGTCATTTAATTCTGTATAGATCCTCAAAAATGGGTTCCTTTAATCTGAACTATAAAGCTCATGAAGTCTGAAGTATAAGGTTCCTGCCTTAGCAAGTTTAAACCTTCCTATCTCAAATTTAAGTACCTGTTGTAGCTGTCTTTTTATCTATTTTATTGTTTTTCAAAGACCTATTTTAGTTACTATCATTTGTGTGACAACAAACCTGTTATAAACTTTGTTCTTCTTATTTAAACTGTCATAGTTCCTGTCGCAGTTGTGACAGTAAGACTGTGGCTTATTTCTTTAACTTCCTGTCACAGTTTTGACAATAATCTTGTTTAAATGATTTAGAAAACCTATTACCTTATGAATACTAAATGAAATAGTTCCTGTCAGAGTTATGATAGTAAGAATGTTGAATGACTTAGAATACTTATCATGTTACAAAATTTGAATGAATTAGATTTAGGTTAAATAATCTTTCCCTATTATGTTTGTTGTGAATGAAGTAAATATTATGTGGATATATAATAGTTCTTGTAACAAGCTTTCTTGAACCGAAATGATACACTTGGTTATAATTAGAAAACTTATTATATTATGAGTGTTTGATTAAAATATGGACTAGGAAAATTAAATCAATTAATAGTCCTATAGACACAATTTGCATGATTAAATAATATGTCTTTGATGAATTACTTGCTTGAAAGTGTACTCTCGTTGGTTGAGTAAAGAAAGGAATTAATAAACTGTATTTAGGTAAAAGATTATGTTATTGACTTAGATATGAAATCTTAGATCGAACCTTTAAAATCATTGAGCATAATTACTATTTGGATATCTATGTAAACACCATCTTATATATTACTAGCACCTATTCTATTTAAAATTGAATTGTTTTTCTGTTGATTGTGCATGAAAACACATTGTTGAAGTGGAGTTGACATACATCATTATTGATTTTATTGCTTGAATTGTATTTTCATTGATTGTGCAATGGGAAAGGGATTATAATGGTTTAGGCGAATATAGGATATTATCTATTATATTATTTATTATGTTTGATAGGGGTGGCTTTTGGGCTAGGATGTCGAATGTGGATTATCAGAGATGACTTTTCCTCTTTTCAGGAATTGAACAAGTAACTATTTTTCTAAGGCTTAGATCTAAGTGAGCAGTCATTAAAAAAGATGAATATTTTATCTAGCAAAACTTTATTGATATATATCTCTGCCACATCTTGTAGTGAGACAATCTGTATTTTCATTATTTAGAATTGCACATTAGACTTTAGGTTGCATCGGGTGCCCCCTCTTGCCAATTATTTCTAGATAGCTAGACATTTTGTGTAGGGCTGGGTTTCCTTAGTGTCATGAAGGGATCCAGGGAAGCGTAATTGCATCATGGTTGGGTGGAAAAGCACCTGAGCCATGTTCCTGTCTCTCGGCTTGCAGGAGGACCGTTTGGGTTCGTGGTGACTGGAGAGTTTGTTTGATTTATTATACTTGTACATATTTATTGTAACTTGTGAATGGATGAATTATGGCATGAAAGCCAATTGGACTTTTTACATTCTTTTATAGTGCTATCACCTAGATTAAGCACGTAATTATGTAAGATTTATTGACTTTTATTGATTCATATTTATGAGATTTATCTTTTACTTGAGATGTGGTAATTAAGTGGATTGTTTACTTCATGTAACTTTTGTGATGGAATGAGTACTTTACATTTGGTATTAGAGTACGGTTCCAACATTGGGAGCTCTGGGTGTGTGTGTTGCTTAGTTTGATCGAGCATGTGTGGGTCCTTGTGTGATGGCACAATGTGAGTAGCATGTGCCTTCTTTTGTTGTGTCTTCCTTGCATGTGTGTGGTGAGGGACACATTGATTATGGGGTTAGATAGACCCTGGTGGGTGCTTAGAAGTTGCTAGACTGTATGTCTTTGTATGATGATTGTGATTCCCTTGAATGGGAAGACACCTTTGCTGTTGACATCATTGAATGATGTTTGTATGGTTAAGAAGAAATGATCTTATGATATAGATGTGTTTGGAGTCTTAGAGGACTTGTTTGTTTGTGTGATTGAGTGTGTTCTCTTAACTTGCCCCAATTTTGGTACCAAGTGTAGTGTAGAATCATACTCCCTCTCTAGTGGCTAGAATTAGTCATGTAGTATATGTAATGTGAAACTTTTGAATTTTGATATTTATTTATTTGACTTTGATAATTTCTCTAAATGTTGTAAAGACCAACATTGAAATTTTATTTTTATTTATGAAAAAGTATAGCCATCAAAATTTGATATTTACTTATCTTGTGACCTTGATGGTCATGTTGGATTTACTGTTGAAATTGCGTGCATTTTTATGCCTTATTGTTGGAATTGACTTTCTTTTCTTTGGAATTTATTTATTTATTTATTATTGGTGGCTATGCTTGAATGTTTTAAACTATTGGTCATATATCATGTTATGTTTTCTATTATGTCCATGATGGGCCTTTGATAGGTTGTGTAAGGGAGTAGAATGTGGAGAATACACTGTTTCGTAGCGAGTGTGTTACTAAGAGTTTTGGTAGATTAAATTATTTAATTATTGTTAGATGCAACAAACATTGTTTGAAGTGTTGAGGAAGTTCTGAAATAGATTTTGGTGTCACTATGGATCACTTAAAGTAAGTTGAAATTTTGTTTGAAGTTAAAGGTTTATGGGGTGAAAAGGAATTTTTGAAAGAAGAATTGGAAAAAGTTAATAAAGAATTGATGAATGTTAAAAAGATTTATATATAATATATGGAAAGAATAAAGGAGTTAGGAATGGAAAAGTATGAAATTTATATGAAAATGATCTTCTGGAAAAAAAAAGTTTGGTGAAAGTTCAAGAGAAAAATGAAGAATTAGAAGAAGAGTTGAAGTTGTTTGATAAGGTTAAAGAAAAAAAAGGAATGAAGATTTGCAAGAAAAGTTGAAGAAGCTAGAAGAAGAAAATTCAAAATTGATAGATCAAAATGATGAGTTAAAACAATTTTTTGCAGGATGCCAAAAACAAAATGAATGTTGAAATCAAGCTGTCAGTTTGTGAAGTCTCATGTGACATAGATGATTTGTTTTCTTTAGATGATTTTACATTGTTCCCATTGTGATAGAGAAGGACATAGAAAAGAAAATTGTTAGAATTTAGATCCTTGCAAAATTTGTGGTTTGAAAAAAAATCGTAGTGAAAAGACATGTTGGAGTAGAGAGTTAAAAAAAATGAATCTATGACAAGTTGTTTGAAAATGAATTGTGGTTGGATAAATGTATTTGACTGGAAAAAGATCACAGGTATGTTTCAAATGTTTTATAGACATAAGTCTTCTCATGTCAAGAAAAAGGAAAAAAGAATTGAACAACAGAAACAAAACAACCAAATATAGCAAATAGCCAAGTGCAGAGAATAGTAAAGAAATTGAATTGTTTTAGCATTTTGTAGAAGCACGAGGAAGACAAGGAAGAGATTTCCATAAATTTTGAATTGTAGATTAGGTTGAAGATAAAGTTTGGTTGCAAGTATTGAAAGAGGAAATGGATTCCATTGATAGGAATGATATGGGTGGTATAGTTCAGAGGAGTTGTTTGCACAATGGTTGGATATGACCTAGTTGGTGTACCTTTGGGGTATTGTCTTGTTGTTGGAGACTTTGACCTAGTGTCAGTTTGTGAGGACTGATCTTTTGATATTATATTGTGTTACCATGAGGTTGCGTGTGCATTATGAAGATTGATACATGTTTGTATGAGTCTATGATGAATTGATTTTGCCTCATTTGGTGTACATTAAAGATGTGATTGTTATTCTTATGCTAGAATGAATGTGACTGAGTTAGTTGTGCCATGTGTTGGATTAGATACATTAAATTGGTAGTTGTGCCATGTGAATTGGTTGATATACTTGGATTTATTTGATAGACGCAATGTTAAAAGAGAAATAATGATGTTCTTCTGTATAGGATGAGCAGGACCAATAGTTTGGTGGATGGTGCCACATGGGAGGATGTAAAGGGCATTAATAAAGATGTTTTGTTTGATTTGATGATACTTTGATTGATATAAGTGGTATACTTCTACTATTTAGTATGTGTGTGATAAGATATCAGGACAATGTCTCTTCCTAGTGGGGAAGGATGTCATATCTCATTTTTTGGACTTTATTATAAATTAGATTTTTGAACATTTTACTACGAATGTTTTTACTTTGAGTAAATTCCATGTAACACCCTGCTAATAAACCCTAGAGAATAGCTCAACTATGCAACCAAAAAGGGATTTTTTTTTTTAAAGAAAAGAATTAACAAAGAAATGTAAATCATATTTATTCACAACATCAAGTTAAGTTTTATCATCTAGGGATTCCACGACTGCATTACTAACAACTATTAACATGATCTAACCAATATTATGAATTAACTAACAACCATGGTTCATTCTAAATCTAATTGCATCAAATAGTAAATAAACACATACATTTCCATATTATATCATCAGATAAGTAATCATCAAGATCCTGTATAGGATTACAAGTACATATACAATTTTCCCTTACATGAGATTATATTATTACAATGTTACAATATCACCTTCCTGAATACATTGGGATGAATACATCAAGATAATAGTTCATAATTCAATTGATATACAAAACTAGAATATAATCATAAGCATTTATCTTCTCAAGCTAGAACAAGATCTAAAATTTGCCACACAAGGTACATCCTTCTTGCACACGAACAACAACAAGGGGAACCAATGGAGATAAAAGCACAACCACTTGACCATGTGGAACCCTAAGGTCCACCCCCTGTGCTAGGAGATAACAATAAGGTCCCACTAAGCAAAAATCCAAGAAGACAATAGGCTAATAGGTGCAAGGACTACACATGACTCAAATACAATACTGGTCAACAAAGACATCACAAGCAAATTAAACATCACTTAAACACTTAACTATACTTCCAGAGGCACTCACAAAATTGATGGAGGACATACAACTAGGGAGTGCTAGATTGCATTAGGGAGGAGTGTCATCACATAGCTTGTCATGGGTTGTTCTGGTAGGTCTTCCTAGGCCCCAGCCCCCATACTGGGTTGTCCTGATAGCCTCTCTCGACCCCTGGTCCCCATACAAACTCATGCAGAACCAACATACATTTCATGAAGACAAGGCAATTGATCTTTCCATTCCAGGCCTTCTCATCTCATCTCAAGCCTAAACGAGCACTTGAGCCATGAGTGAGGCATACTTTATCTTGATTAATGTGAATTCTACCCTTTCCCCCTAACTCATAATTAAGGTTATCACTGGATTAAGAAACTCTCCAATGGGTTGTCCTGGACACCTCTTTGGGTTCCTGCCCCCATTGAGAGCCACTACCCCTACTTGCAACTAGTAAACCCTATACAAGGCAAGGCATTAACCATCTTGCATGATTGTCATTAACACGCAAATCTATAAATAAAGCAAGACATTACTCATCTTTCACATTTATCACAAGCACATAACATAGAGCAAGGCATTATCCATCTTGCATAGTCAACATAAGCACATGAATAGGTACACTGAGCAAGGCATAAACCATCTTGGACATATATCATACAAACATGAATAGGAGGCAATATTTTAAAAATGCATTTCATTCAACTCACATGATGCATACATAGTCAACCCCCACACAATCACACCCTCCTAGGCCTGTGGAAACTATTTCCTCAAATGACACAAACACTTGACACCATTAAAACACAATGGTCACACATCACATTCACTTTCCAATGCACATCATAAACTAAGATCCCACAAATGCAACATATGATCTGATGCACTAATAATGGGTCTTAAAGAATGTAACATTAATTCCAATCATAGTCAATCATCCAACAAACATAAAGTGAATC
Source organism: Cunninghamia lanceolata (assembly GCA_027924645.1). Taxonomy (NCBI): domain Eukaryota; kingdom Viridiplantae; phylum Streptophyta; class Pinopsida; order Cupressales; family Cupressaceae; genus Cunninghamia; species Cunninghamia lanceolata. The sequence goes on along the minus strand of BSBN01000111.1, from coordinate 20,936,844 downwards.
TATCTCAAATGCAGAACAATATTATTCTAACTACTACTAGTAGTTGCTAATATGATCAAATGATATAAGTGCCATAAGTAACAATATTTAATCCATTCCTATGCTATTGGCAATATATAATATTAAGAGTCTTACTTAGACTAATTGCAAGGTTAACATTTAGTAGTTAAAAGTCATGGACTATTATCAACAACTCATCATTGAATGCTTTCTAATTAAAACCCAAAATTGATATTTCTACCTTAAATTAGAACTAGGTTGATTCTATTCCCTTCAAATATAATAAGTCTCAAAAATTATCATCCAATTTAATTCATTTTTCTTCTACCATAATCTAATTTTCAGATAAAAGATATAACTTGATAAATGTTATGTTATTTCTAATGCATTTAAGAGAATATAATCCAATTCCAACATAAACATTTTCATAATCACTACCCCATGTATGATTTCTAAAATCTTTTAAGTTATGTTTCTATTATTAAATCCAGATTAAACTATATTGCTAATTTCAAATCCGAAGAAAAGAACTAAAAAACAAGAATCAGTTTTTAGATAACAAAATATCATGTTCAAAGGCACTAAAATAAACCACTAAGAAAGAAACATACTAATATGATCGATTAAGATATGCAAGAACAGATACTATATCAGAAAGAATATAAATATAGAATGTTTTGATAATGATAAGAGATTTCAAAAAGGAAATGCTCTAGTAGACATGTATGCAAGAGTGAGAGCATAGACAAAGTGCATTAACTGTTCAACAAATTGCCTCAAAGAGATGTCAAATTATGGAATGCAATGATGAAAGGATATGCACAAAATGGATTTGTAGATTTAATAACAACAAAGATGGCATAGGAATGTCTGTCACTAATTGATACATATCTATGAATTGACAAATTGGGTATTGCTAATTTTTTGATATGATTTTCATAGATACAAGTTGAATCTTATATAAAAATTTTAGAGAAACCTAGTTTGAAAATATAGAGTTATTGGTGACGCAACTAACTGTTTTAATAGAGACAAAACAGGTGAGAGGTAGACAGTCACAAAATATTCATATCTCTAAAATGATAAACTGGGTAAGGCTAATTTTCGGATATGATTTAGATAACTAAGTCGTGAAATATATATAAAAAATTAAAGGAACCCAGTTCATGAAAATAAATTTATGGCTAACGCAACAGACTATAAAAACATAGATGAAATCGGTGAACAATAGATAGTCACAAAATATTCATATCTCCAAAATGACAAACTGGGTAAGGATGATTTTTGGATATGATTTAGATAACTAGGTCATGCACCATATATAAAAAATGTAGAGGATAAAAATGTAGAGGAACCTAGTTGGTAAAAATAAAGTTATAGCTAACATAACATACTGTAAAAATAGAGATGAAATCGGTGAAAGATAGATAGTCACAAAATATTCATATCTCCACAATAACAAACAAGGTAAGGATGATTTTCGGGTATGATTTAGATAACTAGGTCATGCACCATATATAAAAAATTTAGAGGAACCTAGTTTGTAAAAGTAAAGTTATGGCTAATGCAACAGACTGGGTTCAGAATATGTAGAAAAGAATTCACAAAATAATATAAAGCTTGCATATTACAAATTCATTTCACTAAATATAATGCAACAATAAATTAGATTCATATCTCAGTCCATACCTAAAATATTACTTCTATTACATCTTCACAAAATTCCTAGCTCACATCCATTTTCCCCGCAAGTCTTTTCTTTTGGAAGCTATGGTTTATGGTGCCAAAAGAAAAATGGAAACTCCCTGAGAGAGAGATCCTCAAAACATAAAATATATTCTCCTATTTGAAATGCACACTCCCCCCCAAATTATGTCTTGAGATTTCAAAAAAAAAGTTGAGCATGCATAACCACCCCCATGATTTCTTCCAGAAGATTCTCCTTATTAAAGGCAATAAATTTTGCCTTTATTACTTTCTTACAATTTGCTATTTTTAACCATATAATATTTTCTCTCTAATTTTATCTATTTTAGAATTTTCTATATATATAAGTTTTTATGACAACTCATAAATATTATAAATTTATTTTTATTGCCACTAACAAAACATTTACTTGTTTATAAAATATTTTTATTTTAATATTATCAATTATATCCCTATTTTAATAACACTTTATTTTTCCTCATTATAATTATTATTATTTATTGACCGTAAAATACAATATAATATAACTTCCCATAAACTTAAATTTACATAAAAGCATCTATATTTATCTATTTATCAAAAATGCCTTTTGAACTTACTAATTTTATTTTAATGCAACAATTGACCAAAGCATTAATCAAACAATTCCAAACAAAATAACCCAAATGCCAAACAATACCTGGCACTATGCACGATCGAAAAACATGACCACAACGACAGCGACTGACTATCATGCCCACACAGACAACATTGATTGGGTGCAAAATTGGATACTCATCCTTTTCAAGGATGATGGCTAACTAGGGGACCATATGGTATCTTCGTTCAATAGTTCCATTGGTTTTAAGGCACGCTCAGACCTGTCAATTCAGGTGGAGTCGATGTTTGATACCTGCAACCTACAGCACACAACACAGTTTATGCACAAGCATAATAATTATCAAATGGTCACGGAGTGAAAGAAAATCACAACATCGCCAGACGCTCATGAATGAGTGGTACGACATAGTCTTTTTTCACACCACACAATAATCAAATCATCCTATAATACAAAATCAATCACATAAAAATCAATTCTAACTTATGACAATCATAGTAAGATCAACATCATAATCACCTGAATGTAAAACAATGTCAGAGCATATGAATTATTAGTGTCGCAACAAGGATTATCAATAAAACATGCTAACTATCATATGAAACCACACATGAGGACAATCATGAATGTCACCAACTTGAATGTAGCATCTACCAACAACATATAATGTATAACATCAACTATCTAACATACCCTAAATATTCCTATTATTTTACCTTCATCTTCATGCTCCTTAGCCAGACTATCTGCACATCCAAGATGAGAATGGAGGGGCACTACATCCTCCCCCCTAAAACTTGACTTACTCCTGGAAGTCATAGACTAGGGTGGAAACATAACATATTAGTATTGCAATTTTCTATTGCCAACATACACATCCATATTAAGCCATTGCTCATAAGACAGGCACAATCGTTCAATAAAGACAAGAAGGACATGATTTCCCCACCTTAAGACATGTCATGTGATCTACTTATAACCAATCACATATATTTTGAGAATTTCAAACGATTTAGGGAATTGCATTCACATATTAACAAGGAAAAATACATCTCATCTCTTATTTCCACTATGGTTCTAACTAATTACCAAACATGCAAGTACAATTCTTTGCGGAGTCTTCCCTTGAACACACTACCAGAGGTTCGAAATGAACATGATAGAAACAATCACTTAACACAAAATGGGGCCAACAGAAACAAACATTCAGAATAACCACCATAGAAATTAAAAAAAAATGTAAACCCAAGTGGGCAAATAATCAAATTCAATTTTAAGTCACAAAATGTTGATAATTTTCAACAATAATTCAAGTATAAAGAAAGGAGTTTTGGTGGCCACTCCTATCATAAGAGAGTTCAAAGAAAATAAATTCACTATTAGCCCACCAAAAACACATAAAACAACTATCAAAAATTCCAAAACAACCAAATTACAAACAAATCCACATCACGGTGTGACTAATTTTAGCCACAAAAGGGAGTATCCTCTACACAACACCCAAGGACACAAGGTCCAGAATACGTTAGAGAACGTACACCAAACACACGGACAATTAAGTTATCTAAATCTTCTTATCTAAGCAATTTTTATACAACGATTTAAGGCAAAACAGTTGCTACTTATTAACAAAAATTTTCTATCTTTAATGCAGTAAATTCCTTTTTACCAAACTATGAACATATGCAATTACTTCCTTATGCAAAAAGATACTTACAAAGGGAAATGTATGATGTCACACAAGAATAATTCAAAATTCTAATTGACTTACAATATCACACTCATGATCTCCTGGGTCCAACATAGGCTCCAATTTGATCTTCTGCACATAGTTCTTACACAGGCATACACAATGATAACTTTCATAAACCACAACAGAACTTCCACATGAGGTCATGGCCAACAAGGAGATAGATATCAGATTATCAATCAACCATGTAAAGATACCCCACACATGACAACACCACATAGCCACATGACTCACGATGCATGATCATTCCAATACTTACACATATACAAAAACAATGCAATTAACATAAAGACGGTGTGGTGCTTCTACACCCATAGCTAAACATAACCCCCAAGTATGATTACTTCACCAAACCAGGGAACACAAAACACCACTGGCCTTTCATAACACTCGACACAGAATGGGTATAGGACATTCACACCACTAGAGGGGTACATACCACACCCCTAATTACATGCACTAACAGTAACCATGCTTCTTTCTTCTAAAGCACTAGGGACCACAAGAGGATTTCAAGGCCTCAACAAATAAACAAGCACTAACATACAGGAAACACATATTATCAGATACATCATCACATTTTTAGAAAACAAGGAGGGAGAACACATAGCAGACACATAAGTAAAACAAGGCATAAAGAATTTATTTCTTCTCGAATCAAAGAACAAGTCTGTAAATTTATCAACCTTCTAACATCATGGACTAAGGCACATATGTGAGAGGTACTATTGCCAACTCACCACAAGGAGAAAAATTCTTAACCTAGAGCAACAACAATAATCTAGAGGCCCCAGTGTTGCAAACTTGGCTCTAATACCAAATGTAACGCTCTTCCAAGAAACCCTAAAGAACAGCTCGACTATGCAACCAAAAAGGGAATTTTTTTTTAAAAGAAAAGAATTAACAAAGAAATGTAAATCATATTTATTCACAACATCAAGTTAAGCTTTATCCTCTAGGGATTCCACGGCTACATTACTAACAACTATTAACATGATCTAACCAACATTATGAATTAACTAACAACCATGGTTCATTCTACATCTAATTGCATCAAATGAATAAACACATACATTTCCATATTATATCATCAAATAAGTAAGCATCAAGATCCTGTATAGGATTACAAGTACATATACAATTTTCCCTTACATGAGAGTATATTATTACAATGTTACAATATCGCCTTCCCGAATACATTGGGACGGATACATCAAGATAACAGTACATCATTCAACTGATATACAAAACTAGAATATAATCATAAGCATCTGTCTTCTCAAGCTAGAACAAGATCTAAAATTTGCCACACAAGGTACATCCTTCTTGCACATGAACAACAACAAGGGGAACCAATGGAGATATAGGCACAACCATCTGACCATGTGAAACCCTAAGGTCCACCCCTTGTGCTAGGAGATAACAATAAGGTCCCATTAAGCAAGCAACCAAGAAGACAATAGGATAATAGGTGCAAGGACTACACATGACTCAAATACAACACTAGTCAACAAAGACATCACAAGAAACTTAAATATTACTTAAACACTTAACTATACTTCCAGAGGCACTCACACAACCGATAGAGGAAATACAATTAGGGAGTGCTAGATTGCATTAGGGAGGAGTGTCATCACATAGCTTGTCATGGGTTGTCCTAGTAGGTCTTCCTAGGCCCCGACCCCCATCTTGGGTTGTCCTGATAGACTCTCCCGACCCTCAAATACAAACTCATGCGGAACCAACATACCTTTCATGAGGACAAGGCAATTCTTGCCATTCCAGGCCTTCTCATCTCATCTCAAGCCTAAATGAACACTTGAGCCATGAGTGAGGCATATTTTATCTTGATTAATGTGAATTCTACCCTTTCCCCCTAACTCATAATTAAGGTTATCACTGGATTAAGAAACCCTCCAACGGGTTGTCCTGGACACCTCTTTGGGTTCCGACCCCCATTGAGAGCCACTCCCCCTACTTGCAACTAGTAAACCCTATACAAGGCAAGGCATTAAGCATCTTGCACGATTATCATTAACACATATATCCATAAACAAAGCAAGGCATTACTCATCTTGCACATTTATCACAAGTACATAACATAGAGCAAGGCATTATCCATCTTGTATAGTCAACACAATCACATGAATAGGTACACTGAGCAAGGCATAAACCATCTTGCACATATATCATACAAACATGAATAGGAGGCAATATTTCAAGAATGCATTTCATTCAACTCACATGATGCACACATAGTTGACCCCCACACAATCACACCCTCCTAGGCCTCTGGAAACCATTTCCCTAAATGACAAACACTTGACACCATTAAAACACAATGGTCACACATCACATTCACTTTCCAATGTACATCATAAACCAAGATCCCACAAATACAACATATGATCTGATGCACTAATAATGGGCCTTAAAGAATGCAACATTAATTCCAATCATGGCCAATCATCTAACAAACATAAAGTGAATATATCCAAACAATGCAGAACAATATTATTCTAACTACTACTAGCAGTTACTAATATGATCAAATGATATAAGTGCCATAAGTAACAATATTTAATCCATTCCTATGCTATTGGCAATAGATAATATTAAGAGTCTTACTTAGACTAATTGCAAGGTTAACATTTAGTAGTTGAAAGTCATGGACTATTATCAACGACTCATCATTGAATGATTTCTAATTAAAACCCAAAATTGATACTTCTACCTTAAATTAGAACTAGGTTGATTCTATTCCCTTCAAACACAATAAGTCTCAAAAATTATCACCCAATTTAATTCATTTTCCTTCTACCATAATATAATTTTTAGTTAAAAGATATAACTTGATAAACGTTATGTTATTTCTAATGCATTTAAGAGAATATAATCCAATTCCAACATAAACATTTTCATAATTACTACCCCATGTATGATTTCTAAAATCTTTTAAGTTATGTTTCTATTATTAAATCCAGATTAGACTATATTGCTAATTTCAAATCCTAAGAAAAGAACTAAAAAACAAGAATCAGTCTTCAGATAACAAAATATCATGTCCAAAGACACTAAAATAAACCACTAAGAAAGAAGCATACTAATATGATTGATTAAGATATGCAAGAACAGATACTATATCAGAAAGAATATAAATATAGAATGTTTTGATAATGATAAGAGATTTCAAAAAGGAAATGCTCTAGTAGACATGTATGCAAAAGTGAGAGCATAGACAAAGTGCATTAACTGTTCAACAAATTGCTTCAAAGAGATGTCAAATTATGGAATGCAATGATTAAAGGATATGCACATAATAGATTTGTAGATTTAATAACAACAACAAAGATGGCATAGGAATGTCTGTCACTAATTGATACATATCTCTAAATTGACAAACTGGGTATTACTAATTTTTGGATATGATTTTCATAGATAAGAGCTGAATCTTATATAAATTTTTTAGAGAAATCCAGTTCAAAAATATAGAGATATTGGTGACGCAACTAACTATTTTAATAGAGACAAAACAGATGAGAGGTAGACAGTCACAAAATATTCATATCTCCAAAATGACAAACTGGGTAAGGCTGATTTTTGGATATGGTTTAGATAACTAGGTCGTGCATTATATATAAAAAATCTAGAGGAACCTAGTTTGTCTAAAAATAGAAATGAAATTGGTGAACGATAGACAGTCACAAAATTTTCATATCTCCAAAATGACAAACTTGGTAAGGATGATTTTTGGATATGATTTAGCTAACTAGGTCGTGCACCATATATAAAGAATGTAGAGGAACCCAATTCATAAAAATAAAGTTATGGCTAACGTAACAAATTGTAAAACAAAGATGAAATCGGTGAAAGATAGACAGTCACAAAATATTCATATCTCCACAATGATAAACTGGATAAGGATGATTTTTGGATATGATTTAGATAACTAGCTCATACACCATATATAAAAAAATTAGAGGAACCTAGTTCGTAAAAGTAAAGTTATGGCTAACGCAATAGACTGGGTTTAGAATATGTAGAAAAGAATTCATAGAATAATATAAAGCTTGCATATTACAAATTCATTTCACTAAATCTAATGCAACAATAAATCAGATTCATATCTCAGTCCATACCTGTAATATTACTTCTATCACATTTTCACAAAATTCCCAACTCGCATCCATTTTCCCCCCAAGTCTTTTCTTCTGGAAGCTATGGTTTATGGTGCCAAAAAAAATGAAAACTTCCTGAGAGAGATAAATCCTCAAAACATAAAATATATTCTCCTATTTGAAATGCATGCTCCCCTCCAAATTATGTCTTGAGATTTCAAAAATAAAGTTGAGCATGCATAACCACCCCCATGATTTCTTCCAGAAGATTCTCCTTATTAAAGGCAATAAATTCTGCCTTTATTACTTTCTTACAATCTGCTATTTTTAACCATACAATAATTTTTCTCTGATTTTATCTATTTTAGAATTTGCTATATATATAAGTTGTTATGACAACTGATAAATATTATAAATTTATTTTTATTGCCGCTAACCAAACATTTACTTATTTATAAAATATTTTCATTTTAATATTATCAATTATAATCCCATTTTAATAACACTTTATTTTTCGTCATTATAATTATTATTATTTATTGACTGTAAAATACAATATAATATAACTTCCCATAAACTTAAATTTACATACAAGCATCTATATTTATCTATTTATCAAAAGTGCCTTCTTAACTTACTAATTTTATTTTAATACAACAATTAACCAAAGCATTAATCAAACAATTCCAAACAAAATAACCCAAATGCCAAACAATCCCTGACACTATACATGATCAAAAAGCATGATCACAACGACAACGACTAACTATCATGCCCATACAGACAACACCGACTGGGTGCAAAACTGGATACTCATCCTTTTCAAGGATGATGGCTAACTAGGGGACCATATGTTATCTCCGTTCAACAGTTCCATTGGTTTTAAGGCATGTTCAGACCTATCAATTTAGGGGAAGTCGATGCCTGATGCCTGTAACTTGTACCACACAACATGGTCTATGCACAAGTATAATAAATATCAAATGGTCATGGAGTGAAAGAGAATCGCAACATCACTGGACGCTCACGAATGAATGGTACGATATTGTCTTTTTTCACACCACACAATAATCAAATCATCATATAATACAAAATCAATCACATAAAAATCAATTCTAACTTATGACAATCCTAGTAAGATCAACATCATAATCACCTAAATGTAAAACAATGTCAAAGCATATGAATTATTAGTGTCGCAATAAGGATTATCAATAAAACATGTTGTCATATGAAACCACACATGAGGACAATCATGAATGTCACCAACATGAATGTAGCATCTACCAACATCATATAATGTACAACATCAATTATCTAACATACCCTAAATATTCTTGTTATTTTACCTTCATTTTCATGCTCCTTAGCCAGACTATCTACACATCCAAGATGAGAATGGAGGGGCACTACATTCCACGTGTGTGAAGGTAATTATCATAATGTTATATTTGCATGAACTAGAAAGTTGATTTTGTTTTGCTTCGGCTATGATTTTGGGGAACTAACTTATTAATGAAAATCTAAGTGCGACTGAGTGGAGGGAATGTCGAAGATGAGAACATGGTTGAGGTAGAGGTGTTCTAGCCACTTGGCAAGAACTGTTTGGGATGGATAACCCTGATGCACTCACACACTCACATAGTCTCATTGCATATTGCATTTTCTGAATGATCTTTTTATGCGTTATTAATTAGTTGATAAATGCGATTGATGATTTGGGAGTAGATAAAAATGTGTTTTAATTGTTACAATAAGTCCATTTCGAATGCATGATTAGTTATAAATATTAATGTTATTTTGATTTATATTTAAATGGTGTATTTTATATTAATTAATAATAAATAAATGTTTTCCTATAAATATTATTGCTTGAAAAACAATATCTAATTTAGATTTAAAATAATTATGTTTAATTTACAATATATATAATTTGCAAATACTACTTGTTTGATTAAAAAAGTGATTATTTTATTAAAAATAGATATATATTATTATTATTGCAAATACTTGATTTGAGCAATTATGTATTATTTAAAATAAATAGATTATATTAATAATATTACTATTATATTTAGAATCTAATTAAAAGAATTAAAAGTACTTATTGTCATGCAAATGACAGAAATATAGGAGTGCTTTCATATATATATATATATATTTGAAGTGTTTTCGTTATTTGATTGATTATATATTATTATTCATGCGAGATCTAAATAAAATATGTTTTTCTTTATTTTATTTATTAACTATAAAAGATAAAACATTGCATTAACCTATATAATAAATAGAGGGTTAAAAATATAATAATAAGATAGTTCTTTCCATGCAAAAGGGAGAAGCGACAGTAAGAAGTTCTTTTACTATTTATTTTGTAAAAAGATCCATTGTTTTTGGAATGAAGAGTGTCATGAAAACTGGCAATAAAACTAGCAGTCAAAACTTAAATCAAAGGAATATATGAAGGCAAGAACGGAAAGAGAAAAAAAAATGTTTTTAAAAACCAATCAAAACTAGTCATAGAAAAATAGTGATAACTTTGTCATTTCTCAACAAAATTTAAAACCGTAAACTGTTCTAGAAAGATGGAAAAGGGGAGAACAAAACTCAGAAGGGATTTGAGGATATTCATAGTAGTTAGTGAGAAATTTAGCAAAAGGTGGACGTGATTTATTTTGGGCGTGAGAAAAGCGTAGGGATATCATTGTTTTTCTGAGCATTGATAGGATAGAGGAGGGTGTTCATTCTTCAGCAGCGACAAAATAAATTCATTCCTGGGTAAATGCATAAAGATGAGTCCACTTAAGGTGGAAGTTTCAAAGTTGGAAAAAAACTCGAAATCGGGTAAACAAAAATTGGATCCCGTTTCTACAAAATGGGATCCCATTATGGATCGAGATCTCGAGCCTAAAATCTAGGATAGGATCCCATTTCGTAGTAGGATCCCAAACCTAGCACCAAGAAATGAGATCCCATTTATGAAAAGTATTAAAATTTTTAAAAATTGCCTGCAACCTCATTTTCTCTAGTGACAGTGTGAAATCCAGAACGAGATCTCAAGTGTAACCCCTACATTTCCAGCCGTCAAAAACCTAGGTGAGTGGATTTTTCCACCTTTTTAAATTTTTCCTCCTCTGTAGTTTTCTTTTCAAGTTTTTTTTTGTGTTTTTTCTTTTTTTAATTGTAAAATACAATCAAAGTTTTAAAATGACTGTAGCTAGGGTTTAAATTTGAGAGTTGAATAGCTGTATTTAGACATTTTAGTTGTAAAAAATAATTGAAATTTTGAAAAGACTGTATCATATGAAAGGAGATATTTTGAACAAATTGTCAAAATTTGGTTTAAATTTGAGAGTTGAATAGCTGTATTTAGACATTTTAGCTGTAAAATACAATTGCAAATTTGAAAAGACTGTATCATATGAAAGGAGAGATTTTGAACAAACTGTCAAAATTTATATAGGATTGTGATGATATATATATATATATATATATATATATATATATATATATATATATATATATATATATATATATATATATATATTTGGTTTTTATAAAATTACTTATAAAATTACATATACTAATGTATGTCATAGTATTTTAAAGGCACTATTGAATAGATAACTGTCATAAAAAAATTGCTGCCATAGCTGTATTTAGACATTTTAGCTGTAAAATACAATTGAAATTTTGAAAAGACTGTATCATATGAAAGGAGAGATTTTGAACAAACTATCAAAATTTAAGATAACTACATTCAAAATTTGAAGATGGAACGAAAACAAGAGTTGTAGTGCTCCAAATCTAGTTTCTAAACTACTAATTTTTTCCAAAAATGGTTGAGATTAAGGGGTTCAAAAAGGGGGAGCACACAAATTGGTCCCGTTTTTCTCAAAAAAACATAACATAGCGTCTAGTGTGCTCCCCCTAAAATGTTAACTTTTTTTTAGTATTTTAATAATCGCTTCTGTGAGAAGTTAGGTAACACCATGTAGTTTATCCCTAATTTTTCTGATAATTTTTTAATGAATAATTGATTTTTTTGTAATTTTTAAAGTGGACACATCCTAAAAAATAGAAATTTGAGCATGCTCCCAACTAAAATGTTTGAAAACTAATCGAAAATCAATTTTTTTTTTTGAATTTGTGTAGAATGGAGTCTAGTTTCTAAAAATATAACTTATTTCAATTTTTGATGAATGGTTAAAAAAAAGTCAAAAATACTAGACATTGGTTTTTGACAAAAAATGGACACACTTACAAAAGAAATTCAAGATGAAACACTAAACATACTCAAAATGTGAAAAAAATTATATGGTTAGATAGATAACAGAGAGCTTAAGATTATGGTGGTATTTGTTTTGATTTTTCATTGAAAAAGTTCCATCCTAATGGGGAGTACACTCTAGATTATCTCTAGATTTTGCTAAAAACTGATAAAAAAATGTCAAACAAAGCTGACAATAATGCGAGCACGTTATAACGCACCCACGTTATGATGAGCATAACTGGCAATACACATGCCAATTACATTTGTTTGAAAGTTTCTAAAGCCTTTTCAATAAATCCATCTTTTGCATATCTTGCAATCATTGCATTCCATTATAGAACATCTCTTTGAGGTGTTATGTCATACAATTGACATGCCTTGTCTATGCTTCCACACTTTACATACATGTCTACAAGGGAAGCTGTACTTCCTATTGTCTCTCTCACTCTATTTCTCTCCCCTCTCTATGTCCTACCCTTTCTCTGAGTCTCTATTTCCCTCTCCTCTCTACCTCCCACCTTCTCTCTCACTCTCTTCTTCCCTCCCCTATCTACCTTCTACCCTCTCTCTCACTCTCTACTTCCCTCCCCTATCAACCTCCTACCCTCTTTCTGAGTCTTTACTTCCCTGGCCTCTCTACCTCCTACCTTCTCCCTCACTCCCTCACTCTCTTCTCCCCCCTCCCTCTCTACCTCTTACCCTCTCTCTCACTTTCTACTTCCCTCCCCTATCTACCTCCTACCCTCTCTCTCAGTCTTTGCTTCCCTCCCAGGTGTCTACTTCTACCCTCTCTCTCTTCTTCCTTCCCCTGTCTACCTCCTACGGTCCTCTCCCACTCTCTACTTCCCTCCAATATCTACCTCCTATCCTCTCTCTCTCACTCTCTACTTCCCTCCCCTCTCTACCTCTCCTCATTCTTCCCATCAAATGAAATTTCATAAATTATCTTGTTTCCATTTCATCATCCCAATTTATATCCTCATCCATATTTACATGTCCTATTTTTCTTGTTTCCATGTTCTTTGTCGACAAGGGAGAGTGAGAGGGAGGAAAAGGGAGAGAGGATGGAGATGGAGGGGAGAGAAATGGGAAAGATACCTAGTGATAGGGAGAGAGAGATAGAGAGTCCTAGTTTTCTTGTTTTGGAGAGAGAGAGAGGGTGGGTCAGGTTTATGAGTTTAGGGTTGCTTAAGTTTAGGTTTTAGGGGAATTATTTAGGGTTTAGGGGTTTAGGGCTACTCAGGTTTATAGTTTATGGTTTAAGGGTTAAGATTTAGGGGCATTATTTAAGGTTTAGGGGTTTTGGGAGAGAGAGAGAGGTTTAGAGTTGCTCAGGATTAGGGTCATTATTTAGGGTTTATGAGCTTAGGGTTTCTTAGACCTTTAGGGGCATTATTTATGGGTTATGAGTTTAGGGTTGCTCAAGTTTAGGGTTTAGGGTTTTGGGTTAGGGTTTAGGGGTTTATGATTGCTCAAGTTTATGGTTTAGGGTTTAGGGGTTAAGGATTTAAGGTTGCTCGGGTTTAGGGTTTAGGGTTTAGAGAGAGAGAGAGAGTGAGGGTATCGATAGATATTGGGAGAGATAGGGAGACAGAGGTTTAGAGTTGCTTCCAAGGTTCACGGTTTAGAGGTTTGGGGTTTAGGGAACTGCTCAGTTTTAGGGTTTAGGGGTTAGGGCTTAGGGGCATTATTTAGGGTAACTTAAGGTTTATGTTTTAGGGGTTAGGTGTTAAGGTTTAGAGGTTTAGGTTAGGGTTTAGAGAGAGAGGACCGATAGGGAGATGTAGACCGAGGGGAGACATAGGGAGATAGAGGGTGAGGGACATGGCCAGAGATATAGGTAGAGAGATTGAGAGATAGAGGGATGATGGAGACATGGAGATAGGGTTTAAGGTTGATTGGATTTAGGGTTGATCGGGTTTAGGGTTTGGCCTGGTTAGGAGTTTAGAGAGGGAGAGATATGGAGATAGAGGGTGAGGGACATGGCTAGAGACATAGCCAGAGAGATTGAGAGGTAGAGAGATTGTAGAGACAAGGAGATAGGGGTTTAGGGTTGATTGGGTTTAGAGTTTAGGGGTTAGGAGTTTGGAGAAGGAGAGATAGGGAGATAGAGGGTGATGGACATGGCCAAAGACATAGGTAGAGAGATTGAGAGGTAGAGAGATGATAGAGACAAGGAGATAAGGGTTTAGGGTTGATCAGGTTTAGGGTTAATCAGGTTTAGGGTTTATGGTTGGTATATATGAAGTATAGAATGGTTTAAACGACTAACATATTGGCACTTATGATGTTCTGATGGCCTCTATAGTTGGCAGAGGGTAGAATGACACCTGTGACTAGCTAGGTGTATAATAATGTTTGTGATTGATAGGTAGGTGTTACTAAGGAGCATATTGGCACATACGTTATACAAAATGGTGCAAATGACTAACAGATTGACACTATGATCTTCTAATGGCTCCTGATGAGGTATTTGTTTAATTTTGATTATTTTTGGGATCATTTGAGATGGAGCTTAGATTAATTTGGGATGGAGTTGGGATGAAATGGATTTATTTAGGGATGATGAGAGGTGAAAAGGACTAGATTAGGAATGATTTTGGAATGATTAGAATGGTTTTAGGGATGGTTTGAAGTGGTTTAGTGCTAATTAGGAAATGATTAGAATGATTTAGGAATAGTTTAGGGATGGTATTTGATATGAAATCTAGGTTGATTTGAAAATGATTAGGGATTCAAAGTTAAATTGATTTGGATGTGATTTGGGATGGTGTGAAGTGGTTTAGGGCTGATTAGAAGTGGTTTAGGGATGATTAGAGATGAAATTGAATGGATTAGCAATGATTTGGGATTGATTAGGAATGAACTTGGTTGGAATGAAAGCTTAATGTTTTCATGAACTTTCACGTTATAGAGATTGGGAGAGATAGGGAGATAGAGGTTTAGGGTTGCTTCTAGGTTTTATGGTTTAGGGGTTAGAGGTTTATCCTGTTGCTCATTTTTAGGGTTTAGGGGTTTATCCTGTTGCTCATTTTTAGGGATTAGGGGTTAGGGGTTAGGGTTTAAGGGCATTATTTGTGGTTTAGGGGTTAGGGGTTAAGGTTTAGAGGTTTAGGTTTATGGTTTAGGTAGAGAGGCGAATAGGGAGATACATAGGAGACCTAGCTTGGGAGAGACATCTATGTCTCCTCTATCCCTCTCTCTAACTATACCTACCTCTCTATCTCTCTCTCTCTCTCCATGTCTCTCTATCTTACTAGATCACTTTCTATCCCCTCTCTCTAACTCTACCTTTGTATCTCTCCCTCCCTCACTATTTTAGGTTTACATGAGTTTAGGGTTGCTCAAGTAAATAGGGTTTAGGGTTTTGGGTAAGGGTTTAGGGAAATTATTTAGGCTTTAGGGGTTTAGGGATGCTCAAGTTTAGGGTTTAGGGTCTAGGGATTAGGGTTTAGGGTTTACAAGTTTAGGGTTTAGGGTTTACAAGTTTAGGGTTTAGGGTTTAGGGGTTAAGGGTTAGGGTTTAGGGGAATTATTTAGGGTTTAGGGTTTATGGTATAGAGGTTTAGGTTTATGGTTTAGGTAGAGGAGAGAATAGGGATCCCTATCTCTCTCTAGACATATGGATCCCTATCTCTTAATCTATCCCTCGCTACCTCTCTCTTCTCCTCTTTATCTCTCTCCCCATCCCTCTACCTCTTGAAATCTCTCTCCCTATGTCTCTAGACATCTCTTGATCTCTTTCCCTATCGAGCTATCTATCCTCATAGCCCCATTTCTTAATATACCCCTCTCTACCTCTCTCTCTCTGTATTTCCCTATCTATCTCTCCCTTGCTAGATATATATCCCTATATCTCCCCTCTTTATATATATGTATCTCTATCTTTCTCCCTCTATAGACCCCTTTCTCTATCTCAATCCCCATCTCTCCCTCTCCCCGTTTCTATCTCACCTATCCTCTCTATCTCCATGTCCCTCTCTATCTCTCCATGTCTCCCAATCCCTCTCTATATATAGGATAGAGAAATGAAGAGAGAGAGAGAGACTCTCCCATGTAGATACAAGGTTATCTATCATGCTTCCCATAAAGCGCTCACATTGTTATAACATGATCACATTTTGGGAAGCATGGAAAATGGTAAAAATGCATGTGGAATCTGTGTTTCAGACCCCACATGACTGTTGTTCCTTCCTTTCACGAGTAAATTAGACAAAAGAACACTTTTCATGTTGTTTGACTAATTGAGAATCATTTTTATATGAATCCACCACCTTTTTTTGTTTTTTCAATGTAGAAGAAGTGATTTTTCATGTTTTTGGAGAAAATTTGATTATTTAAACTGAAAGTTTCATGTTTCATGTGTGATTTTGTTTCAAAGCTAATTACCATTGATATATAGATTGAATTTGATGATATATGTTTGTTTTTCCCATAAATTTTACTAATCCTATTCTATAATTATATAGAATTCATAATCAAACTTGTGAAAAACAAGAATTTGAGGATTTTGAAGCCATCTTTTGGAGAATTGGTCAACTGCAATAGTGAATTCTAAGGTATGTTCAATTTAAATGTCAATTTCAATTCACATATGTATTTCTTATGTTCTTGATGTCTTTAAATGTCTTTATGTCTTTATGTTTTTCAGGGATAACTTTAAGAAAACCCCCCTAAAAAAACCTATAAAATCTTGGTGAATCCTAGCTTGACGCCAACAAAATGCTAGCGAATCTATGCCTATTTCAGAAAAAAAATTAATTTCATTGGCAAATTTTTTCAAATTTGTCGACACTATTTGGTCTGTTGGCGAATTGTATATAGTTTAAAAAAAAAAATTCCTTGGCAAATTATAGTTGTATTGCAAAAAAATTAATAAATTAGGTGGCAAATTATCGTTGTATTCCAAAAAGTAAAATAAATTGGGTGGTGAATTATATAGATATTAAAAAATAAAAAATAAATTAGGTGGTGAATTATATAGATATTAAAAAATATAAAATAGAATATTTGGCGATTGTGCTGGCAATTTTTTGAAAAGTTATAGTGTGGTTGGCAGAAATATCAAATGCTATATTATAATGTCTAATCTTCTTGGTGAATTTATAGTTTATTCAGTATCAGAATCAACGGCATTAGAATCAATGACATTAGTTGAAGTTCCATTTCGGGCTGCAGTTCTGACACACCCATCTTTCTACATAAAGTCTCTGGAATAGAGACAAGTGTCAAGTAACAACGATTTTGATTAACGAAAATTAATAGATAATTATTTAAAAAAGAAAATTCAAAAGGATACATAAAAAGAATCAAATTCATCCACTATAACACAAACTTTATGACTTCAGAAATCAACTCCTCAAGCTTCCATTCATAATACATATATTGAAAATAACAGAAATATATAGTAATACTAAATTATATAAATATTGAAATATATAATAATAAGTCTTTTGCCATAAGAGAATTCAGAGCATGTTTAAAGAAATAACATAAAACTAAGAAATGCCATCACATGGCAGTCATTTGGTCTTCCTCCTGAGTCGCTTTGTTTTCCTTGTCTTGTTCACCAGCAGCAGTTGAGTCCACATGTGCTCTCAGTTTCACCTTGTATCTCCTGAACCTACTAATTATGGGTTTTAAAGTCCTGGAACTTGGTGTACAGGTGTTCTTTGCCCGAACTTTCCACTTATCTATCATTCTCTCCGCATCTGTTACTCTCATATAGACATCATCAATTCCACCCCTGAAAGTTGTGAGATACGATGCTATATGCCCAAGCTTCCCTAGTGATTCACCATTAACTGTGGCAACATGCTCTTCAGTAAACCTCTTCTTACAATTTTTCTTTACTTCCTTGACATCAAGAAAGTTCTCTCTACTTTCATCTGAAATCTCTACATCTAATATGGTACAATTGTTTTTAAGATTAGCCATAGCAGTGAAATGTTGAGTTAAAATTCTTCTTATTTTTCCACTAAAATCCCCTAGCATAGAGCTCTTCCACTCTAGTGCATCTAGCCAAGACGCAGAATCATTCTCATTTGGATCATTAAAAACTTTCTCTGCTACAAGAATATTTGTATCAATTTTAATCATTTCTTGTATCTCTGTAAAGTCTATGAGTAGATTTCTGTCTTCCCTCTTTAAATTTTGTAACTCTGCAATTAACCCTTTCCTTTTATCAGAAAGAAGGGGATATAGTTTCATGACCTCCTTGATGTACAACAAACCATCAATGGTGACTCACTCTACCCATTGCTCAGTGGCCTTACCTAGAGTTTGATATCTCTTGATTTGTTACAACATGCTAGGATCCATTCCATCAATAGAAGTAATATTCAAAGTAGATTGAATGAAAGATGTCAGAGAATTCACCTGGGCTTGCAGTTTTGCGTTCTGCTGTTGCTAAGCTTTAACTCTCTTTGCTAGCATGCGTTGAGAGAATTTTAAATGATATAAATCACCTTCCACCGTAGGAGGACCCATGTCAATCTTGGTCATATTGAAATCTGCTTCTATGACTTCATTTTCATTTTTATCCCTGATGGGGTCTGCAATCTCCAAGATCCTATGCCCTAAAGAAGAATCTGTTACAATCTGAGACATCCTCTTAGCCTTCTTAGGCTTAGGTGTAGTTACAATGTCAACGTTTATGTCTGTTGTTGGGGGATATCTCTTCTTTTTCTCCAAAACTTTCTTTAGCCAGGAAGGGGAAGACAAAATTGTACCACTCTCACTTGCACCCATGACAACTCTCTCTGGCTGATTAGGAGTATCTTGCACATGAATTTCATTTGATACGAGGGAAGCTGGATTCTCAAACAAGGAACGAAAACTAAAAGTACCCTCATTAGCAATCTGTTGATAAATGGAAGAATCATTACCAGGTGAAGGAGACACAGCAGAAGTCATGTGATCTACCTACAATTGTTGTAAGGCATCCAACTTCTTCTCTGCTCATTGTTTCATGAATGCAGGATGACCATCCTGTTCACATACACCTTTTAGTTTTAGTTTCCTATTATCTTTAGGCTTCTCTCCATCCCCACCACTACTAGATTGTGAACCAACTTTGTGATGAGGTTTGTCCACACCAGTTGAAGTTTTCTAAATTTTGGAAGCTTGGGAGGTTCCTTGCTCTCTTGTTCCTGATTCTTTATGCACACAAGAAGAACCAACATGCTCTTGAAATATGCCCTTAATATTAGGATAATAGTTCTTTGCACATGCAACAACTAGGTTTGGACATGGCACAATAGGTGGGAAACCTCGAGCATGAGCTAACCCACTTGTAAGGATTTTTTGGGCTATAGGTGACTTAGGGTTTTGCTCTAATTGAGCCCAGAAATGCTCCAAGTTGAAATCTATATGAGTTAGATTGGTATCCTTCACCTTAGCTAAATCATTCTCAATAAACAAAAGCTTCATCTTTACTTATTTGAGAAACTAGTAAATAAAAGCTTCTGTAACTGCTAAGGGTGCCAAATAAATATCCAAAAGATTTTAGGTAAACAAATAGTCTGGACTCATGAAAAATAATTGGTCTTCCCAATTCCCACCCAGTTGACTTAAAGTATTCAAATTTGTCACTATAAGAAATGGGAAAGAAAGAGCACAAATTAGCCAACCTAAATGTGAAAGCTCATCTTCAACACCTGTAGAAGACGCGGTCCAGAGCTCCTCTAAACTCAAAGCACACTAGTGAAAAATTGAAAATGCAGAATAATGTGTCTGCGAGGGTTACAAACCCAATAAATTGTTTCAATAAATTGCATTAATTTTCGGTGGCATGTACTGTTGTACGATTCATAATTGAGCCACATAAATTGCCTTCTCAAAAATATCTAATTGTACTTTTCAGACATTTGTTATTTATTACGAAAGGACAGAGGTCACTTCCACTGCATGGATGTCATTAAATGGAAAATATTCAGTTAGATTTTGATTGTTAGATGATTGCAAATCGATGGCATAAGTTCTATTTGGGGCAAAAGTACTGACACACCTAATTTCCCAAATTTGTAGTTGTACAGTTGAGGACTTGTGCTCTGTCGTGCTGCCACCTTGACCTTTGCACAATACTCAATATAAATATATTATATATTTTATATATATGTCAAATTTTCAACAATTGATCTAATAATATCTAACAACTGCTAGTTGATTCCATAGGATTTTGTTAGTAATGTGCAGCATTGGAGATCTACCTTCCGGAATTGAATTACAACTGTTCATCTTTCATTCTAGGGTTCATCAAATGGTCAGTGGTGGTATGATTGATTTGATTAAACGCACTTAACCGCATAAATTAGCCAATGCTCAATTAAGTTCATTAATGGCAAGTGAGTACTAAGTCATGACAAATCACACATATTAGCTAATATGAATTTCCACAGTACAGCAGAGGCAATTAAACGAAGTTGCTTGTTATTTATTACCCATTTGTTACGGAAGTACATATAATGTATATATGATAGTCTTTATTGTTTCAACCTTATATTGCATTACTAAGTTTCAGATAGGTCAAGAATCAATAGATTGTAAAAGTTCAAAGTAATGGCTTTCATTACAGTAGTTGTGCGAAGAAAGTAAGTTACCAAGTATTTATTTTGTGATCATTCATGATTTTGAATTTAACTGTGTGATAGAGTTCTCAGTTCACAGATGTAGAATAGTAATGAGATGATGGAAAATTTTGTTTGTGTGTGGCTATGTAGAATGTTATTGCTTTGCATGTCTTAGAATGAAGAAATACGAGCATTCGTCAAGTGGAATAAATCGTGTCAAGAATCGACACTTTTAACATTTGCAAATGATGCATTCTATTCTGGGTGGTGGGTTGAATCTCCCACACATGCATGCATGTATGAGAAACTAGAAATTCAAATTGACGCATGGAATTAGTATTGCATCTCAATTACCAGTGACCTCGAGAAAATTAATTTAATTTTCCTTTATTGGCCTTATTGTTACCCATGCCTAGTGGTTTCTTGTACATATAAAGCAAGGTTCTATAGTGAATCATTGACTGTCATTGTGAATGAGGACATAATTAAATTTGTAACGGACCCATTGCCTGTTAATAGGATAATTATGGACTACAGTGAAATGTTCATTATGCATCGTCGAAAAGAGGAACCAAAAAGATTTTAGAGGATCAAAGCAAGGTTTGAAGGTTGAAGGATAGGAGTTTTGTCTGGAACTTTGAGGTTGGTTAGGGGTTCATGTACGATGTAATTCCCTAATCTTTTTGAAGGGTGATGTTAAATTTTACTAAATAATATAGAAGTATTTACGGTTTGAAATTGACATGAGTTCAATGGAAAATTGCAATGTATACAAATCATAGATGTTTCAAAGAATTAATTTTTCAATATTAAATAACACTGCGATTGTTTTTGTCTAAGGTGTTTAGGGTTTATCCTTCTAATTCATTATTGACCTGTGTAGCCAGTTTCCCCAACTTAAGTTGTTCTTTTATCCCCTTGGTTGTCGTCGAGTTACTGGCCCCTTTTCTCTAAGTTACTGGCCCCGAGCCCCTTTATTTTATTCTAAGTCTGACTATATAATAATAATAATTACATTATATGATTAACAACATATATTATATTATTATCAGATAATAATATCATATATGATAATAATTATGTAATATATGATATTACATATTATAATATATATAATAATTATATTATATTATATATGATAATAATAATATAATAATAAATTATAATTATAGTGAGAAAAATATGATATCATTATAAATTTATATATTGATATCAATTTCATTTGGTGGGCTGCAAAATACTTTTCCCAGGCATTAATTTTTAATTTATTAAATAGTTTTGACAAGTTCGCTGTTGGTCAATCCTTACATGAGTCGAAGATTGACGCTACAAAAAATATGGACAATGAATAAATGCATCTGTTAGTTGAGGCGTGTGTTCATTAATGATCTTCCTTTAAATCCTCGAGGTCTCCAGCAAAATGACACTCGGATGGCTTGCTCAAAATATAGCATGGAGACTCCCATAAGGCTCTGCTGTGATAAGCTCCAAGTCACCTTTCTGGGCCATATCGGAGATGGTAGACTGACAAACATTTGTAAACATCAAAACCAATTCTTCCTTGAGGCAGTGAAGATGGTCCTCGGTAAAGACTTCTTGGTCTCTGAGGATAGATATAGGGTAAATTCAGACATTTCATCACACTTTTTGTCTTCTTTGTTGAACTTAGGAGAGGCAAAGGTGGATGCACTGATGATTCTATGAGAGGTATTCACTCCAGATATTTTTTGGACAATGTAGACGTGTTGATTTATGTAGAATTGGGGGTCGGTATCTTGTGGCCGAGAGACCTGGAGAAGCTGCGGGAGGGACAGGAGGGCGTAACTAGGTAGCCATTCCTACTAAACATGAATGAGCAACAACTAGGAAGGCATAGGTTTTGGGCGGCTTGTGGGAGACACTTTCTTCAGCGAGCAATTGGAATGGACACAGAGGAGACTCTGATATGGCTTGAATACTTTGTAACTATTGTGAGTACGGAGGATTCTACTCACAGTGGCCGTGGGAGTGGTCGGGCTCCTAGGGCCACTTTTTTTGGTGATTTCTGTGTTGGGGTGGTGGGGTGGCAAGTCTTTGAGGAGTCGCTCAGTCAAGGGGCTAGGAATTTCTATGGTACTATGGTAGCCTCTCTGGTACTATGTGTTTTTTAGAGCCTGGGCTGGTCGCTGGAGTGGTTTTTGTATTAATATAATTTCTTGAGTGTAAATCTTTTTGTATTAATATAATTACCCAAGTGTAAATCTTTTTGTATTAATATAATTTCTACTTTATTATTGATGCAATGATGCCAATGTGTTCATTTTATTGTATTAGTTATTATATCATCAAAGTGGGCCCGACTTCATATAAATATTAAAGGAGCTGCAGACTCTAGCGAAATGTTTTGATGCTAGATGGATGGGTGTAGTTGAATTCTGGAATGAAAGTTCAAAGCACAAGACTTGCGATCTCAAACCTCTGAAATCAATCAAGAGCCGTTAGATTTACAAAGATCAACAGTTGAGATTATAGAATAGTTTTAAAATTTTCAATTCCACCGCTTGATGTACATGTTGTATTAAATAATTAATCCAGGCTGCAGACTTGGATGCTATCCTTAAATTTCATTTGAACTTTAAAGTGGGAGTACTCAGTACAAGTGTACAACTAAAACTACATACTTGCACTGAACTTTAATAAAAGAAATTACCACGTTTCACTCGCTTTACTTCACAATTGGCACTTAGCATTTAGCAATTTTAATAGATACTACTTGGAAGCGAAAGGGTCAAGGACTCAAGTGACAAGGAGATTGCAGTGCACCAAAAATTTTAATATCTATTATGCGATGCCACAGATTCACTCATTGCCAGTCTTTGTATTCATCTTATTCAGGTAAGTGAAATATAGATATACTTTATTACTATTACTATTGCTATTACTGTTGTCCTTGAGATGTCAATTTTTTCAATCTTGGGGTTTAGGGTTGAGTTTTTACAAGCATGTCTACTAGCACAACCAAACCCAAAATTGGGAAAACCAAGGAAAAAAAATAGACTATGCTGGACTGCTTAAAGCCCAAGGTTTTATAGATGAATACCATGATATTTATGACCTTGTAATTTTTGGAAGGTTTACCTCAGTACTTAGGTTTTCATTGGAGAATAAGGTACGTCAAGCGCAAGCTAAGAAACATGACCCAAAAAAACCAATACCAATTAACGGGATGACTACACCATGGGTGGTTGGATTGGGATGCTTGATGTTACCTAAGGTTTTCCCTTGCCATGAATTTATCATGGTCTGTGTCCATAATTATGATGAAAAAAGAAAAGCAATAGTTAAAAAAGATAGCCAGGAAATAATTCTTCCCATTAATGGAGAACATTTTGGCAAATTGTTGGGTTTTACTGCTGAAGAATGTGAAGCAGTCCTCATAAACCTAGAAAAACTTGCTAATACTTATGAAGCAGTTAGTGAAAATAACAAAATAAGATTTATCAAATCTATAACAACGAATGATGTCCAACTCAATCAGAATCATAAGCATCCTTATAAAATTGATATTTTTAGATCATGGGTCTAGGATATTGTTTCAATGCTAGTGTTTTGTCTTGGATTGGATAATAATAGTGAAGTGGATGCAAGCCTCCTTGAAATGGTATACAATATCCATCAATTCATGCCACCTGCTAATACAGATTTCTTGAGCACATTGCAGAATCCATTCATTGTCAGTTTTTAATGATTAAACGAAGGCAAAGTGAACCTCCCACTCCCAGTACCAACAGAAAGACATTTAGGTTCACAACCTACTTGTGTTATTTTTTTCTAGTGCAGTTTGCTGGGATGTTTCAAGACAACAAGCTTCAAATTTAGCATCAGCAAGATAAAATTAGACTACTGGATTGGACCCATAAGATAAAGATGTATCATAATCAAAAGAACTACAATCATTTTGTGGACTACTTTTTGGCTCCATTTTATGAAACCATTACAAATACTCCAATGCCTAGATTGCCCGAGTCTTGTAGAAATTGCATTCAACTAGGAAAAGAAATACAACTGGATGACTGGTACTTCATGGAGGAATATACTATCCTAAGATTTTATGGATCAGGAGCACAATCCCACAAACTTCCAATACATGTTACAGAGAGGGTTTTTGCATTGGAATACATACGGTAGATGGAGAGTACTGATCAGTTGTACTTTGTTAGTTAGCAAAAGAAGAGCATATTTCCTTCCTTACCTTTTTCATGTGGAGGGTTCACATTCGAGAGAAAAAGCATTCACTGTGGCACATGAAATTCTACAACTTTTTAAATTTGATGTTGACTCTCACTAGCTGTATGACCCATGTGACGTGATTAAAAGAAGGCTTGTGGCCAATCAGAATGCTCCAACTAAAATTCAACATGAAAGTAAACCCCTACTAGAAATGTTGAAAAATAAGAATTCTTGGGAGGAGGTGAGAAAAGTCATGGAAGAAACTGCTACTCAAAGAGGTATTTCTTTTGAAAAATTGTCATCAGAAATAATGGGATTGCATCCAATTCCACAAACATAGAGAGATGCATTGGAAAACAAGAGATTCAACAATTTCTATACAAAAGTTGTTGAAAAATCTAAGTGTACAAAAATTCTAGAGACTCTAAAACAAGCTTGTATAGAGGAATGTTGGACATTGTAAAAAATTTCTACCTTTTGGTCTATGAGGAAGGATCTCGGTGATCCAAAAGCTATTGCAGATCTTGAAGACGTCTTAGAAGATGAAGAGTTCAACAAATTGTGGGATAAAGAGCATCCCTCTGAAGCTCAAGCAACTAATGTTGAAAGTGATGATGAGGATGAAAACCAACCCAAAGATCTTAGTGCCTATGTATTCAAACCTCGTATGAGTGAGACCGCAAGACAAATATATACTAAAGGGGCATCAATAGCCCAAAAATTGGGTTATGAAGGTGGTGGTTTGGGGCCCACAGGAGAAGGCATTTGGATGGTACCAGAGGCATACCCTAGAAAACATAATGATCTTCTACTCGGCATTCGAGGTGATGAACAAGCCAAAGGGTGTACACATACAGATAAGGAGATTAGATTTGTTCCAGCTTTAATTCCTCAGAGTGAGATTCAATCACTAACAGTACCACAAGGGTCTTCTAATCTACATGTTTCTCATTCTTTTCTTGTAGGAGATGGTGGACATTCTAGTGCTACTAGTGGCAAATCTAGTGATGGTACAGGTATTAGTAGTAGTGGTGGTTAGCAAGAGATGCAACAACAAACTCAGAAGAGGCCATCAACAACATTAAATGAAACTATAGAAAAACTTAAAGAGCAAGGCCTTGTGAAGACTAAGAAGCAGAAGGTTATGGCAGGTTTTGATTCCACATCCACATCAAAGCAATTGTTTTGAGAAGGCACCCCCCCTCCTATCATTAGTGTGATTGGGACAAGAATGGCTAATACTCAGCCACAATTAATTAGAGATACTGCCAAAACTACAACTACTCCTTTGCCATTCAAAGTTATGTCAAGTGTCACAAATTGTGATAAAAAAAGATGAGTTTGAAAAGAAAGCAAAATTATCTAAAAGTCACAAGAAGCAAGTGCTAGAGATAGAGACTACTACAACTTCAGAGCCTGCAACAACTAGGGTATTGACTATATTTGACCCAGAAAATGAAAAAATGGATTACATGATTATTGTGCCCAAAGTTCAAGATAAACCAGAGGACCATATGCAATGAACTGACTATGAGGTGAGCACCATCCAAGTGGATTTTTCTGGAATGAAAAATTCTGACAAAATTAATGTATCAAAAAAGAACAACTAAGTGGTGGACACATCATTGCTAAAGCAAGAGAGAGAGAAAAAAAGGTATGATTGTTTTTAATTTCCTGGTAACCTTGTTGAATATATTGTCTACAAATCAGAGTTGTAAGATAGACAGATCACATCTTCCAGTAATTGAGTTACAACAGAAGGAAAATATATTCAGTGATGTTAATCCCATTCATATTGCTCTTTTTCATTTGACTTTGTGATTTACGTAACAGGTTGGAGACTCTTATAGGAAAGTTACAGGCAGACATAGCAAGTGAAAAAGCCAAGAGGAAAGGAGCAGAGAACAAGACCAAAGAATTAGAGAAAAGGATAAAAAACTTTGACTCTATATCTACAAGTGAAGTGAATAAACAGATAGAGGAGGAAGTGAATAAACTAAAGAAAATGTTAAGTGAAAGTAAAAAAAATATGATATTCAAACAACCAATTCAGAAAAATTAGAACAATCCTTGATTGAAGCCAATACCAAACTAGAGCAATCAGAAAAAGTAAGACATATGTGCCAAGAAAATGTGGAGAGAGAGAGAGAGAAAATTCTCTAAAAATTTGTAGTACAAACTGAAGAATGTAGAGAATGAAATAAAATCCTACCAAAACAAAGTATTTGAATTATATAGAAACACAATGGTTTATATAAAAAGTAACATTTGGTAGAAAATAATGGAGAGGATTGATGATTTATCTAAAATGTTTGAATTCATTGATGATCTAGTATTATGTAGTAATACACTCAAACAATACATTGCTGAAAATGGAGACATGGCAACTTCAAGACAGTTAGATGCAAACAAAATTTTGCAATCAATCTACATAGCTAGTGGTGAAGAATTGGAATCCAAAGGAATTTAGAATCGTATTGATGCCACAATGAAGGCCTCAACTATTATTGAAAAATGTACGAAGTTGGAACAAGCACATGAACTTTTGGTACAAGATGCATTATTGACAAAGCAACTACAAACAAATGTAGAACACTTCAAAAAGCTTGGTTTGCCGGTGGCTTTTGACCCATCATACCGATACATTGGAAAGAATGTTTTCAAAAAGAAAATGGAGGATAAAATGAACTTCGACAAGGACAAGTTTCCTCAAAATCTTGATGAGGCAATTTTTATGGATTCCATCCTACCACGGATAACCTTGAATGCAAGTTTGAGTGATACATTCAAGTCAAGTAACAATATCAGTTATAAAATATTATCACAATTACAACTCAGTAACCATGGGTTAAGAAAAATTACACTTCCATCAAATGAAGAGTGGAGCACTCTACAAAACCTGATACAATGATTTAGTAACATGTGTTTCCAATGACATCAATACTAGAATGACTAGGCTGTTGGTGTTGGCAGTGAGCTGCCCCCTTGTCAGTGAGGCGTTCAACGCTGACCCCAGGATTCGTGACATGGCAGTGAGCCTCCCGTGGATCTGGGTTAAGTCTAGCGTTTATAGAGAGTGTTGAAAGCTCGAGCTTTTGGTGCAACGGCAAACGATTCCAACATTTTGTATCAGAGCCATGGGTCATGGGTTCGAATCCCTCGGGTTGCATTGAGGGGGGGATTTATTGATGGAGTCAGGTTGTCATTGATGTCAAAAAGGTGTTCTTTCAGGTTGTCATAGATGTTGGGATTGATCTTCATATCAGGACATCAATATCATCAAGATAGTCAGGAGTTATGAAGAATAATGTTAGTTCATGTTTTGATAAGATCATCATCATGTGCAGGGTTGATATTGGTAAACATTTGAGTAGGAGACATCATCTCATGTGTTCTTTCTATTGTCATATCATAGCTTGTTCAGTATGGTAAAGTGTTGTGTCATTCAGATTGAGTTACATCAAGATGTCAGTAATAATAGACTCTTAAGATTGAGTTACATTAGGATGTCAGTGATGTGTTTTAGGATGTTGATCATATAGGAGCTCAAATGGGTTACATGCATGTTTATATTGGTGTTACAATGTATGATTGATCTTGGCTTGACAAAGTTCACTTGCTTCAGTTTTACAAGACCAGTGCAGATCAGGTATTTATGTTGGAGGGTTCACTTTGTGTGTAATACTTGATCAAGTCTTTATGAGAGGGCTTGTTTCATTCTTAAGGTTGACATTGATGTGGTGTGCTAATTGAAGTGTTGAACAACTTACATTATATATATTTATCTTTATCTCATCAGGGTGTCATGGTCTTGATTCATTTACTGATACATACTCATCTCCATGAAGTTTGAACAAGAACATTAGTAAATCAACTCACTCCAAGATGCAAAAATGAAAATGCAATTCTTGAAAGTTATCCTTCAATGTAGAGATCATTATTTTTGGTTATCTGGTTTTTTGATATGTTCATGATGTTTGTTTTGAGCAAGGGTTTGAGATATTTGCTTTGAGTTGTTCTTCATGATTGAATTGTGCTTCATGCTTCAAGATGCCATGAGTTATTATGGTAAGTCTTGTTAATGTATAAGATGTCTTTGGTGTTATAAAGATCTGTCATGAAGCTTTTGAATGGAGAGTTTTAGTGGATGAAGTCTTTGCACAGGAGAATGTTGGTCTCAGTGTTGACAGAGTTATCAGTTATTACTAAATGGTGAAGCTCAGTGGTAATTGTGATTTATAGGTGTCATTTTTGGAAGGGATGCATAGTTAAGATCTATCCATTCAAACATCTAACTGTCATATATCCTAATGCACTTTATGTCATATTTGTGAAGTGACTTATAATAGCGGGTTTATGACTTAAAACATCACCACTTGGAGGGTTCTTTAACATACTCTTGACCGGCCCCCTTCCTAGTTTAACCGACATCTTCGGTGTGGACTTTGAGCGCTTGAGCGCCAAAACTTCATCAATGGTAATGTTTGAATCTGTTAGAGAGCGCGAAAGAGGAATCAGTGGTTAATGTTTAAAGTTCATCTTCCTTTGCCGAGTATGAATTTTGACATGCATATAAACATCTTTTGTCTTTTTAACTGCAGACAAAGCTATTTTTAGCCAGTCTCAAGGGCAGATTCTTTGTGTGTCTTAAAAGCAATTTTGTTCGAAGATTTCTTACTATTTTTAAGATTTCAACCGTATGTCTTAAGGCATCAAAAATAATAATGGAGGAAGCTTTCTATTTTTTATAATAAGCATCTTTTTAAAGTGGAGTCTTAATCCTTTATGAAGATAAGGATGTTTTTATTCTTTTTCATAGGGATGAAAAAAATCTATTCGAGGACAAGATTTTTTACAGGAACTAAGTGATGAATATATTGAAAGTTTTTATTGATGATATTATTTTTGTGAGACAAATGACAAATGATCTAGTAAGGAAATTGAAGAGAAATATATATGAAAGGTCAATTCATTTTTTTTGAGTCACTGTAATATTTTTCTTAAGGCAAAAATTCTGCAGATTGAAGCTGAAAAAGATTTTTGAAGAACATGAAGAGTCTTTGAAGTGCAAAGAGAACATGAATTGTTTTTTGAAAAAGATTGTTTATACACAGATGTTTGCAGATTGAAGAGTCTTGTTGAAAAGAAAATGAATAATGTCAAAGAGAAGATGAAGGATTTGAGAAGATGAAAAGTTCTCAGAGATTATTTACAGAGTATTGAATAGATTTTATTGAAGATGTTTTATGGTGGATTTTTTTATGCAGGGTAGATGAAAGAATGAAGATTTTTGAAAGAGATTTTATTTTCTCTTACAAGGCCAAAATGAAAAATAAATTGTTGAAGACTTTCAATTTGAAAAAGATGAAGAGAAGATGAAAGGACAAAATGATCTTCAGTGAGAGCAAATGACTGTGCAGAATGTGAAAGGTTCTTCATTGAGAGAAGATGAGAATGTTTATACAGAATGTGAAAAGTCTTTCATATTAAAAGGCTTCACAGGTGGATTGATTAGTTGTTGGTTGGATTAGAAAAAGGATTGGATTTTTGAGTGTATCCGGATGTCAGATTGAATAGAATGGGTATTTGACAGACATATGTTTTGTATTGAATGGAAACAAAGTATCCCTCTGATTTGTTTATTACTTCTGATTGATTGAGAAATGTCAGTGAGGCACAACAGTATGCTAGTGAGGCTTGTAGGTCAGTAAGACCATTTGTCAGTGAGACACTTACATCAGCCAGTGAGGCTTGTAAATATATTTTCAAGGTTAAGGGAGTGAGGCAGTTTTGGAGTGGTTTTTATACCCCAGGAGGGTTTTCCACTTGTGCAAATTTGTGTTATGTGTCATAATGTTTTCATCTGTATGTGTGTATGTTAATACCTTGCTTATAAGGTTTTGTTCTCCTTCTTCATTCTCAGTTTTGTGCATATGTGTTTGATAAATCAATGATATCCTTCTATCCTTGTGCTTTGAAAGTTAAAGTTTGAAAAAGGTTTAAAAATTTACACAACACTGATTCACCCCCCCCTCTCAGTGTTGTCATTGACTCCTACAGTTGGAATGCTATCTCTAGTTTTTTGGCATCCATTCTTTTTTCTTGTGTATCTGGACTACCCTAGGGGCTACTTTGTAATGGGTTCGGCACCCTTGGCTTGCCACTTATCTAATCAAAAACATGTGTTTCCAAGTTCCAACAGAGCATTGTGCAGAGTTGGTTTTGAGAAAGTTATTATACATTGCAAATGTACTTCAGTCTTCAATGTATTCTAATTTCCTTTGGACCTTCAATGTTCATTTGAAAATCAATATAACACTAAAATCATTTTATGTGTTGAAATTGTATATATTATTTAATTGCTCACTTCATATTAAATATTTGCTAATGTTGTATATTAATAATATAATATGCTACAAAATTATTCATATATTTCAATCTAGAACTGATAAAATGCTCATGAAAAATCATGCAACATGCAAGAAACTGAAACTTACAACTCCAGAAATATGGGCAACCTATTAGAATTGTATTATATTTCACTGTTCAAAACTTCCCCAATCTTCCAACAACATTACAAAGTAGTACTTGTATCTTATTTACTTCTCAAAATTTCCAAAATCTTCCAACCACACAAGAATGATTAACATAGTTCTTTTATAGACCAAGAACGTGTACTCAACATTGATTACATTGTCATTTCAAATAGGTTCTGGCTACAAAGCACCACCAACATGGCATTGAGAACATTAATTTCATTTGAGAGAAGAAAAGAGGAGTAGATGGACTTTGGGAGATGTGTAGCCGCCTGAAGATCTGCCCTCATTAATGCTGGGGAAAAGGTGGTTGGCTTGTTCAATCCTACGACCCATACTTGTCCTTCTATTCATCGTATGTCTTTTCAAGTTGCCAGGGGAATGAGATAACCTCTACGATCTTGCCATTATGATTGATATAGTTGGCATCCAAAATAGACTTTACATTCTTGCAGAATATATCAAAAGTAAATTCAACCAAATGCAGCTTGTCAAGTGATAAACCCAGCACCTGCATGGTTGGATCGCCTTCATCACAACAAGTGGGAATTAATTGATGACCATTATCTATTATTTCTCTCTTCCACTTGTCCAAATCCTTATCCATCCCATCACCCTCCAAAATATGTGGCAACCATTTAGTGTCCATCGTTTCTATTGCCTGTATCTTTTCCCTCAAAACCGTATCCAATTTCAATTGAAAACTAACCACATCCTCGAGATGTTTCATTTTATCTGAAACCAAATTCAACTTAGGAGGTGCATTTGCATCAAATCTAGAACACCTAAGAAAATCTTTGACCTCTAAAGTTCTTGGTAGCCACTTGGCTTTCACACTTGATAGTCTCTGCTTATCATATTCATGCTTCTCATAGGCTATCCTTAATTTTGAGTAAGTCCTCCAGGCCTCCTCCACTCTGGCCAAGAGTTTGGTCACTCTATTTTTGATCAAATTGGTGACCATGTCCTTTACTTTGTTCTCCTTTTCTCCTTTTAATTTTTTGTTATCCTCCTTCAATTCTCTAATTTATGAAAGGAGAGGTTGTGTGTCAACTAGAAGTGACTCTGCAGTCTAAATGATAGGGGGACTCTGAGATGGACCGGGCTCGAATTGTGGTTGCCCTTCATAGTTGTTCAACCTGGCCATGGCCACTGCATATTTCTCCAACAATTCATTATAGTCTTTCTGCAGTTTAATTGTCGTTGCCTCAGCAAATTGTACAGTTTGCACATTTAGACTGGCAAATTGAGGGGTAGGGGTGTCTGACACCCTTCTAATTATGGCATTGCCAATTAGTTCCTCCGAACCAACTTTTAGTTTCTTATCACTGGGGGCCAATGCCCAAATTGCCAAGGTTTCAAACCTTGGGTTAAATGAAACACCCTGTAAAGCTTTGCTGACTTGTTCCTCTGTCATATCAGAGTCATCCCTTGTTATGGTATCAAATGCAATTGCATTTCATAGAGTCCAATGTGGTACCAATAGGATGTTGCTTCTGGCTACAAGAGCCCTGCCCTCCTGTGGGGTTATTGCACTGATATCCTTATTAACCTCACTCAAAACCCTTTCAGTAATAGTATCATACTCATAGGGGTCAGCACTACTCCTTGCTTCCTCAATTCTCCTTTGAAATTCTTCATTCTTTGTCCTCAGTAGAAATGACCTGAATTTAGGTGTGCTGAGAAATGCATCATCTGCAATAAATTGGTTACATGCTAGTACTCTCATATCTTCTATATCAACTTCATTGTTAATTGTTGACCTTGTCAACTTATTATCTGGTGAAGAGTATGGCCTTATCCTTAATGGGGAACTCACCTGACAGGGAGGCTCATGAATTTGTTCTTCTGCTGCTTCTTCCATCTATTCCACATCTTTTGTCTCCACCTCTACCTCAAGGTCAATGATTTTTGCTATCTTTGGAGTAGGGGAATCAGGGGATTCTTCTTCTCTTACATACCCCTTGAATTGCTTGGTTGGTAAGATGGCCTCTCCTCACCTGCAGGTGCACTAGCTATCAATTCGTCTGCCTTGGCAAAGATCATCCCAATTCTCCTTATGGGATCTTGCACTTCAGCAAAAGCCCCAGGGTATGCAGGATTGGCATTTCTCTTCATCCTCTCTCCCTCAATCATTGCATTCCATTTATTTCTCAAAAGATATATCTCCTGCATTGACTGGTAGTTTCTTACTATATCTTCATCGAAGATGACTCGGTGGGGGTAACCAGGCCTATTGACCTTCAACCTTGTTTTGGGAATAAAACCTTTAGGGTCAAATACTCTCACTTGCTCCGTATTGATCATGTAACACTGAAGCATGGAGCCAATCTGATCTAATCCATTCTTATCAATTGTTATAAAATCATTGAGCATCAATGAAGTAGGGATGAGTGACCCCTTCTTGTGCTTTCTGAAATGCTCCTTGTTAGCTTCATTTAATTGCCTTATGATTTCCATGAAGGCAAGCCTCTTGGGCACAAACTTAGGCAGAGTGTAAGGTGGAGCCTCACAACCATAAATCCTGATGCAAGTAGTGTTTGCATGTAGAAACCAATCTCTCCAGTTGTGTTCTATGTTCAAGTGTGGGGCTCTTTCCAAAGGTCTCAAGAAATCCTTAACTTCTTTAGGTATTCTGTCCCCCTCAGGTTTCAAGAAACCTAAGATCTTCCTTACAAGATGCTCCTCAAAAACAACATAACTAGCATCCTTAAAATACATGTCAAGCATGCAAGTCTACATTTCCACTGGCATCATGTTGCCTTGTTCATCTGTCATCCTCACATGTAAATCTTTATGCCATTGGTAGTGGCCTGACAGAGAGAATAGGATCATGTGGCACATCAAAGAATACCATGTGAATTCCATATGGGGACCTATAATATATAGGTTGTTTTTTATTGTCACCATCTGCTTGTGCATTTTCTCAGCCAAGTAACCCGCATAGTCATATGGATGTCTAGTTCCAAGATCTTGAATGCAAACTACCATCATCATCAAGGATATTGACATTCTATCAGTTGCATCCCTCCCAAGCACATGGCATAAACTATGGTAAGTTCTGACAAAATATTCCATGAACAAATTACTTAAGGCTTTAACCTAAGACTTAAGGCTTTGATTTTTACGGGTGATCAACTCATGGGTGTGAAGACATTAAGTTGTGGCTTAAGCGACTGGTAACCTTCGATATATAGTCAATATAGGGAAAGAAGAAAAAGCATAGGAAGCACAAAGCATAAACACTTAGAATTTTAGGGATTCAAAATTCAAATAAATGAAACCAAGTGAACCAGAAACCCTAAATCCTAAGGAAGCACCACCAGGATGTTCTGCTAGACATCGTGGAACGATCTGTTGGGGTCTACTATTTTAAAATTGATAAAACGCTATGACCGAGGAACCTAAATTTAGTGTTTGAATATTTATCTTAATGGTTATACTCTGAGTAAATTTAATGCTTTAAGAAGATATTGAGTGTTCTAAGTGATTACAAGGATTCTTAAGTAGAGTTGGTTTAGGAATTGATCAAAGTATGGTAATGCAACATGTTATTCTATAGTTTACAAGAGCTGGAACCTGGGAATTTAAAAAACCATCACAATGCAATAAAGGAAAACAAATGAAACACTATTATGATTATAGATAAGAAAAATTACTTCACATTTAGTTGAATGCTTGTAAAAATTATCAGAATCAAACAATATTAAATGAAAATATTAATTTTTTTGATCGAAAATTAAAAATGTACATCACAAATAGATAAATTGAAATAAAATTCCATCAACAACATTTTGAAGTTTGGAACATGTAATACAATATAAATACCTAGTAGCTTCTAAATCCATTCAAATTGCCAAATCATCTTGTCATTTAGATTCTCCTGATCCTCCCTATGACCATGATATCTAGAATCATCTTGATCATGTTCTTCAGTTTC
Source organism: Cunninghamia lanceolata (assembly GCA_027924645.1). Taxonomy (NCBI): domain Eukaryota; kingdom Viridiplantae; phylum Streptophyta; class Pinopsida; order Cupressales; family Cupressaceae; genus Cunninghamia; species Cunninghamia lanceolata. The sequence continues at coordinate 20,901,143 of BSBN01000111.1, read as the reverse complement.
TTCTATCTCCATATCTCCACTTAAGAGCGTCTCATCATCACCACTACCACTACATGTGGCACTTATATTTATCATGTCACTGTCCTGTATGCTATTATTGTTTGAAGTGTTGCACAACCCTCTTTTTTCACATGAGGACCTCCAAATTGTGAGTGCCCTATCAAAAGGAAAAATATGGATATCATGTCTAGTTGTATACATTCTCAAGCAATTTTCCAAATTCTTGTCAAGTTTATTTCTTATCTTTGATTTCAAGAACCCCAATGCACTGGAAACTCTCTCATCCTCCACCGACCCCAATATTGAATGGTTTGACATAAATCAACAAGTTTGAAAAATTCTAATAATGCATCACGCAATATTTCACTTTGAGTTAAGGTTGCCCAAAGCTTTGTTATTGATCCATGTTGGTGGGGAGCCTCCATGAGTTTAAATTGTTCCCTCATTGAAATTGCAAATCGGCCTGATTGATCACTGAACTTAGTTTGATTTAAAATTCCTTCTATTACTTGTCCATTGAATTCTATACTTTTGTAAAAATGATTTGTTAAGGTCTTTATCTTGTTGTGAAAATTAGTTGACTCACAGTTGACCCAATATTGAGGATACACTATAGACATGGCTTTAAGAATTTCATCATGAGGGAATCGATCTCTAATCTCTGAGGAAAGAGATCTCGCAATACTCTTTAAAGTACTCCTTATAGAATTAACAATCTTGTCAAAAGCTTCCCTTGAAACAGGTTCTTCTCTGATAGTGCGCTTGACCTTGTTTGAATAGTACATTGGTATCTCAAATCCCTTTACAGAGACATATAACTCCCCACTACCATTAAACAGTAAAAAATTAGCATTATTGTTCACATTTGTTATCAAATGCCAGCTGCTAAATTTTGGACTTATGAAGGATTGGTTTGATAGATATAGATTATCGAGGGTCATGCATATCATTCTACGTAGTCTAGTATATTCAGAAATATACATAGACCTTTCTTGGGATTTTTTCACAAGCATGTTCATTTCCTCTAGCATGGGAAGAATACCAACTAAAATAAGGAGTGTCTCTATGTCACTTAACCTATGTAAGAGGTCAGGAGCCCTATCAACTGTGAAGCAATGTTTGTACATTAAACCAATCAAGGATTGATATTCTGCAAAAACTCTTTTAGGTAGTTCAAGAAAGGAGATCTATCTGGTATCAACATCCTTAAGAAGCTTGTTTCCTATAGTTATTCCCTTAGCAAAATGTTGAAATTCCAAAAACCTTTTGGGGCTTTGGCAGAAGTATGAGTAGAGCTTGCAGACTAGATCTTCAACTTTTGATACTGCAAGAAACTTGCTCACAATTTTAAATGCTAAATTCATTATGTGGGCCATGCAGTGAATGCCAATCATGTATGGTGAAATATAAGTTTGTAGCTTCACACACAGACCATTCCTATGACCTTGCATTACTGAAGCTCCATCCGCCCCTACACACACCAACTTTCTTGCAATTGTGCAGTCATCCATACCTCCAATTTCATTCAAAGATTTCTTAACTATCTCAAATAGATTTTGTGATGTTACATTCTCTTTCATTTTATAAACAAAGAGTAGATGAGGTTGACAGACATGATTTTCCATAGTATACACATGCATACATACCCAGGAATTATTATCTATTGCTGTAACTTTATCTAGAGATAATGCAATAAAAGTTGACTCTTTTATTTTTTCCTGTAAATCACATTTTTCCACCTCAGCAAGAGAACTTGCCCATTCCCATCCACTGTTTATTAACCAGTGTGTGTTGGGACAATTAGGAACGCTCATAAAAGATAATAAACTATTATATTCAGGGTAGTCTATCATAGGATGCCCTCTGCTCAAAATATGAAAAACAACACCCATCTGAACAGTTTTTGCCATTTGTAATTCTCCCATCATCTTTCCAAATTGAGCTTCAATTGAACCTCCACCTACATGAATCTTTGCCTTTCTTTACAAATGCGCTTCATATTTGAAGGCATTCTTTACATGAAGACATTCTTCCTTCATTTTCCATTTTATCACCGATTTTTCCTGTCCATCTATGATTTGTTTTTCATAAACTTTGCCAATATATTTTTCTATGGTGTGAAGTTTTAACTGCAACCTCTTCTCCCTATGATATTTCCAATTGTAAATATTACATTTGCATTATGTGGGAGGTTCATCTTTGTTTTTATTCTCCACCGGTTCAATGAATGGGAATTTTGACACCCAATCAATCTGAAAACTCTTTGACATTTCCCACTCATGCCCCTTTTTTGATTTGGCTTTTCTTTTCCCCTTGCGTGCACTTGCAGGATCTTCATCTTCATTAATTTCTATAACTTCATTAGCTTCATTATCATTTGTTCTTGGAACATCATCTCTGTAATTGTCATCATTTTGGCTACCTTGGGTACTCCCTCGAACATCATCTGTGGCATTCTCATCATTCCTGGTACATTAGGTATTCCCTGGATTTGGAACATCATATGCAGCATTGTCATCATTCCTGGTACATTGGGTATCCCCTGGAACATCATTTGTGGCATTCTCATCAATCCCGGTACATTGGGTATTCCCTGGAATATCATCAGTGTCATTGTCATCATTCCTGCTACATTGGGTATTCCCTAGAATATCATCCGTGCCATTGTGATGCAATTCAATAGATGTTATAGGTTATGATGTTGTAGCTACATCTTATGGATAGCCAACATTGCCAAAGTATGACTTTATGTTATTGTTTCTCCATTTTGATGGCCTTGACTTCCCTTCATCTTGAGTCCCTTCACCACCCTCAGACAACTTCTTGTTTGACATCTCTCATGAATTAAAAGCTACAGAAACAATGTCATTTTGTTCAAGATGCAATCATAGATGATAGAATATAGATACCTGGGTCCTAGACTCATAGATTAAGATATCTCCCTAGTCCTAATTCCTACTCAATCAATATCATCTGTAACAAAGACACAAATAATCAACATGAATGTTATATTATTACATAGTAAACTTGTAAAGAAATGATCACTTACCTTTCAGTGACTCGCTGATGCCTGTAGCTGTAACTTCTCTATGATCCAAAATGAATTGAGGATTTGAAAGATGAGTTGAACAAAATATGTAAACTTAAAGGATTAATTAGAGTTTCAAATGCATTTATATCAATGCATATTTGGCAAATAACGTGGGATTTTCAAATGCTATTATAATAATATGGTGATTCCCATGTACTATTAATAGGACACTTATGAATGTTAGGCGAAATGGACATCCATCAAACACATATATAGTAATTTTCTAGGCGAATATGGCCCTCCAATTAGCATGGAGTTATAATGGTATTGGCGAAGTTGGTCCTTATACATGTGAACCATTTAATTATACTGGTGAAATTGGTCCTCATGCATGCCAACCATTTAATGATATTGGCGAATTAGGTCCTCATGTGTGTCAACTGTTTAATGATATTGGCAAATAAGTTGGTGAATTAAAACATGCCTCCAAAATTCCAGGCGAATCACCGTTAGAACTGCGTAGTATACCGTGGCGAAAATACTAACTATAAATGACTCAAAAATTAATAGGGTGGCGAATTGAAATGCATTTGACCAAAAATTTGTAAAAACTGGGTGAATTGGCCCCTCGCCAGTGGTAATGTATTCACCAATTCCTCATTCGCGAAAATGAACTATTCACCAATTGGCGAAGATTTGCCACTAAAAAAATCCCTGTATATTTTGTATGTTCTTTATGTTCTAAGATATATATGTGTCTAGGTATATCAGTTAGTTCAGTCAAAGAGACTCCAAATTCCTCATGTTTATACCTTGTTTTGGCCCTTCATGCCTTCATTTCACCTATTTTCATCTATACAAGAGAAAAACATTATCAAATACTTCATAAAATAATTTTAGTGAACAATTGTTTGTCATACTCATATTCGAGTGTATACATGGAGCCAAAATTGATTTTGGAAGACTCTTAATTTTTGCCCTAGGATGATATAGAAGGATTTATTCCTTAACACATGCATAATTCAATTCATTTAATAGAACCATTCATGAAATGATAGTTTTCTTACAAAAATGGAGTAAATGAGCACCACAACCTATTTGACAAATTGTTACAACTCACTTTGATACCACTCAATCCATAAAAAATATGATGGAGATTATGTATTTACTTCATCAAAATAACAAAATTTTAGAGAAGAGAGTTATATACAAATATGTACGGACATACAAGCATCATGACACAAGATGATACAAAGGGATTTACAAGGAGATAAAACACTAAAAAGGAGGTTTTCATGATTGTAGGACAGTCACAAGTCTATATAACAGTCCACTATCATAGTCATGACCATCATGAAGTTGTTTTTAATTTATGCATTACTTAAGATGTATTTGATCTTTTGTCATGAGTATCCAGAAGGTTATCTTCAATGGTTAATGTTATTTTGACTATCACAAAGTTTTTGGACTGGTTTAAGACTATTAGGATAGTCAATTTATGTTGATTACAGTCCCCTTTGATTTTAGTCAATTTATGTTGATTACAGTCATCCTTCAAAATCACCTAGACATACAACTCATATATGTAAAAAATTAACCATACAATTCATGATTTACAAACCTAAAATAGTGATTTAATACTCATATAAGAGTCCAAATAATGACCTTGAAGGGGCAAGACAGTCAAGAGCAGTCAAGGTGATGTTCTTAAGAGTTGATAAGGTCAAAGTGAGGCTTAGTATTAGAGATATACCTTTACATAGCACGATCTCTCAACACGTTATGGTCTCCACAAACTCTAGCAACAAAAAAGTTTCACAAACAACTTGATTTGTACAAAGTTTCACAAACTTGTGTTCTAGATTGAGTATGTTGAAGTCGTGTAATAAGTCCTAGAGTCATTTAAAGGGGTCAAGTAGTTAAGTTTTCATAATATTGCTTATGTAAACTTCATGTTTTGATTATTTTAGAAGAAAACCAACGATCCAATCAACAAAAAGTTGGTTGAATTGGTTGTAGGATAGTTTGAAATTGATGTATTAAGAATCCAACGGTGAAACAAGGTGGGACATGAATTTGGAAGAAGAATTAATGACCAAAACTCTAATTTTCTACTGGAGAACTCATTTTTCTTCTATATTCTCTCTATTTCAGACCGTACTGCTCCCTTGTATGGTACTGTCAAGACTAGAAATAAATTTGATGTGATAGAGTATTGTGTTACCTTTCATTTGCATCAAATTTGAGAGGATTTCATAGGGTTTTGAGGGAGATTTAATCGTTGTTTTGAAAATTGCCTAGTTAACTGTCAAAATAGGGGTTTGAGGGCAGAAATGGGAAAATAGGACATTCCACCCTCTGTGGTCATTGTTATTAGGTGGAATGACCCCTATTAGACATGTTATAGGTTACTTTTATGTTTCCAATGTAGAAAATGTGGTTGGTAGGGTTTTAGGAGCATGCTCTTGTATGATTTGAAGCGTTTTCATGATGAATGAAGGAATCAAAGTAGGGTTTTGACAAAATATTGATGGAACTGGTCTTGTGATGATTTCTTAAGTTTGTACAAGGTATTTGAGAGGTGTTGGATGCATTTATTTGGTCTGAGAAGTTTGGATTATATGATTTTCAATAAACCCTTGGTAATTGCATTGAAAAGTGAGGGTTTCCTTATTTGCCTTGTAAATGATCATGCCACTTGAATTTGATTGTGGTTTTGGATGTTTTGGGACCTATTGAAATACTATTTTGGGGTGTTGGGGTTTAGCTTGATGTTTTGAGAGTAGTTTCTTTGTAAAAGTAGCCTAATAGGCCTAGTCCAAAGAAGGTCTATCATAGGATTTGAAGCCTTTTGTCCAAAACAACCTATACCTATCTTTAGATATGTTGTCAAACCTGATAATGGGTACTATAAACTGGTTTTGTTTCATTGGCATCATGTCCATGGTGAGAGTTAAGGCCTGACAGACCCTTAAGTCAGGCTACTAGAATATCTAGGCTTGGGCAGACTTGTGGTCAAGAAGGAATCTCAGTGACTTGAGAGTGATTTAGGTGTGTTTGGTTAGTGGATTTAATCTTGTTAGATGCCTCTTCAAGCCCATATGAAGGTCTGAACCCTTGAGTGCTAGTTGGTGACTTGGAGACTTAGTTCATTGAAGGGTCATAGTGAGAGTTTGTGAAGCCAATCTAGAATACAAGTTTGTGGTACGTTGTACAAATCAAATTGTTGCCACCTTGTAGTGCATCAAAACCATTCACCTACATACCAAACCATCCAACTGATCCAACCACATTTTTGGAGGATATGACCATTGGATTTGTTTTAAAATGAACAAAACATGTAATTTGCATAAGCAATATTATGACACTTGACAAAACTTAACTACTTTACCCCCCTAAAGGACTCTAAGACATAAAAATGGTCTTTTATAGACCTTATTACATCAAAATATGATTCCACACATGGAAAGAAACATTTGAACTCATTTACATTGCATTTTCCATAATTGGCCTTAAGGGACTGGGTGCTCCTGCACCATTTATGACTTTGTATGTTCAAGTGTATACTACATGACTTATATGTGTGTTCAAATGCATACTCCATGACTTATGTATGTTCAAGTTATATTGATATGAGGTGTCTTATTCAGAAGTTTGTAAAACCTTGTTATTCATTCTGACTGTGCTATTCATTGTCATTATAAAATTTCTAATTATCATTGTCTTATTCTTCATGCTTGTAGAAATCACATCATGCTGAGGAAATGAGCAAAGACTCTAACACCAAAAGAGAAAGAAGTTGAGAATGAGAGGAAAAGAGAAAGAATGAGGTGAATTCAAGAAAGTAGGAAATTGTCAACCATACAAGAAGACATTCCACAATTGCCAATTGAAGAGGAACGTGACACATCTAATGAAGCTAAGAGAGAGATGGAATTGGTGGCACAAAGGGAACAAATGCAAAACCTCCATACAATGAGGAAAGTGAATCTTCAAGTCAGAGGCACTCCATCGTCCACAGGTCAAGTTGAAGGAACACCATCATTAGCTTCTCGAATTGGAGACACTCCATCTTTCACAGGTGAAGTAGAAGGCACATATGCATTTACTTCTCAATTTGGTGACACGCCATCATTCACACCTCAAGTTGAAGGTACGTCATTTTCAACCTTTTCACCTCCAATCAAAGGTATGTCATCTATCCCATCTCAAGTAAATATTGAAGAAATTCCTAATGTTTAGTCTACTTTACCAAACAAAATGCCTCCTAGAATTTTGCATAGGAGGCCTAAGTTTCTAATTGATATTGATGAGAATGTATGGGAGCCCATGTAGGATAAAATTCCCATGCGCACTTGCTAATGATATGCAAATTATTCTTTGAGAATTTAAATGAAACCAGAAGATGTCAACTCTTTGTTGAATTGATGAGAAATTTGAAATTTAGGCCCACTATGAAGATTCTTGGCTTAAGAACATCAAATGTGTCAAGTGAAAAATCAATTGTCAAGAATCTAATGAGTGCGTATGAGAGTGTGGGTTCCACCTCACACACCAAGGATAGTAATGTCACAAGACGTGTCATTACATCGACAATTGTAAGCCAACAAACAAAAAAAGCTCACCTCATTAGAAACACAAGTCAAGCATTGAAAATAAATAGAAAAACTCTAATGAGAGCCGTTGGAAGACATCAAAGAGTTGAGGATCCAAACACTAATGAATTGTGGGCATTCTCTGGGAGACTCCCACGAAAAGACAAAGCTGTTGTCGAAGCTTTGAGATCACTAATTGAAGACTTTTGGAAGAATTACACAAGGGTATCTCCGAATCAAAGGGATGTGGTAAGAAGGAGAATTGGTAGTCGAAGCTGTGAGCCACATCCAAAGCATTTTTTGGATATGACTCAAACATAGTTTTTTGGTAAATTTCTAGAGAAGTATCTTCAAATTAAAATTTCTCAAAGATATTTTGAAATGCTAAAACCTTTCTTTGTCAAAATAAATCACACACGCACTACTTGTTGTAGATTATTTATTGAATTTTCTAACCATTTTGATGTTTATCAGTCTATATGTTTAGATTTGCATACTAATAATGTTTTGCAGGATTGTGGCATACCTGCCCCACCAACTACCTCAAGAGACTTCATATCAATGATTTTATGTGATAGAGAGGAAGGTCAATTATTCTACAAGAAATTATGCTTGGATGGCACATGTCAGCATTGCGGTGGCTTGCAATGTATGCCAATATGTGAACATCTAGAAAAAACACATGCAGTTGGAAACGAACTAGTAGAGTTTAGAAAGTATAAAATAGTGGCATATAATACAAGAGATGGTAAAGAAGCAAAAAAGTGTGAATATGTTATTCAAAAGATTCCAGTGTATCAGTTTATGCCTATATTTCGTGACAACATAGTGTACGAGTAAGTAAGACCTGCCCATAGAGCTCGATGGTTGGACTTGCAATTCAAGTTATGCAAGGACACATTTACAATTGGTAGCATTTTTTCAGTCATCAAATTTGCAGAGAACTATAGTCTACAGCCATAGTGTGAGGTGCAATCCCAATATTATAATTTGATACAAGTTTATATATTTGTGCACATCGCATTCATTCATGCAAATTATAGTACAGAGGATGATAGAAAGATCATAAGGGAGTATCATTTTTATATAAGCAATCATTGCACACATTCCACAGAGTTTGTGCAAGGTTGTTTTCAGGTGTTCTACAATGATTTGGCTAGAAGGGGCATATCATTCAGTCAGCATATCATATGGTTGGATAACTGTGCATCATAATTCAAGAACTCACAGAATTTCTATTGGCTGAGCAGGAGGCATAATATTACAGGTGTTCAATATATGTGGAATTTTTGTGAGGCCGGGCATGGAAAGGGGGAGCATGATGGTGCAGGAGCGTGTATCAAAAGAGCCATAACATGAGAATAGTTAAAGTATAAAGACAATGCAAAGCTGATAGATGCAAAATCAATTGTCGAGTGGTGTAATGCTTCGATGGGTCCACGTATTGAAGGTAAATCTTCAGTTCGTAGATTTTTTGGGTTGATAGATGATACTAACATTGCACCATATGAGGACTATTGTACACTGACCGGATCAAGTGAGCTACACTCTATCAGAAGCTCAATTGCAGGTTTATGGAGTATACATACGTAGAAGATGACGTGCTTTTGTTCTCCATGTACAATTCAATCCTGGAATGAGTGTGAATCAATAGAGTGGGTTGATGAATGGTAGTTTAGTTATCTTTGCCCACTTGACACGTATCAATCCTTGACGGAACTGGAATTGACAAAGATGGAATCGTCAATTGACTTTGACCACATATCAGATCTAGTTCAACCAGGTAATATATCTACTTGCATAGTTAAATTTGAAATTCATAATGTTATCTTAAACTTTGTAGTATTTTTGTAATGTTGACTAATTTCATCTAATTTGCTGCACATATCATTGTAGAGCATGTTTATGCAATTATTGCAAATGAAGATAATGAAGAGGGAATAGATTATTACTTGTGTCGTTGTGTTGAGGCCAAAATGAAATTGGAGGCACCAGTTACAGATGGAGAAAACATTGAATACCCTATAGGCTCAGTGGTTGTTACTGGAACATGGCTTAGAAGGTACCCACATAAGAGTGTTAATGTTTGGTTTTTTGAGGACTTTGACATGCATCAGAAGATTCTTCATTACTCTAACCTTGTTGTGGTAACCAATGTTCATTTGATACAATATCAAGGTAGACCTTTGAACAAGACCTTGTGGAAGGTGCGTGACTTTGACCATGAGGCAATACTTGACACAATAAAGAGTAGAGAAGACCCAAATGGTTCATTGGATTAATTTGTAAGTATGCATAAAACTTTCCTAGATGGTTACTTGTACTTTATTTTATATATAAATAGTAGTATGAATTGCTTCCCTCTAGTATATTTATGTTTAGTCAATTTTTCTTTTTGATGCTTCTCATAGGAGGTCACAACTCTAGTCCGTCCAACTATGGACAAAGAAGCTCGAGAAAAGATGATGGAGAGTGATCATCAGATGGTGGTAAGTGATCGATTACATAAGTGATGTTATATATTTAATGTACATTTTGTTATAGTAATGTGCATATTGTTTGATTGTATTAACAGGTGGAGCTGCATGAGCTTGGACTGTCGAAGAGGTCTACAAGACGGTAGTGGTATGAACAATGGGTAGTGAAGGCCTCATGTTTCATTTGATTTATTTTCTATGGTATACATTTGATGTTTGCATCATCATCATGTTATGCTTCATGGGGTTAGATTATAGGGTTTCGATGTTAGTTCATAACATTCATGTTTATCATGTTACAATAGTAGGACATAGTTGCTTATGTCATTGGTTCATGCCATTGGATCATTGGATTTGGTTGTGGTTTTTCATCATAACATGTCATGCTTTTAGGAGTTAGATTAGGTTGTGGTTCTTCCTCATGACAGGAGTTTTTTCATGTCTTCATGCTTCTTTTTCCTCCATGTCTTTAGTGTTCTCAGTGTTTTCATGTGTCAATGATTTCTTCAAAGGCATTCTTGCAAAATGCTTCAGTTTCATGCAGTGGAAAGGTGCTAGGAGTGACATTTTACATTCCATAGCTCGTGGGGCTGAACAAACTTTTCCAATGCGCTAGGGTGGGTGGGTAAATGCCAGGGGAGGTCTCGTTTCATGTGCCAAGCGTCACAGTCATTCAGGGTAGCAGGCTATGGGCAAAGTCCCTTAAGCTCCCTAAGAAGAAAAAATTGCTAAACTTTGATGGGATAGTCCTCAGAATTTGCGGCAATTGGGAATGTTCTATTTAGACCTAAAGGTGCACGTGGAATCTGTCTACAATAACCTCTCTCAGTTTCATTCAACTCCTATCCATTTGACTATGCTAGAATCAAACGCATTCTTGCAAAATGCTTCAGTTTCATGTAGTGGAAAGGTGCTAGGAGTGACATTTTGCATTCCATAGCTCGTAGGGCCGAACGGACTTTGCCAACACATCAAGGTGGGTGCGTAAATCATTTGGGGCAATAGGCTACTGTTAAAGTCCCTTAAGCTCCCTAAGATGAAAAAATTGCTAAACTTTGATGGGACAGTTCTCAGAATTCGTGGCAGCTGGGAATGTTTCGTTTGGACCTACATGTGCATGTGGAGTCCATCTACAATAATCTCTCTTGGTTTCATCCAACTCCTATCTGTTTGACCATGCTAGAATCAAATGCATTCTTGCAAATTGCTTCAGTTTCATGCAGTGGAAAGGTTGTTAGGTGCCATATTTTTTGTTTTGCTCATTGTGGGGCCGAACAGACTGCTCCAACACGTTGGGGTGGGTGGCTAAATGGTAGGGAAGGTCTTGTTTCATGTGCCAAGCATCCTAGTCATTCTAGCCTACAAGCTACCAAGACCTAGCACTTTTTGAGTTTGTCGGTAGCTTGCAGCCCAGAATGACTGAGAGACTTGGCATACAAAACGAGACCTCCCTTAGCATTTACCCACCCACCCCGACATGTTGGCACAGTCTGTTTGGTTCCACGATGAGCAGAACAAAAAATATGGCATCTGGTAACCTTTCCATTTGCAAGAATGCATTTGATTCTGGCATGGTCAAACAGATAGCAGTTGAATGAAACTGAGAGAGGTTATTGTAGATGGTCCCCACATACACCTGTAGATCCAAATAGAATGTTCCCAGCTACCATGAATTCCAAGAACTGTCCCATCAAAGTTTGGTAGTTTTTCATCTTAGGGAGCTTAAGGGACGTTGTCGGTAGCCTGCTAATGACTGCGACGCTTGGCACATAAAACGAGACCTCCCTAGACATTTAACCACCCACTTCAATGCATTGGCAAAGTCCATTCGACCCTACGAGTTATGGAATGTAAAATGTCACTCCTAGCGCCTTTCCACTACATGAAACTGAAGCATTTTGCAAGAATGCGTTTGATTCTGGTATGGTCAAATGGATAGGAGTTGAATGAAACCGAGAGAGGTTATTGTAGATGGACCCCACATACACTTGTTGGTCCAAATGGAATGTTCTCATCTGCCACAAATTCTGAGAACTATCCCGTCAAAGTTTGGCATTTTTTTTCTTAGGGAGTTTAAGGGACTTTGCCAGTAGCCTGTTGCCCCGAACGACTGCGACGCTTGGCACATGAAACAAGACCTCCCCTAGCATTTACCCACCCACCCCGACATGTTGATGAAGTCTGTTCAGCCCCACGAGCTATGGAATGCAAAATGTCACTCCTAGCACCTTTCCACTGCATGAAACTGAAGCATTTTGCAAGAATGCGTTTGATTCTAGCACGGTCAAATAGATAGGAGTTGAACAAAATTGAGAGAGGTTATTGTAGATGGACCCCACATACACCTATAGGTCCAAACAGAACATTCCTAGCTACCACGAATTCTTATAATTGTGTTATCAAAATTTTGTAGTTTTTTCGTCTTAGGGAGCTTAAGGGACTTTGTTGGTAGCCTGCTGCCCCGAACGAATGTGACACTTGGTACACAAAACAAGACCTCTCCTAGCATTTACCCACCCACCCTGATGCATTAGCAAAGTCCTTTCGGCCCCACAAGCTATGGAATGCAAAATGTCACTCCTAGCACCTTTTCACTGTATACATGTTAACAACTTTTGTAAAATGAACTCAAAATGACTCTATTGACCTTGCACATGGTCTATTATGACCTTATTAGACCAAAAAAAACTTAATTACATGTGAATCAAACAACCCTCAAAGTGGCTAGTCTCAATCTTCATACTTTTCATGTTCAATTAGGCCTAATCTAGTAGGACAATAGACCCTATTTTTGGGGTTTTTCTCTGAAACTTTCCAAAAGACCTCCCAAAATAAATACAGATTTACAGACTCATTTCCAAGTTACATAACATATCTCAAAACCAATAGTGACTCCTTTAGACCATGTACCTCAAAAATGGCATTTTTCGCTGTCTAAAATAGGCTAATTAGGCCTAGTTTGTGAAGAAACATACCTCTAAACATCCAACAACCCCATAGAATTGATGGGGAAACATCTCTAATGTGTCCAAACTATCAAAACCACAATTGGTTTCAGGAGAAACCATCACTAACATACCAAACCCCAAAAATCCTCAATCTAGGCCAATTTGAGGAGGGTTTATTGAAACTCTACCTTCCACACACTCTCAGACTTTGCCAACACTTGGAAGACTTCAAAAATGGTCTACATATGCTTTAGGAACCATCTCCCAGTACTTTCCAACTTTCTTTTAACAAACCCTAGCCTAAAACCACCCTTTCTTGCTTGGAAACAAGGCAAAACTTGCCTACGACAACACCATAGTTTGGTCAAACTCCATCTCTTGCTTCCCTGACTTCATGGGCATCTAAAACACATCCAAAATAAACCATTCCACTAAGTTATAGGGTCATACAACAAGTGGAATGGTCTAAAACATCCCTTTACACACTCAAACCCTTGTTTTGAGGGTTACACAGGCAATTTCAGAAAAAATGAAGATATCTCACTCAAAACTCAATGGTTTCTCCTCAAACCAATTGCATTTGAAAGTTAAGACATACTGTTACCACTTCCAATAGATTTTAGCACATGGGTGGGCCGTATAGGGTTGTGGTATAGCTTGGAACAATATTTTTGCATTAAAAAAAAAATATTCAAATTTTGTAGTACAAAACTCATCTCTGTTCTCTGCTCAGGGTATGTGAGGGATTTAATACATGTTTTAAGAAGTTTTGAAATGACCTACAACTGCCACAACCAACCACATGGTCATTTTCCAACTCTCCAATACATGTATATATTGCATTTTCAAAACATCCCTTAGAAACTTTTGCATTACGTGACTTTTATTTGACTAAACATGACTCAACATGACTCCAAAACATAGCAAATTGGTCATCTTGACCTTATTACATGTATTATGGTCTACAATGACCTTATTTGATGCAAAAAGACTCAAATTACTTGAAAACATCCTAGACTCAACCTGTCAAGACCTTAAAATGACCCAATTTTGTAAAAGATGGTGTTGGTGGTCCTGCACCAAAAGCCAAATTCCAAAACCTTCAAAATGGTATCTTTGGAACATAGTATAGATATCCATCAAACCATAAAGCATATAGGAATTTGTCAATTGTTGTAGTTGTAAGTACCCTTTTAGACATGTATGTAAAGTGTGGAAGCATATACTTGAGGAACATGAACTGTTTAACATGATGCCTCAAAGAAATGTTGTCTCATGGAATGCAATGATTACAAGATATGCATGAAATAGATTGTTTTGGATAGGAGGCTCCAAATTCATGACAGTTCACTTTGAGACTAGGCTTAATTAGGCCTCCTTTACAAGGCAACTACTATGCCAATGCAAACCCACCACACCAAACCACTTGGGAACCCTAACATTCATGGAAAAGGAACCAAATTCACTGGTTTTGGCCTTTGAAATACTTGTTAAGGCACTATTGTATGGACTGCACCCTCTTGTTTCCTAATACATGGTCATATTAGGCCATTGCATCTTCATACTCTGCTATATTCTTGTTTCCTGACCTAGGGCTTATTGCAAACAGTGATCTCCTACCTTATTCCATCCCATTCCACCAATCTAGAGTGATTAACTTGGTGGAATGGCAAAGAAATACATAGTTTTTAGCCTCATAACCCTAGTTAAAAGTTTTATGACAGTTTCCAGAAAAAACGTGATTTTCTCCCTCCAAATTCAATGAAAATGCCTCAAACAAGATGCAAATGAAAGGTCATTCACTCCCCTTCACAATGCAAGTGGTTTTAGACCATGACAGTACTGTATGGATGAGTAGTACATCCTGAAACAGTCTAATTTCAGGAAAAGTAGTAGAAAACTCAGTTTTATTCAACTTTACCCTTCAAAACCTTCTTCACCAACCCCTCCTCAGTGTGTGTGAAGGTTTTTATACATGTTTACAATAGTTCCAATTAATCATAACTGACTTTCAACCTATTTGATCATTGGGTAACCTCCTTATTACATGATTTGTTAAGTTGGCAAAGCAACTTCTTGCCACTACTTGCATTATTAGACTTTTTGTTTGACAACATAAAACATGACTCCAAACACAAATGACATTGGTCATTTGACCTTATTACATGCAAAATGATGACACAAGACCATCAACTTGTCCTATGATGTCCTAGGACCTTGTTATGACATGCTCCTAGCCAAGATTGGCTATGGCAAAGGTGCTTCTGCACCATGAAATATGTTTCCATGGTGTTGAGTCATCCTCCTTACCTACTCCATCACCCTTGTAGACATGTATGCAAAGTGTGGAAACATAGACAAGGCACGTGAATTGTTTGGCATGATGCCCCAAAGAAATGTCACCTCATTGAATGCAATGATTGCAAGATATGAACAAAATGGATTTTTTGATAAGGCATTAGAAACTTTCAAGCAAATGTGATTGGTAGGTGTAAAGCAAAATTCCACAACCTTAGCCAGTATCCTCCTTGCCTATGCTAAAATGGACATCCATCAAAAGGATAAAACATATGGGAATTTTGTTAGATGTTGTAGTTGCAACTGCCCTCAGAGACATGTATGCAAAGTATGGAAGCATAGACAAGGCACGTGAACTATTTGGCATGATGCCTTAACGAAATGTCACCTCATGGAATACAATGATTGTAAGATATGAACAAAATGGATTTACTGATAAGCCTTTAGAAAGTTCCAAGAAAATGCAGTTGGCAAGTGTAAAGCCAAATTCTAAAACCTTAGAAATGGTATGTTTGGAGCACGGTATAGACATCCATCAAAGCATAAAGGATATAGGAATTTTGTCAAATGTCGTAGTTGTAAGTACCCTACAAGATATGTATGCAAATTGTGTGGAAGTATATATAATGAACATGAATTGTTTGACGCGATGCCTCAAAGAAATGTTGTCTCATGGAATGCAATGATTGTAAGATATGCATGAAATGGATTTTTCATAAGGCTTTAAAAACTCTCAAGTAAATGCACAAAAATAAATTTCAACCATTTACGTAAATTTTGGCACATCTAAAACCAAATTGCACAACATTAACAAACTTCCTCCTTGCCTATGCTATAATGGGATCTAGAGAACATGGTGTGGACAACCATCAAAGCATAAATGATATAGGAATTTTGTCACATGTTTTGTATTTGCAAAGTTACCCTTGTAGACATGTATGGAAAGTATGGAAGCATAGACAAGGCACGTGAACTATTTGAAATGATGCCTCAAAGAAATGCACAGTCTAACAGAATTCAATGATTGCAAGATATGCACAAAATGGATTATTTGAAAATGATTCATAAACTTTCAAGCAAATGCAATTGGCACTTGTAAAACCAAATTCTTGTAACAATAATTTATTATCATATTAAATATTTAATATAAACTATCATATAGATAATGTCATGAACATAATATCTAGTTTATATAAAAATCCATATAGGCGTGTCCAAACAAAGCCATATAGGCAAATATACAAAAATATACATCTAATTAATATACAAAAGTACGTATACAAAGCCATCTAGGCATACAAAAAAGTTCCCAAAAACTAGTTTCCTATGGACTTTTAGGAAATAATCGGCGGCCCTTCTTTGATTGTGAAGATGGAGAGCTAGTCGGTGACACATCCTCTCTCTACCATCGAGTAGACCTCTTTGAATAAAGTTCATCCAGCTGCACATATTAATACAAACAAACAATATGCGCATTAGTATAGAAAATGTATGAAATATATAACATCACATATGTAATTGATCACTTACCGCCAACTGATGATCGCTCTTCATCATCTTGTCTCTCTCTTCGTCTGTAGTTGGACAGACTAGAGTTGTGACCTCCTGTGAGAAGCATCAAGAAGAAAAATTGACTAAACATAAATATCATTTATGTACATGAAATGACATGAGATAAAAAAAAATACAAAATTATGATATTTTCATGTTATTGGCTCATACCTCAGTCAAAGGATTTGCAGACATCATGGCTGCATCAATGCCTATTTGCCCTGACTCATGAAGATGAGGAGGAGTCTCCACTATATTCAACATCTAAAAATCAATTTCAAGATTATTCAAACAAAATAATTACATAACATTTATTTTAAAAATGCATAATGATTAGAAATGGTTAAATTTACCTTCGTAAAAGTGGTGGTTTGGCATCCAGGGGACCAAGGAAACCATGGAGGTGCTGGTGACTGTTGAAATCATCAAATTGTCACAAAATAATATTACCATTGACATATCTACAATAATTATGAATATGTGATAAATTACATACCTACCGACTTGACCTCCTCTCATAACCCACCAATGGATGACTAACGGAGGTAGGATGAAGACTCTGACCCTAGAATTTCATTGCACAAACAACTATATACATTATTTTTGACTTATAATATAGATAATTATATAAAATTAATTACAAATTTCAAATAACAATACACTAAATCAAGATGAAACTTATAAAAAATTACCTGAGAGTCAATACCAAATGTATGCTGTAAGAGATCGTCACTGAGAACAAGATCATCCAATATGTCCTACCCCTGTGTCGCATCATGCTGCCCTTGTGTCACAGAGTCCTGTCATGCCTCCTGCATCCCATAATTACACAGGTTCCCACATGTACTGCACAAATGTGGGGACACATGACGCCTAGTACTCTCACCCTCATCACCTTGGGTAAAATCATCCACATGCTGTGATAGAGTTTGGGTGAGAGTAGTTAGTGAATGTAAAGTCTCTAGCTCAACACTCTCCTTCAAAGCCAAAGGGAGTGACTTATGTTCTGGCCTCACTCGTAGTATAGGTTGATGCTGTTCATCTTGCTGAGCCCCAAGTCTATCTTGGGCAGAGCCACTATCTCTACCCTAGAACTCATGAATGTCAAAATAATTCAGAATCTTGTTGAGGACGAACTTGTAATAGAGTTTCCTCAAAAAATATTGTGGTACCTCATCATTGTTGCATGGCCGCTCATCGAAGACCATGTACCATCTATCCCAAAAGTTTTGGCATATGTCTTCAATCCTACACCAATGTATAGGAACCATTTACAACTTTCCTCTAATGTTTGGCCAGTTTTGGGATTAATAAATTGTGCACATAATTGAGATTTTGTAATTTTTTCCCTCTTGACTTGTTCATATGACAACTTGTTGGCATAATATTGCCGACTCCTCTCCCTATAGTCTTGGAATTCGGTGATTTGTTTTGTCACCAAATCCATGTGGGAAATAATCTCCTGAAGTGATTTTGCAAGTGCCCTCCTATGCTCAGTGGTTCCACTTGGATTGTTTAGGGTTTGAATAATAGTTTCAAGATGTTTCTTGTTTTCTTCTATTATCCCTAAGTAGTGTTCTTGATTATCCCTTACATGAAAAGGAGGTGAAGGTGGCTTTTGAGGGTTTGGAGGGTTTTG
Source organism: Cunninghamia lanceolata (assembly GCA_027924645.1). Taxonomy (NCBI): domain Eukaryota; kingdom Viridiplantae; phylum Streptophyta; class Pinopsida; order Cupressales; family Cupressaceae; genus Cunninghamia; species Cunninghamia lanceolata. The sequence continues at coordinate 20,882,604 of BSBN01000111.1, read as the reverse complement.
GGGGTTGTTTTCACCCTCCTCGACTGGATTTAGATTTTTTGCTTCTCCAATAATTGTAAATACAATATAAACACAAATCAAACATTACAAAACTAAAAAATTGTTCTAAAACTAACAAAATCAGACAAACCCTACCTTCTTCCTATGCTAGAGCCTCCAAATTTGCATGACGATGTCTTTGGTGGTGAGGTGGCATTGTGAATTTCTTGTTTTCTCATGTGCACTTGATTGAATCTCCTCTTTTTCAATGCGATCACATTTTGCTTGGTTTCTTTGCTGCTGTCAAGAGAAAAGTTGCACGGTGAATGAGCAGAAAATGTTTTTTTTTCTTTTATTGAAAGAAAAAAATGAGCATGTTATATTGTGCTTGCATTTTGTTTTAATTTTGGAGATGGTGATGACTTTTTGGTCCCCCATCTCCTTATATTTACCCATAAGCATTCAAATTTACAAGCAAGTCTTTTTACAACCATTCAAATTTTTACCCAAATCCAAGAGCCATATTTTACATGAGAATCCCTAAATCTAAGCACCATACAAGTTTCATGAGAAGCCCCAAAGCTAAATTCCACACTTTGGATAAAAAGTTGATCAAGGATGATTCACTAACATTGTACATGTAGTAATCCCAATATCATTCTCATTGCTTTCCATACATGTAATAACACTTTAATGGGCTGCAATACACCAAAGCACCCCTAGATGCTCATGGTAACATAAATACCAACAAACCATATCTACCAAGTGTGACACATGCTCTATTAGTAGAAAAAACACTTTGCATAAGATCAAGCACTTTTATAATAAACATACCTTGAATCCAAATGCTCTATGGTTTCTACCATAATTTCATTAGGCTCTAATATACCTTTGGGCCAAGCCATAAGGTCCAATCCATAAATTATCACCACATTACTCTAAGCATCACTTTACAAACTTAAGATAGTTGAGTTGATGTGGTAACTTCCAAGTGGCGTCCCTAAGAAAAATGTTATACCAAGTCACCCACTAGCTCATTATGCACCTACCAGTAAATAGTTGCACTCCACAACCATTGAGAGATGAGGATTCATATGTGGAAATGATTCCCCTTCCATAGGAGATATTTTGGCAATCAAGTCCTCCCTAGGTTTCAAGTAACCCTAGATGTTCCTTTGTTTGAGGGTAAGATTAATTATAATGTTGTAGATAACTAGATTGATTAGCTAGATTCTTATTTTTCCATGAATGACTTCTTAGATAAAGAGAAGATTAATATTTATCTTCTAAAAGTTTCCTTTCCAATGAAGAAGTGTTGACAAGCCTGTGCACTTTGGGAGGAAGACTATCTAGAATGGAGGGAAATCTAAGAGAACATAGCATCATTTCTTAGAATCCTTGAAAGATAAATATTAGCCTAAGGATGTTTATGTTGACTGGTACATGAAATGGTCATGTAATTATGATAGGAACATGAACATTCGATCCAAGCATATCCTGATACCTTCCATGAGCTCTATGCAAGTTTGGGCTCATTTGAGTCAGAGAAACATAAAGTCCTCAAGTACTGTAGTAGCCTGGGACTAGCCATACAATCTAGACTAAAGATGATCAAGGTTAAGGTGATAGGAGAATCTTATTTCTATGCAACAACCATTGGGAAGTAGTTTAAGTAGAAGTTCAAATAGGAATCAACCAACACAAAGACACTACCTTCAAATAAGAGTTACAAACCATCCAAGATAACTAAGTGGTGTGATACCTACATAAGAGCTACAATGATCCCAACACTAAGTTTCATGCTAAAAAAAGTCCACTCATTCAAAGGTTTAAATATCTAGTATATATGATGATACATCAAACCCTTAGATGAAATGATTGATACATATCCCAACATCTTGGTTAATATTGTAGCAGTAATAACATTTATACCTAAGGAAGTTTAAGTAGAGTGACTATTCCATTCACAAATGTGGGTGAAAGCAGAACAAATAGAGTTCACGATTAATGATAGAAGTATAAAAAATCTAATCTCTTCAAAGACTATTGAGAGATTCAAGCTACCAACCATGGTTCATTTGCATCACTACAAACTAGGATGGTTTGGCACATGCAACACCCAAGGTATATATATGTGTTGTACTCACTAGTGCTACTTATCATATATGCTATTTATCCTTTTCAAGAGGAGATAGTCCATGATGTGGTGCCAATGGAGGTCTAAAATGTTCTCCTTGGACATCCTTATATGTAAAGTAATTAGTGTGTGTACACCAAGCCTTATAGCATAGATGTATCAATACATAGTAAAAGATACTAAATTCTTGAAGTGGATTCATGCTAAATACATGCCACATTAGCACCAAACAAGATTATGGGATACACCTATGCATATCTTAGAACTTTTCACTTCACCTCCAACCAAAGACCAACTTGTTGCAACAAATACATGTCAGAATCTAAAAAGCTTGTTTATATAGAATTGTTATAAGCTTTAATATAGAGTTGTTAGAAAGGGTAAGCTCCCATAAAAAGCCAAATGATTCATTGAGTTGCAATTAGAAGACAAGGCTCCACACCTATTTCTTAGACTGAATACAATCATGACTATTGCTTCATAAGGATAGGAAACTAATCCACAAGGATTCACCATAAGTGGTAGACATGGTAATTCCAAGACCATTCTAATGGCAAGTGGTACATGTGGAAACACTTTAGTGGTAAATACAACACACCAAAGCACTCCTATATGATCTTGTGATAACACAAAGACCAAACAACCATCTCCAACAAGTATTACACATGCTCCAATAGTGGCATAGTGCACTCTATATAATATCAAACACTCTTGCAATAACCATACCTCATCCAAACAATGTGTAGCTTCTACATGGTTTCCACATTGTCCAATACACTTCCAAGCCAAACTACAAGGTCTAATTCACATAGATTCTTATTGCATCATTTTGAGTATCACTCTTCAAACTTTAGATAGTGTAGTTGATGCAACATTCTAGGTGGCACCCTTGAGGCTCATGTTATGCTAATTCATCCACTAGCACATCAAGAAACTACCACTAAACAATTACACTCTTCAAGTAACCTGGGAGATGAGGAGTCATACAACTAAATGGTTCCACATTCATAGGAAATAGTTCAACTTCCTAGAGACTCTTCCTATCCACATCATGAATCTATATAATCTATATATACACATATCTAAAAAATAGCTTGTCAATTAATTAAAATTGAATTGAGATAGGCAACATATAGGTAGATAACTTAGTGATACACCTTTCTCAAGGGTACATGCCTTGTATGTAAAACAAACAACTAATAAAAATTACATTTACTCTTTAGTTCTATATCTTTCTTTGTATTTGCATTGTTCTGTTGATGATGATGTTAGTCATAAGCAAACATAGAATAAAAGTTACACAACAACCTTTACTCATCTTGAAAGATACGATGAATTCAGAGAATTTATGATCCCAAGTCTCCATTGATTAGTTCATAATCTACTGACGTTACTCAGTGGTTGATGTGTGTTGCTGTTAATCATTCAGGGGCCTTACATTCTTCAGTAATTTCTATAAAGTTCATCAATATTTCTCCAAATATCCTGTTCTTTATATCTGCCCTACATAAATCTACAAATTATTTTACCTCTGCACTATGAATTCACTCAAATAATGTGCCTACAGGTTGATATTTGTATGAATTTTACCATTATTTGCAATTCTTTACATGATATTTTCAACACTACATGCATTTAGCTCAAATATGCTAATGATATTCAGTTATCTACGAGGTGTTAGCATATTTCATGTTATTTGCTTCTGATTATTTGTTGTTTGCAATTATGATGATGAAATGCTCTGAAATTGAAAGAAATTGAAAGAAATACTTCAAATTAAAGTTGAACCTTCAGCTATTGAGCCACATATACATCAGATATAGTCATGAAGAGAAGAAATCAAACCATATGTTCACTAGGACATTCCACAGCTAGATACAGTCGATGCTAACTTCAAAGGAAAGGTATGAAGACAACATATGCAAACTGATATGCACTCCAAGGGACGCAGCAAATCAAAGCATATATCAAGAATTCACACGCTAATTACTCAAGATTTATGATGGATTGTAATCAAAACAGTCTTCTCATTCATTAAGTATGCAAGAACATATATGTATACAATAACTTTGAAATAAGCCCTGAATATTTCAGCAAACAGATTTCAATTAAGTTTTCAATACTCAAATTATCACATCTCTACACCTTTTATAGAATAAGGTGAAGGAACAGTTACAAATGACCTACGGTCAGGATTTATCTATTAAGATCAACAGTCCAGATGAATAGCACGTGTTTGCCAGTTGGCAACTACACAGCTGGCACAGAATATTCCAGCATCTTTGACCTAGTCCATCCTCTAGCTAACAAATAGCACATTTGACAATATACTCCTCAGCTCTGGTTCATGTTACCTCTGCATGCAACTCTGTAACTTGTATCTTTGTAAATTTTGCCATTTCCCGCGCAAACTCCACCTTCTGACACGCCCTCGCCACTTTGTCATTTTCCAAATATCTGCGCACCTAATAACAGACACAAGGATTAAGCATCATCATCATTAAAAACTTTAGCAGGAAAATAAACATTTAAATCAGGCTTAGAATATGCAAACGCAGATAATCAGATGATGAATCCGTGAACAATCACATACAAAATGCATATATGACGCTAAAATTAGTCGAGTCAACCATCGTTGACCAAAATCATGCTATCAGGCCCTAAAATGGCTTCAATATCTAATCAGGTCCAGGCTCATTTGAGTGATTTTTGATAAAAATATCAAAAATATGATTTTCGGTATTTTCTACATCTTAGTAAATTGCATTTTCGGAGGCCTTCGGAGCGAAATTAGGGCTCAAGACTTCATCGGTGCTTGGTGTTAAGCCTAAGCGACCAAGCAACTCAAACTAGATAACTAGTTTATCTTTCCAATGAGTCCAAAAAGTTTAAATTCTGACACAGTAGCTAGGAGTTTTGACCCTACCAAGGAGAAGGTCACAAATTTCCTAATTTTTTGAATTTCTCTAAATTTTTTGCAAATAGTTTCACCTTGTAGTAGCTCTTTTTGTATTTCAAGGGTGATGTGACCCTTCATATGATATGCAAGCCTTACATTTTCAATTATCGCATGCATAAGATCATGCATATGCACTACATGTGCTTTTGCTCACTAAATTCCATTGAATGAAACTATCGGGTCTGGGTATGCACATTAGTTAATATGCGAGATATTAACTAATATGACTCTCTTCATAGATCGGGATATGATGATGATGTCATCATCATGGACGGGCTTCGTTAAAATGTAAAAGGCTAACGTCATGGTCATGTTGAAGGAAATTGGGTGATGTTAAGAAATATGACCCTAATATTGAGGAATATCACCCTCCGAATGGGATGACATCACGGTCATGTCGAGCTTTTTATGTATCAGGTCAGAATGACGTCACCGTCATGTTAGGAAAGATCAGTCATATTAGAAAAGATGACGGATGTTAGAGAATAGATGAGCTTCGGATGTCAAGCCGATTGATGATGTCATCGCCATATTGGGTCCTTTGTGGAATGGGATAAGCTGATGTCATCATCATGTTATTAAAAGGGGCGATCATTGGAAAAAATACCTCCGTGAGATAAAAAGGATGATGACATCACCGCCAGGGTGATTTTCTCTATTCATCGGGGTTAGATGACATCATCATCATATTGGCCCTGGGGTAATATTCTGCGGCAGGGTGATATTTGAAATATCGGGTGATATTCGCAAGATCGGGTGATATTCGAAATATCAGGTGATATTCAAAAATATCGGGATGACGTCATTAGGATAATGACTTTAGGGTGATATTTGAAATATGATCCTCACAAAATATATGAAGCTGTTTGACGGGTAAATGCTTATATCACCTAAAATTGACATCCGGATCTCTGGATAAATGATTATCGGGTGATAAATTTGGCATCAGGGTGATCTTTTGTAAGATGACTGATGTTAAGAAATATGATCCTCCCCTCGGAATATCAGGTTGACCAGGACTTTGACTCACCATAACCCTCGTTCCCTAAGGAATATCAAGGTGATCCAAAAGGCAAACCTGCATGAAATTTTGTACTCTATCCAACCATGAGGTTATTGACATGAAATATGAACCTTGAAAAATTGACCTCATCATGATGACTTACCCAGTCCCCTTATGCAGGGTCATCTGCATGACTTAGTTTTATTAGACCGCTGAAGAGCAAAAAAAACAACGCAAGCCAAAGCAGTAAAAAGTTGGGTCCCTGTTTTGTTAAGTCAAAATGGGGCGTGTTGTGTAACCACACAACATGTACATCTCACAAGCTATGACACATGCCTACAACTTTATCTAGATCCTCATCTGAATGTTGGGATAGGTGTTGTACACTTTGCATAATATTGTACTAGTTTATTTGGTTACCACTTGTATAAGTTGTATTGTAACATTGGGTTAATTATTTTGTGTGTGGGACACATGGAGTAATTAATTATTATTTTTATTATTTGATTAATTGGGAAAAGTTAGTACCAATAGTCAAATGTGGGGTCAAGTGGGTTTATAAGTTAATGGTTTTGTGTTACCATGGTTTTTGGGGCATATGGTTTTATCCAATACCACAAGTTGTATTTGTGTGAGCTTGGTCTATAAAAGCAAGCACATGGTTAGTGGTTTGGGTAATGTTGGCTGTTTCATTGTAGGTGGATTGGAGGTTTGTGAGAGGCTGTCATTGTATTGAGCTCTCTCCTGTAAGTGCATATTGTGAAGCATGGCAGGTGATGTGTGGATTCATGCTTGTACACATAGAGGATGCATTGGAGGTGCTTGATGTATTCAGAGGTATTCATGGAGGCTCATGGATTGTATTGTAATTTCATATTGCTGAATAATACATTTGAGCATGGATGCTTTTGGAGGCTGGTTTTTTCCCTGTAAAGGGTTTTCCCGGGGTATATCTTGTGTTCCTTGTTTCTTGTTCATTTGATCTTTGCATTATGATTTGTTTTAGCATCTTGTTTCTCCTATTGGGTTACATGGAATTGGTTTAAATAGACCTGCAAATTCCTAATAGTTGGTATAAGAGCCATGTTTATGGTTGAGGGAGGTGTGAGCTCCTTGGATATATATATATATATATATATATATATATATATATATATATATATATATATATATATATATATATATATATATATATATATATATATATATATATATATATATATATATATATATATATATATAACCCTTATGTGTGTAGATCAAGTACAAAATGGAAGCCATGGAAATGTATGGAAGGCATTACAAGGTTTTGTGAAGGTTGTATTACAGATTAGGAGTTCTAGGTATTGGTGATTTGCTATGCATGTTGCAGATCAGGTGATTGAAAAATTACGGCTGAAGAGGGTTTTTAGGTTTTGGCTTCATGAGGATTTTGAGGAGGAACTTTAAAAAATTACCTCCTGGGATAAAACAGACCTCGCCATTGAGTCTAGGAGGCCTTAGAAATAAAAATTCATATAAAATTCTACCTATTTTTGCCACAGTGAAGAAATGCAAAATTTTTTATGCCCTCCTTGGTTTGGCAGTACGGCCGTACGGCCCGTCGTAGTCTGCAGGTATGCTCTGTGTGTGTGTGTGTATATATATATATATATTCCCTGCACAATAAATTTCATCTATAGTTTTGGATTAATTTTTTTTTAACTATAGGCGATTACAAAAAGGATTTTTAGCAAGATATATGAAAAAGATTATAAAACAAAAAATTGTTTTGGGGGGGGGTATGGGCCTACAAATCCATACCCCACCTCTACACAGAGGGTACTGCCAACACAGAGCCAGTTGGCCCTACCGGTCCCACTGTCCCCCTTTCCCATCGGCACCGTCCCCCTTTCCCGTCGGCCTTTGGGCTATTCGTAGGCAGCCCGGGAGGGCTTTAAAAGCCAACCTCAGATGCCACATCAGACACCTTATGCCCAGTCATCATTGCATAGTCAGCATGCCCAGTCAGTAGTGATGATGTCAGCAATGACATAATGCCATGTCATCGGGGTACAGCGGCCCACCAGGGGTCCATTTCTAGCCCTAGGAGTGTCTTTTCTTTTGGGGGGCATAACTTTCACATACGGTATTAGTTTTTTGACTTCTTATAGGCATCGAAGAGCTCTCTCCAAGAACTATACATTGGTATAGGTTTCATGATCAGATTTTTCTATTTATGTCAAAATTTAGTGTTTGAATCCCGCATTGCTCTGGTACAGTTTTATGCTCATAACTTTCACATACGGAATCGGATTTTTGATTTCAAATAGGCATTGGAGAGCTCTTGTAGTGTACTATGGTTTGGATTGTGTAGATTTTTAGTTTGGTGTGTAGAGAGAGTGTTGTACTTGTTTGATCACTTGTAGGAGCCTGAGATTCAGAGTACATTTACGAGTGCATTCAGATGGATTTGTTGGCACAAACTTGTGGGAGTACATGTTGTTATGAGACCATCAGCATGGTATAGCAGGTTTTTAGATTTGGTGCTTCTTGATATAGGTTTATAGGTGTTTTTAGAGTTACAACTTTGATGGAGATAGGTATAGGTTGTCTTCTGGTTTGAGGACATGGTTGATACTTGTGTGAGACTTGGAGTCTCGTTTCAGTGGGAGTTGAGTACATGTACAATGATGACAATGATTATGGTGTCATGGATATGCAGGTTCACTTTTGCATTGGCACAACATGATCATGTATGCAATTGATAGGTATGGGCTATGATGTTCGATTCATGATTATAGGTGGTGTTGTTTTTAGGGGATTGTTCTTATCTCCTGGATGCTTGATTAGTTCCTTGACTATGGTATTCATTTGTGGACTTGTTGGCAAATCTAATCTAGAGTTGATTTGGTGTTTGAGTCTTGAAGTCTACAGGTTATCTGCTTTGATATCTCAGTTTGTAGTTTACTAGTGTGATGATGAGTTTGCATGTTACATCTATTTTGGATCTACGAGTTATGTAGTTTTGTGGATTAGCTACCCCTTGGCTACAGTGGGATGACTTGGATGTGGACTATCTATATCCACGAAATTGATTCAGTGATTATGCAAACTTTGTCAGTTGGCCTTGTCTGTGGTCATTTGTGCATTGGTATGATTGCTTTGGGATAAGAGTATTGATGATTAGAGTGCCTAGATAGTCAGTTGTTTGGGACTTGTAGCATGTTTATCACGATGTAATGGAGAGCTTAGATACATGGTTCTATGTTAGCTTTTGACAGTGATGGTTTTATCTTCTTGATTGGAGATTTTGGCTCACTAGACCTTTTGGGAACTATTGATGTTACAGTGGGATTCATTGATTGGTTTGGGACCATGGATAATCTTCATTTAGGAGATGGTTATTTTATTGTCATGGATAGCTTGATATCTTGGTTCGGTGCGAGCTTTGGCAGCATGTTGGATTCATCATACGTGATGGATGGTCTTCTGTAGTGGATGTTGGTGTCATGGAGGAGCTCTTGGTTTTGAGAGATCTTTGACATTTTCAGTTCAGTTGTCAGGAGATGGTTATCTTCATATGATTGGAGATGTTGACATCTTGGTTTACCATGGAGGACTTATTTGAGTCTTTGGTTGAGGTGTCAGATTATGATTTGTTAGTTTGACATGTTTATCCTTGATTTAGAGATGTTGATATTGTGTCTTGATTCTTGATACCAGTTTAGAGTTTTGGCATGATATGGGTTCTCTTGAGACAGGATGTATGCATCATTGTATGCCTTGTTGCATGTGATCTTCTTACGAGGAGATGGCTAGATCATGATGTCATGATGGGATTCTTGATTATGCAGATGTGTAGTAGGAGCTTTGACAATGGTCTTGTTGGTTCCCTTGGTATTGAGTACTTTGGTCATTTGCTTTACAGCTTCATGGTAGTGCTATGTTGCATTTGGAGTTTGGCATGTATTGGTCAGTTACAGGTGCTCATGGATACTTGGAGACTTAGGTGAGGCTAGAGTTCTCTTGTGATTGGAGACATTTGTTGAGGCAATTACTCTTTAGAGGTTTCAACAAATAGATCAAGGAGCCTTACATCTGGATATGGACGTAGTTCATTATGGACCTAGAGGAGATTGTTCTTGGAGAGAGTCATTGTGGCTTGGTGTATCCTGGAGGAGCATTCTCTTTCCCCACTCTTGGTCTACTTAGTAGTTTATCATCTATGAGGTATTGCCCATCCTTTTAGATGTGTTATACTTTATGTTTCATCTTCTCATAGATATAGATCTTGAGCTATAGTTATTGGTTTTGGAGGGTTCATTTGAGGGATGTTAACATGGTTATCTTCTTGTTCATGTGGTTTGATTTATGATGTTCATTATGAGGAGTCTAGGAGATGTGATTGGGCTTATTCCTGGTTATGGAATGATTATGAGTTTGGTCTACCTTGATTAGAGAGGCTTACATCCATGTTGGTTACATGTTACATATGTTCATTTGATCATATGAGATTGAATGGTTGGGTGTTGTTGAGGCTTTTCATTTGGGGTTGTAGAGGAGATCATACTTGGTGCAACTTAGCACTTTGAGGTGTTTTGTAGAAGGATATTATGATTTAATGGTTTTCTCTCTTTGTCTTATGACTTCTTCTTGGAGGATCATGTTGACATGGTTGGACTTTGGGAGAGTTATGGTGACATGTTGTGAGAGAGTATACAGTGATTTATCATGCATGTGTGGATCATTGTGATTGTTCTTGATACTACATTGGCTTGTTGGTTAGCCACACCTTGGTTTGAGTGTTGATTGATAGACTTGGTGTATACGCCTAAAAATGACACGATTCATTGTAAATAAATATTCTAAATATTTATTTCCCTTCTGAATTCCTCCTACCATTCTAAACAAATATCCTAAATATTTATTCCATTCTTCTACCAATTAAATAAATATTCTAAATTTATTTAATCGGTTCACTATTTTGTAATTAAATAAAATCTATTTAGTTAATCAAATTCCCTAAATTCTTCTAATGTCTCACACAATTAACTAATCCTAAATTATTTAATTAAACCAGATTCCTCTATCCTAAGTTCTAATTCCAAAAATCCACCTCACACTTACACCTCACTTTTCCACCTCACCTTGTCCACCTCATCAGGTTGCACATGTAATTAAATATATTAAATATTTAATTACTTATTTTCCCTCACCCACATGGCCTATTTCTTCTCAAATCAGAAGTTAGTTAACTAATCAATTAAAAGTGTTAACTAACCTGTCAATTGAGTTAATCCCTCAATCAATTCAGTCAATTCCATAATTCATTCTTCTCATTGATCAATCAAGTCTGTTAACTGTTCAGTCAATGGAGATAACTCTCCAATCAATTTTGTCACATCCCCTCTTTCATGATGGAGCTGAGACACTTGTCATATTCCTACTGGTTGCACATTCCTCAACCATCCTCAGCCGTTGATCTCCATATCTCCTCTCAACCGTTGATTCTCATTCTTCTGAGTCTATAAATGAAGCTTCATCCCTCCATTCTAATCATCCAAGCTATTCGTATTGTTACTTTGCAGAAATCTACCAACTTGCCTTTGGCACACTCTTACCATTCACTAGCTTGAGATCACATATTTGCTTTGAAGCTCATCTTCATTGCATATCACAATAGCCGTTTACCATCGACATACTTGAACACAACTAAAAGAGTGCACTCTCTGAGGGCCTACTTCATCAGCAAAAGGATGGTTGTAATAGGCGAACAACAGAAGCATTGATTCAAGGAAGGTTTGCTTTATGTTATCCATTGCTCTTTTCGTTCAATCTTCCTTGCTCTCATTTATTCTGTTGATGTTTAGGTCTTATATAATTTAATTTGATTGATCCACGTTTTACCCTTACATTTTTGGCGCCCACTGTGGGGCCTTTGCCCCTTTATCTGATCAAAATCTGAGCTTTTTTGAAGGCAGGTTCCGTACAGGTCACGCAAAGTCACGCATAGGCTACTATTGTGGCGCATTCATTATTGCTGCATTTCTGTTGATTATTTCTGCACATTTAATCACTGAAGCTGCGCATTTGTAATAAGCAATAGTTCTAGTGCTTTTTTTAGGAAAGTTTGCTAATGCTAACCTTTCCGCAGGTGTTTGCTGGAGCTGTTTTGCAGGATAGGCTCAGGTTTAGTTCCATATAGTTGCATTTAAATAGTTCACACTTCACTTTCCAAGGGATAGTAAAACTGATGTGCATTCAAATCCTCACCTAGCTCTAATTAGGAAAGAAGTAACTGGATCATTTGTTTCTTGCATTGTAACACTTTCCAAGTTATTGCTATCTGGGATTAAAACTGAACTCACCTTTGATTTTGGGGTTAAAATTGAACTACTGCTCTCTCGTGAGACCAAAACTTCAAAGTTAACTATTTTGTGCTACGAGGATTAAAACTGAACTCACCTTTGATTTTTGAGGTTAAAATTGAACTACTGCTATCTCGTGAGACCAAAACTTCAAAGTTAACTATTTCATGCTACGTGGTTTAAAACTAAACTCACCATTGATTTCTGGGACTAAAACTTGACCAATGCTATCTTGCTAAAATCACTTCAAAGTTCTATGTTTGAGTAGATTAGCCCATTCAGTTTTTCTAATTTTAAATAGGTTGGATTAATCAATGTTTTCTGTGCCTGACGAATGACAATAGGTTTATGCTCTCCCCTTTTTTGGGTGACCAGAGTGCCAGACTTGTCATTCTCTTTGTTTAACCTTTAGGAGGGGCCTACCCTTGGATGCATGCTTGTCCAAGTGGGAATGACCCTGAGTTGTAACAGGCTAACGCCAAGCCCTACCAAACTACTTAAAATAAATTGTGCTTGAGGTGAAAACTTCCTGCAACAAGTGCTGTTATGTTACACTGACGGCCAACCTCCCCCAAAACCCTCTCAGGCACAACCCTTTGAGGCTGGGAGACTCCATAATGGAGAGTAGTGCCGCCGCTTGTGTAACCACTTGAACGGTTGCCCGCATTAAATACCTTTTGTTCTAGAGGCCCAAATCCCTTATAATCCATTTCTCACCTAGGTTTTTTTTTGTGCTTACTTTTGTTCAGTTTAGTCCAAAATAGAGTCAAAAAAACTACAAAAATAATGAAAAACTACAAAATATTCTTTGTGCTTGCTATGTTTTCTTGCTGTTAATTCATAAAATCAGATCAGGTAGACCTTTTCTAGCCAAAAAAATACCAAAAACAAGAGAAAAATCTAAAATTTTGCCAAAAATATCAGAGCTGCGCATATACTATTTTCTGCTACGCATTTGTAGTGACTTGCCGTGCATACGTATCAACTTGCTGTGCATATACACTGTTGTTGCGCTTATACATACTGTTGCTACGTATTTGTACTTCACCAGAGCTGCGCATATACTGTGACTTACGGTGCATATATTCATTCCTGCTGCGCATTTGTTTCAGCGCATGTACGACAGTGAGCACTTGCCCTATTTTTGAGAAAATATTTTCACTTGTTTGGAGCATGCATTTCAGCCTAGTTTCACTTTCTGAGATCATTTTCAACCTTGCCGTCAGTCTTCATCCATTTCACCCAAATCTCTCTCTTTCGTCAATTGTCCCATTCACTTCCTATCCAAATTTCTCTTGTCCCAAAGTTAGTTTATCCCATACCATTTCGACATAGGTCCCTTTTCATGTCATTACTGAATTCACGTAAGCCTAGTAGGTCACAGTACCTTTGCTAGTAGTCTTGTTGAACGACTAGTCCATATATAGTAAGATGGGTATCAACTACCCTTACTAGTGGCTACCATCTTGTGTCAACTGTCTTACTTGAAGTCATTGAGTGAGAAAATCCTTTGTCCAAGTCATATCCTAGATATCCCATCCACTGCAGTCTCCATCGGCACCTTGCCAAAATTTCTAGTCCCAGTCCCCTCCATCCCGCGTCACCTTGCATGGTTCTTACTCGATCCTAGTACAACAAGCAAAAAGAAATGGCCGGCTCATCCAATCACCTCGTCACACCATGTGATGGTGATGAAGAAATTTCTCATGAAGAATTGGTAGCGCACATACAAGATAGAAAATTCCAATGCCTAGTAGAAAAGGTGTTCCTTGAAGACCCCCATAAATACTTCCATCATCTCGCTAGTCTCAGAATCAAACTCCCCGTAAACTTTGACATAAGCTCCATCATGGAAAATGTAGACAATGATCCAGAGAGGAGGTGTGATGATCATGAGAGGGGCACGAATGACACAGTCCCACATGCAAATGAGAGAGATACGAATGACACAGTCCCGCATGCAAATGATAGAGGAAAGAAACCCATAGACCAAAATGCTCCTATGGAAGAAATGAGAAAATGACTTGAGAGCCTCACACAAGAAATATCAGACCTTAAGATGGGTACAAGTACCAAGAACTACTCCTTAGAAGATATAGCACTGCACCCCTTTGACAAGAATTTAGTCATGAAGCCATTCGCCTATCAGTTCGGAGTGCCAAAGTTTGACAAAGATAAAGGGAAGGGGGACCCTAGGGATCATATCAGGAAATTCACTGCAGCATGTTTAGAAGTAGCTCACAACGAGACCTACTTGATGAGACTATTCCCAAGATCTTTAGGTGGTCAAGCTATGGAGTGGTTCTCATGTCTCCCACCAGGAATCAAAACTTTTGATGAAATTGTCAATAAATTTATAACGCACTTCTCTTACAACATAGAACACGAGGTATCTATGCTAGATCTATGCAACACCAAACAAAAGAGTGGTGAGTCATTCGTCACCTTCTTACAACGATGGAGATAGCTAGCTAGTAAGTGTTCTTATGATATGCCTGAGAAGCAACTATTGGAGATGTTTGTCCACAACCTAAACACTGATCTTAGCTATCAGATACAGATACAATGCCCTACATCATTCTCAAAAGTCATTGAAATGGGCTTATTCATTGAAAAGGCTATGATCACTAAAGGAGCTATCAAGTTCTACAAGGACACACCTACTTCAAATTACACAACGGATAAGTCAAAGTTTTGGACCAAGAACAAGAATGTGGTCAATGATGGGGTAGTGGATGCCAAGGCGGCAGCTCCCAAGCAACAACCCATATTCACTCTAAAGGGAGAAACAAACAATGGTACAATCAACAAACCACCTTCTTGGGAGCCCAGACCTTGGTTCAATTCAAATCCAAGGAGAAAATTCACACCATTGGGTGAGTCTCAAGAGTCTGCTCTAAGGAAGTGATTACGAGCCCATAGTCAAACCTCCCTACTGGAAGGACACAGACTATTGTGAATATCATCGGGGAAGGGGGCATACAACTAACAACTACATCTGCCTCAAAAATGTCATCCAAGATGTACTAGATCAGAACCAGGGAGGGACACAACCACATACCTCCAATGAAACTCATGTAGCCTACAGGGATCCACTTTTGAATCACAACAGGCCATATAACTACAACAACAACAACACCAATGGCCACAACAACAACGGTAACAATAGTAATGACAACAACAATAATTGCAACCGGCCAAATCAGAGCAGTGGGACTAGTAATGCCAACTATGCAAGTGTGCCATTTGACTACACCATAAACTACATTTCTGAGCAAATCCCGCAGGTCAATGTCATCTCACGCAACCAACAACTAGGACCTAACAGAATTGGTTGTAGCATAATTACCCGCAGTGGTGAAGTCATGCTCAATACCGCCCCTCCAAGGTCGCCACCATCTTCATCCAATTTCTGTCAGTACAATGTCATCGACCAGTTACAGAAAACTCTGGCTCACATCTCTATACTAGAGCTCTTACATCTATCTCCTTCTCATAAGGAGATTCTTGAGAAAGCCTTAGTGGAAACCACTATACCTACTAATTTGGCCGAAGAAAAGTTTCAGACCATGGTAGTCAATCTGACATCTTCCAACTCCATATCTTTTACTGAGCAAGATGACCTCTCTGTCTCCCAACCTCATAACACCCCTCTACACATTGTCGCATTCATACAAAAGCACCGCATCAAGAGGGTTCTCATTGATGGAGGTGCTGGTTTAAATATTTGCACATTAAAGCTAGTCCTTGCACTGGGGTTCTCCGAATAGGCAGTTGATCCAAGGAGGAAAATTACCATCAAAGCATATGACGAGGAAGAAAGAACCACAAAGGGAACAGTTGTCCTACCCATTCAAGTGGGACCAGTAATAAAAGTTGTGGTGTTTCAAGTCCTTGATCGGGAGCTTGCTTATAATATCCTACTTGGGAGACCATGGATTCATGCCATGAAGGCTGTCCCCTCAACCTATCATCAATGCATTAAGTTCCCTCACAATGGCAAGCAAGTCACCATTCATGGAGACCCTGACCCCTACCAACATTGCAATTCTTTCCGTGCAAAACCCGAGTGTGTCATACCCAACAACAGAACCTACATTTCCCCTACCCCGCAACAGGACCATACCGCTGAAGCTTCCTCCTCAAGACCCAAAGCACAGAAAATTACCATAAAAGAAAGTGGTGTGGGGGAATACTCCATTGAGCACAACCTCAACCTTGCCAAGATGCCTTTGTCTCCTCACTCTTTTGGCCAACCCAAACATCAACCCAAACATTTTCCAAAGCCATCTGCTCCTCTGGTAGCTCTAGCAAATCCCTTTGTAAAATGGGGGACCTTATCTGATGAAATAGAGGAGCGAGATCTCCAGCAATGGCTTTATGTTGAAGAAGAAAACACACCCCAAGATCCGCCTAGACTCCCTACAGAACTCTATGGGCGAGGTGAGACTATTTTGCACAGGATGGGGTACGAAAGACAAGGCCCCATCGGCCTTAGAAAAGAAGGAATCATTGAACCTATACAACCTTCTTCATCCTCTTCGGCTAGAAACACAATTGGCCTAGGATATAAAGGCAAGGGCAAAGCCAAGGAAAATGCTTGCCTTGTGGAAACAATCCAAACACTCCAAGTGGACAGCGACACAGAGTTAGATGATTCAAATGAGTATGAGTGGGATGAGCTAACAGAGCACTCCTATGACAACAAAGAGGTCGACACCATCCAAACTCTTAGCCCCTACCGTGAGGGACAAACACAATGGGATAGACCACTGGAGTCTAATTTTCCCATCCCTGAGGTTATGGCTTTCAAGGAAAGTTTCATTTCCATTGCAATAAACAACTTGGAGGAAAGTACCACCTGGAACACTACCCCCACCTATGTTCCTAACATTTCCATTCACACCATCAATGAATCAAGTCTATCATCTGATTCCCTTCCTCTCTTGCACCTTGAGCTTATTGACTGGGATTTGCAAGGAACTCCCCAACTAGACATCTTCCAAAACGATGATGCTTACATTGATTATATGGAAATTAGGGACCACTTACCCAAGGGAGATCATAAAGCTGGTTTTGCTATCGAACTGAATACCGTGGCTTACTTCGGGGAGGGTGCCAAGCCTTCCAGTCACAAAAATATCAAGATCAAAAATGGATCTGACAGTGAAAATTGCCTTGCGGCAGTGTCAGATCATAAAACAGTAAAAAGAAAGGATGCATCTGAAGGTGAAAACCCAACTATGGCACCTGATGATGGAATGCTTGACACTCTCCCTAGTGATATGTACCAGGAAAGGTCACAGATTGTTGTGGAACCAACAGAGCCCGTGAATACTGGAACAAAAGAACAACCCAAGATTACCCACTTTGCCAAATCTCTTGCACCACCAGAGAAGACCAGGTTTGTACCGTTCTTTAAGCAGAAGAAAGGTAGTTTTGCTTGGTCGTATGCAGACATGCTAGGTCTAGACCCAAACTTAATTCTACATCATCTGCCATTAGATCCAGGAGTGAAACCAGTAAAGCAGAAACTGAGAAAGATGCATCCTCACATAGCCCTTTTGGTCAAAGAAGAACTCAAGAAATTGCTGGATGTGGGGTTCATTAGAGCCATAGATTACCCAGAATGGATATCCAATATTGTACTAGTGTCTAAACCAGATGGCCGAGTTCGACTATGCAATGATTTTTGAGACTTAAACCAAGCATGCCGCAAGGATGACTTTCCATTGCCAAACATCGATATCATAGTCGACCTAACGACAGGACATACAATGCTATCACTCATGGATGGTTTCTTAAGGTATAATCAAATCAAAATTGCACTAGAGGACCAACACAAGATAGCTTTCACTTGCCCATGGGGTACCTTTTGCTAGAATGTCATGCCATTTGGGCTGAAAAATGCAGGTGCCACATATCAAAGAGCTATGACTACTATATTTCATGACATGATGCATGTAACTATGGAAGACTATGTTGACGATATCTTAGCAAAATCTCTCACAAGGGACTCACACCTAGATGTATTAGAAAAAGTCTTTCAGAGATTGGACCAATTCCACGTCAAACTAAACCCAAAGAAATGTGTGTTTGGGGTAACTTCAGGCAAGCTGTTAGGCTTCATCGTGTCGGCAAACGGAATAGAGGTAGACCCGGCCAAGGTCAAAGCTATAATGGACATGCCACCACCCAAGACTCTAACTCAGTTGAGATCCTTACAGGGCAAGTTGCAGGCCATCTGCAGATTCATTTCACAATTGGCAGACAAGTGCCAACCTTTCAGCCATCTCCTCCATAAGAACATTCCATTTAGGTGGGATGAAAGGTGTGAAGAAGCATTCAACAAGCTAAAGGAGTACCTTATGAATCCACCCATTCTCATGCCGTCGATCCAAGGAAGACCTCTAATTCTCTACATATCTGCTACACCTACTGCTCTTGGGGCTCTTCTAGCACAGCAAGATTACGAGAACAAGGAAAGAGCTGTATACTACATCAGTCGAACCTTAGTGGGCTATGAGTTGCAATACTCTCAAGTAGAAAGATCATGTCTCGTGATAGTTTTTGTTTCACAAAAACTCTGACATTACATGTTTGCACATCCAGTTAAGCTCATTGCAAAAATAGACCCTTTGAAGTATCTTCTTAGCAAGGCTGCTCTCACAGGTCGCCTAGCAAAGTGGGTAATGCTTCTCAGTGAGTATGACATCGAATATGTGGACATAAAATCCATCAAGGGACAAATCATAGCTGACCAACTAGCAGATGCGCCGTTACAAGACAACAAGCCCATGCAGTTTGAGTTTCCCGACGAGTCTTTATTCACTATATCAACATCTTCTTGGAAACTCTACTTCAACGGGTCTTACACAAACCATGGATCGGGGGCAGACATCTTGTTTATAACTCCCCAAGGTGACACAATTCCAAAGTCTTACCATTTGTTATTTCCATGCACCAATAACATAGCAAAATATGAAGCCTTGGTACTTGGTCTTAAGATGGCAACTGAGTGGGAAATACAAGAACTACATGTCTACGGTGATTCTCAGGTTATCATCAATCAGGTCAATGATGAGTATCAAACCAAAGATGAAAAGCTAATCCCCTACAAAAGAATGGTTGACGACTTCAAAGAACACTTTGGGACCATCTCCTTCGAGCAATTACCCCGGATCGAGAACAAAGCAGCAGATGCAATGGCTACCATAGCCTCTCTTCTAGAAATACCTAAAAATGAGTCATGGTATGAGTTCTTAGTGGCAACTATCTGGCTACCAGCTTATGATCTTCTTGAGACCCATTCCATCTGCCTTCTAGTCGGATCTGATTCACCTTGGTATGGTAAGACTTACACTTACCTCAAGGACAACCTTCTCCCACCTGATCTCTCTTCCAACCAAAAGTGAACTTTCATATGACAAACCTCTCGTTACACCATCATAGCCGATACCCTTTACCGACGTGGTTTGGACGGTACTTTGCTCCGTTGTTTAGAACAAGAAGAATCCATAACTACCTTGCGAGACGTACATGAAGGGATCTGTAGAATGCACTCCAGTGGTCCTTCCTTAGCTAAGAAACTCATGCGTTTGGGTTATTATTGGCCAAACATGGAAATGGACTCATACCAGTTCATCAAAAAGTGCAAACAGTGCCAAATACACGGGAACCTGATCCATGCACATGCTCAAGAATTGAGACCTTTAACGACACCTTGGCCCTTTTGCCAGTGGGGACTTGACCTTGTGGGAAAGATTCATCCACCCTCTTCCAATGGCCACAAATTCATCATAACCGCCACTGAGCATTTCACAAAGTGGATTGAGGCCATTCCCCTAACCACTGTCACAGGCAAGCAAATTTCCTCTTTCATTCTGAATTACATTATCTGTAGATATGGCATTCCTTCATCTATTATCATGGATAATGGAAGACCATTCAAAAATTAGGATGTCCAAGAACTTTGTGAGCATTTCAAAATCCAACATCATTTCTCCACTCCATACTACCCCCAAGGTAATGGCCAAGCTGAGGCATCGAATAAAACCATTCTAAAAATCCTAAAGAAGACTGTCAATAAGGCTGGCCGTGGTTGGCATGTCCAACTCAATCCCGCTCTATGGGCCTACAGAACCAGTATACGCACTCCCACAGGTGCTACACCCTACACCCTTGTCTATGGTTCAGAAGCCATCCTCCCCATTGAGGTCGAACTACCATCTCTCAGGGTGTCGTTGAAAGGTCTCATATCAGACGAAGAATACAGAGTATCCAGGTTACAAGAACTAGAGCTGCTAGAAGAAAGGTGCCAAAAAGCCTTCGACCATCTCAAAGCCTATCAACAGATGATGTCGAGAAGCTATAACCACAAGGTTCACCCACGATGCTTTAAGGTTAGGGACCTCGTTCTCAAATAGAATTCTCGCAATCAACAAGACAGAGAAAAGAAGGGCAAGTTCAAACCTAACTTGCTTGGGCCCTATGTGATTGTAGATGCTTGCGGATCGGGGGCATATCAGTTGGCCACATCAGAGGGTGCGTTGTTTGATGATCCAATCAACAGCATGCACCTTCACCGGTTCTATACCTAGGAGAACCTCAATGCAAGAGGGCACAATGAAATCAAAAATCAAAAAATCAAAAAAAGCAGAAAAGGGAAAATACAAAAAAATAAAAAAAATAAAAAAAAATCAGAAAAAAATATAAAGCATACAAAAAAATCATCCTTTGGTGAAAACCTGGCAAACAGGCACCTTGGATAGGTATCATGATGAAAACCTGGCAAACAGGTGTTATGTTTACTTTCTAGCTTCTCGTGCAAATAAAAGCACGTGATGAAAACCTGTTAAACAGGGGTTACTTGTGATAAACCGCCTTCTCCATCTTTGGGAATCCAATCACCCTGAGTCCTTTCTTCCTTCACTCATTTCCCATTTGACCCATACCTATCCCACAATAAACAATTGACAGTTACCTATCATGGCTTGATACTCTCCTTGTGGCCTTGTCAACCAAGGTTTTGTCCCATACCGTCCCCTCAATGTGAGCCTAACATAGTGTCTCTTGTCAGTGTCCATGGTCCAAATCTGTGAACTACATTGCCTCTGCGCTGTCATGTCGGCAAGGCCATTATTCTAATGCACCCCTGAGGCTTCCATTTCCCCCATGGTCCCATTCACCCCTTCTTGACTTCTTCCATATCGTGTCTCATCTGATCCATATCTTAGGTCCATTAGGGTTTACCCCGAACTATGTTGCCTCTGCGTCGTCACGTAGGCAAGGCCATTTAGCAATGAGCCCCCGAGGCACTAGGTCAGTCCCTTAGGGTTCGTCTCACCAATAAGGATTGTACAATCTTCTCACCAAACAAGCAAATGCAAATAGAACCCGCACCTCAAGAAGAAATCTTGACTATGAGCATCTTCACCTATCCAATGTAAAGCAAATACCCAAGGTCTTCTAAATGATTTTAATCAACGTACAACAAGAAATAAACACATCTAATGGCAAGAATGCTTTGTGGATTAGAACCAAAGTTAAGTTACAGAGTCTTGATTTTTGTTATCATGTCTTTATATGCTACTCGAGGATGCCAAAAGCTAAAGATGCTATGATAGGGGTATGATTACTTTCTTTGTTTGCTGTTTGTGGATTAAACTTTAGTAATGTGAAGCCTTGTCTAAGGACATGATCGGCAAAAGATCATCGAGGACATCCAAGGTCTAACATGAATGGGGGCAATCCTTGTTTGTTGAAACGCAAGAAATACTCAGGTCATCTCGGTTCAATTATACCTCGATGCTTGTATTCACTTACAACATTTTAGAAAATGTACCAAAAATCAAATGCCCAATGATGAAATAAAGCACTCTAAAAGCAAAGCATGCATCCTATATCCATACATACATCCATATCCCATGCAATAAAAGATCCACACAATGCAGAGTATCAATACGAATAAAAGCTTGTGAGTCCTTCTATCGAGTCTTTCTTCTATCAATCAGATTTCTATCTATCATCATATCTTTCATCCTTGTCTAGTCAGTCTGAGCAATGATCCAAATACAAAGTCCATCCTTAATCCATACCAATCAAGTCAAGTCAATCTTGCACAAATGATCCAATCACAACCAGGGGTCTTGATCTTTGTCTGGTCGTAAACCAACTTGATCAGTTAATCAATCAATTGTCTTATATAGGATGTTGCATTGTCGAAATCAGACCAATACACACGTCTTACATGACGTGCTTCATTTCCTGAAACCAGACACTATCCTTCATGTTGCTCTAGGGATCTATCATTCCTTGCCATGACAACACGCCTGCCGTGTTGGTCTAGGGATACATCATTCCCCGCCATGACAACATTGTTGTATATCGTTATTAGTATATCGTTGGTTTACTGCTTGACAGGGGCAATACCTTGTTTGTTCTTGTGTCATTTGTGCATACTTGCTTGCTTGCTTGTGTGTGTCATCATTCCATCTCGCATCACGTATCATTTGACTCTTTCTTCAACCAATTTCTTCATTCTAACCTAGCTTCCCTTCGTCTTCATGAGATTGTCCATCTCACGCCTTTTGCCTTCTTCCCATCCAATCTCCCGAGGGGGCATCCTATCATCATTAAACTTGTACTAGGGGCAAACTGGGGCATGTCTCACCATTAGACTTTTTATTCTTTGAAGCAACGCTGCAAACTGCATTGCATCAAAGACGGGCAAAATGTATACGTCTAAAAATGACACGATTCATCGTAAATAAATATTCTAAATATTTATTTCCCTTCTGAATTCCTCCTACCATTCTAAACAAATATCCTAAATATTTATTCCATTCTTCTACCAATTAAATAAATATTCTAAATTTATTTAATCGGTTCACTATTCCGTAATTAAATAAAATCTATTTAGTTAATCAAATTCCCTAAATTCTTCTAATGTCTCACACAATTAAATAATCCTAAATTATTTAATTAAACCAGATTCCTCTATCCTAAGTTCTAATTCCAAAAATCCACCTCACACTTACACCTCACTTTTCCACCTCACCTTGTCCACCTCATCAGGTTGCACATGTAATTAAATATATTAAATATTTAATTACCTATTTTCCCTCACCCACATGGCCTATTTCTTCTCAAATCAGAAGTTAGTTAACTAATCAATCAAAAGTGTTAACTAACCTATCAATTGAGTTAATCCCTCAATCAATTCAGTCAATTCCATAATTCATTCTTCTAACTGATCAATCAAGTCTGTTAACTATTCAGTCAATGGAGATAACTCTCCAATCAATTTTGTCACATCCCCTCTTTCATGATAGAGCTGAGACACTTGTCATATTCCTACTGGTTGCACATTCCTCAACCATCCTTAGCCATTGATCTCCATATCTCCTCTCAACCATTGATTCTCGTTCTTCTGAGTCTATAAATGAAGCTTCATCCCTCCATTCAAATCATCCAAGCTATTCGTATTGTTACTCTGCAGAAATCTACTAGCGTGCCTTTGGCACGCTCTTACCTTTCACTAGCTTGAGATCACATATTTGCTTTGAAGCTCATCTTCATTGCATATCACAACAGCTATTTACCATCGACATCCTTGAACACAGCTAAAAGAGTGCACTCTCTGAGGGCCTACTTCATCAGCAAAAGGATGGTTGTAATAGGTGAACAACAGAAGCATTGATTCAAGGAAGGTTTGCTTTGTGTTATCCATTGCTCTTTTTGTTCAATCTTCCATGCTCTCATTTATTCTGTTGATGTTTGGGTCTTATATAATTCAATTTGATTGATCCACATTTTACCCCTACACTTGGTATGCGATGGATCTATTTTTAGATTTGACATTACCCATGCAGTGTGAGTTCCTGGATGTATGTGTTCTTCATTGACATGTTTTATTCATGGAGCTTGTTATTGCAGTATATGGGTTGGATATGTTATTGGCATGAGTTTATTGATGTTATTGATACCTACGAGGTATGGATGGTTGGATGTATTAGCATATGCTGTGGGTGCTATTTCCAGTCATGTGGGGTTTTTTACCTTTGACAACAGCTTGGAGCCTATTTTGTTTCACTTGGATTTGATGCTTGTGTTCTTTGGATTGGTACATCTTCACCTTGGCATGTTCCTTTTCTTCCATAGGTGGTATGTTGGAGGATGAGAGGAGTTCTTACTTGATATGATGGTCACTTTGCTTTGTTGCAGGTATCTTGATGGAGCACGAGAGCATTCTGGATATTCATGTGATTTCATGTTTGCCTATGATGATGTATTTCATGTATTGACCCTTATGCAATGTATACAACAAGTGGGAGAATGTTGGGATAGGTGTTGTACACTTTGCATAATATTGTGCTATTTTATTTGGTTACCACTTGTATAAGTTGTATTGTAACATTGGGTTAATTATTTTATGTGTGTGGGACACCTAGAGTAATTAATTATTATTTGTATTATTTGATTAATTGGGAAAAGTTAGTACCAATAGTCAAATGTGGGGTCAAGTGGGTTTATAAGTTAATGGTTTTGTGTTACCATGGTTTTTGGGGCACATGGTTTTATCCAATACCACAAGTTGTATTTGTGTGAGCTTGGTCTATAAAAGCAAGCATATGGTTAGTGGTTTGGGTAATGTTGGTTGTTTCATTGTAGGTGGATTGGAGGTTTGTGAGAGGCTGTCATTGTATTGAGCTCTCCTATAAGTGCATATTGTGAAGCATTGCAGGTGATCTGTGGATTTATGCTTGTACACATGGAGGATACATTGGAGGTGCTTGATGGATTCAGAGGTATTCATGGAGGCTTATGGATTGTATTGTAATTTCATATTGTTGAATAATACATTTGAGCATGGATGCTTTTGGAGGCTGGGTTTTTTCCCTGCAAAGGGTTTTCCCAGGGTGTATCTTGTGTTCCTTGTTGCTTGTTCATTTGATCTTTGCATTATGGTTTGTTTCAGCATCTTGTTTCTCCTATTGGGTTATGTGGAATTGGTTTAAATAGACCTGCAAATTCCTAACACTAAATAGTTTTCCACCAAGAATCAAAATTTAGGTCTCGAATGAAAATCCCAACTTCGATTTGAGACTCTAGATTCTTCAAGATGGGACCAAACTATTTTTAGGAGACTCTAGTTTCACTTAACTTGGGCACCAATTTTGACTAGAACTTATTCTTTCCAATTCTCTCAATTTCATGCCTAGATTGGGAACAATACCCATTTTCACATACAACATTAGATCATAGCAATATTTATCTAGAATCAAAATTACAATAATACCTCAACATTGTTACTAGGACTTCCAAATTGTACAACAAATAGTCCTAACTTTTGGGCCACATGAAAAAATTTAGAGAGAATTCCATAAACAAACACTCTTACAAGCACATGATGAAGAACATAGGCCAATTAAATATTAGAAAAATCATCAACACACCTTCAAGATCAAATTGTGTTGTCTTGTAGAATTAGTTAGAGAACAAAAAGTTTGTACTACACAAGGATTGGAACAACCAAACCCAACTCCTAGTGATTCAAAATTCTCTCACATGTTAAATATCCTCAAAAGTTTTCCTACTCATAAGAATGCTCTCCTCAATTCCTTAGATTTAGGCCATCTAGTTAGATTTTATGTACATGTTTTTAGTTTATTTTAGTACATGTACATGTATTAAAATTACATAGTTCACTATAATAGATCTTACATTTTGAAATTTGTATGCACATGTATCTGTACATTTAATTTAAATATTTCTTGTAATTTCTTGAAACATGTATAATTTATCTAGTTTATTTATAATTTATAATTTTTCAACATGTATATGTTTATTTATAATTTATATATATAGATTCTTGAAAATTAATTTTGTACTCAAGTTTGTATGTTTATATGTATATATGCAGGTTCATAGAACTTTTATATATATCATCATGGATGATATTCACTTTGATGCTGAGGACTTCCTTAATGCACCACCTGAACAGTCTCCATCTCCACCCTCACCCCCACCTCCAGGTGCCCCACTTGGACCCCCACCTAGAATTGACCAGGCTCACTTGCGAGCCATAATTAATGAAAATGTGGTTTCCATACAAGAAAAACTGAATTCCATTCGTAGTGAATAATTCATGCCACCTCACATGGTACGTTTTACAACTTTGATGCAAAACATTGTAGATTTTGAGGTCTATTGACTCAGACTTTGATAGTTTCTGGAAATGGAGAGAGGAGAGGCACCAATTTTATGTTGATGGCCTCTCCTATAAGGATCTTTTAGATCTTAAAATCACAAAAGGTCTTTTAGCTCAATATTTTAGACACCCCATAACAAATGAACCTATTCCTACAAATAAGAAAAGAATATCAATTAGGTGGTGTAGACATGAAGAAATGTCTACCAATTTTTGGGATAGGTGGTGGATGGTAATTGTGAGGTTCCTTTATATTTTTTGAGAAAATTATATGCAGAGTTTATTATGAATAAGAAACCCAACTATTTTGATTTTAGATCATTCCAGGGTATTGGTGGTGACATGCCACAATAGAGGTTGGGGGCACGGGTTGATCCCCAATGACCCGTGCCTGCTCAACCACTTATTGACCCTCTTACTATTGCCATTCATGCGCCCTTCTAGCATTGTGCGGTGGTATCCACACTAGGCACATTAAGTGCACTCTTAGGTATCCTGGATGAGCAAACTTCTATGATGGTAGCTCAGGTTAGAGACCATGGAGGAGATGATGGTGGAAGTAGTCCTAGTACCACTCCACATGTGTCGATGCCTCATACATGTATAAATTGCAATTAGTTGTGTTATGGACCTTATTAGGTAGCTGCACCCACTTTAGTTTCACATGCAACATTTGATGATATGGGTCAATCATTTGTTGATTATCTATTTGCTGAGGATCATCCCACTAATCATTCGACATAGGTATATATATAGGTTACACACATATTGAATCTATAACAATTTTAAGCACATGTTTTTAATGAACATATAGATCAATTAAATTATAATATTTTAACAATCGAATTGTTTGGTGTAGATGATGGAAACAGGGACCATTGATTGATTTTATTTTTCATCTACACTTGTTCATCTCGGGCACCCATTCGGGGTATTTTGATTGATTTTTTAAATATATTTTAAATAATTTTATTTACTTGATTTTAATTTGTAATTCAGTCTTGAACATGTACATTAAATATTTAAGTTGTTTCAGGGTTCTTCCACATTGAATCCTCCATTTGAGGGTGTCTTGAGCACTCCTCCATCATTGGGCATCTCACATGATCCTTTTGTATGTATATTGTTTAAAAAAAATTTATATATAGTTAGATTTTTCTATTTTGAATTCACTATATCAAACGTGCATGTACTATTTAATATATATTAAAAATGTATGTCTATGTAGGTTGACACAATAATGAGGATGGGCATTGCAGCACACTTGGATGGTCCAAGTTTATATCAGGAGTCGACTACATTTCAGGTTGTTGAAAAAAATATCTATTTCTACGTGCAATATGTAGGTCTTTTAAACAGATTAAAACATTGGGTACCTACACAAGTGAATATATATGTTTTAACCTAATTTGTACATGTGCTAATTTATAAATGACGTTGTAGGAGCTTGTCAGTGACATGTTTCATCATGTTCATGCCATTCCACCTACAACACATGCAGAGCAGGAGGATAGAGGAGATGGGCAGCCTGATACGGTATAATTTAAAATTTAGATTATATTTAAAATCAATTAAAATATACATTGTGAACTTAAAGTAAATTTCAATAGAATATATATGTTGACATGTGTTAAAAATTCTTTTTCTTTTATAGCATGAGACATGTCATGTAGCTGAGCATGTAGAGATAGGTCTTGGAATAGAGGATGTACAATAACCTCTTATGGTATAATAATTTAAATATGATAAATTATAAATTAAATTGAATTAAATCATTTTTAAAACCATCTTACATCTAATTTCAACTTTCTTTCTCTTGTACATGTAGATTGATTCAGAGCATGTAGAGACAGGTCCAGGTGCACTAGAGCAAGCAAAGCAACCTCACACGGTAATTTAATTTTATAATAAATTATAAATTAAATTGTCATTAAATCATTTTTAATCATCTTACATCTGATTTCATCTAAATCTTTCTCTTCTACAGAGTGATTTGGGTCATCTAGGTAGTTCACGTGGTGTGAAGAGGTCTCTTGATTACAGAGACAATATGAGTTAGATTATTTCATGGGCTATATTTGATTATTTCATGGACTACATATATTGTTTCTCATTGAATTTATATATTGTTTCATGGACTTTATTTATTGTTTCATGGACTTTATTTCATTTCAGTATTTTATGGTCTAGATACAAGATTTATTTCATTTCAGTATTTTATATATAATTTTTTTTCTAGATAATAATGTCTACACAATGGTAAATGTTTTTGCCAATACAAGACTTTTCTCAACTAAATTTCCCATGCCATCTAGCTCATCAAGAGTATCTATTTATGAAGTTCCATCGACGAGCTTAGCATCCTCTAATTGTAATTGTTATGTTTCTCCCATTATTTCCTTGGCTTTAAATGCATTGATTGTTAAGAGCCCTATAAAATAGTAAAGAGACAAGAAAGTTTCTATCCATAAACATTTAATTGAAATAGAAATGACACTAGATATCTTATTCAATATCATTTTTATATTTAAATATATATAGAAATTGGGGTTCTAATAAAAAATAACAAAAACTTATTGGTTTTTATAGTGAGAAAACAATTTAACATCTTCTTAATGTCTATATCTACTTAGCTTCCAATGCCCTTTATAAATAGAATTTTAGATAGTAAGATTTTCACAAAGTGGTTTCAAGTATTCTATAGTAATATGTCTCATCAAGGTTATAGGAAATTTTTTACTTCATTTATTATTGGTGGCAATTCTTAGATAGCATGCCTTTAGAAATTAAATAATGAACATTATCAAAATTTTGTATTAATAGAACCCTAACTAATGTATAGATAAATGGGAAAAAATGGGCTAAATGATGATTGTTGGAGCTTGCAAGGACTAGATATATAGATTGGTAGAGCTTCAATGGTGATGAATAGTGAAACATTTATAGAAAGGTTGCCTAAAAACTCAAAACTCAACTCAAGATTGTAGGACACAAAATGAACATAAATGAGGCTTAAGAGGGAAGATGAGTTGAGAAATTTTTAGTTACAAGAAGGCAAGTGTGGTAGCAGATATGCACTCTAAATTGGGAAGGTTAAATGGTCTATATGTTTTTAAAAAAATATAGTCTAGAGCAATAGTTGGTTTTAGCAAACAAATGGTCTTGCAACCACTATGGCGCTCATAAGACCATGGTGACATATCTGAAATGATCATAGTAATGATTAAAATTTCCATGAAAGTTTCATCAAAGTAGGCAAAACCAAGGATTTCAGAGCATAAGAAAACCACAAAAGGATACCCTAAGGCATTGAGGGCTTCGAAAGATGTTAAAGGTGGCTAGACGAGTGACCTACAAATGACCTATTTTTTATCTATTTTATAGGTTACCATGTAGCATGCATGCCAAAGGATGGACATACATAATAGTCAATAAGATCCATTACTTTGTGTGGACCCAACGTATCCTTTTATGTTTGAATTACATACTTTAAGATACATGTTCATTCTAGGATTCACATGCACAACAAAGTGAGGGAAAATATAATGGTGAAATTTTTATACCCATGTTAATTCTAATTTTTTTTTATGTCCAATTCATGAGAATGACTTTATATATGTACATACCAAAAAATGACACAATCTTGTGCAAAGTCAAGCTCTTTCCCTCATGACCTTACTCACTTGTTCCATACATGTAATAATTTTGATATGTTCACCCAAATTATGTGTTTATTATGTATATCGATGCAACCATTCCCATACATCTATTTTCCTCCTTGATTTTACCATTCCATGGGTGTGGGATTGATCTCATGTTTATAGATCTAACCCCCAAAATTTTAAGATTGAAATTCAAATATTGGTTGACCCTTGCCCATTTCTTTCTTTCCTAGAGCTAAGTAAATAGACGTTTGCACAATTTATTTCTATATCCTTTTACTTAAAGTCATTCAATTACATTAAATTCATCATATAATATAATCCTAACTAATTTGATCTTATTTGATAAATCATTCACAAAATAAGCTAGTCCTTTTCTAGGGGTTGACCTAGGATAATTTTTCCCTTAGTGATCTAACAACCTTCTAAAGGTATTCATGAATTCCACTAGTCCACATAGTAAAAGAAGAGGTAGTGAATTTGATGAAATAGGAATCAAGACTACATGTCAAGTAATAGATTATTTTATGGGTATATATTTGTGTATGTAGAAGTAAAACTTGAAAGGAAGCTAGGTGTGCAAGAATCGCTTCCTACACTAATTTAAAGAGGAGAGAGCTATGCAAATTCAATTTAATCTTTACAATTATAGAAACATGAAACACACATCAGAGATATTGTAGAAATACACATAGAACTAGAAAGAAGACAGAAGAAGAGAGACACGATATATCGTGGGAAAACCCTTATCGGGTGAAAACCCCCACACTCGAAAACTTGCACAATGTATTATCAAAACTGAATATGGTTTACAATACACTTGCAATGCAAGCTCTCAATAGTCTTCAACACTCATGTATAGAGTCAATCTGGTAGCATAACAATACCTGTCAATCGCATAATGCATCTCCTCCTCAAAGCATCTATTTATATATAATATACAAGGCAAAATTGGGTCTATCTTTGAATGGGCGTCCAACTTGGTCTCGCGGCCCAAAACCCATGCCTATGGACACTTGGTCAACATTGTAAGATGCATATGACACTTGTCCATACACCCCATCCCAAAGAGGTCACCTATTTCCAAAATGGGCTATGACAGATGCTCTTACGACTCTTACGACCGTCATAGAATCTGTCATAACTATCATAACTTACAGCTGTAAGAGAATCTATCATACATAGGCTATAAATAGCATATTCTCTTACAACATGTCATAGTCCACCTTGGGGCACCCAAATATGCCTTTTTCAAAGATGCTCCTCAACACATGTCTTCACCTGTCTTACAAGCTTCTATTTCTGACTCTTACATGTCATAACTTCGTCATAGGAATCCATCATAACCGTTTCGGTCAACATTCCCTTACACAAGATCCAAGATGCCGACACATGGAAAAATATTCCTACCACAAAGTGGGATGCCTATCTCCTCATGTGAGGATAAAATTACAAGTTGTCATCTTCCATGTAGGATGACACATCACTGTGCCACATCCCACAAAATGACAATATGAAATTTATAATTAATTTACATCATAGGTAATGAATAAATAAATACAACAAAAATAATACAATGAATTACCAAGGTTGAGATACCTTAATTCCCAACATTCTCCCACTTGTTGAACACCTTGTAAGAGCCAATAGAATAACATGATTTAACTACTATAGGTCGAGAGGGCCATAGACTCCGAACACCATCTGAACTTCTCTGTGCTAATTGGTTTCGTTAATGCACCTGCAACATTCTTCAAAGTATCTACCTTCTCCAAATTTACCTTCCCATCCTCTACCATGTCTTGCACGAAGTGAAACTATACATCAATATGCTTTGTTCTAGCATGGAAAGTTAGATTCTTCGCAAGGCAAATCACACTCTGATTGTCACAACTAATCGTAATCTGACCTGCATGAACACCAATATCTGAACACAATCTCTTAAGCCAAATGGCTTCCTTACAAGCATGGGTTGTTTCCATATACTCAGTTCCTGTCATAGAAAAAGCAACCATAGGTTGTCGCTTACTCATCCAACTAATAGCACCATCAAATAGTGTAAACACATAAGCATTGGTGGATCCCCTGCTGTCAATGTCACTTGCCCAATCTGAATCCACAAATCCATGAATATCAATAGAATGCGGAGGTCCTATAACATTACCATGATAGCATATGGAATACTCGGAAGTACCCCTCAAATATCTGAACACTTGCTTAACTGCATCCCAATGTACCCATCTAGGATTAGCCATTAATCGACTAAGGACTCCAACTACGTGGGCATTGTCTGGTCTTGTGTAGACCATAGCATACATCAAACTACCAACAACACTAGCATAAGGTACTCTGCTCATGTCCTCCACCTCACTAGGAGATTTTGGACAATCACTAACAGACAACTTTGTCCTCAAAGAAACAGGAACACGCAATGGTCTACAATCTACCATGTTGAACCTATCCAACACGATCTTCACATAATTACTCTGGCTTAACCAAAGTTTTCTGTTAGTTTTGTCTCTTCTAATTTCTATTACTAGAATGTACCTGGTTGCCCGTAAATCTTTCATTTCAAATTGTGCTAACAACTGAGACTTAAAATTAGAAATCATATTCTTACCCTTCCTAATGAGCAACATATCATCAACATATAATGTAACAATGAGAATACAATCACCATCAAACTTATAATACATACAGTGATCCAATTTCGATCTCACAAATCCAATTGACAACACAAAGGCATCAAACTTCAAGTACCACCTCCTAGGAAACTGCTTCAAACCACACAAATACTTCTTTAACTTACAAACCAAATTTTCTTTACCTTTCACCGTGTAATGCTCTAGCTGTGACATGTAGATTTTTTCCTCCAAATCACCATGAAGGAAAGCTATCATCACATCCATCTGTTCTACCTCTAAGTCATAAGCTACTGCAAGAGATAATAGGAATTGAATGGATGTTAGCTTTGCAACGGGAGAGAAGATCTCACCATAATCTATGCCCTCCACTTGTGAATACCCCTTCGCAACCAATCTGGCCTTATACTTCTCAACACTGCCATCTACACCAAATTTCTTCTTGAACACCCATTTGCATCCAACAGGTTTCTATCAAGCAGGCAAAGGCACCAAGTCCCAAGTTTGATTCTTTTCCAAAGAAGCCATCTCATCCTCCATGGACTCCTTCCAGGAACCTGCATCTTTCATAGCCATAGCCTCTGATACTATTCTAGGTTCATCACTATTAGTAAGCAAAGCAAAAGTACAACTAGAATCAAGCAATGTATAACCAAACCTCTCAGGTTGATTTCTTATTCATGTAGACCTCCTCAAGAGCTGAAGTTGAGGTTCAACTTCTTCATCTGAGATTTCAAAGCTGCTAGAGCTCTCCTCATCATCAGGTCCAACATTGTCTTTCTGTTCAGTCTTCTCAAGGGTAGCAGGAAACTGAACAACATCCTCTTTCTTTTCTTTTTCTTCTGGCTGTAAAACAGTGGAAGAAGGTGTTAGCTCTCTGAAGATGACACTTCTGCTATACAACACTTTTTCAGCCACAGGGTCCCAAAGCTTGTATCCTTTCACACCGACACCATAGCCAATGAAGATACACTTAACAACCTTGTTCTCCAATTTTGACCACTTCTCCCTAGGCACATGTGCATATGCCTCACAACCAAAAACATGAAGATGCCTTATTGAAAGCTTTTTACCAGACCACACCTCCATGGGTGTCTTACCAACAAGAGATGATGTAGGAGATCTATTTACAAGATAGCAAGCAGTGGCAATAGCTTCAGCCCAAAACTTTTGTTCTAGGCCAGCTCCACTAACCATACTCCTAGCCTTCTCCATCAGTGTCCTGTTCATCCTCTCTGCAACTCCATTTTTCTACGGGATATATGGAGTTGTCTTATGTATTTCAATCCCAAGTTCCTTGCAATATTTATCAAATTCTGTAGAATAGAACTCACCACCGTTGTCAGTTCTCAAACATTTAATCCTTTTACTAGTCTGATTTTTAGCAAAGGCTTTAAACTCCTTAAACTCACTATAGACTTCAGATTTTCTTATGAGAAAATAAATCCATGTCCTTCTACTGTAGTCATCTATGAAAGATACAAAATATACAGATTTTGATAATGAAGGAACATTAATAGGACCAAAGACATCAAAATGAACAAGGTCCAACACACCAGAAGACTTATGAGAACTCAAATAAAACTGAATATGGTTTTGTTTTCCATATATACAATGTTCACAAAAGTCAAACTCAAGATTACAATCATCTAACCCCTCAATGAGGTTTTTATTTTTCAGGGTTCTAAGACCCTTCTCACCAATGTGGCCAAATCTCTTATGCCATATCATTGTCTTTTCAACAGGAAGCTTAACTTCCAAAGCATGAATACAACCATCAGGACTAGATACAACAGATTTCTTCATTACTAGTTCAGATGGTGGGGATGAAGTGACTGCTACCCTCTTACTTGAGTCAGAAGAACTATTACATTATGAAATGCATGCCTCCAGCTGAAACAAATTACCTCTCCTAGTACCCTTAGCAAGCACCATAGCTCCTCTAGTCATCTTGCATCTTTCTTTTGAAAAGACAACCTGCACACCTGCATCATTCAACATACTTACAGAAAGCAGGTTCTGTGCTAAGCCTAGGATGTGCATAACCCTAGAGATCCCCTTCACTTGTCCATCAAGGAATTGGATAGAGACTCTTCCACGACCAATAATCTTCAGATGAGAGTCATCACCCAGGTACACCCTTCCACCATTGAACTCCTCATACTTAGTAAACCAGTCTTGATGTGAGGTCATGTGGAATGATGCACCAGAATCAATCAGCCACACATCATCAGATGCATGGGTTGCCAGGGCTGCGATGAAAGCTCACCATCATCTTGTGACTTGTCAGAATCTGAATCTGGATTCTTCTTCTTCTTTTTCTTTTCCTCTTTGCATTCCTTTCAAAAATGCCTAGTTTTGCCATAGTTCCAATAGAGAGCCTTGGACTTTCTAGGAGATTTGGATCTCCCACAGGATTTGGATCTACCCTTCTCAGCGTTCTTGTCCTTCTTTTTCCCTTTCTCCTTAGGTCTTCCATGAACTGCAAGAGCCTCTTTGGCTACCTTAGAAGACTTTCTCCACATCTCTTCAGACAATAGTGAAGAAACCACTTCATTCATTTTGAATTTGGATGTGGTGCTTCCAATAGCCATGACAAGATGATCCCACGAGTCCGGCAAAGAACAAAGCAAGGTCATACAATGATCCTCCTCCTCCATCTTCACACCAATGGATCTCAATTGTGCAACCAACATGTTGAAAGCATTCACATGTTCTGCAGTAGATCTTCTATCCTCCATTCGAAGAGAACTGATGCAGAGTGCCAGAAGAAGCGAGTGAAGATTTGACTATATCTTCATTATTGGCAAGAGGTCTCCCAAGTTCTCACCGATATCCCCGTAGCGGTTAGTTGCCTATCGGCAACACCTCATACTATCGGACCACGAGAAATTTCTTAGGCCAATATACTCCATCACTCCGATGACCAATCTTCGTCGGCCAGACTTCCTCCTTCGGCGAAGCTTCTTTCACTTACACCGACACCTTGTCTTTCGCCGAAATCGTCAGGCACATCGGCTAGATCCTCCGCTTCGGTAAGACTCCGATTCACGGCCCCGATGGTTCATCTCATTCCGATGAGTTTCTATCGGCGAGACTCTAACAGTCACCGTGACTTCTTTGGCTTCCCCCGACAAGATTCCTCACGCCGATACTCTTTATCGGCGATACTCCGAGGATGTCTCACCGATCGGTGAAACTGTATACCGTCGGCTAAGTGTATTTTCCTTAGCCCGATATCGTTTCTCTCACCGATGCGAATAACAATGGTATGTGTCTCCGACACTATACCAATCTTCGACAAGACGGAGAGCCTTTCACGCCGATGGATCTCCAACTGTTCTGAGGTGCCGAACTAGAATTCCTTTCGACCGAACAATGGAATTTGGCCGTTTCATATATCAAACCCTCGATCACTTGTAGCAATCTGATCCCACATCAAAACTATCCAATTTCATTCTGATTTCCCGACTAGCCACATGACGATGTCTAGTCAAACTTGACTGAGTTCGCTGGCTCCCTGGGTAAGAATTCAACAACAACAAATGTGAAAAGTCTTTCCTCCATCACACTGATACTATACAAGGCTTCAGTGGACAGAGGAAAGGGCTTCCATGTATGAATCAAAACCCTAGTCCTAGGTTACAAACCAGCCACTGTGGAACCATGGGTTTTACACCGTCTGCACACTACAGAGTCACTATGGATTGACAGATAGCATCCGGTTAGGGTTCCACTTACAAAATTAGGATAAAGATATCAAATCACTAAGAACAACCAAGAAAATCAACACAGATCATACCCAGAACTCTCCTTATTCAGTTATCAAAAAGAACTTGTTGTAATACACACTTCTCTCTCTGCTCCGTGTGACATACAACCTGCCTCTAAAGAAGATGTAGAGACAGTAGTTATCCCCTCCAACCGTGCAAACTGATTTTCAAATCAGTTAGCCATTGGTTTACCCTT
This sequence comes from Cunninghamia lanceolata, assembly GCA_027924645.1. Classification (NCBI taxonomy): domain Eukaryota; kingdom Viridiplantae; phylum Streptophyta; class Pinopsida; order Cupressales; family Cupressaceae; genus Cunninghamia; species Cunninghamia lanceolata. The sequence goes on along the minus strand of BSBN01000111.1, from coordinate 20,845,691 downwards.
CATACAAGCAAAACTACATGTGTGCCTTGCACAATTACATTCATGGGACCAAATTGACCCTTATTACAAAATGAAATGGCTTAAGAACCTTATGACACAACAAAAGAAAAGATAACCCTGCACTACAGAGAATGTGCTCCTGCACCATACTCCCCCTGCAGGAAAAACTCAAGTCCCTTGAGTTGCTAACTGCTGAAGTGTCTTCCCATGCTTTAGAATATCTGCTTCACTCATCCAGGTTGCCTTTGAATCAGGAAGATCCTGCCACTTGACCAAGTAGTCTTTGTATACCCCTTTTCTTGTCTTCTTGACAATTTTGGAATCCAAAATGCATTCCAATTGCAAAGGCTTACTTGGAGGTGAATCTCTAATCCAGTCTTCATCTTCAATCACAGCATCTGAGCCATCTTCAGCATGTAATGGAGGTCTAAAAGGGAACAGGTCTGCAACATTGAAAATGGGAGAGATACCAAGGCCAGATGGTAATTCTATCTCATATGCATTTGGACCAAATTTATGCACTACCTTACAAGGTCCTATCTTCTTCATCAACAATTTGGTTGGTTGCCCCTTAGGTAATCTTTCCTTTCTGAGGTAGGCCATCACCAAATCTCCTACCTTGAACTGTACCTCCCTTCGCTTCAGATCTGCCCTATCCTTGTACTTGGAGACAGTTTTCTCCAACTGAAGCTTGACCTGATCATGTACTGTTTTCATGGTAGCAGCAAAGTCTTCTCCTAGAGCACTCCTTTTATCCCATCCTTGGAGGTCTTTGAGTTCAAGTGGTCCTCTTGGGTGAAAACCATAAACTATTTCAAAAGGGCTTTTCCCAGTACTTCTATTTCTTGAATCATTATAAGCATATTCAGCTTGACTGATCACTAAATCCCATGCCAATCCATGCTGTTTGGTAAGGCATCTCAAAAGGTTTCCCAAGGACCTATTAACAACCTCAGTCTGACCATCAGTCTGGGGATGGTAGGCTGATGAAAAAGACAACTGAGTGCCCAATTTTCTCCATAGGGTCCTCCAAAAATGACCAACAAATTTGGAGTCTCTATCAGTAACAATTGATAGGGGTAAACCATGAATTCTGACCACTTCTCTGAAAAAGAGACCAGCAATATGAGATGCATCATTTGTGCATTTGCATGGCACAAAATGAGCCATCTTACTGAATCTATCCACAATGACAAAAACACTGTCTACACCCCTTGCTATCCTAGGAAGACCAAGCACAAAGTCCATACTAATGCTTTCCTAAGGTCTGGTGGGAATGGGCAGTGGTTGGTACAAACCAGCATTAGAAGACATACCCTTGGCCTTTTGACATATGGTACAACTTGCAACATATCTCCTTACATCTGTCTGTACCTTGGGCCAATAATAGAACCTGGTGACTTGTTCCAAAGTCTTGTCCAACCCAAAATGTCCTCCTAAGGCTCCATTGTGCTTCTCCTTGATGATATTGTTCCTCATTGAACATTTAGGAACACACAACAAACTACCTTTAAATAGGAGTCCTTCTTGCAGCACAAAATCAGAATACTCACGATGAAAAGTGTTAGCCAAACTTGCACACACTTCATAGGCAGCCTTGAAATCTGCATCATCCTTGTACAACTCCTTCAGACATTCTAGACCCATATGTTCCATTTGTACTTCCTGTATGACCAGTATCCTTCTACTCAAAGCATCTGCCACTTTGTTGGCAACACCTTTCTTATGCTTAATAGTGAAGGTATAGGCCTGCAATTGTTCCATCCACTTGACGTGCCTATGATTCAACTTTTCTTGACTATTTAGGAAGCTAAGAGCATGGTTGTCAGTAAAAACAATGAACTCTTTTGGCAGTAAATAATGTCTCCATTTTTTCAGAGCTTGCACCATAGCATACAACTCTAGGTCATAGGTAGAATACCTCTGTTTGGCCTCATTCAACTTCTCTGAAAAGAATGCTACTGGATGTCCTTCCTGACTAAGAACAGCACCTATAGCCTGTTGGCTTGTATCACATTCCACAACAAATACTTTGTCAAAATCAGGGAGTACCAACGTAGGTAACTCGGCCACTTTCTATTTCAACAGTTCAAAACTATCATCTGCTTGTTTTGTCCATTGAAATTTACACTTCACTCCACCCTTGATGGTATTGAGAATAGGGACACTTATGTGACTGAACCCTTTAATGAACTTCCTATAAAAAGTTGCCAAACCATGAAAACTTCTTACATCTCCTACTGTCTTAGGAGTAGGCCAATTGAGAATAGCCTCAACTTTTGTAGGATCCATTTTCAAACAGCCATTGGAAATCACAAATCCAAGATACACTAGTTCAGTTTTCATAAAATCACATTTATCCAAGTTGATCATCAACTTACTCTCATGCAATTTCTTTAACACCTGTCCAAGATGCTTCACATGCTCTTCTTTGGTCCTGCTGAAAATCAATATGTCATCAAGATAAACAATAACAAATTTTCCAATAAATTCTACAAGTACCTCATTCATCAACCGCATGAATGTGCTTGGAGCATTACTGAGACCAAATGGCATGACAAGCCACTCATAGAGACCTTCATTTGTTTTAAAAGCAGTCTTCCATTCATCTCCCTGCCTTATTCTGATCTGGTGATAACCAGATTTCAAATCAATCTTGGAATAGTAACATGAACCACCAAGATAGTCCAACAGATCCTCAATTCTTGGCATAGGAAATCTATACCTTATGGTGATCTTATTGATAGCCCTTGAATCAGTGCATAATCTCCATTTGCCATCTTTCTTAGGAGCAAGTACACTAGGGACTGCACATGGACTAAGACTTTTCCTAATCAAACCTTTCTCCAAAAGTTCTTGGATCTGTCTACCTACTTCTTCATTCTGCTGTGGTGTCAACTTGTAGGCAGCTTTATTGGGTAATGTGGCTCCAGGAATCAAGTCAATCTGATGACTTATGTCCCTCATAGGTGGTAAGGAGTTAGGAGTATCCTCTACCACAAGATCTTGGTACTTATCCAGTAATTGTTGCACTTCCAATGGAATCTCCTTCTGCTGTTTGCTTTGCTGATTGGATACAGGCTTCATCATCAGTGCATACCCTTGGGTATCCTTCTCCTTCATGAGTTGTAGGAACTCTTTGCCACTCACTAACATGACACTGTTGTCATTGCTCTTCTCTCCAACCTGCTCTGGTAAGGGATCCATCTAAAACTTCTTACCATTCTTGGTGATCATATATGTATTCTTTTCACCATCATGCTGTGCCTTCACATCATACTGCCAAGGTCGTCCAAGAAGAAGGTGACAAGCATCCATAGGAATAATTTCACATAACACCTTATCCCTATAATCACCTAGTTCAAACTCTACCCAAGTTTGTTCTTCCACCAAATAGTTCTGATTCTTATTCAACCAAGATATTTTGTGAGGATTAAGATGGGGTAATCTTTTTAGTTTACACTTTTCTACCATTTCAGTAGACACTACATTTTCAGTAGAACCTGAATCAACAATGATTTTACAGAGCTTACCATATGCTATTCCTTGGGTTCTGAAGAGATTCTTCCTTTGTGGGGGCTCCTGCTTCAATGGCATCTTCACGAGGGTCCTCTTAATCATCATATTCTCTCCTTCAAGTACTAGTGTGGCACTACCAATTGGTGAGTTTACACTCTGACAATCATCCTCCTGCAATAGTTGGTTCCTTCTCCCACCATCATGAGAGCTAGATGCCTTCTCAGGGCACTTACTTGCAGTGTGGTCTACTTGATTGCAGTTGTAACATCTTCCAGTGAAGACTCCACGTCCTCTGCCTGCACCACAACCTCTACCTCTGCCATTAGGTCTTCTCCAACCTCCGAAACCACCACCTTTCTGTTCTGTGTCAGAACGTGATTCTTGTTGACTTGAACTTTCCCCTTTGTTTGGCTGTCCTCTGCCAAAATTACCTCTTCCTCTGTTATTTTGATCACCTCTCCTTTTCAGTTTATCCTCTGCCCTAGAGGCTAACTGAAAACATTCATCCACAGTCTTGGGAACCACCATACTGAACTCATCCTGTATATTGTACTTCAGTCCATCCAGGTATCTAGCCACCATCTCTTTTTCTTCTTCTCTGTGATTGGCTCTCATGCTCAATCTGTGGAATTCTTCAGTGTATGTAGCCACGTCCATATCTTTCTGCCTAAGATGATTAAACTTTCTGATAGTCTGCAGATCATAATCACATGGTAGAAATTTGGCTCTCAGCATGGCCACCATTCTGCTCCACTTGGTGATTGGACTCTTTCCAACCTTCTCCCTTTCACATTGAGTGTAGTTCCACCAAACCAATGCAAAACCTCTCAGTCTGGTCTTTGCAAACTTTACTTTCTTACTGTCACTATACTCTTTGAAGTCAAAGTAATTACTTATGGCTTCCATCCAGTCCACAAGAGTATCTCCATCCAGTTTCCCATTGAACGTGGGAACATCCATTTTCGGATCACCACTATCTCCATGACCCTTGAGTGCGTTCAGAAATGCCTTTTGATCAGCAGTCATACCTTCTCCTTGAGGATTCTCCCCAGTTTCTCCTTCTTCATCCTCCTCTGACTCAGAAGTGCTTCCATCCTTCTCTTTGGATCTTTCTTCCTTCAGTCTCTCTTCGAGCATTTCTTCCACCATCTTCTGGATGGCTGCTTTACTCATCGTCTTGGGAGGCATTGTGCTAGCCTCTGTTTCTATCTCCAATTCTTCGTCTGACATACACGGCTGTGATTTAGAATATTGGCTCTGATACCAATTTGATGCAGAGTGCCAGAAGAAGCGAGTGAAGATTTGACTATATCTTCATTATTGGCAAGAGGTCTCCCAAGTTCTCACCGATATCCCCGTAGCGGTTAGTTGCCTATCGGCAACACCTCATACTATCGGACCACAAGAAATTTCTTAGGATGATATACTCCGTCACTCTGATGACCAATCTTCGTCGGCTAGACTTCCTCCTTCGGCGAAGCTTCTTTCACTTACACCGACACCTTGTCTTTCGTCGATATCGTCAGGCACATCGGCCAGATCCTCCGCTTCGGTAAGACTTCGGTTCGCGGCCCCGATGGTTCATCTCATTCTGATGAGTTTCTATCGGCGAGACTCTAACGGTCGCCGTGACTTCTTCGGCTTCCCCCGACAAGATTCCTCACGCCGATACTCTTTATCGGCGATACTCCGAGGATGTCTCACCGATCGGTGAAACTGTATACCGTCGGCTAAGTGTATTTTCCTTAGCCCGATATCGTTTCTCTCATCGATGCGAATAACAATGGTATGTGTCTCCGACACTATACCAATCTTCTACAAGACGGAGAGCCTTTCATGCCGATGGATCTCCAACTGTTCTGAGGTGCCGAACTAGAATTCCTTTCGACCGAACAATGGAATTTGGCCGTTTCATATATCAAACCCTCGATCACTTGTAGCAATCTGATCCCACATCAAAACTATCCAATTTCATTCTGATTTCCCGACTAGCCACATGACGATGTCTAGTCAAACTTGACTGAGTTCGCTGGCTTCCTGGGTAAGAATTCAACAACAACAAACGTGAAAAGTCTTTCCTCCATCACACTGATACTATACAGGGCTTCAGTGGATAGAGGAAAGGGCCTCCATGTATGAATCAAAACCCTAGTCCTAGGTTACGAACCAGCCATTGTGGAACCGTGGGTTTTACACTGTCTGCACACTACAGAGTCACTATGGATTGACAGATAGCATCCGGTTAGGGTTCCACTTACAAAATCAGGATAAAGATATCAAATCACTAAGAACAACCAAGAAAATCAACATAGATCATACCCAGAACTCTCCTTATTCAGTTATCAAAAAGAACTTGTTGTAATACACACTTCTCTCTCTGCTCCGTGTGACATACAACCTGCCTCTAAAGAAGATGTAGAGACAGTAGTTATCCCCTCCAACCGTGCAAACTAATTTTCAAATCAGTTAGCCGTTGGTTTATCCTTCATACAAGCAAAACTACATGTGTGCCTTGCACAATTACATTCATGGGACCAAATTGACCCTTATTACAAAATGAAATGGCTTAAGAGCCTTATGACACAACAAAAGAAAAGATAACCCTGCACTACAGAGAATGTGCTCCTGCACCAAGAACACAACTTCTTTCTCAGAAAAAAGTTTGTTAAGCAGGGATTTGGCTTGATACACATCTCCCAACTTCTTCCAAAGCAAGCTTGCGATAGCCTCCTCATGGACATTTAACAGGACAAAATTAACAAGACTAAGTCTTATGAGACCCTTAGCCTTCCGATCCTTGAGATCCCAATCAGCTTGTGACATTGCCATAGGCTTTGTTCCACTAATAGTTTCCTAGAGGTCTCGATCAACAAGCATGTCTTCCATCTTGAGCTTCCACAACTTGAAATTAGTGCCATTGAATTTCTCCACCTCTATCCTTCCAGATGTGCTTGCCATCTCCTTGCTACAATAAGATTTAGAATACTCTGCACAAACTCCCACTCAATTTAAGATTATCTCAAAAAATTGCTACCCAACAACTAGGACCAAAGGTGATCAAGCTCTGATACCGATTGAATGGAAGCTAGGTGCGCGAAAATTGCTTCCTACACTAATCTAATGAGGGGAGAGCTATGCAAATTCAATTTAATCTTCACAATTATAGAAACATGAAACATATAATAGAGATATTGCAACAATGCACACAGAACCAGAAAGAAGACAGAAGAAGAGAGACAAGATATATCTTGGGGAAAACCCTTATCGGGTGAAAAACCCCACTTAAAAACCTGCACAATGTATTATCAAAATTGAATATGGTTTACAATACACTTGCAATGCAAGCTCTCAATAGTCTTCAACACTCATGTTTGGAGTCAATCTAGTAGCATAACGATACCTATCAATCACATAATGCATCTCCTCCTCAAAGCACCTATTTATATAGAATATACAAGGCAAAATTGGCTCTATCTTGGAATGGGCGTCCAACTTGGCCTCATGGCCCAAAACCCATGCCTATGGACACTTGGTCAACATTGTAAGATGCATTTGACACTTTTCCATACACCCCATCCCAAAGAGGTCAACTATTTCCAAAATGGGCTATGATAGATGCTCTTACGACTCTTACAACTGCCATAGAATCTGTCATAGCTCTCATAACTTACAACTATAAGAGAATATATCATACATATGCTATAAATAGCATATTCTCTTACAACATGTCATAGTCCACCTTGGGGCACCCAAAGATGCCTTTTTCAAAGATGCTTCTTGACACATGTCTTCACTTGTCTTACAAGCTTCTATTTTTGACTCTTACATGTCAAAACTTTGTCATATGAATCCGTCATAACCATTTCGGTCAACATTCCATTACACAACATCCAAGATGTCGACACATGGCAAAATATTCCTACCACAAAGTGGGATGCCTATCTCTTCATGTGAGGACAAAATTACAAGTTGTCATCTTCCATGTAAGATGACACATCACCATGCCACATCCCATAAAATGACAATATGAAATTTTTAATTAATTTACATCATAGGCAATGAATAAATAAATACAATGAAAATAATACAAGGAATTACCAAGGTTGAGACACCTTAATTCCCAACAAAACTAACCCATGGAATCAATCCCCTTTTGAGCACACAATGTGGTCCATATCCAAGGTAGAGTATAAACATAGAGGATTAGTTCCCAATCCTAGGACTACACATATGTAGAAAATATTTTGAAGAGATTCCCACATTTTGTGACTTGTTTGGATTTTTCTAGAGAAAGCCACAAAGTTTTAGATGAAAATCCAAAAGAAGGGCTTAAAACTAGAGTTCTAGGACCAAACTAACAAACCTCAAGGAATGACTTAACAAGAATCCTATTAGGAAAAGTTGGGTTAGCATAGTTAATTGAATAAGTATTGTCTATTGTTATACTATTTAAGACTCACTAGGTGTGTTTAATGGCTACATGATTGAGGAGCATCTAAGGGGTCATGCAATTCACATTAACCAAATATACTTTTTTGTTATAATTTTAGTTTTTTTTGGTCTAACCTTGTGTTGCTATGTGAAGGAGTTGATCTCTCCAATTATATTATTCAAAAGGTAAATATTTTCCTCTCATTTAAATTTTCATACTTGGTTGGCATATTTGGAGAGCTCATTTGACTCTTCTTTACAAGCTCATGGTGCTTAGTGGAAGATAAAGAGTCACAATTTCTCTTAAAATGTTTTTCATGGTGGACCACTTACATGTAAGTTATTCAGGAATTGAATGGTTGGACTTCATTTACATTATTATGTCCCTAATTGAGGTGTTCATGTGTGGAGGAGTTTCAAATTGATGAGAATCTTACATGATTTCCTTTATGATGGGGTCAAGTGTCTTCACAAGATAAAAGACCCTCCTAGGAATATGTGGGAAATCTACAAGTCTCTAATTCTTTGTTGTTTATCTTATACAATGTTGACATAGTCAACCCTATTCTAAGCAATTATTTTGCAAAGTTTCTTGAAAATGGAAAAATAGAGGAAATGAGTTGCCAAAAGGAAAATGGTTGTATTTTTATAAGTACTAACATCTTCCATGCATGTATATAAATGTAAAATGGCTATTATTTACTATAAATTTACTATAAATGCATGTTGATAGAACTTGTCAAAAAACATTTGACTTCTTGGATCATGTCACTACTACATTTCAATTGATTTGCATAAAAAAGGTATTAATGTTATTTATTTTTGACCTCTAATGTGAATTGTATCAAACACTTTTGTTATACAACGTATATCAATCCTATGTCACAAATTTGGTGGAAGGATGAAAATAAGACATTTATTGGCAAAAAATAACATTTTAATGTAGATTACTTTACCCCTACATGAAATTTTGAAGTTAGTCTTGTTTCTTATGTCTGTCGTGAGTTTTTTATTACCTAAATTTGTAATTTAAGATTTTTGTTTTTTGTATAATTGAAATAATTTATATGTTTGATTTTTTAGAATAATTTATATGGTGTGTATTTTCTAATGATGGGCCAAACATCACCCTTAAATGATAATGAAAATGTTAAAAAATAGACATAAGGTAACTTTTCATACTGAAATGAATGGTTTATCCACAAAATATCAAAAATATAATAATAGAAGTTGAATCATTTTTTATTTTTGATAGGTATGTGAGGGGAAAGGGGACCCCTCTCCCATTGTATAAAAAAGTAAAAAAATGTTCATCCAAATCTTGTCTATGTTACTTTATGTCATAATAGGATGTATTGCGGGGTCCTAATAGAACTTCTTAAGGGGATCAAATAATTCAAACCACATGTCTCATTTTGGATCACAATTGATATAATTAAGTATTCTAAACAAGTTAGGGTGACTTGACATCATAACAAATGATATAAATAAGTAGTAGAAATTAGGATGACTCATCATTTAACAATCACAAAAGTTATACAAATATAATGTTAATGTTAATATAATTTATTTCGTAATAGGATGTCTTAAGGGGTCCTAATAGGACGTCTTAAGGGGAACAGAGAATTAAAATTACATGTCTCATATTTAATCACAATTGATGTAATTTAGGATGACTCATCATAACAATACAATGTCTTAATTTATGTCATAATAGGATGTCTTAAGGGGTCCTAATATGATGTCTTAAGTTCTCAAAATTTGGTGAAGTTGCCCAAGGCAACAAAATTTAACAATAATACAATCAAATTTAAAGTAAATTCAAAGTAGAAAAACATGCACATTTAACAAACAAAATATATAGAATAATGATTTTGATATATAAAAGTGTAGAGTATAGTTATGTACAAACATGTTTACAAATTTGTGTACAAAATGTGTAATTATGTAATTGTGTATGTATATATATGCCAAATCAAAATAATGTTTACAAAATGTGGCTATGCCATCTCAAGAAAATCTGAATCTTGTGGGGAATGTACTAGGTCTTCACGCCACCTGATATCAAAATGATACAAGCAATATCAATATATCATCAAAACAGATATTTTAATTTATATAAAACTATCTATATACACAACTTGTACATGTATTTACAAGTGCCTCACACATGTACATATAGGTTTAATCTGCATCCTCTCCTTTTTGTTTCAAAGTATGTGATGAATTTGTGATGATGGCCTAAGGATATAAAATGACAATTTAAATCAATTTCAACTAATAACGCATAAGAAATTTCAAAACATGTATTTAATATATTTAAAAGAACAATATAAAACTATTTAACTATATTTACTTGTATTTACTTATTCCATTGTACCATTTGCATCCTCTCTTTTTTGCAATGCATCGATGATTGTCTCATGCTCTTCCATAGAAATTGTCCAATGCTCTTTTTTTTGTAGGTCTTCCATGATACTTCTCTAGTTTTATATTTTTTGCCAACACCAAATGTGAGTAGTGTATAATCTTCTTATGTGTTTTATAATCTTTGAATGTAGGCAAACCATTCTTCCTTATTAGGTATTTTCATAGCCAAGTGCCAACAACCACCACCGAACCTATTAGATAATGATAGCCATCATCAAAGAAGTTCTCAAAATTTGCTTAAGGGGATCAAAGACTTGTTATCAAAATTTACTTAAGGGGATGTCTTAAGGGGATCACCGAACCTATTGGATAAGGAAAGCCATCATCATCTTCTCAATGTGTTGTTAACTTATGTTTAGTCTCCACACAACGAGCCAACCAATATTTTGTTTCCTCTTCATTGTCCTCAGGTGCAACAACAACATACACATGTCCTGCAAACAAATTTTGATTCAATAACTTGCACATGTCCATATAATTTGACCAATCTACATAAATGCATTCATATGTACATATAAATAAATAAAAGAACTACAAAATAGTAATGAAGTGAAATAAAATGAAATAATTTGAATTAAATTACCTTCTTGAAACACGGTCATAATCGTCTAATGCAAACCGTTGATCATTGTCTTTAATTGTTGTTTCATATTGATCATGTGCTTGTGCAAGTGCCAACAATATTTTCTTCCACTCTTCAACCCATTTTGTATTCTCACATGCTTCCCAATCTCCTAAAATACAAAACTGAGAAAAACATGCCAGCTCCCTTGTCCAGATAGTCCATGTGCTTGCATTCAAACTCTTAAATGAATACCATTTAGTAGATCAACTGATTGTCTTGCAATCAAGTTTAGGTAGAATGTTCTCTTCTTTAACCAACCAAAAGAATCGGTGAACTATAGAGTACTCACTTGATCCATGTGTAGATAATCTTGTATTACACCAATCCACAATCCCACGTGCATCTTTAAATTTTACTGCATCGTCAAATTTTAATTGCTGTCTAGCAAGAATTCTTTTAACACATGCACTAGATCCATCATGTTCTCCTTCACCATGTCCAACTTCAAAAAATTCCACATATGTTGCACATTATGTCCTTGTGAACCCTACTTAACCAATAGAACATTCGAGGATTTTTGAACTTCCCCATACAATTATCTAACCATATGAGATGTTCTATCATTTGGATTCCTCTTTCTATTAAATTTGTATAAAATATATTGAAATAATATTGAACAAACTCTGACGAGTGTAACCGATTGTCACTCAAATAGAAATGATACTCCCTCAAAACTTTTCTATAATCCTCTGTGCTATCATCTGCATGCCTATACACAATATGAACAAACAGAGCCACCTGCACTGAATTGTAATATTGTGATTGGGTTTCCTCTTGTGGAGCTAGTGTATAGTTTTTTGCAAAATCAACCACTGATAGTATAGTACCAATTGGAAATGTGTTTTTACATGCACGAAACTGTCCATCAAGCCATCAACCTTGTTAAGAGTGCTTGACATATTTTGGTACAATCTTACTCTTAAATTTTGATATGAATGCATGTACACTAACCTTTTCTATAATTAAATCACAACGCTTACTAAATTTTCTATCTTTTAAAGAGTATTCAACATTCTTAAATCTTTTAACATCCACTAATTGCTGTCCAAAATCATTTTCAACACTTTCATGCATACAAACTCTTAAGAAAGAAAGATTGCCACAACTAGTGCATTGTCCAAAAATACATGAACTTAAATAAAATAATTTCCCATTAGATCTTTCACAAAACAATCTTGATATATACCACATTCCTATATAATCATGTAAGTATGTAAAGTACAACGTATATATCAAAACACATCATAATAATAACGAAATTAAACATGCATTTTACAACAACAAGATATTTGTTGCTTATTAATCTTTACATACCATGGTTTGCATTTTTCAAAAGATCTTTGATTTATTCTAATATTATCAGGTAACACTAAATCACCACAATTTTTTTTATAAAATTCAGTTTGTGTTGTATATAATAGGTGTTTTGGATGAGGATTGCAAACTTTGGACCCCACTCTTAATTTTAAAACATCTCTAGCATTAGATGATGCCCTAGTATTATCATGCCAATATTTTTCGATCAAAAATTTGATTTCAACATTCAGTTTCATGTCAAATCTCAGGAATTGACCACTAAAACTCCAAAATTGGTTGATTGGATCATTTTCTATACTTTCTCTTCTTTTTGCCACTCTTACCAATGTTTTAGGATGTCTTTTTAGAATTCCACTAATATTGCTTACCATTCTTCTATTCAAAGTTGCTTTATTAACTATAGCAGTTGTTATAGCTCGTCTTGCTACATTCTTATCTTTAGATTGACTATTCTTTCCAATAGACTCAATAGCACTAGTAATAGTAGACATAGCATGTTTTAGTGATTGATCTTTTCTTCTTGGTTTAACAAAAATGCCTAACATTTTCATTACTTTTCTCATTTTCCACATTCTCATTAATTGCATGTGTTCTTATTTGTCTCAAAGAAATCTTACTAGGAAGATTATCTGAAATATCTCTTTCAATTTTTTAAAAAAATTCTCATTTTCAACATCACATCCTAGATTTTCATTTTCATTTTCAACTTCAAAACGATTTTCATTTTCAACAAAAGGATTTTCATTTTCAACAAAAATATTTTCATTTTCATTTTCACCAACATTTTGTCTCAAATCTTGATCTCTACGAATATTATCAATCTCAACATTGTTATATCCAGCTTTTTTAAAATCTTCTATCAACACCGTTTCCATTTCATTCAAAGGTGGATTTGAAGATGTACCTAGATTTGTGCCTATTAAAACATTCTCCATAGCATTGAAAGGGGGATTTGAAGACATACCAGGAGTAGTTTGCATAATCATATTAGTTTCCACATTCACCTCTTGCAAATTTGCATCATCTACATCCATGGTCTCCTCAATGTTTTTATCTTCAATAGTTGTGGAATTGGATGCTTTAGCATTATTCATTGATCGAATCTTTATTCTTCTATCTCTTTGTCTTTTTTCCTCCTTCTCTCTCTTAGCTTCAATTTCTTTAGGGATCAATACCTTCATATCTTTCCTCTTATTACGAGCTTGTGATCCCATGATTAATAATTTTTGAAGTACATGTACAAATGAATGTCAAAAACTTGAAAGCCTTCCTTCTTTGTTCAGGTCCTCCAAACAAGTAGCAATTCAACAAAATTTCACTCAAACAGTGTCCCAATGATGCCTCCTTTCAAAATTAAAAAAAATCTCAAGTTGATGAACCTATAGAAGACAAAAGTTGTTAGAGAATGTTGCATACATCGTTGTTGGTCGTATAGAACAAGTTGCAGGGTCGACAATGACAGTACTATTAAAAAATGGTCAAATATTAAACTAGATCCCGTTCTATAAAAAAGGATCCCATTTATTAAACAGGATCCCATTTAATAACCATGATCCCATAACAAATGGGATCCCATTTACAAAATGGGATCCTGTTTTGTTATGTAGCGATAGAATAAGAAACGAGATCCCGTTTCGTTCTGTGGCGACATAATAAGAAATGGGATCCCATTTTTCAAAATTTGAATTTTAGGCTTGGTTTTTGCTTTGTTACCTAGTTTGGGAAAAGGGTTGGGGACCCGAACCTAGCCTCTCGACCTAGTTTGACCTACAAGTTGAAGGTCCTATCAATGTCACAACAAAATAGTGACTTTGGGCATATGTCTGAGGGCCTTTTTTGCAAAATTTTTTGACGAAATTAAAACCCATTATAGACGAGACAGTGTAGATTCCAAATACATAATTTTTTTTTACAATTGGATTATTTTTTCTATTTTTCAATTAATTTATGATGAAATAGGTCCATAAACTTGAATTATCAGGGTTTTTTAGTATTTTAATAATTTTTTATTAAAATAATTTTTTGTAAAAAAAATTGTATGAAAACATACTTCATAATATTCTTTTCAATTTTAAAAAAAATTCAAAAAATGATAAATTTAGGTCATCTTATGTGTGACATACATGATGATTTTTAAAAACACCAAATTTGGCCAATAAAAATTAACAAAAAAAATATTTAATAAAAAATTACAAAAAAATATGGAAAATGTGCTTCAGTGAGTTACAAATCTTTTCTCAAAAGGATTTAGAAAAATATGATTATTTAGGTCAAACTATGGATGACGTACACGTGCATAGTATAGTAAAAAAAAGTGCCTTTTAAACAGTGGTTTTTAGAAACACCTATTGAAAATCAATTTGTATCATCTGGGTATTAAAAAAAATTACATATTTGGAAACTAGACTCTAAAAGGAAGCTAGGTGTGTGGAAATTGCTTCCTACACTAATCTAAAGAGGAGAGAAGAGTTTAAATTCATTTTATCCTTTACAATTACAGAATGTTAACAACAACAATGGAGATATTACAGCAATACACATACACATAGAAATGAGACAGAAGAGAGAGACACAAGATATATTTGGGGAAAACCCTTATTGGGTGAAAAACCCCACACTCCAAAACCTGAACAATGTGTTTGTTGGTAAGAGAAAAAACTTTGAATTGATAGGTGTTGTCATTGATGGCAACTAGGATCATCTCAATCATCCGCATAACACAATTTGTTCATACCAGAAGTTAGATTCAGAATTTGTCTAAGTCTGGGTAGTTAGTAACAGAGTCCAGTATTTTGGTCCGGATCTCTCCGGTAGAAAGTCATGATTTAGCTGCGGATCTAGGGGAGTCATATGCATTGTCAAGATAGTCTAAATCTAGATTTTTGTCCTCTGGTGATGAAGGATTCAAAAGATATTGGCCTCTGAGTACTGGGTTCCCATTTATCAGAGCAGACAGAAGAAGAATAGGATGACCTTGTAGAAGGTCTTGATTCCAGATGTATGGAAGTTGTTTGTTGGACAAATGGTGATGATCAGTGATAGTGGCCAACATGAGTGGTGATTTTAAGAGCAAGTTTTGGTCCACATCTTAAGTTATTCATAGATCTAGCCGACAGAGAAGAGCATTCATAAAAGTTCTAGGTGTTGTTGAAATTGACTAATAGAATGATTGTAGATCATATTGCGGATATATATAGGTGATGAAATTGGATGATTCAGTGTGTGGTGTATGCGAATAAGGCATATGTGAGAAGAGTAGAAATCCAAAGTGCGAATGAAGGTAGAATAGTAAGAAGAGCAGAGCAAAGATGAAATGTGTAAGATCAGTTTTTGTACTTAATCAGAACTAAAATTTTTGCATGGGTAGATGCTATTAATCAGTTCAGATCTCTATCATTCTCTTGTAATATTTCCATAGGTAGTGAGCCTCCATTTGAGCAGTGAGCTCTGGGTAGTAAGCCTGAATGCATGTGCATTCCCATTTGTAAAAATACTTTTAACAGGGTATTAATTTTTGTGGGTTAACCCCCACCGTGGTTTTTCCCTTAACCGGGTTTCCATGTCAAAATTTTGGTGTCAAATGTGTTATTTATGTTTTCTGTTCATATGTTATTGATTGATGCTGAAATGTTTATATCATTAAATTGATTGTAAGTGGTAAAGGAAGATTAAAGGTAGAAAAGATTGAAAATATGTGACAACTAATTCACCCCCCCTCTCAGTTGTTCGAACCTAAACCAACAATTGGTATCAGAGCAAGGTTCCTTTGGAAAAGTTTAACAGCCTAAGGAAGATCTGGGAAGGTAGTAAAAATGGATGAATATAATATTCAAGGGTAACTTAATCTCGCCCTAGATGATCTAGAGCAATCCAAGGCAGAAGTCTAAGAACTGCAAGATAATCTCAAAAAAGTTGAAGATTTTATTGAGATCTTGAAAGAAAAGTTGAGCAAATCCAATGCAAAAGGAAAGGAGCAACTTCTTCAACTGGAAGACAAGGCCCTGAAAGAAAAGACAAACAAATGTGAAAAGTTAGCTAAAGAAGTTGTTGTCCTAAAACATGAGATGGAAACTGGGGTGATGAGACTAACCAAGGAAATTGAAGATAGGAAGAAAACTGAAGAAGAGATGAAGCAAAATCTGAAAGAGATAACTGAAGAATGCTACAGATTGGATGGAATAGCTGGTCTCCTAGAATCTAATCTACAAGAAAGCAGAAACAATGAGAGAGAACTTGAGAGACAAATTATCACTCTCAGACATGACCTAGAAATTACAAATGAGTATAAGGAGAAGTTTAAAATAAGCTCAGCTAAACTCAAAGGAATAATTGAAGAACATAAAAAGGAAAATGACAAGCGTAATCTTAGATATGAGAAAGGTGAAATCTCTGGATCTGGACAAAGAAATTTTCAAACAAGGAATAAAAGGAACAGAACTAGAAAACTTCCAGTAAGACAACCTAATGCTCAAAGATATCCATCATTTAATGGCAATTGTTTCAATTGCAATAAATTTGGTCATAAAGCTATTCAGTCCAGAAGTAGAGCAAATCAAAATGGTCCATCCTTCTTTGGTCAATGTTTCAAATACAAGAGGTATGGTCACAAATCCTATAAATGTAGAAGTATGATAATGAATAACTCAAATGGCAATTCTTTCAATGGCTACTTCTTTTCTTGCAATAGATTTGGACACATCGATAATCAGTGCAAATCAAGAGGAAATCAAGTGTGCTTTAATTGCAATAAATCTGGTCGTATTACAAGATTCTGCAGAAATAGGAACAATGGAAGAAGAGGTCTGGTAAAAAGAGAACCAGATGAGCAGAAACAAGACAAAGGCAAAAGGAAAATTGATGTGAATGAGATACGGAGTGAAATGAACAAGATTTGGATAAAGAAAGATACAATAAACAATAGTGATGGGTTTGCATCAGAATCTAGTGCTGATAATTCTTCCAGGAATTAAGTCAGAAGCTCTGGCTCAGGGGAAGCCGCATAGAACATCAAATTCCCCCAGTCAGTAAGTGGGTGCCTGAGTCTAGCACAATAAAAGAGAATATTCTGAATTGGTCCAAAACCTTTGGAAGGATTTCTGGAAGAAAAGATGTTGATATGAAATCTTGTAGAGTGATTCATGAAGAACTGTCAAAAATGATGTAACTAGATATAATTAGGGCAATGTATTTATTACAATGCCGAATTAGGTTTTGCAAAAGATAAAAGGTCACTTGGTCACTCATTTGAATCACCTTGCATTCAAAGAAAACAAGAAGAAGAGCATTTGAGCTACAAATCCAGAGACTGAGGCAAAGAGCGAATTTAACCGACAATTGATCAACCCTAACCTCACAAAAGGAAAAGGTAACTCTCTGTAAAGCTTTGAATCTAAAATCTGTTGAGATGGCTACTCCTCATTTTGTTGACATTAGTGAAAGGCCTCGACCCAAATTTAAGAAGCATCCTCACAAATCAATTGAAGTCGACCCGTTAGGTGCTTTTTCAAGTGTTCTGTATGGTGTGCTACATGTAGAAGACATTAGGGTTTATATTCATGCAAATATAGATGAGTTTGGAGATTCAAGGTATGTAGACTTGTTTGAGAAACAACTCAAGGATGAAATTCATTAACTTAAACCTGAATATAAGGCACTACAAGATAAACACTTTATTTAGATTATGGGGTTTCCAACATTTGATGAGGATGAATGGGTTCGATACGTCTTGAGTTGGGTGCATGGTGAATTCATTTGGTTGCTAAAACCATTCAAGATTACCAAGGATGCTATCAGAAATGTAACTGGCTTAAACTCAACCGGAGGATTGCCCATGCTAAAAGCCATGAAAAACCAAATAGTGACTGATGCTACCGGTGCTACGTTTGACAGAAGGGCAATGACCATTAATGATATCATAGAACCAGATGTCAAATTTGCCTCTATGGTGATTGGGTACAAGATTTACCACTTGAGAAAAGAAAATTCTATTTCTAGAACAACCATCTATGCTGCATACAAGATGCTAAAGGAAATTATTGATTATGACTTGTGTGAACTACTACAGAATCAACTAATTGAAAATTTAAACAAAATCAAGAAAGATAAGAAAAACACTTTCAAGTATGGTACATTAATTCTATGTCTATTCTTTTACTTTATGAATGAAGTACCTGGGGTAAAAGTTGTGCATTGGACTAAGGATGAGCCAGTTGCCATTCAGATCATAAATCATCTTCGCAGTATTGGTGATTTCAAAGCTCAAAAAACTACAATATGGGGTTACTTCAAGAATTTTCAGAGTATGATGCGCTCAAGGGAAAGAATCCCTAATTCAATTGTTGACAAGTACAAAAATGAAATATGCTTCATGGTTGATATTGATTAGTGTTTAATGGAAGCAGTGGAACCCATAATTGTTTGGATCATGCCCATGGGGTATGAAGTAGATGAAAGGATCTAGAAAATGTATGCTCAACATCTTCTAAGAAAGCCCAAAGAAACAACAGTTGAAAGATTTGGAACTTATGAGGAGATGAGTTTAAAGTTGCATACTAAGCTCAGAGAACTTGAAACCAATAGGAGAGTAAGAAAAGAAGTTGAATAGTTAGCTAAAAATCTGGGCCTAACCAAGGAAGCTGTGAGAAAATTTAGAGAAAGAACAGAGAAGGACGAGAAAGAGAAACAAGATAAGAAATAAACAGGTGATCCAGTGGAACTCTCTTCCACTTCAAGAACTACTAGAAGCTCTACTACTACCTCTGTTCCTTCCAAAACTGTAAAATCAGAAGCAAAATCATCCAGAAAATGGGAGAAAAGGAAGAAAACAAAAGCATCCTAGACCTATGAAAGCATAAGAGAAGAAGAAGATACAGACTCTGAAATTGAAATCAAGGAACTAAAGGTAACTGGAACAAAAGATGCAAAATTAACCAAAGAAAAGTCCTCCGAAAGCAAAAGGACTAGCAAAAAGCAAAAGATAGAAGATTATGAGGAATATGTTGAGAAGCCCACACTCTCCCTAGAAGATGTGATAAAATCAGTCACTGTGGATGGTAATCTAAAACCCATGATTGAATTCTATGATGAATACAATGATATGGATAAAAGGGTGTTGGAGGAAGCAATGATCAGATATCTCAACATCTACAACAAGGCACTGATTGAGATAACTTCAGAGTTACCACAAAGTCTGGCAAATATCTTGGAGTTGAGAAAAGAAAATTCCAAGTGCAAGGACATGGAGATCAGGGAACATGAGCTAATAAATTTGTTTCCTCAAATTTATCCTAATCAAATAGATATGATATTCAAGGAAGTCAAAGATAAATTTAGAAGCAAAAGGAGAATGAACAAACTCATGCTTGGAGAAACAAGTGAAATCATTGAAGAAACTCAAGAGATTCTTTTGAAAGCATTGAGAAAGCACAATTTTCCCATAGTCACAAAAGAAGTTCTAGATGGTGAAGAAGAGAACATTATTGAGCAGAAATCTAAGTTGGGTGAAGCCTCTGTTCTAGAAGTAGAACCATCAAATCAAGAGGATACATAAATATTGGATAAAGTAGTTGGTGCAAGAGATACTCCCAATCCACCTAATACATCAAGGAAAGAGGATAATATAACTACTTCATAGAGCCCTTCGGATTAGGTAGCAAGTGATGAACAAATAGGAAAGAGTCCTTCTATAGAGAACACAAAGAAAGATAAAGCAGAAGAAGATGGTGCAAATGTTGAAACACATAAAGTAGATTTTGAGAAATTTGATGAACAAAATGATGGTTCTGAAATTGTTCCAAGAGACATTGTAGATGTAGTGAAAATTCTTCTTGAAAAAGAGATGAGTGAGCTTGATGAACTTGAACTACTCCAAGGTCTAGCCAATCCAGATGCTCTCTCTCCAATTCAACTAATGAAAATACCATCATTCACCCAAGTAAAGGCCAAAGAAAAGATGTTAAAATTCCACATGGAGGACAATGAACTACTGGGGCTTGCATCCATGATTTTGGAAAAGTTAATGCCTACCTACCAGAAGAGTTCATTTGATTCCCCCTCTGAACATCTAAATTTTTTTTAAGTTCTATGAATACTCATTTTGAGTCCTTTGAGAAGTCTGCAGAGGCAAAAGTTCAGAAAGAATTCTTGGATAAGAAATTTTGTGAAATAAAGAATCTGATAGGAAATGATAGAAGAATACTTGGTATTAGCATAAAAAGTATTTAAAATGCTCTAAATGATGGAAGTGATATGTACAAATCCTGTCTATCATGGCCCAAAGTTAATGAGGATATTGAGAAAAAGATAA
The DNA here is from genome assembly GCA_027924645.1 of Cunninghamia lanceolata. Taxonomy (NCBI): domain Eukaryota; kingdom Viridiplantae; phylum Streptophyta; class Pinopsida; order Cupressales; family Cupressaceae; genus Cunninghamia; species Cunninghamia lanceolata. The sequence continues at coordinate 20,825,064 of BSBN01000111.1, read as the reverse complement.
AGGAGCAAGAATATAAATTGTCAAATCTCTCTCAAAATTTTGATCCTCTAACAGTTTCGCCTATAAGTCAAGAATGTCAAGTAATTAGCCTGATAGATGAGATAAAGAGGCTTGTTAAAGAAAAGGGTAACATTATGAAGAGAATGTGTGAGCTCCAGGGATTAATTGCTACTAAGTTAGAGACAATGTATAATGCCCTATCTGAAGCTCAGAGTACATCTTAGACTAGTGATCCAGCAGATCTGTCAAAGACATAAGCATATTCATTTTTGTTAAGTGGGCACATCTCCATTTTGGATGGAATGAAGAGTACTTGGGCCTTTGAACTTGTGCAAATAAAAACTAGCTTTGCATACATTCTCAAGTTCATGTAAATAAGACTTAATGATTATTTGTACATATGCAACAGTATATATAGGATTTTTGGAGAGTGTTGGCTTACGGACCCCACCCTTTGCCATTGATGTCAAAGGGGGAGTGAAGGGCAGTGAAAAATGAGGTATTCAGCAAAGGGGGAGCACCAGAATAAGTGAAGTACACGAGTGTACAAAGGGGGAGTTGCACTAGACATTTGGTCATTTTTCACTAAGTATTGCCATCAATGCCAAAGGGGGAGACTGTTGGCAAGAGAAACTGCTTTGCATTGATAGGTGTTGTCAGTGATGGCAACTAAGATCATCCCAATCATCCGCATAACACAATCTGTTCATACCGGAAGTTAGATTCAGAATTTGTCTAAGTCTAGGTAGTTAGGAACAGAGTAGTAATAGGGTCTAGTATTTTGGTCCAGATCTCTCCGGTGGAAAGTCATGATTAGTTGTGGATCTAGGGGAGTCATATGCATTGTCAAAATAGTCTAAATCCAGATTTTTGTCCTCCGGTGATCAAGGATTCAAAAAATATTAGCCTCTGAGTACCCGGTTCCAGTTTGTTAGAGCAGACAGAAGAAGAACAGACCGACCTTGCAGAAGGTCTTGATTCTGGATGTATGGAAGTTGTTATTTGGACAAATGGTGATGATTAGTGATAGTTGCCGACATGAGTGGTGATTTTCAAGAGCAAGTTTTGGTCCGCACCTTAAGTTATGCATAGATCTAGCCAACAGAGCAGAGCATTCATAAAAGTTCTAAGTGTTGTTGAAGCCGACTGATAGAATGATTGTAGATCATATTACGGATATATATAGCCGATGAAATTGGATGATTCAGTGTGTGGTGTATGCGAATAAGGCGTATGTAAGAAGAGCAGAAATCTAAAGTACGAAGAAGGCAAAATAGTAAGAAGAGCAGAGCAAATATGAAATGTGTAAGATCAGTTTTTGTACTTAACCGGAACTAAAGTTTTTGCATAGGTAGATGCTATTAATTAGTTCAAATCTCTATCATTCTCTTGTAATATTTCCATAGGCAGTGAGCCTCCATTTGAGTAGTGAGCTCTAGGTAGTAAGCCCAAATGCATGTGCATTCCCATTTGTAAAAATACTTTTAATAGGGTATTAATTTTTGTGGTTTAACCCCGACCATGGTGTTTCCCTTAACCGGGTTTCCACGTCAAAATCTTGGTGTCAAATGTGTTATTTATATTTTCTGTTCATATGTTATTGATTGATGCTGAAATGTTTATATCATTAAATTGATTATAAGTGGTAAAGGAAGATTAAAGGTAGAAAAGATTGAAAATGTGTGACAACTGATTTACCCCCCCTCTTAGTTGTCCGGACCTAAACCAACAATATTATCAAAACTGAAATGGTTTACAATACACTTGCAATGCAATCTCTCAAGAGTCTTCAATATTCGTATCTGGAGACAAACTGACAGCATAACAGTACCTATCAATCATAAAATACATCTCCTCTCCAAAGCACATGTTTATATAGAAAATACAAGGCAAAAATGGCTTTATCTTGAGATGGGCGTCCAACATGGGCTCATGGCCCAAAACCCACACCTATGGACACTTGTCCAACACTGTAGGATGTTCCTAACACTTGTCAAGTCACCCCATCCCAAAGAGGTCACCTATTCCCAAGTTGGACAATGACAGATGCTCTTACGACTCTTACAACCATCATAGAATCCATCATACTGACATATCTTACAGCTGTAGGAGAATCTGTCAGAAACAGGATATAAATAGCATATTCTCTTACATGTCATAACTTTCCTTGGGGCACCCAAAGATGCCTTATTCCAAGATGCCTTGTGACACATGTCTTCATCTGTCATAGAACCTTCTATTTCTGACTCTTACATGTCATAGATTCTGTTATAGGAATCTGTCATAACTGTTTTGGTCAAGATTCACTTACACACAAGTCAAGATGCTGACACATGGAATAAAACCTCTACCACACAAAAGGGATGCCTATCTCCACATGGAGTGTGTTGACCATCCTAGTCATCTTGCAAGTGGAGTGACAACTCATAGTGCCACTTCACACTAAATGACAAAATAGGATGTACAACAAATTACAACATAGGCTAAGTAAATAAATTACATTACAATAATAAATGAAAGGAATTACCAAGGTTGAGACATCTCAATTCCCAACATTCTCCCACTTGTTGAACACCTTGTAAGAGCTAATAGAAATAATAGGATTTAACTGCTATAGGTCGAGAGGCCCATAGACTTTGAACACCATTTGATCTTCTCTATGCCCATTGGTTTCGTTAATGCATCTACAACATTCTTCAAAGTATCTACCTTCTCCAAATTCACCTTCCCATCCTCTACCATGTATCACACGAAGTGAATTGTGCATCAATATGCTTTGTTCTGGCATGGAAAGTTGGATTCTTTGCTAGGCAAATCGCACTCTGACTGTCACAACAAATCATAATTTGTCCTGGATCAACACCAATATCTGAACACAATCTCTTAAGCCAAATGGTTTGCTTACAAGCATGAGTTGCTGCCATATACTCAGCTTCTGTCATGGACAAAGCAACCACAGGTTTTCGCTTACTCATCCAACTAATTGCACCACTGAACATAGTGAACACATAGGCACTGGTAGATCTCCTGCTATCAATGTCACCAGTGAGGGCAGGAGAGTGCAAATTCAATTTTATCCTTACTATTACATCAATGTTAAACCCACTAATAGAGATAACAAAGATATTGCAGCAAACACATAAACAAGAAAATGAGACAGGAGAAGAGAGACAAAAGATATACATGGGGAAAACCCTTATTGGGTGAAAAACCCCACACTCCAAAACCTACACAATGTATTAACAAAACTAAAATGGTTTACAATACACTTGCAATGCAAGCTCTCAGGAGTCTTCGACACTCGTATCTGGAGACAAACTGGTAGCATAACAGTACCTGTCTAACCTGTAATACATCTCCTCCTCAAAGCACTTGTTTATATATAAAATACAAGGCAAAACTGCCTCTATCTTGGAATGGGCATCAAACTTGGCCTCAAGGCCCAAAGCCCATGCCTATGGACACTTGGTCAACATTGTAAGATGCTTCTGACACTTGTCCACACACCCCATTCCAAAGAGGTCATCTATTTCCAAAATGGGCTATGACAAATGCTCCTACGACTCTTACGACCATCATAGAATCTGTCATAACAGTTACAACTTACAACTATAAGAGAATCTATCATACACAGGCTATAAATAGCATATTCTCTTACATGTCATAGTCCACCTTGGGGTGCCCAAAGATGCCTTTTTCAAAGATGCTTTTCGACACATGTCTTCACCTATCATAGAATCTCCTATTTCTAACTCTTACATGTCATAACTTTGTTATAGGAATCTGTCATGACCGTTTCAGTCAATATTCCCTTACACAACATCTAAGATGCTGACACATGGCAAAATGGTGCAGTCATGGTAGGAGGGTTCATAGAATGAACTATCTAGATCATGCAACAAGAGTAAACACAACAGAAACAACCCAAAGAAATAAAGCAAATGCAGATTCAATCATTTAGTAAATCATAGGATTCAAATAGAGATCAGTCGGCAACATGCAAGCTTACAATTAGGGCTCACAGGACTGATTACATACATGTGCAAGATAAGGCTTTGAAGCCTCCACATAAAATCTAAATTATCAGCTATCAATATATCATGAACTTGATCACTACTTTCCTAAGGATCTATTACATCTTTATATATCATTTCTGAACCAATAGATTCCTCCATGTTGGCCAAGGAAGGTCACAAACTCCAATGAAGAGTTGTAACATGTTCACAGATAGGTCAGACCTAAATGCATAGAACACTTCCTCAAATGAATGGAACATCATGCGGACCCTTGGGGAAGGTTGGCCATGAACCAAAGGACATTGAATAATGTGTCATTGAGATCTACAAGTCAAGGAATGATCTGTAAGCCTTCTCCTTTAGTTGATTATCAAGAACTGTTAGAATGCTCTTGCACTGAGAAACAATTGATCTTCTGATAGCGATGTCTTTTTGGTAACTGATTCAAATGCTCTAAATTCTTGATATTATGTAGATGAATGAATGTAGATACTAAGTCCAGATCTACAAGGTGTGAATTGCCAAAACTGGACCACAAGCTAAAACTGCTTCTAATTGAACTGCCTGTACTGAACTGGAAAATGAAAGAACTGAAATGTAAACAAAATGAAATGCAAATGTTTTTGGTTGATGCAAGATTACTCTTGAACCAGGGATGGTCTTGCATCAGACATCTAGGGTTATTGAAAAAGTGAGTCCCTCACTTTGCTAGGGCTAGGGGAGAACCAAGATGGTCCACCTCAGCCTGAGAAATCCATGATGAATCTTCTTCCGGTCTGCCTTTCCACTTCACAAGATATTCTTTGTATTGTCTTCCTCTAGTGCTTCGTCCAACTCTACTATCCAAAATGTCTTTAATCTATTCTGGTGCTTGTTGTGGTGACTACTTCTTCAAGTCTTCTGCCATGCTATCACTGAACTCTTCTTCATGATATTGATAAAGATCCACAATGTTGAAAATAGGTGAAATACCTAATGTCTCTGGTAATTTTACTTCATATGCATTTCCTGAGTATCCTACAAGGTCCAAATTTCTTCATCTTCAACTTGTTATAAGTCCCAACTAGAAATCTTTCTTTTCTCAAGTACACCATTACTTCATATCCAACTTCAAATTCCTTATGTCTTCTCTTCTCATCAGCCTTCTCTTTGTACTTATTTTTCATATCCTCCAAGTGTTTCTTTATCTGATTATGTATTATCTTCATATGATCTACAAATTCTTCTGCTTCTGCACTCCTCTTTTCCTCCGTACTGATATCCCTCAATTTTGCATCTCCTCTAGGATTCACTCCTATAACAATCTCAAAAGGTGTTCTTCTGGTACTCCTATTTACTGAATTATTATATGCAAACTCTGCTTGTGAAAGAATCAAATCCCAACTTTTGGCTTTGTCTCCAACCAGACACCTCAACAAGTTTTCCAAACTGCTATTCACTACCTCTATCTATCGATTTGTTTGTGGATGAAAAGTTGAACTAAACTTCAAATCTATCTTCATCTTCTTCCAAAGTGTCTTCCAAAAATATCCAACAAAATTTATATCTCTGTCTGAAACTATACTCTTAGGTAATCCATGCAATCTCACAATCTCCTTGAAAGTACTCGGTACATTTGTCAATCCAAAAGGTATCACTAACCACTCATACAATCATTCATTTGTCTTTAAAGCAGTCTTCCATTCATCTCCTTCTCTAATTCTGATACGATGGTATCCACTTTTCAAGTCTATCTTTGTGAAATATTTTGCTCCACTCAAACAATCCATAATATCATCCATCCTAGGTAAACAAAATCTATACTTAACTATGATCTTGTTTATTGCTCTAGAGTTAGTACACATTCTCCATTCTCCATCCTTCTTCGGTGCTAACACTACAGGTACAGCAGAAGGACTCAATCTTTCTCTTATCAAACCTTTCCTCAACAATTCTTGTATCTGTCTATTTATTTCTGTCATGCCCAAGATTTCAAGTCCATTCACTCAACCTTACAATAGTAATAAAACCAATAGATAACAAATAATTAAACAATTCCACAACTCAATTACACACTTAAGGAGGTTAAATCCTCCACTTACAAAGCTACAAATTTAACAACAATTTTCAAAAAAGAATTTTGCCCTCTAAACTTTTACACAAATGATCATTAAAAGACCAAACTTTCTTTACATACAGGAAGATATGACATTTCCTTAACAAGGTAAGTCTATCTTCGAAAACTTTTGACATGCTGCATCTGTAGCCTGCAAAACAACAAGGGAAAAATCGGCAACCATCTAGCTCTCCTCCCTACCATCGTCCCACAAGAGGGACACCCCCGAGCTAGGGAGACCATCTTCATACCAGGGTAGAACACAGAAGACTACTCTTTACAACAATGAATTTTAACGACCAAACAATAAATACACATAACCCCATAGCTTACTCATATAACAAAGTCTCAGCTTAGGTGAGAACATGAAGGGTAGGGAAGTAGACAACACTAACCCCCAGCCTTCTAACCAACCCAAACACAGGGATATCTCATTAGGCACACATGGCCAAAAGCCTTCTAGGCTATAAATGAATCCAACAGGCTTTCATGACATGGGATATAAAAAGAACAATATGACACCTGGGGAGGGTCACACCTCCCCTTCCTATACTAGATAAGCCTTTCCTTCCAATCTTGAAGGTGCTCTATCAACACACCCAAAACAACAAAGATTCGAAAAACAAACAACAAACTCAAGAAGACTGTCATTCAACTCATGCATCAAGACAACAAATATTTCAAGCAACATTTACATAGAGAAGAGAAATGGAAGATCAAACCTTACAAGCCCAAAAAGGAATGAGAGGTGAAGTAGAGCTCCTCTTCCCTCCTTCTCAAAATTGCCTTCCTCTCACAATGAATCCACACCTTTCTCTTCTTCCCCTCCTTCTCAAAATTGCCTTCCTCTCACAATGAATCCCCCCCTTTCTCTTCTTCTCTTCCTTAGTTTTAAAACTCATTTTCATCTTAATTTCTGAATTTCTCAAAAATGAAAAAATGTCACATTCCAACCCTACTCCCAAGGGTTTCCCATTCAAACCCACTAGGATTAAAAAATTTAAAAAGATAATTTAAAATAATATCAAAGTGGGTGACACCACACCCACCCACAAGGAATCTTACCAAAAATGGGCACATGGGAGACAAACCTACCTTAAAGAGGGGGTGGCATGCTCCATGATTAGGAAGTGGGCATGAGTGGGGAATCCACTCATCCCATGTCTCCCACCCCACTTCCCATTTTCGTCATTTGACCTTACCCCTGGATTAAGGTGACCCTATGGTAGTTAACCCAAGGTTAACCTAGCCAAAAAGGTTCCTAATCCCAAGGGGTACAACCCTAGGTTATTTTTCAACCTAGTTTAGACTCTTAGGGTTAACTCTTCACATGAAAATGATCAACATAAGAAAAATGAAAATAAGATACAAACATCCCTTAACCTTCTGCAAAAAGAACACATTACGATAGTACCTAACTGTTCCAACACAAGGGGTTGATCTCAGTTTCTCATTGAACTGGATCGGATCACAAGGGAAACAACAAAGGTGTGAGATGGTCTCCTGTAATAGTGGTTTGTTAGAAATACCTGCACACTCAACTCGAAGTCAATATCTCATATAAATACCATAGCCGAAGCAAAATTAAATACATGCATCTTAAACATGAAATCTTATATCATACTGAAAACATATTCCAGTTCCATATCCATTCCTTCATTTTCTTCCAAACAGCATCTAATATCATCGCACAATCATTTGCTTAAATCAACCAAAAAAATCACATATGTTCAATAATCCAGAATTACAAGTCTCTTCACATAACAGAATAACAAAAGCACTGTAATTAGTCTGATGAACAGTGATGTACAAAGGTAGGCCTCACATTCTCCCCCCCTAAAACTCTACTTCCTCCTGGAAGTCGGCAAAGAGGTGAGGGTAAAAAGGTCTATAGTGTACTCTTTATCTATTTTAACTGTTTAAGTTTGTTGTAAATGTATGCATGTGCAAAATTCAATCATTTAGTCAACACTACTATAGCACCCCATGGTATATTCCCCTTTAACTCCAAAGTGATCCATAAATTACATGTTGATTAAAGGAGTCAAAGTAGTTTTGATGTGAAACAAAAGTGAGGTTTGTACAACTAGTTCCATAGTCTTTTTGCATTTTGGTAAAGTGGATGTTGTATGATAGGTGTCCCAAATCGACACTTTAAAGGTACCCCATACTATGAGATGAAGGATTAGGGGAAACTGTCCAAATCTTTAAAGTATGTTGAGACTCCGAATGACTAGATAATTACCGATATACAAATGCTTGTTATTCAAGGTCAACTGACAAATTCAAGACGGTTAAGCCACCTATTGCAACACCCAAAGTAATCAACGAATTTCTTCATTAAGTTTGTTCAGCATATTCCAAGGAAATTTACTTGAATTCTAAAAAGTGCATGATACTGAAGCCTTTCAAAAGTCAATGACTCACTAACCAATTCTACCATCCATCCTTTGTATCCTTAGGTTGTAAATGATTCGATATAAGTAACTTTGAATAAGCAACTTGAATTTAAGTAACTTGTATTAACTTGAACTAAGGAACTTCCAAAAAGCAACTTCCCTTGCATTCCTAGATTCATTCTTTCTAAAAGAGTCAAATCTATATATCTGAATAGATGCACATGAAAACACAAAAATTTTACTATTAATTTTACTCTTAAAAGTGCAAATCTCTTCTTGCATAAGTTATAGTATTTAAACGAATCTCAGAATCAAATTGTTAGAAGACTTGCTTACCAAACAAATTTTCTTACCATAGCTGTTCTGCATGTGGTGACAGTAGAATACTACGACAAGTGTTGATATCTTAAGTAAGGTAAGTATGAAAAATATATAATAATGATCTCATCAGATTAGAAAGTATGGTAACTCAAAGTTTCTCAAAACACACTGCCTAGGAATTCACACATCATGCAACCTGTTTATATCAACATCAACACATTACTTATAGATCTTACACATTTTTCCATTCATCCATATTACAGGTATTAACTTCACAAGGTTCACATAAGATTTAGGGAAATGCCATAGTCTCATCATAGTATCAAGTAATCAATAACCAGTGCCAAGTAACCAAGAATCCAAAACCATGTAATCAATTACCCGTGCCAAGTAACCAAGAATCCAAGAACCATGTAGAATGTTGGTATCTGGGCCACGCGCCTGGGGGCCTCACCATATATCCCAAAACGGCCTACCTCTTGTTTGTATAAGGGGGTTAGCCTCCAAGAGATAGCCAATAATAAAACCAAGATCACTAGGAAGGTAGGTGGATTATAACCAGCCCATACTAGTCCACACCTACCCCCTCATCCTCATAAGTTTCCCGCGTCTGCTTCCTTATATACACTCTACCAGAGGTCGCTCCAACGACATGGCGAGAAGAACATCACAACACAGGACCAACACTTGCAAACAACAAAAATAAGCTAGCTTAGCCACCACAAATAACAAATATCCCAAAAGAAAAGAGTTTTCAAATACAACAATAAACTAAATAAAAGGGCGCCATTCCAACAAAACAATCATAACCACAAGGGTTACGTGAAAAATGCAGAGTCAAAGAGTTGTGGCTAAGCTACTTTCAGATAAGATTAAATAACATGGTTGGTCCACACAGGCAAGAGATAAAAAGGCATCAGACAACCAAAAGAAAATGATCAAAATCCATGAAAGTGTACATCACCTCACTACGTGACTACCATTAAGTCACCAATAAGGAAGGAGGGAAACACGGTCACTACATATGTTATGCAAACACAACCAATGCAATAACATCATGTAGGTAAAATGCGCCTTCACGTACTCTGACGTGGAATCGTGCTCCTCTCAATAGGCAGCACGTAAATAAATAACATCGTGTCCTTCTCAAAGGTACACGTAATCACAATGTAATGCTTCCAGGATGCCATGCATCAATAAGATACCAAAATAAGAATCCTATCCACCAGGTAACACATACTTCAATACGAAAAATCAACTTTCATATCCAAGGTCACCAAATCATTAACTACAATGAGTAATTAAGGACTCTCTCAACAATTTTTACAATTTCACCATAATCTTCACATTTAAACACAAGGTAATACACCCTACAGTAAGTAAACATATACTCGCTTTTGCAGAAATTAAGTTTACCAACATAAATGAAGTTTCTCATCCCAAATTAAGTATCATTTACTAGCATTTGCATGATAAACCGTAATTGAATCAAGCAACATTTATTTATGAATTATGAAGTCAAACATATATTTATATGATCAAGTTTTGCAAGAGATTGTATATCTTAAGGGGATTCTCATTAAAAGTTTAGTTGTCAATTTAGTGTTTTACCAAAGGATACCAAAACCTATTAACCCCACACAAGGTATGTGAAATTTAATATATATACTTTACACAAAGAATATTTGTAAAAAGCACTTTTCATCATCATTTTTTTTTTTTTTTTTTTTTTAACTGAAGTTCTCACATTATTCATCAAGCACACTGTTTACCCTTGTATCTTCTCGAGAGCATAATTTCTTTCATAACTATTCTAAGCATGACTCATGTTTACTCAAATTTCTTTCATATCCTCTACACTCAAGGCGAGAGTCAAAAGACTTGCTAATGAAACATCACGACATAAGACTGCATTGTTCATTCAAGAAACCTAGGGATATCAATACACCATCCTCTCTTTCACATCCACATGCATCCCAAACCTTCTACCATAAAATCACATCACAGTGTTGCAAGTATGAGGTTATCCAGTGTTGTCATTGATGTCAACATACTCATATTGCATTGACAAGAAGGATTTGATGAGCTGTGTGCTGAGGATATTGAGAAAATTAGTCTCAGTCAGGAACAGTGAAGAACAGTGATGAGAAGAAGGTAAATGTACTGTATAGGATGAGAACCGGAGGATGCGGATTAAAGGGTTAGTAGATATGAGTCTTGAGATGCTACAGTTAAGATTTCAGAGGTCCGCATGAAGATCTGAAGGAGTTGTGGCTGCCGGTATAGAACCGGGTCCGGCAAGTATCCGGAGGTGACAGAGGATCACAAAAAGGTCCGGTGAGGTCCGGAATTGTATTATCCTAATCTGCGGATTGGAAGGAGTGTTTGGGATGTCCTTGTGATGTATCATCCTGATTTGTGTATGATTTGGAGGTCCGGAAGTACCTCTTGCATTATGACAGTGGCGACAGACTGTGTTCTTGAAGTTCCGGATGAGGAAGACAAGAGATCCCAGTAAGCAGAGGAAGTGCGGATGTATCCGGACATTCAGACAGGTTTGTGAAGGTTCTTGGATCATGTTTAGGTTTTGTTGTTGGTCCGCATTGATGGTAGAGCCCGAAATTGAAGTTATTCTTCCGGATGAAGTTCTTGCTTTGTGTAGCCGACCGGATGAGATGTTCATCCTGCGAATGTTCTTGTGATGGCCGACCGGATGTGTTATTCATCTTGCGGATACTCCTATGGTTGTTTGCCGACTTAGATGTTTGTTCCTAAGTCGATGTCTTGTATAAATAACGGGTTGTGAGTTCATTTCAGTGTGTGGTGTGAGGATGAGTATGGTTTAGCGAAGAAACGTGCGAAAGGCAGAGCAGAGACTGTTGGGCTTAATTGGAACTGATCCGGACATGTTAGAGATGTCATTCTCCAGTTCAAGACTGTGATTTTCATCACTTTGTAGACAGTGTGTCTCCTTGTAGGCAGTGGGCCTCTTTGTGAGCAGTGTGCTCGGGCAGTGAGCCCTTATTGGCATGTGCCATTCATTTTTTCTTTATTCTTCTAACAGACAATAATTCTTGGGTTAATCACCCCGTGGTTTTTCCCTTAACCAGGTTTTCCACGTCAAAATCTTGGTGTTCAATGTGTTGATGATTATCTGCTCTTGTGTTTATGCATTATGCTTCCATGGATGATTATTTGATATGCTGCTAACTAACAACAGTGAGTTAAGTGTTTGAATGACAAGAAGTTTTATACAACTGATTCACCCCCCCCATCTCAGTTGTATGCCCTAGATCCAACAATTGGTATCAGAGCCAAGTTCCTCTGACAAGAGCTTAACCGCTTGAGGAGATCCAGGATGTCATCATACAAGAAGGATAGTCCGAAGTTCGATGGAACCAACTTCACTCTCTGGAAAGGTCGCATGAAGTGTCACTTGGAATGCATGGGAAAAGCATACCTGGGTATGATTTCAAAACCATATGTACCTCCACAAGGTGGTCCGACAACTCTGAATGAAATCACAGAAGCTGAAAACAATCTGCGGACCAAGGAAGCTCTTCTAAGCGCATTAAATGACTCAGATCTCTCGAATGTCATTGACCTACCTACTGCATATGAGATCCTAACTAAACTGGAACTTCTGTATGAAGGAGATGAGTTTGTCAAAAGTGCAAGATTGCAAAGTCTGAAAGGGAAATTTGAAAGATTGAAAATGAGAGATGATGAAAACATCACTACCTTTATGCCAAGAGTAAATGAGCTGGTATGTGGAATCAGAAATGCTGGTGGAACTTTAGATGAAAATGAGATTGTCTGCAAAATCCTTAGATCCCTTCCTGCTGCCTACAAAATCAAAGTTGCTGCCATTGATGAATTCAGAGCCCACACAACTGTCACAAGAGAACAACTGGCTGGCAAACTAGCTGCATTTGAAATGACCGAGTTTGGAGATGATCCTCCCAAGACTGAATCTGCTTTCAAAGCCAGTGCCTATGTGAAAGGCAAACAGAGATTTGATCCGGGTGAAAACTCATCAAAGAAAATGTCATGGTATGATCAAGCAAGAAGAGACATGGAAGAAGAAGAAGCAGAAACAGCTCAACTTGAAGCTCTCATTGCAAAGAGACTACCAAGAGGATCCGGTAAGTATGAAGGAAAACTACCCTTTAAGTGTTTCAACTGCAATAAGATTGGTCATTTTGCCTCAAGATGTCCGGAGAAATCTGCAAGATCTAATACTCACAGACAAAGGTTTCAAAAGAATTGCTATTATGTTCATGAAGAAGATGACAATGAAGGAGTAACAGATGATGAATCAGAACCAGGAAGCAAATCCGGAAATGAGTGGGTGTTTATAGCCATCAAAGAAGAAGATCCCTTGCTCTCTGAATCTGTCAATCACAAAGTTGTTGAAAAAGCCTTGGCTGCTCAAGTGGAAGAAAAGGATGATTGGGTTATTGACAGTGGATGTTCTCACCATATGACTGGTGACAAGAATAAGTTCTTAGACTTGGAAAGATATGAAGGAGGAATGGTAAAGTTTGGTGACAATTCTGCTGGCAGAATCAGAGGTAGGGGAACTATTTCCTTTGATGGTAAGAGCAAAACAGGAAATGTACTGTATGTTGAAGGATTGAAGCACAATCGTCTCAGTGTTGGTCAGTTAGTGGACAAAGGCTATGATCTCCGGTTCAAGAATGGAAAATGTAGAATCTTTACAAGCTCCGGAACTGAAATTGCATCCGGTACTCAGATAAGAGGTAACATCTTTCATCTGGTTGGTTCAAATAAAAGTTGTTTGTTTGTTCAAATTGATCAAAGTTGGTTATGGCATAGAAGAATGTGTCATGTAAATTTTGACAACATCATCAAAATAAGCAATACTCAGGCTGTGAGAGATCTTCCAAAGTTGATAAAACCTACAAATAGTGTGTGTAAAGAATGTCAGTTAGGCAAACAAAGCAGAGTCTCTTTTAAAAGCAAAGATCAGTCTTCTACCGGATTATTGGAATTAGTACATACTGATCTATGTGGTCCGACAAGAATCAAGAGTCTGCAAGGTGATAGATATTTCATGTTGTTAATTGATGATCATTCCCGGATGATATGGGTTACCTTTCTAAAAGAAAAATCAGAAGCTTTTGAGAAGTTCAAAATCTTCAAAGCTATGGTGGAGAATCAAACCGGATTGAAACTAAAGTGTCTAAGGTCTGATAGAGGTGGTGAATTTACATCTGGTGAATTCATTGACTTTTGTGAGAAACAGGGTATAAGGAGACAGTTGTCTGCTCCTAAGACTCCACAGCAGAATGGAGTAGTTGAGAGAAAGAACCGGACCATCCAGGAAGCTGCTAGGACAATGATGTTGGAAGCAAATGTTCCTCAAATGTTTTGGAAAGAAGCCATCAGCACTGCAGTCTACACTCTCAATCGAGTTCAAATCAGAAACAACACCGGTAAGACCCCCTATGAACTCTGGTTTGGCATCACTCCTACTGTGAAATATTTCAGAGTATTTGGTAGCAAGTGTTATATTAAAAGAGATGAAGATCTAGGAAAGTTTGATGCTAGAAGTGATGAAGGAATTTTCTTGGGCTACTCCACTCAAAGCAAAGCATACCGATGTTACAACAAGAGATTGAGGAAGATGATAGAAAGCACCAATGTGAAGGTTGATGAAGGAATTGAGAAGCCTTCAAGATTTTATGAGTTTGACGAAGATGACCAAGACAGTGTTCAAGGACCTCAATCCTCTCCGGTGAGACAGAGTCAGCCTGATCCGGTAAATCAGGAAGAAGAGTTAGATTTGAATGAGGCTGATCAAGAAACAGCAGTGCCGGATACTCCCAAAATTCCAAGGTATGTAAGACTGAATCACTCTGAAGATCAGATCATAGGTGACAGAAGCAAAGGTGTACAAACTAGAAGGAATATTGCTCAAGATCTGAATGAATGTTGTCTGATTTCAAAGATTGAACCTAAAACAATAAATGAAGCCTGCAATGATGAAAACTGGACCAAAGCAATGGAAGATGAACTGATGCAAATTGAGAAAAATCATACTTGGGATCTTGTTCCCAGACCTAGAGACAGGAATGTAATTGGAACCAAGTGGGTCTTCCGGAACAAACTAAATGAAGCTGGTGAAGTAATCAGAAACAAAGCTAGATTGGTCTGCAAAGGCTACTCTCAAATAGAAGGAATTGACTTTGAAGAGACTTTTGCTCCGGTAGCAAGAATTGAAGCAGTCAGATTACTTCTTGCATTTGCTGCCTTCAAAGACTTCAAGGTATATCAGATGGATGTCAAGTCTGCCTTCCTAAATGGTGATCTGGAAGAAGAAGTCTACATTGAACAACCGGATGGATTTCAATTGTCTGATAATAATGATATGGTCTGCAAGTTGAAGAAAGCTTTGTATGGATTGAAGCAAGCCCCAAGAGCATGGTATGAAAGGTTGGATAAGCATCTTGTGCAGATTGGATTCAACAAAGGTACTGCTGACAGCAACTTATATTTCAAAATTAATCATGAAAACATTCTGATTGTTGAAGTGTTTGTGGATGATATCATTTTTGGAGGAAGAGATAGTATGTGCAAAACCTTTGCAAATCAGATGAAAAGTGAGTTTGAAATGTCTATGCTTGGTGAAATGAATTTCTTCTTGGGTCTACAAATTACTCAAACAAAAGAAGGGATCTTCATTTCTCAGACCAAATATGTGAAAGAATTGTTAAAGAAATTTGGTATGGAAGACTCAAAGCCTATGAACACTCCTATGGCAACCGGATGTAAGTTAAGCAAAGATGATGTTCTCCAAAGGCAGATCAGACAAAGTATAGATCAATGATTGGTGGATTGTTGTATCTCACTCAAACTAGACCAGATATAATGCAGGCTATTGGTCTTGTGGCAAGATTCCAGGCTGATCCTAGAGAATCTCATGTTATGGCAATCAAAAGAATTTTTAGATACTTGAAAGGAACAGTTGAGTATGGTCTTTGGTATCCTAGAGATCCGGATTTCTCTCTTCATGCTTACACAGATGCAGATTGGGCAGGTGATGTGGATGACCGGAAGAGCACTAGTGGTGGAGCATTCTTTTTGGGGAAGAGATTGGTTTCTTGGCTAAGCAAGAAACAAGATGCAATATCTCTGTCTACAACTGAAGCAGAATACATTGCAGCAGCAGGTAGTTGCACTCAAATCTTGTGGATGAAGCAGATGCTAAGAGACATCAAAGTTGAATATGAGGAGCCTATCACAATTTTCTGTGATAATTCAAGTGCAATTAATATTTCCAAGAATCCGGTATTGCATTCTAAGACTAAGCACATATCTATCAAATTTCACTTTTTGAGAGAACAAGTAAACAAGGAAGAAGTCAGATTGGAGTATGTTCCCTCCAAGGATCAGATTGCAGATATCTTTACAAAACCCCTTCCCAAGGACTCTTTTGAATATCTCCGGGAGAAGTTAGGGGTCATGGCCCCTCCGGTAATGAACTAAGATGCACTGTTGTGCATCAGTCCGGTGGCTATCACAGTCATATCTTGTGATCTGGACTAATGGGGAGCTGCAACTAAGGGGGAGCAGCTGGTATGATTCTGATGCATGAGAATTGCAAGTATGAGCCCTTTGCCATTGATGTCAAAGGGGGAGAGAAGACATGTGAAAAACAAGTGGTTGATGATCAAAGGGGGAGCAGTAAAGGAAGAGAAGACATATGAAAAGTTGAAGTTTTTGTCTTAATGGTTTTTCACATCATATGTTGCCATCAATGACAAAGGGGGAGATTGTTGCAAGTATGAGGTTATCCAGTGTTGTCATTGATGTCAACATACTCATATTGCATTGACAAGAAGGATTTGATGAGCTGTGTGCTGAGGATATTGAGAAAATTAGTCTCAGTCAGGAACAGTGAAGAACAGTGATGAGAAGAAGGTAAATGTACTGTATAGGATGAGAACCGGAGGATGCGGATTAAAGGGTTAGTAGATATGAGTCTTGAGATGCTACAGTTAAGATTTCAGAGGTCCGCATGAAGATCTGAAGGAGTTGTGGCTGCCGGTATAGAACCGGGTCCGGCAAGTATCCGGAGGTGACAGAGGATCACAAAAAGGTCCGGTGAGGTCCGGAATTGTATTATCCTAATCTGCAGATTGGAAGGAGTGTTTGGGATGTCCTTGTGATGTATCATCCTGATTTGTGTATGATTTGGAGGTCCGGAAGTACCTCTTGCATTATGACAGTGGCGACAGACTGTGTTCTTGAAGTTCCGGATGAGGAAGACAAGAGATCCCAGTAAGCAGAGGAAGTGCGGATGTATCCGGACATTCAGACAGGTTTGTGAAGGTTCTTGGATCATGTTTAGGTTTTGTTGTTGGTCCGCATTGATGGTAGAGCCCAGAATTGAAGTTATTCTTCCGGATGAAGTTCTTGCTTTGTGTAGCCGACCGGATGAGATGTTCATCCTGCGAATGTTCTTGTGATGGCCGACTGGATGTGTTATTCATCTTGCGGATACTCCTATGGTTGTTTGCCGACTTAGATGTTTGTTCCTAAGTCGATGTCTTGTATAAATAACGGGTTGTGAGTTCATTTCAGTGTGTGGTGTGAGGATGAGTATGGTTTAGCCAAGAAACGTGCGAAAGGCAGAGCAGAGATTGTTGGGCTTAATTGGAACTGATCCGGACATGTTAGAGATGTCATTCTCCAGTTCAAGACTGTGATTTTCATCACTTTGTAGACAGTGTGTCTCCTTGTAGGCAGTGGGCCTCTTTGTGAGCAGTGTGCTTGGGCAGTGAGCCCTTATTGGCATGTGCCATTCATTTTTTCTTTATTCTTCTAACAGAGAATAATTCTTGGGTTAATCACCCCGTGGTTTTTCCCTTAACCGGGTTTTCCACGTCAAAATCTTGGTGATGATTATTTGATATGCTGCTAACTAACAACAGTGAGTTAAGTGTTTGAATGACGAGAAGTTTTATACAACTGATTCACCCCCCCCTCTTAGTTGTATGCCCTAGATCCAACACACAGTTCCATAGCTTTT
Source organism: Cunninghamia lanceolata (assembly GCA_027924645.1). Classification (NCBI taxonomy): domain Eukaryota; kingdom Viridiplantae; phylum Streptophyta; class Pinopsida; order Cupressales; family Cupressaceae; genus Cunninghamia; species Cunninghamia lanceolata. The sequence goes on along the minus strand of BSBN01000111.1, from coordinate 20,807,175 downwards.
TCAATATCATTGCACATAAGTGAAAACCTTTTTCAACTTGTATTAAATTAAATAGATTCTCCAATAAATATAGGTTTTTACTTTATGCTTACTGCATCCTTTCTTCCTTTTTACTTTGTTTTCTCCACTTTCCAAAATTCATGATGCTATTTACTAGACAATATATTTAAGTCAATAATGTAACGATAATAGGTTCATTTGATACAATTTACTTACTCATCTCATAATTTGAGTAATCAAAACATACAATTAAATAAATCATGGGTTATATAAACATAATACATTTGTAGCTTGACATCAAATAACAGATATTACACTCACTAAGTTAAGAAATTCTAACATATAACATATCAGTTTATACATACGTTCAACAATATGTGCTTTAGTAATTTGAATTCCTAACCAGAAGATCATGGGATATGGTGAAATTTAAATACATTTGTTGTTTATAGGATTAAAATAAAAAGAGACTCCATACTTCAAGTGATTGCATTCATACTTATAATTATATCTCCTTTATTTGTACATAATCATTCATACCATGTCACAAATATTGAGTCCTAAATCTTACCCTTCATATATGTCTTATACCTCCTATCATTAGTTCATATGAAAATAAGATTACACGAATCACATCTATTACCCCTCTATTATCTCCAATTAACACTAAATACATGACTATTATGAAAGTGATCCCTCTTTTGTAAATGATCCCACCACTACTTCAACAATCACCCCTAAATATACTATTTATCAATGCATGACCCCAATATTTCTTGTCTACCTAATATTTCTCTAAGGAGTTAATCTATTTAGAAAAAAAAAAAAACAATTTTCACCTCAAGGATCTCGAGAACATGATTTAGTTATTATCAATTCTAAGTAGAAGTCACGTGTACTACTATTTCTTTCATAACTTTTAACTTCTCAACAACGATGTAAACATCACACATTGACTTCATCATTTCACAGCTATTAGGTTTAATTTATTTAGATGCCCTTTGTATTGTCCATCAATTTTAATGATAATTAGTTGTTATACACCAATGCCATTATTTATTATAACATAGTCATCTTACTATAATTATACAAGTATAAAAAAAAAAAAAAAAAAAAAAAATGTATTTTATTTATATCAGAATAAGATTTATGTATCTATACCATTTTAATAAATGTCCCACTCACAAAAGGAAATTAACTCATATCCACCAAGGTATAAATACTTATATTTATTCCCTACATATGCATAGGTCATGAGCTTTAATGTTATAACTAACCATTTGCGGTCTACATGATCTTATTTCCATTCTCATATTCTATACAAATAATCATTTTCACAATTTTTTTTTTTTTTTCAATATATCTATTTTTATCTAATCTTATAATGTATAAAAGAAGCATATATGCAACTACCTTTAGGAATATATATCTTAAACTGAGATCACGTCTTATATACCGATCTAGAAATCAATTTAGATATTGTGGAAAAACTTACCCTTAAATTCTTCTCATTCTTCCTTTGTCATAAAGAATTTCTTTCCCATCTTGTTCTCTCAAAACGTAGAAATCTATATGTAGTTGGAGATAGATCATGGGCTTAAATTTTTGTATAATCCATTGTAGAATTAATAAACATTCATAGAATTATGCATTTATATATATCTATCTATATATAAACCATGGATATTAAATGGTATCTTTAACCATGTACTATCTAATAAACAAATTAAAAGATCTATTTAATACATATGTTCCCAACATGTGTTTTTTGTTATTTAACTACTTTTCATGAAAAATCATGGGTTGGTGATGGTTTATATAGATTGTTATTATTAACATCATAATTTTAAGACTCCACTCATAAAGTCTCCAAATACTTATATTTATGGCTCAAGGCAATTATTTAAATAATAGATTAGTGGCTCAATAATATTACTCTCTAATAAAGTTCCCCATCCACAATATTGAAGTAGTCAAATACATCTACCTATATATTTAAGCATATATGCAATTATATGTGTTTGTATGCATTTAGATATAAGTATATAATTATCATGGATTTATAATTGTGATATCGCGTTAAAAGTCTCGACCCATTAGTTTTAAATATCAAGCTCCACTTACACAAGTTGGAGCAATCAAAAAAATAATGCATGATCTTATAATGGTTTTATAATACATTTGTTGTCTCCATCGCTACTCCACTCACCAAGATATACTATTCATATCAACATATTTATTTTTATAGTATTGCCACCATCTTCCACTACCCCTTCAATTCAGGATGTCTATAATTTATTCTACCAATTACATTCACTACTTTCCCCATGAGCGGATTCCAACTTGGCGCTCATTGAAAGACAACAAAAAAAATTTAGTATTTCCTTTCTTTTAAATTAACACTTAGCCAAAGTTTGTTATAAGCCTCAATTTAACATAGGGCTTTTCAACCCTAAAACCTAATGTGTGTTGTTTGAGCCCCCTTTTTTTTTTTCGCAGGCAAAGGAGACTACGACGGCTGAACCAGATAGGGAGGTCAGCGCAGTCAGGGGGGGCCGAGTGCATGGGATGGTCGTGGGCGGAGGGTGGTGAAGAGTTGCAGGGGACGGCGATGAACACGACCGCGCGGCAGTGGAGGGAAAGGCCGCGGGGAGTGGCGTTTTGGTGTTCCGCAGGCTGTGCGGATGTGGGTCGTGGGGATCCGTGGCGGCAGAGTGCGGAGAGGGGCCGCGGAGATGGCCGCGCAACAGGCAGAGTGCGAAGAGGGTCGGGGCCGTGGTGTGGAGCCATCGGAGGTGGCGGCTCTGGCGGTGCTGTTGGAGGATAGCCACAGTTGTGGCAGCGAAGGTTCGGGTGTGGGGGTGGTAGCCGCGACGGCTACTCTGCAAGCGAGGTGCGGAAATAACCGCGGTGGTAGAGAGAACGGGGTGCGGGTTGGGGGCTCCACTCCTTTCCGCCCCACTATGCCACAAAAACATGCGGTGGTGGTTAAAACCCCACCTTTGTAATAATTTTGAAGTTAGATATATTGGTTTTTCCAAATACAATAGTTTAAATAGGATTTCAAACTCAATGCATCTTTTATTCAAAATAAAATTGCAAAGTTTGATTAAAACTATATAAACTCTCTTAATCATATTTATAGATAATTAGATAAACAAAATTCATATATTTATAAATTCATATATAAATACAGAAATAAAATAAATACCAATGGAATTAATCTAAATCAAATTTCTATTTTTGTTTGTAAAACTAACCAATTGCTTGATTAAATACAGAAATAAATACCAATTGAAATTTCTATTTGTTCATTGAAATTTGTCCTTTCACATAGATACCTTCACTCACAATACAAAAGTAGGAACTATTAAATTTTTCACAATAGTAGTAAATTGATTTTAAAATATCACAATTAACATCAACAAATAAAGATTTTCTACAACTTACACAATATCTTACAAATAAATCTTTCACTACATATTTACAATAGATATGTTTAGACAATTCATACAAATCTACAACAAACTCTCTATTTACAACTTGTCTCGCAATTCTTGCTTCGTTTTTCAATGATAAAATATAATTTATAAACTTAACTAATTAGAAATACAAGGAATTTAGACAATTGTAGCAATATTTACTCCTACTTTTCTCCCAATTGATAAAATCTAGTATACAATACAAATGCACAACTGAACTAAGAGATCTCTCCTCACAGATGAAATGATAAGAGACCAACTCTCAAGAGAAGGGTTGACAAGAAGAATACAACCAACTCTAACTCACAAGCGGAAGACTACATGACAACACAAGAGGCTAGTTGACGATTCGCAGCCTCACTCTCTTGCAGATACATAGAGTAGGTCAAGGGTCATCCATACTTCACCCACTCCATGTTGGCCCAACAACATACTAACTCAGAGATCCCAATGTTGAAACTTGGCTCTGATACCAAATGTCATGCCCAAGATTTCAAGTCCATTCACTCAACCTTACAATAGTAATAAAACCAATAGATAACAAATAATTAAACAATTCCACAACTCAATTACACACTTAAGGAGGTTAAATCCTCCACTTACAAAGCTACAAATTTAACAACAATTTTCAAAAAAGAATTTTGCCCTCTAAACTTTTACACAAATGATCATTAAAAGACCAAACTTTCTTTACATACAGGAAGATATGACATTTCCTTAACAAGGTAAGTCTATCTTCGAAAACTTTTGACATGCTGCATCTGTAGCCTGCAAAACAACAAGGGAAAAATCGGCAACCATCTAGCTCTCCTCCCTACCATCGTCCCACAAGAGGGACACCCCCGAGCTAGGGAGACCATCTTCATACCAGGGTAGAACACAGAAGACTACTCTTTACAACAATGAATTTTAACGACCAAACAATAAATACACATAACCCCATAGCTTACTCATATAACAAAGTCTCAGCTTAGGTGAGAACATGAAGGGTAGGGAAGTAGACAACACTAACCCCCAGCCTTCTAACCAACCCAAACACAGGGATATCTCATTAGGCACACATGGCCAAAAGCCTTCTAGGCTATAAATGAATCCAACAGGCTTTCATGACATGGGATATAAAAAGAACAATATGACACCTGGGGAGGGTCACACCTCCCCTTCCTATACTAGATAAGCCTTTCCTTCCAATCTTGAAGGTGCTCTATCAACACACCCAAAACAACAAAGATTCGAAAAACAAACAACAAACTCAAGAAGACTGTCATTCAACTCATGCATCAAGACAACAAATATTTCAAGCAACATTTACATAGAGAAGAGAAATGGAAGATCAAACCTTACAAGCCCAAAAAGGAATGAGAGGTGAAGTAGAGCTCCTCTTCCCTCCTTCTCAAAATTGCCTTCCTCTCACAATGAATCCACACCTTTCTCTTCTTCCCCTCCTTCTCAAAATTGCCTTCCTCTCACAATGAATCCCCCCCTTTCTCTTCTTCTCTTCCTTAGTTTTAAAACTCATTTTCATCTTAATTTCTGAATTTCTCAAAAATGAAAAAATGTCACATTCCAACCCTACTCCCAAGGGTTTCCCATTCAAACCCACTAGGATTAAAAAAAATTTAAAAAGATAATTTAAAATAATATCAAAGTGGGTGACACCACACCCACCCACAAGGAATCTTACCAAAAATGGGCACATGGGAGACAAACCTACCTTAAAGAGGGGGTGGCATGCTCCATGATTAGGAAGTGGGCATGAGTGGGGAATCCACTCATCCCATGTCTCCCACCCCACTTCCCATTTTCGTCATTTGACCTTACCCCTGGATTAAGGTGACCCTATGGTAGTTAACCCAAGGTTAACCTAGCCAAAAAGGTTCCTAATCCCAAGGGGTACAACCCTAGGTTATTTTTCAACCTAGTTTAGACTCTTAGGGTTAACTCTTCACATGAAAATGATCAACATAAGAAAAATGAAAATAAGATACAAACATCCCTTAACCTTCTGCAAAAAGAACACATTACGATAGTACCTAACTGTTCCAACACAAGGGGTTGATCTCAGTTTCTCATTGAACTGGATCGGATCACAAGGGAAACAACAAAGGTGTGAGATGGTCTCCTGTAATAGTGGTTTGTTAGAAATACCTGCACACTCAACTCGAAGTCAATATCTCATATAAATACCATAGCCGAAGCAAAATTAAATACATGCATCTTAAACATGAAATCTTATATCATACTGAAAACATATTCCAGTTCCATATCCATTCCTTCATTTTCTTCCAAACAGCATCTAATATCATCGCACAATCATTTGCTTAAATCAACCAAAAAAATCACATATGTTCAATAATCCAGAATTACAAGTCTCTTCACATAACAGAATAACAAAAGCACTGTAATTAGTCTGATGAACAGTGATGTACAAAGGTAGGCCTCACAATTTCTTCATTCTCTTCCGGTGTCATTCTATGTGATACTTTGTTAGACAAACTTACTCCCGGTATAAGATCCATGTGATGAATGATACTCCTTATAGGTGGTAATCCATCAGGTACATTGTCTGATATGATGTCTTCATACTTTATCAACAATTCTCTTATCTCCTCTGGTTCGGTTTCTATCTTCAATGCTTCAGGTGTTTTAGGAATCAAGGCATATAAACTACTTTCCTGTTTCAAACCATCCAAAAATTTCCTTCCATCTACCAAATAGATTCTAGCATTCCCACATACCACATCTTTAGGATCATCTTCCAAAGGAATCAAAGTAATTATTTTCCCATTTACTGTTATAGTATATGTATTCTTTCTCCCATCATGTATAGCTATTCTATCATACTGCTAAGGTCTACCCAACAATATATGACAAACGTCCATAGGCATAATATCACACAAGACTTCATCATGATAAGATCCAATATGAAATTGCACCAAACATTGTTCACTCACCAGTACATTATGATCATCCTAAATCCATGCTATCTGATAGGGCTTAGGGTGTTTCAATCTTTCCAACTTTAGTTTAGTTACCATTTCCTCTGAAACTAGGTTATCTGAACTACCACTATCAATTACAACTTTACAACACTTACATCTGGATTTGCATCTAGTTCTGAACAGACTTTTCCTCTGTGATGGTTCCTCATTTGCCTTTGTTTGAAATAGTTCTCTCCTCATCATCAATGATTCTCTTTTCTAAGGTTTGCCAATAGAACTGGGTGATTCAATAGGTTCTTCTTCGACATAGGCCACTCTTCCACTGTTCTCTATCTTCTTGCTTGTACTACCCTGATTACATTCAAATGCTCTATGTCCTTTACCTCAACAATTGAAACAAGTACCTCTGAATGTTCTCTTATCAAATCCTCTTCCTTCTTTTCTATATCCTTCATTCCGGTATGCACTAGGGTTTCCTCTCTGGTACAAATTTTTGTCATCTCTCTAGTAAGCATTGTTATTTCTGTCATTCTTCCTAATTGGGCTGCCAAACTTGTTCTGCTATATAAATGGTCTATCACATCTGGGAAACATTCTTCCTCTCTAAAATTTACCTCCTCTATCTCTTTGTCTCTGGTCATGTCTCTTATTCAACTTCTCTTCAACTTTCAGGGCAAACTGATATGCTTCTTCCAAAGATGTCATCCTTACCAAACTTGGTTCTTCTTGAATGTTCAATCTCAGTCCATTGATGTATCTAGCCACTTTCTCCTTGTTCACTTAACTAAGTCCTGTTCTTATGATCATCTTATGAAATTCTTCAGTGTACTCCTTCACAGATTTCTCCTTCTATCTCAGGTTTTGCAATCCTTTCAACAATTCCAACTCATAGTCAGCAGGTATAAACTGATTTTTCAACTTTGTCACCATCCGGTCCCACTTTGTAATCTTTTCTTTTCCTCTTCTATTTCTTTCCAATTGAACTTCTTTCCACCATATAGAAGCATGTCCTTTCAACTTTGTCTTTACAAATTTCACCTTCTCCAGATCTTTAATTTCCTCATATTCAAAGTTTTCTTCCATATCATTTATCCAATCAATCAATTCTTCAGGGTTCAAATTACCAGTGTAGTTTGGCACATCAACTCTAGGTCTCTTTCCAATCTTTGAAATAGCTCGCAACATCTTTATTTGATCTGATTCTTCTTCATTGCCTTCTAGGGTTTCACCAGTTTGTTCAGTAGATTGAAATTCTTCCTCATCATCAGTTTCAACATTAGGTCTCGGTGTCAATCCTCTTCGCCTATCTTCTTCAACAACATCCAAATGAATTTGCATCATTCTAATCAATTCCATCAACTCATCCATTCTTTTAGCCATTGTACCAACAGGGGGAACTCTTCATGGAGGCATCCTTCCTAGGATCAAGTGCAAACTACCTCAGGTTCGGTGATCAGGCTACAAGTGACAACTGCCTCTCAATCAGTGATTAGTTGTGCACAAGTAACCTACCTCAGATTGGTGATTGGTTGTGCACAAGTAACCTGCCTCAGGTCAGCGATCTACTTACAACAAGACCTTACGAAATCCCCTTCACCAATTTGCTCCAAAGAATCAAACTTTTGCTCTGATACCACTTGATGCAGTCATGATGGGATAGTTCACAGAATAAACTATCTAGACTGTGCAGCAAGAGTAAACACAATGGAAACAACCCAAAGAAATAAAGCAAATGCAGATTTAGTCATTTAGTATATCATAGGATTCAAATAGAGATCGGTCGGTAACATGCGGGCTTATAATTAGGGCTCACAGGCCTGATTACATACATGTGCAAGATAAGGCTTTGAAGCTCCCTTCGCACAAAATCTAAATTATTAGTTATCACTATATCATGAACTTGATCACTACTTTCCTAAGGATCTATTACATCTTTATATATCATTTTCGGACCAATAGATTCCTCCGTGTCAGCCAAGGAAGGTCACAAACTCTAATGAAGCGCTGTAACATGTTCATAGATAGGTTACACCTAAATGCATAGAACACTTCCTCAAATGAATGGAACAATGTGCGAACCCTTGGGGAAGGTTGGCCACAAATCAAAGGACATTGAATGATGTGTCATTGAGATCCACAAGTCAAGGAATGATCCGCAAGCCTTCTCCTTTAGCTGATTATTAGGAACTGTTAGAATGCTCTTGCATTGAGAAATAATTGATCTTCTGATAGTGATATCTTTCTGGTAACTGATCCAAATGCTTTGAATCCTTTATATGATGTAGATGCTAAGTCTAGATCCACAAGATGTGAATTGCCAAAACTGGACTACAAGCTGAAACTGCTTCTAACTGAACTAAACTAGAAAATGAAAGAACTAAAATGCAAACAAACTGAAATGCAAATGTTTTTGGTTGATGCAAGATTACTCTTGAACCAGGGATGCTCTTGCATCAAAAAATATTCCTACCACAAAGTGGGATGCCTATCTCCTCATGTGAGGAAAAAATTACAAGTTGTCATCTTCCATGTAGGATGACACATCACTGTGCCACATCCCACAAGTTGACAATATGAATTTACAATTTAATTTACAACATAGGCAATAAATAAATAAATACAATGAAAATAATACAAGGAATTACCAAGGTTGAGACACCTTAATTCCTAACATTATCCCACTTGTCAAACACCTTGTAAGAGCCAATAGAATTAACAAGATTTAACTGTTATAGACCGAGAGGCCTATAGACTCCGAACACCATCTGAACTTCTTTGTGCCCACTGGCTTTGTAAATGCATTTGCAACATTCTTCAAAGTATCTACCTTCTCCAAATTTACCTTCCCATCCTCTACCATGTATCGCACGAAGTGAAACTGCACATCAATATGCTTTGTTCTGGCATGGAAAGCTAGATTCTTCGCAAGGCAAATCACACTCTGACTATCACAACAAATCGTAATCTATCCTGCATCAACACCAATATCTAAACACAATCTCTTAAGCCAAATGGCTTCCTTACAAGCATGATTTTCTGCCATGTACTCAGCTTCTATTGTGGACAAAGCAACCACATGGTGTCGCTTACTCATCCAACTAATTGCACCACCAAACATGTTGAACACATATGCACTGGTGGATCTCCTGCTATCAATGTCACCTGCCCAATCAGAATCCACAAATCCACCAATATAAACTAAATGTGGAGGTCCTGGAGCATTACCATGATAGAAAATGGAATACTTAGAAGTACCCCTCAAATATTTGAACACTCGCTTAACTGCATCCCAATGTACCTGTCCAGGATTAGCCATAAATCAACTAAGGACTCCCACTACTTGGACAATGTCTGGTCTTGTACAGACCATGGCATACATCAAACTGCCAACAACACTTGCATAAAGTACTTTGCTCATGTCCTCCACCTCAATAGGAGATTTTGGACAAACACTAATAGATAACTTTGTCCCCAATGAAACAGGAACACCTAATGGTCTACAATCTGCCATGCTGAACCTATCCAACAGGGTCTTCACATACTTACTTTGGCTTAACCAAAGTTTTTTGTTAGTTCTATCTCTTCTGATTTCCATTCCTAGAATGTACCTAGCTGCCCCTAAATCTTTCATTTCAAACTGTGCTGCCAACTGAGACTTAAAATTAGAAATCATATTCTTACCCTTCCCAATCAGTAACATATCATCAACATATAATGCAACAATGAGAATACGATCACCATCAAACTTATAATACACATAGTGATCTGATTTCGATCTCACAAAACCAATTGACAACACAAAGACATCAAACTTCAAGTACCACATCCTAGGAGACTGCTTCAAACCATACCAAGACTTTTTCAATTTGTAAACCAAATTTTCTTTAACTTTCACTATGTAATTATTTGGTTGTGACATGTAGATTTTGTCCTTCAAATCACCATGAAGGAAACTTGTCTTCACATCCATCTATTCTACCTCTAAATCATAAGAAGTTGTAAGAGATAACATAAATCTAATGGATGTCAGCTATTCAATGGGAGAGAAAATTTCACCATAATCAATTCCCTCCACTTGTGAGCACCCCTTCGCAACCAATCTAGCCTTGTACTTTTCAACACTGCCATCTGCACCGAATTTCTTCTTGAACACCCATTTGCATCCAATAGGTTTCCGTCCATTAGGCAAAGGCACCAAGTCCCATGTTTTTTCTTTTCCAAAGAAGCCATCTCATCCTCCATGGCCTCCTTCCAGGAACCTGCATCTTTCATGCCCATAGCCTCTTTCATAGTTCTAGGCTCATTAGTGTTAGTAAGTAAAGCAAAAGCACAACTAGAATCAAGCAATGAATAACCAAACCTATCAGGTTGCTTTCTTGTTCATGTAGACCTCCTCAATGGCCGAGGTTAAGGTTCTACTTCTTCTGAGCTTGTAGAGCTGCGAGAGCTCTCCTCATCAGGTCTCACCGGGTCTGTCTATTTAGTCTTCTCAGGGGTAGAAAGAAACTGAACCGCATCTTCTTTCCTTTTTGTCTGTTCTGGCTATAGAACAATGGAAGATGGTGTTAGCTCTTTGAAGATAACACTTTTTCTATACAACACCTTTTCAGCCACAGGATCCCAAAGCTTGTATCCTTTCACACCGAGACCATAGCCAATGAAGATACGCTTATTATCCTTGTTCTCCAATTTAGACCTTTTCTCCCTAGGCACATGTACATATGCCTCACAACCAAAAACACAAAGATGTCTAACTAAAGGCTTCTTACCAGACCACACCTCCATAGGTGTTTTACCAACAAGATGTTGGTTTTAGGATAGACAACTGAGAGGGGGGTGAATCAGTTATTACCAAAACTTTCTTTTCTGTAAACACTTAAATCCTTCTTATATTTCTACAGCATAATAATGATTTAATCACGGAAGCACAATACAATATCTCAAGAGCAAAAACATATTAACACATATGACACCAAGATTTTAATGTGGAAAACCTAGTTAAGAGAAAAACCATGGGGTGACTAACCTAAGATTATATTCTCTGTTAAGAGAATAAGAAGAATAAAATGGCACTTGCCAATTAGGGCTCACTACCTAAGTAGACTACTCACAAGAGGCTCACTGCCTACAGGAGACACACTCTCTACATAATAATAATATAAATATTACATACTTGAACTAGAGATTAGCATCTTCACCATGCTTGAGACAGTTCCATTTAAGCTCAACACTTTTGCTTTGCTTTTCGCTCTTCTCCTCTCTACCACTCTCTCATCTTCACCAAGATACTTTGAAATGACTTCAAAAATCTTATTTATACAAGAGATCGACTTTGGGATAATCATCAAAGTCGGCACAACATACTTTATTTTGTTTTAGAGCAATTACAAAAATACAACTTGATTTGTTACAAAGACTTCATGCGTATCACCACACTATCAGCCACACATATCTGGTACTTCAATCTTCTTTGAGGAACATGCCATGCTTTGCAGAACATCTTCAAGATCATCCACAAGACGTGTAAAACATCTAGTTGGTCATGATTAGGAAGAACACCATCACTTGAGAGTAAATCTTCAATTATGAGCTCAATCTTCAATGTGGACTACCAACATGAAATGGACACAATGTGGAGACCCCCACAAGCTTGCCTGAATCACCAAGAACATCCACACCACTTCTGCTTACTAAAATCATTCACATCTTCATCCAGAACCTCAAGAACACAGTCTGTCATCATTGTCACATTAGAATAAATGCTTGTGGACCTCCAGACCATGAACCAATTGAGTTGTCAATTCACATTGGCTTCCTAAACATTCCACCAAATCTATAGAACAAGATATTGCATTTCCAGATCTCACTAGACCTATTTGTGTCACTTTGTCACTTTTGAATAGTTACCAGAACCAGTTTTACTCATATGGCCATAACTTCTCCAAATCTTCATGCAGACCTCTCAAATCTTGATTGGATCATCTTTAGTCACATATCTACAAACCCTTTGATGCACATTAGCTGATCTTCATCTAGCTGGGATCTTCACTTCATAGAGCTTCATTGTCTTCACTATTTCTGATAGGACTAGTTTTCTCAATATCCTCAGCACACAACTCATCTAATCCTTGACATCAATGTAACAAGAGTATGTTGACATCAATGACAACACCAGTTAGGCCCATACTTGCAAAAATCTCCCCCCTTTGTAATTGATGGCAACATTTGATGTGAAAAACTATTTTAACCATTAAGACAAGAACTTCTCCTCATTAACTGACATAGCTCCCCCTATCAACAACAATCATTCATATGTCTTCTCTTTCTTATCTCCTCCCCCTTTGATCAACAACCACTTTTGTTTTTTACATGTCTTCTTTCCCCCTTTGACATCCATGGCAAAGGGCACATACTTGCATCAATACTTCAAAATCATACAGACTACTCCCCCTAAGTGGCATCTTCCTATCATCAATCTAGACCACAAGATATGACTGTGAGATCCACTGGACTGATGCACATCAGTGCACCTTAATTCAGAGCTGTAGGGGTAATAACCCCTAACTTCTCCTTGAAATACTCAAAAGAGTCCTTAGGTAGAAGTTTAGTAAAAATGTCTACAATCTGATCCTTTAAGGGCACAAACTCCAATCTAACTTCATTTTTGTTCACCTGCTCTCTCAAAAAATGAAACTTGATGGATATATGTTTTGTCTTTGAATGCAACACCAGATTTTTTGATATATTTATTGCACTTGAGTTATCATAGAAGATTGTGATAGGTTCCTCATACTCCACTCTAATGTCTCTTAGCATTTTCTTCATCCACAATACTTGAGTGCAACTACCTACTGCTGTAATATATTCTACTTCTACAGTGGATAGAGATATTGCCTCTTGTTTCTTTTCCCCAAAAAGCATGCTCCACCACTGGTACTCTTCCGGTCATCCACATCTCCTGTCCAATCAGCATTTGTATATGCATGAAGAGAAATTATGATCCCTAGGATACCATAAACCATACTCAACTCTTCCCTTTAGATATCTGAGAATTCTCTTGATTGCCATGACATGAGATTCTCTAGGATCAGCTTGGAATATGGCAACAAGACCAACAACATTCATAATTTTAGGTCTAGTTTGAGTAAGATACAATAGTCCTTCAATCATTGACCTGCACTTTGTCTGATCATCCTTAGGAGATTCGTCATCTTTGCTCAGTTTACACCTGGTTGCCATGGGAATATTCATTTGCTTTGAATCTTCCATCCCAAATTTCTTCAACAATTCTTTCACATATTTGGTTTGTGATATGAAGATTCCTTTCTTTGTTTGAGTGATTTACAGACCCAAGAAGAAATTCATTTCCCCAAACATAGACATCTCAAATTCACTTTTCATTTGATTTGCAAAAGTCTTGCACATACTATCTCTTCCTCCAAAAATGATATCATCAACAAATACTTCAACAATTAAGATATTTTCATGATCAATCTTGAAGTACAAGTTACTGTCAGCAGTACCTTTGTTGAAACCAATCTTTCATACCAGGCCTTTGGGGCTTGTTTGAGTCCATACAATGCTTTCTTCAACTTGTAGACCATATCACCATGATTAGACAATTGAAATCCATCCGGTTGCTCAATGTATACTTCTTCTTCCAAGTCACCATTCAGGAAGGCAGACTTGACATCCATCTGATATACTTTAAAATCGTTGAAGGCAACAAAAGCAAGAAATAATCTGACTACTTCAATTCTTACCACCGGAGCAAAAGTTTCTTCAAAGTCAACTCCTTCTACTTGAGAATAACCCTTACAAACCAATCTAGCTTTGTTTTTGACTACTTCACCATCTTCATTTAGTTTATTCCGGAAGACCCACTTGGTCCCAATCACATTTTTGTTTCTAGGCCTGGGAACAAGATCCCAAGTGTGATTTTTCTCAATCTACATCAACTCTTCCTCCATTGCTTTGGCCCAGCTTTTATCATTGCATGCTTCACTTACTATTTTTGGTTCAATCTTTGAAATCAGACAATACTTCTCTAAATCTTGAGGAATCTTTCTTATTGTTTGAACACCTTTGCTTCTATTACCTATGATCTGGTCTTCAGAATGATTCAGTCTTACATGCCTGGGAGTTTTGGGAATTTCTTGCACTTCTATTTCTTGGACAGGTTCAGTCAAACTTATCTCTTCTTCCTGTATTTCAGGATTCTCCGGATCAGTCTGAATCTAAACTACAGAAGGGGCTAGATTTTCTTGGACCAGAACATCATTCTGATCATCTACTTCATACTCATAAAACCTTGAGGGATTTTCAATGCCTTCCTCAACCTTCACATTTGTACTTTCTACAATCTTTCTTAATCTCTTATTATAACACTGATATGCTTTGCTTTGAGTAGAGTAACCTAAGGATATTCCTTCATCACTTCTAGCATCAAATTTGCCAAGGTCTTCATCTATTTTAATGTAACATTTACTACCAAAGACTCTAAAATACTTCATAGTAGGAGTGATGCCAAACCAGAGTTCATAAGGGGTCTTACCAGTATTGCTTCTGATTTGTACTCGATTAAGAGTATAGACAGCAGTGCTTATAGCTTCTCTCTAGTAGATTTGAGGGACATTTGCTTCCATCACATGGTTCTAGATGCTTCCTGAATGGTCTGGTTCTTTCTCCCCACTACTCCATTCTGCTGTGGAGTCCTTGGAACAGATAACTATCTTTTTATCCCATGTTTCTCACAGAATTCTATGAACTCTCCAGATGTGAATTCTCCACCTCTATCAGACCTAAGACATTTTATGTTTAACCTGGTTTCATTCTCTACCATAGCCTTGAATATTTTAAATTTTTCAAGAGCCTCAAATTTCTCTTTCAAGAAAGTCACCCACATCATCCAGGAATGGTCATCAATTAGTAACATGAAATATCTATCACCTTACAAACTCCTGATTCTTGCCGGTCCACATAGATCAGTATGTACTAAGTCCAACAATCTGGTAGAAGATTGTTCCTTACTTTTGAGTGTGACTCTCCTCTACTTACCCAACTAACATTCTTTGCACAAACTGTTAGTAGGTTTCACCAGCCTTGGAAGATCTCTTACAGCATGAGTGTTGCTTATCTTGATGATATTATCAAAATTTACATGACACATTCTCCTATGCCACAACCAATTCTAATCAATTTGAACAAATAAACAACTTTTGCC
Organism: Cunninghamia lanceolata; assembly: GCA_027924645.1. NCBI lineage: Eukaryota > Viridiplantae > Streptophyta > Pinopsida > Cupressales > Cupressaceae > Cunninghamia > Cunninghamia lanceolata. The sequence goes on along the minus strand of BSBN01000111.1, from coordinate 20,791,528 downwards.
AGTACCAATCAAGTGGAAGATGTTACCTTTTGTTTGAGTACCGGATGCAATCTTTGTTCCAGAACTTTCAAAGATCTTACATTTTCTATTTTTGAATTAGAGATCATAGCCTTTGTCCACCAACTGCCCAACACTGAGAAGATTATGCTTCAGACCTTCAACATACAGTACATCACTTGGTTTGTTCTTTCCATCAAAAGAAATAGTTCCTCTGCCTCTGATTCTGCTAGCAAAATTATCACCAAATTTTACAAATCCTCCTTCATATATTTCTAGATCTATGAACTTATTTTTGTCACTAGTCATATGGTCGGAGCATCCACTGTCAATGACCCATTCATCCTTTTCTTCAACTTGGGCAGCCAAAGCTCTTTCTACCATTTTATGATTGACAGATTCAATGGGCATTGGATCTTCTTCCTTGATGGCAATAAACACCCAGTCACTTCCAGATTTGTTTCCTATCTCAGATCCTCTTGGCAGTCTTTTTGCAATAATGGCTTCAAGTTGAGCAACTTCTACCTCATCTTCTTCTAGATCTTTTTTTGCTTTTTCATACCATGATTTTTTCTTTGAGGAGTTCTCTCCTGGATCATACCTTTGTTTGCCTTTTACAAAGGCACTAGCTTTGAATGTAGATTTAGTCTTAGGAGGTGCATCTCCAAACTCAGCCAATTCAAATGCAACTAATTTTCCAACCAATTGATCTCTTGTTATATTTGATAAAGATCTGAATTCTTCAATAGCAGCAACCTTGTGTTTGTAAGTAGGAGGTAGGGATCTGAGAACTTTGGCAACAATCTCATCTTCATCCAAGGTTCCACCAGCACACCTAATGCCACAAACAAGCTCATTTACTTTTGGCATAAATCTAGTGATATTCTCATCTTCATCCATCTTCAGGTTTTGAAATTTTCCTTTTAGACTTTGTAGCTTGGCACATTTAACATATTTGTCTCCTTCATGCAGAAGTTCCAGCTTTGACAAAATCTCATATGCAGTTTTTAAATCCATAACATTTGTTAGCTCTAAATTAGAAGGCACTTAGTAAGGCTTCTTTAGCTTGAAGATTATCTTCAGCATCTCTGATTTCATCTACAGTTGTCAAACAATTCTTTGGAGGAACATACTTCTTTGTAGTCATGGTCCAATATTGCATTCCCATACATTGCAAGTGACATTCCATGTGGCTTTTCCAAAGAGTGTAATTAGTTCCATCAAACCTCAGACTATCCTTCTTGTAGGAAGACATCCTGTATCTCCTCAAGCGATTAAGCTCTTTTAGAGGAACTTAGCTCTGATACCAATTGGTGGTTTTAGGATAGATACCTAAGAGGGGGGGTGAATCAATTGTCACCAAAACTTTCTTGTTTGTAAACACTTAAATCCTTCTTATATTTTTACAACATAATAATGATTTAATTACAGAAGCACAATGCAATATCTCAAGAGTAAAAACACATTAACACATATGACACCAAGATTTTAATGTGGAAAACCTAGTTAAGGAAAAAACCACAGGTTGACTAACCCAAGATTGTATTCTCTATTAAAAGAATAAAAACAAAATGACACTTGCCAATTAGGGCTCACTACCCAAGCACACTGCTCACAAGAGGCCCACAACCTACAGGAGACACACTGTCTACAGAATAATAATATAAATATTACATACTTGAACTAGAGATTAGCATCTTCACCATGCTTGAGATAGTTCCATTTAAACTCAACACTTCTGCTCTGCTTTTCACTCTTCTCCTCTCTACCACTCTCTCATCTTCACCAAGATACTTTGAAATGACTTCACAAATCTTATTTATACAAGACATCAAATTTGGGATGATCATCAAAGTTGGCACAAAATACTTTATTTTGTTATAGAGTAGTTACAAAAATACAACTTGATTTGTTACAAAGACTTCATGCATAGTACCACACTGTTGGCCACGCATATCTGGGACTTTAATCTTCTTTGAGGAACATGCCATGCTTCATAGAACATATTCAAGATCTTCCACAAGATGTGTAAAACATCTGGTTGGCCATGATTAGGAAGAACACCATCACCTGAGAGTAAATCTTCAATTACGAGCTCAATCTTCAATGTGGACTACCAACATGAAATGGACACAATCTAGAGACCCCCACAAGCTTGCCTGAATCACCAAGAACATCCACACCACTTCTGCTTACTGAAATCATTCGCATCTTCATTTAGAACCTCAAGAACATAGTCTATCATAATTGTCACATTAGAATAAATGCTTGCAAACCTCCAGACCATGAACCAATTGAGTTGTCAATTCACATTAGCTTCCTAAACATTCCACCAAATCTGTAGAACAAGATATTTTATTTTCAAATCTCACCAGACCTATTTGTATCACTCCGTCACCTGTGAACAGTTGCTAGAACCAGTTTTACTCATATGGCCATAACTTCTCCAAATCTTCATGCGGACCTCTCATATCTTAACTGGATCATCTTTAGACACATATCTACAAACCCTTTGATACACATTCTCTGATCTTCATCTAGCTAGGATCTTCACTTCATAGAGCTTCACTATCTTCACTATTTCTGATAGGACTAATTTTCTCAATATCCTTAGCACACAGCTCATCCAATCCTTGATATCAATGCAACAGGAGTATGTTGACATCAATGACAATGCCGTTTAGGCCCATACTTGCAACACAAGAGCTGATGTAGAAGATCTATTTACTAGATAGAAAGCAGTGGCTATAGCTTCAGCCCAAAACTTTTGTTCGAGGCTTGCTCCACTAAGCATACTCCTAGCCTTCTCCATCAGTGTCCTGTTCATCCTCTCTACATGGAGTTGTCTTATGCCTTTCAATCCCTTGCTCTTTACAAAACTTATCGAACTCTGCCGAACAAAACTCACCACCATTGTCAGTTCTCAAACACTTAATCTTTTTACTAGTCTGATTTTCAGCAAAGGCTTTAAACTCCTTAAACTGATTAAAGACTTTAGTCTTGCTTCTGATGAAATAAACCCATGTCCTTCTACTGTAATCATCTATGAAAGATACAAAATATATAGATTTTGAAATTGAAGGTACATTAACAGGACCAAACACATCAGAATGAATAAGATCCAATACACTAGAAGACTTGTGAGAACTAGAGTAAAACTAAACACGGTTTTGTTTTCCATAAATTGAATGTTCGCAAAAGTCAAACTTGAGATTACAATCATTTAACCCCTCAATGAGATTTTTATTTTTTAGGGTACGCAGACCCTTCTCACCAATGTGAACATATCTCAAATGCCATGACATAGTCTTTTCAGCAGGAAGCTCAGCTTCCAGAGCATGTGCACTACCATCGAAACTAGTTACAATAGATTTCTTCACTTCTCATTCAGATGGTGGGGATGAAGTGACTATAGCTTGTTTCTTTGAGTTAGAAGAACTATTGCACTGTGAAGTCCATGCCTCCAGCTGAAATAGAGTACCTCTCCAAGTACCCTTTGCAAGCACCATAGATCCTCTAGTCATCTTGCATCCATGCTTCAAAAAGACAACCTGCACACCTGCATCATTCAACATACTTATAGAAAGCAGGTTCCTTGCAAGGCTTGGAATGTGCATAACTCTAGTGATCCCCTTCACTCATCCATCAAGGAATTGGATTGAGACTCTTCCACGACCAACAATCTTCAAATGAGAGTCGTCACCCAGGTACAATCTTCCACCATCAAACTCTTCATATTTCGTGAACCAGTCTCGATGCGAGGTCATGTGGAATGATGCACCAGAATCAATCAACCACACATCATCAGATGCATGGGTGGCCAAAGCTATGATGAAGGCATCACCATCATCTTGTGACTTGTCAGAATTTGAATCAGGAGCTTTCTTCTTCTTTTTTTTCTCCTCTTTGCATTCCTTTCAGAAATGCCCAGTTTTACCATAGTTCCAATAGAGAGCCTTTTATTTTCTAAGAGATTTGGATCTCCCACGGGATTTGGATCTGCCCTTATCACCTTTCTTGTCCTTCTTCTTCCCTTTCTCTTTGGGTCTTCTACGAACCGCAAGAGCCTCTTTGGCTTCCTTAGAAGACTTCTTCCACATTTCTTCAGATAACAGCGACGACACCACATCTTCCATCTTGAAGGTGGTAGTGGTGCTTCCGATAGCCATGACAAGACAATCCCATGAATCTGGCAAAGAACAAAGTAGGGTCATACATCGATCCTCCTCCATTTTCACACCCATAGATGTCAACCATGCAACAATCATGTTAAAATCATTCATGTGATCTGCAACAGATCCTCCATCTTCCATCTTTAGAGTGAACAACTTCTTTTTCAGGAAAAGTTTATTTGCCAAGGACTTGGCCTGATAAACATCACCCACTTCTTCCAAAGATCTTTCGTGCTCTTCTCCTCATGGACATTCAACAGGACAGAGTCAACTAAATAGAGTCTTATGAGACCCTTAGCCTTCCGATCTTTGAGGTCCCAATCAGCTTGTGACATTGTTGTAGGTTTCACACTGGATACCATTTCCCATAGGCCACAATCAACAAGTAGGTCCTCCATCTTGAGTTTCCACAACTCAAAATTAGTGCCATTGAATTTCTCAACCTCTAACCTTTTAGATGTGGTTGCCATCTCCTTGCTACAACAAGATACATAATAATTTGTACGACACTCCCACTCAACCTAAGATTAGCTCAAAAAACCCCTACCCAACAGCTAAGACCAAAACTGGCTAGGCTCTGATACCAACTGAAAGGAAGCTAGGTGTGCGGAAATCGCTTCCTACACTAATCTAATGAGGGGAGGAGAGTGCAAATTCAATTTTATCCTTACTATTACAACAATGTTAAACCCACTAACAGAGATAATAGAGATATTATAGCAAACACATAAACAAGAAAGTGAGATAGAAGAAGAGAGACACAAGATATATGTGGGGAAAACCCTTATTGGGTGAAAAACCCCACACTACAAAACCTGCACAATGTATTAATAAAATTAAAATGGTTTACAATACACTTGCAATGCAAGCTCTCAGGAGTCTTTGACACTTGTATCTAGAGACAAATCAGTAGCATAACAGTACCTGTCAATCTTGTAATACATCTCCTCCTCAAAGTACCTGTTTATATATAAAATACAAGGCAAAATTGCCTCTATCTTAGAATGGGCGTCCAACTTAGCCTTATGGCCCAAAACCCATGCCTATGGACACTTGGTCAACATTGTAAGATGCTTCTAACACTTGTCCACACACCCCATTCCAAGGAGGTCACCTATTTCCAAAATGGGCTATAAGAGATGTTCTTATGACTCTTATGACCGTCATAGAATCTGTCATAGTAGTTACAACTTACAGCTGTAAGAGAATTTGTCATACACAGGCTATAAATAACATATTCTCTTACAACATGTCATAGTCCACCTTGGGGTGCCTAAAGATGCCTTTTTCAAAGATGCTCTTCGACACATGTCTTCACCTGTCATATAATCTCCTATTTCTGACTCTTACATGTCATAACTTCATCAATGGAATCTATCATGACTGTTTCAATCAATACTCCCTTACATAACATCTAAGATGCCGACACATGGAAAAATATTCCTACCACAAAGTGGGATGCCTATCTCCTCATGTGACGACAAAATTACAAGTTGTCATCTTCCATGTAGGATGACACATCATCGTGCCACATCCCACAAGATGACAATATGAATTTACAACATAGGCAATAAATAAATGATTACAATGAAAATAATACAAGGAAATACCAAGGCTGAGACACCTTAATTCCCAACAACTTGCCCATTCAGAATCCACAAATCCATGAATACAAATTGAATGTAGAGGTCCTGTAGCATTACCATGATAGAATATGGAATATGTTGTTATATGGAGCCTAATCAGACTCAGAGGTTCAATTTACACCACTTTTATCAACGTAGTTTCCCCCCAAATTACTTAATAGGGTTAAGGGACAGCGCCCCCAAGATGATTTTTATTATTTTATTAAGCCGTTGGAACTTATTTTTATATTGGCCCACATAAAAAAACCCTATTTTTGTAACTGACATAAGGCTTGATAAAAATGGCTAAGGGTTAGGGTTTCCATTGATGTACTGTAGCATTTTGCAGTGGTATTGAGTTACAAGGATTGCTGGTTGTAATCAGTTTGATTTACTAGATAATAATATAAGACTCTCTATTGGTGGATGTAGCCTGCGTTTGGGTGAACCACGTTAAAACTTGTCTCTCACTATTATTATTTCTGTGTATTTTCATTCCTCTATTTAATCTTTATTTGCATTTAATTGATATCTTCTGCTGGCTAACCCTAACAAGTGGTATCAGAGCGGGTTGTGTTCGATTATCATTTATAGGAAGGTCTCACAGTTGAGTGGGAGTTTCACGGTTGAGTGCGAGTAATGGCAAACGGGGGTAAATTGAAGGTAGATAAATTCAATGGGTAGAACTATCAGTTATGGAAGATGCAGATGGAGGATTATCTCTATCAAAAGGATTTATGGAGGCCATTGGAAGGAATAGCCAAGAAACTAGCAACAATGACTGATGAGGATTAGAATCTTCTAGATAGAAAGGCACTGGGAATCATTCGGTTGTGCCTAGCATCATTTGTGGTGTTCAATATAACATAAGTCATGACATCAAGTGAACTAATGAAAGTTGTGGCTAAATTGTATGAAAAACTCTCAGCCTCAAATAAGGTATTTCTCATGAAGCATTTGTTTAATCTAAAAATGATTGAAGGTGGATATGTGATAGATAATTTATGAAGGTGGATATGTGATAGATAATTTAAATGAGTTTAAGACGATTACCAGTCAGTTAACTTCTGTAAAAGTGAAATTTGATGAAGAGGTGAGGGCTCTCTTGGTTTTATGTTCTTTGCCAGGAAGCTGGAATAGCTTGGGAATAGCTGTAAGTAACTTTGTCTTTGGTTCAAACACTTTGAAATTTGATGATGTTATTGGTGTTATCCTTAGTGAGGAAATGCGATGGAAAAGCTCAGGAGGTCCCACATCAGGTAGTGTTTTGAATGCAGAAAGCAGGGGCATATCAAAGGAGAGAGGAAAAGGTTCTGGAGGTCATGGAAAGTCACGAGGAAAATCAAAGGACAAGAAATCTCAATCTAGAGGATAGAAGGATTGTTGGTGTTGTGGGAAACTAGGTCATCTGAAGAAAGATTACTGGTCTTGAAAGAATAAAGAAGGAGACAAACAAGAAGGCAATAAGGAGGCAAATGTGGTAAGTAATAAATCTAAAGATGATGCGTTGATTCTTTCCCTAGATAATGTTGATGATTCATGGGTTTTAGATTCAGGGGCCTCATTTCATGCTACGCCCCATAGAAGTTATTTTCTTGATTATGTCCAAGGGGAGTTTGGGCTAGTTTATTTGGGAGATAACAAACCCTATCAGATTGTTAGAAAGGGAAGAATCAAGATTAAGTTGCAGAATGGGAATCATTGGCTACTATAAGAGGTAAGGCACGTTCCAAGGCTAAGTAGGAATTTAATTTTAGTAGGGCAACTAGCTGATGAAGGTTGCATTGTTACATTTACTGATAAAAATTGGAAGGTTTCAAGAGGTGCCTTAATAGTAGAAAAAGGTGTGAAAGTAGGCACCTTATATCTTTGTACAGGTCATACTGTTCCTTCTACTTTAGCTGTTGCAAAGAAAAAACAAATAGATTTAGGAACAATTGCTATAGGTTCGCAGGAAGAGATTGAAACAGTTGCTACAGTTTCTGAGACAACACTATGGCATAACAGACTTGGGCATATGAGTGAAAAAGGTATGAAGGTACTTCATTCTAAGAAAGTTTTACCAGGTTTGAAATGTATTAATATGGATTTCTATGAAAGTTGTGTGTATGGCAAACAAAAGAGAGTTAGTTTTCTCAAGGATGGGAAGCAAAAGAAAGATGAAAAGTTGGAGCTTGTGCATACAGATGTATGGGGACCAGCTCAGGTATCTTCTCTCGGTGGCTCTCGGTATTATGTTACATTCATAGATGATGCAACTAGGAAGGTTTGGATTTATTTCCTTAGGCAGAAATCTGATGTATTTGAAACATTTAAGAAATGGAGAAGCTTGGTTGAGAATGAGACAGGTAAAAGATTAAAATGTCTCAGATCTGATAATGGTGATGAGTATTGCAGCAAAGAATTTGAGGATTATTTTATCCTTTAATGGAATTCGTAGGCAGAAAATGGTTCCAGGGACTCCACAAGAAAATGGAGTGGTTGAACGCATGAATAGGATAATAATGGAGTGTGCAAGGAGCATGAGATTGCATGTTGGGCTTCCTTTAAACATGTGGACAGATGTTGTCAATACCGTTGTATATTTAATTAATAGAGGTCCTTTAGTTCCTTTGGGCTGTGGTATTTTAGAGGAAGCATGGATAGGTAAGAAGGTGAGTTATTCTTTTCTCAAAACCTTTGGATGTGAATCATTTGCACATGTAGATTCTAAAAATAGAACCAAGCTGGATGTAAAATCAAAAAAGTGTATCTTTGTTGGATATGGCATTGATGAATTTGGTTATAGGCTTTGGGATTTTGAAAGTCAAAAAATTGTGAGAAGCAGGGATGTTGTATTCAATGAGAAGGTGTTGTACAAAGATCAGTTGCAGCAGCATGAGAAGAAAGAAAAGGATTGTGTGGTGCTGGATGATACTCTAGAAAATGATGTTCTAGTGGTTCCTCATGCTCCACAACAACAACATAAAATACCACAAACTTTAGTGAATGTTAGACGGTCAACAAGGCTAAGTAGACCTCCTAAAAGGTTTTCTCCCTCTTTGTATTCTATTTTGTTAACAGATGCTGGTGAACCGGATGGGTATGATGAAGCTATGCAGGTGGATACAAAGGTTCAATGGGAGATTGCAATAAAAGAAGAAATGGAATCCTTGCTAAAAAATTAGACTTGGGAATTATGTAAGTTGTCTGCAAGTAAAAAGGCTTTACCAAACATACAGGTTGATAGGATGAAAGAGGAAGATGAAGTTAAGAAAAGATTTAAAGCCAGGTTAGTTGTAAAAGAATTTGCATAGAAAAAAGGTATTGATTTTGATGAGATATTTTCTCTGGTTGTGAAGATGACTTCTATTCGTACTATTTTAAGTATTGTGGCCACTGAAGATTTGCATTTAGAACAACTAGATGTGAAAACTACCTTTCTCCATGGTGATTTGGAGGAGGAGATATATATGGAACAACCCCAAGGAGTTGAGGTCAAAGGTAAGGAGAAACAGGTGTGCAGATTGAATAAGAGTTTGTATGGCCTGAAATAAGCACCTCGGCAATGGTACTTGAAATTTGATAGTTTTATGGCTGAGAAAGGCTACAATCGGTGTAATTCTAACCATTATGTTTATTTTAAGAGGTTGGATAATGACAACTATATTGTTTTATGTTTATATGTTGATGACATGCTTGTAGCATGGTCTAACATGGATCACATAAGAGAGTTAAAACAACAGTTAGCACAATCATTTGCTATGAAGGATTTGGGGGCAACAAAACAAATCCTTGGTATGAAAATTTGTAGAGATAGGTAGAATAGAAAAATGATTCTATCTCAGGCTGATTATATTGAAAAGGTGTTGCAAAGGTTCCATATGGATAATGCAAAAGCTGTTAGCACACCTTTGCCTAGTCATTTGAAATTGACTAAGGAGATGTGTCCTAAGACACAAGAAGAGGAAGAAAAAATGTCCAAGGTACCATATGCTTCAGTTGTAGAAACATTGGTTTTAGACCACAAGAGGGTGCCAGTCTCTTGATATGTTTTTGATCAACAAAACAAGGTTTATGCAAATAGAAACCCCCTACACATTAGGCTCTGCCAGGCCTAGGTGGGTGCACCTAAATGATAAAGTAGACTTAGAAATCTAAATGGATACTAATCTAGGCAATTCTACTCACTATGGCACACAAATGTGAGATAATTGCAGAGCATGCTAACTAAGTCCTAATGGAAATGTTTGATGTATCAAGAATGTGGATTAGAAAAATGCTCTAAGATTGATCAGTGCCTAATCTATTGGGTAGATGGAGTCAATGAATGATGATTATGTTTATGGAGACAGATATGGAGGATTGGTAGGTCTACTTTCCAGCTTAACTCTAACTTGTTGGGCACTTTAAATGTTTCCACCTTATGCAAACGTGCAAGTCTATAAGTTACTGTACTCTTCTTATCAAATCCCAATGATATTCTCCTAAACTACTGTGAACAACTAAAAGGAATTTTAATTCTAGTAAGAAGGAAACCAAACCAAGATTATTTGTTTAAAGGATTATAACTCTTGGCAGAGACAAATGAACATGGACTACTTGGGAGGACTTAAATCAACTTCTTGCAGAAACTAGCCAAATTGATCACACACCAACAACAAATGTGTTGTGACAAATTATATGAATTTGAATAATTTAAAGAACCACTTTGGAGATAGTACAATCACATATAATCATGACACTCAATCACAACAGTTTAACACTAAAAATAGATCACCATGTAAGAACAATCTGCTCCATTATATTGCTTCAGATATATATAATAATTGCATAAGTCTTTGAAATACGAAGGTGAATGAGTGGGATGGATGAAATCTATCTTCTTACTAATGCCTCACCTCAAATGAAAATGGTCTTGATGATTATCTTGTTCCTACTTTTTTGACTTATATAGCAATATTTTGAAGAGGATGTACCCCTTCACAAGTGTCTTTTGGAATTTAACAACAATAAACAAATCATCATTAAGCTCTAATGAGCCATAAATGGACTTGAGTAACATGATCCAAGTATTTTTGATGAAGATGGGTATTGGCACACTCCATAGCATTCTTTTCCACAAACTCCATGGCAATCATCTTCTCCATTCATTCACAGGCCTCTTCCAATGTCAGATCATCACTTTTAGTTGCTTTCAAGGATTTCTATAGGATCAGTTGGCATTCCCTCATCCATTCTTGCTGACTTTTTAGACTTTTGTCACCACTGGACAATGTAGGCACTCCTTCTTTGGAAGCTTCAATGAATTCCTTAGCCTCTGCATGAAGTTCCTCATGAAATCTGTGTGTTTCTTGGTCAGGTCCTTGGCATTGGTAATGACTCTAGCATCAGGAGTGTCTTTCTTCTATATTTCTTTGAGCTTATCTTGAAGTCTATTAGTCAACCTTTTGCGTTCTTGGATGGCAGATTGATTTTTGGAATAAGTAATCCAGAACTTATTCATCCATATCATCATGTTAGGATATCTTTTTTGGAATACAGTAGAAAGTGCATCAAACTTGGCCTGCGCTATTTGAGCATTCACCTGTGATGTTTCAACCATGTCCTTTATCTGAGAGATTTCCCCTTGAGTTAAAATTCTGGTAGGAATTGAATCTCTCAGAAAAACATTTTCTTTATGTATTCTCTCATAGTTTAATTTATACATATCCCTTTCTTTGATCAACATTTGAATCTATGCTTATTCAATTTTGCCACATTAATGCCGATATCTACAGTAACCACAAGATTAGTCTCACCCACTTTCAATGTCATTACGTGACCAAATGCTTTTTCTATATCAATAATTACAAGCTTTTTGTGTGGAGGGTATAGGGCGCAGATCATGAGAGAATTCTCAATTGGATTGTATCTTGATCCAGTATACACCTCTGTCACACCTTCTGGACTGAGTTTATGTTTAGCATCATCATTATGTAAAAATCTATCAAAAACTAAAGAAGATTTTAGATCCAAACCAGGAAAGATCATTACACTAGACTCCTCTAATAACTTTCTTCCTCTTTCTAGAGTCATATTTTTCATTTCATTTTCAACTTCTATTTTCAAAGCATCCAACAATTATTTTTCATTACTTAGTGCAATATATGAAACTGATTCCTTGATTGCTTTACCTTTGTACTTATACAAGAAAGATGTGAACTTGAGAGATTGAATGAAATGATCATCTGAGATAAAAGTTTATAAGCCAACTGCCTAGCATTAGTATTAGATGTTTCCTCAATTTCTTGTTCTCTGTTTGGAGGCCTGTATTCCTCAATTCTTAGTTTGGAGATTTTATTAGGTGGGTCTTGGGGTCTTTCATCAGAAGATCCTTTACTATCAGAAGATAACACTTCAATCTCTTATGTCTCCCTCATTTTCTTTTCAACTTTTTGATTATATTCATCAATGGCCAAATCAGCCTCTGCTTCCTCTAGGTTCCTGATGACATCATCCTGAGGAAATGGCACATGAACATATCCACTCAAATTTTGTTTCCTTCTTGTATAATCAAAAAATTCTTCAAGATTAAATCCTGTTCTTGGTGTTGCTTTCCTCATGTTGAAATGGGACAATTTGTCCAAAATAAGATCATATCCTTCTTTGGATAATACAGTAAAATCTTTGAAACATAATGTACTTGGCATAAATGATTGCTTGTCATATGCACTCAAGTTCATAACATTAGAGTAGTCTAGCTGCTTGACAATTTCTAGGTATGCAACTCTATTTGGCACATTTTGGCAATAGAAAAGGTGTATCTTCGAAACCATAAACTTTAACCATGGTGGAGTTGAGGAAACATTACCAATCTCCCCAATTATGATTCACAATTGGTGGCCCATTGAAATCTTTGGGCCTTAAAAATCTTTTGATCTAATCAGATAAAGAATAATTACATGAGTAACCATAAAGTCTATACAATGTCTTGACAAAGAATGCTTCAAAATGTACATAACTGTAATTAACAAATCTACTATCCCAAATAGAAGTCCACAATTGGATGGGCTGTGACTGACCATCTTTATCCAATTGTGTAATTTTCAATTCATCTAGCCACATCTCTAACTCATGTCCATAGTATAGTATCACATGCATAAGAGATGAATAATGTTTGAAAGACATTGTAGGAGAACCATTTTTTATAGCCATCAATCCTGAATCAATTCCTCTAGAAACATGTGCAACATAGTCAAAGGCTCTAGCATTATGGCATTGGAGGTCTGCAACAATTACCATTGGCCCTATAGAAATAAACTCAGGGACCTCTGTTCCTAATACCTGACCTACTGAATAGTAGGTATACATCAAACATGGTTCAAACAAGTCGACATGAAAGGGAGGCCCGTCATTGTCCTCAAGTGGCACTAAATTTCCATCTTGTCTAGGCCTGTGCAATTGCAATCTCCAGCCTTTATAAGTAGTGTCCATTCTTGAGTATTCCTTTTCCAAATCTTCATGAACTATAGGCAAATCACATATGTTATCTAGGTTGAAAACTTCACATAATGCATTTTTAGACACAAATATGAAAGGTTTTCCTTGCAGGTCGCATATAGCTTTAAGGTCTGGATTAAAGTTATAGGCCAAGAGTTTACAAGATCAATACTCATTAAGACGTCGGTGACAACTAGTTTCCCCAAATTGAAGATCCAAGGGTTGCAGACGGGTTTCAATCTATGTCTTCAGCAGTAATGAAACATAAATAGTTCATATCCCCTAATAGGGGTCCACACATTTCCTATGTGTGTGTATTTATCCTCTAACCTTTGGACAGTGGCGCTTAACTGTGCAGTTCTCCTGGCTTCTGGTCATGAACCAGGTAATTGATCTATGAGGTCTTGGTTCAATTTTCTTTCTTTTGTTTTCTCTTCCTGTCCCGACTCTGTTTTCTTCTTTTTACTCTTAGATTGACCACTATCCCGTAGTTGTTTTTTAGTTTTCATTTTTGTAGGGTTTTCCATTTTTTTTTATCTATACTAGGTATCAAATCTAGACTACCATCTAATAAGTGCAAGATTGCTTATTTGTATGTGCTAGTTCCCTGACGTCTTGAATTTCTCGACCTTTGATCAATTCCTCATTTTCTCCGCCAAAATCCTTGAAGATTTCTTTTGGTTAAATCCATGATCAGAAATGTTCAAACAAGGTTTGTTCAAGAAGCCATTAATGCTGGCCATTGGAATTGAATGCAGTAGATTTCTCAAATTTTGAAATGTTAGAGCGACGTTATATGATCATATTGGTGAGACTCATCTAATCTCATGTCAATTTGTATGCTTAATTTGGTGCCATCTTTGTTTATATGTTTATAACTAATCGCCAAGACTAGGCTAATGTCTTTCTGATGCAAAGTGTCCCTTTAGTTTGTTGATTTGATCAGGAAGATTTCTTAATACTTTTAGCAACCTTGCACAAATCCCCTTTTTCTTGCATTTCATTTTTTATATTTCGGGGAGACATTATGAATTTCACCCCAATATTGGGATGGTTTGGACCGTTGGAATTCCTTTTGAACATCGGCAAGTGTTTTCCTGACGAATAGTAATCACTTTGTAGTCATCGGGCTGACAAATACTATCGGTAAGAAAATAAGATGATCTTCTGATGTATTAAGTTTCCCTGAATATGTTTCTTTTATATTTTTTGTTCATTCAGGCACATCGATGGGACTCTCACTGAACTTTTTAGTTCTTTCTCATCCGAGTGACTTGTATAGTCAAGAAGATATAAAAAATCCATTCCAATGGTATATGTCACGCCAATACAACTAGTGTCTCGACTTATCGGCAAGTGTACATATATCTCTTGCTAAACTTGTGTCCATTGGTATGACTTCTGAGATTAGCATAGTTTAATATTTTCATTTCAACTTCCTTTCTCTCGCTGATGAATGTTTTATCAATGAAACGATATGAAATGTCTTCCTGATTGTTGCACAATTGTTACGTCTGGGATTTTTGATCCGTGTAACTTCATTTAAGTCTACCTGATATGCATAAAAATATTCATTAAAGAATTATGGCTTGTTAGATCAGCAAGACATGCCCATCATCTTGCCGATAAAGATCAAATGTTCTTTTGTTCCACTATGGTTAGGGAGATGCTTAGATGGAATCATCAGTTGTTATGGTTGGAAAAATGGATCTTGTCACACAAATTCTGACAATTTGTATTAATCTTAAGATCAATGTGCGGCAAATTTCTATGGTATGTGGAGGACAAGTGAGTGGTGGTTAATGAAAATTGTGAATTTTTTCTAGTTCTAACAGTGGCTCTGATTGGGGATGTATACTCCTTGTGGGTATAGCAAGAATCTAGGTCTTTGGGGAAGTAGACCAAATGTGTTATTTATATGGTATGGAATTTGAAGTGCATTTGAAGTGGGAGTTGGTATGGATGAGAAATGGAAGTGGAGAGAAATCCTATACTACTATGCATGGAAAGTTTTATTTTAAGAGGTTCTTCAAGAATCATCCATGCACTGGCAATTCTTCTTCTCAAAAGTGGAATCTTATACTACTGTGCATGGAAAATTTATTTAAGAGGTTTGTTAAGAATTATCCATGCACTAGCAATTATTATTCCTCTTGATGATTTTAAGAAAATAATTTTTTTAAGAACTGTCCATGTACTGGCAATTCTTGTTCTTCTCTTGTCATGTTCTGAAGGTAATATGAATCTTCACCAGCCTTGCCAAAAATGACAAATGGTCCCAACCACAGGGTTGCAAATTTCCCATGTTTCCCTTTGTCTTGACTCTTGGCATTCCACATGAGAACTATGTCATCTACTTCAAATTTTCTATTTTTAGCTCTTTTGTCATATAGGTATTTCATCTCTAATTGCTTCTTTCTATTTTGTTGCTGAGCTTGGTCCCTGACCTCATCAAGTTCTATTAATTCTCCCATCCTCTCCTCCATAGGTTCAGGAACTTCCAAATCTTCTTGCAAGATAAATTTATACATTGGTAAGAAATTATGCAAAGGGAGCCTAGCTTGAGTCCCACACACAAGCTCAAAAGGTGATTTTCCAATGGCTTTCTTCACAGTGACTCTATCTTCCCATAAGGCTAGTCTCAATTTGGAATCCCAAGCTTTTTTATTGTTATCCAACATCCTTTTTATGATCTTTAGGATGCTCATATTGCTAGATTCAGCTTGCCCATTTGCCTGTGGATGATATGGTGAAGAATATGAGATCACTATACCATAGGATTTACAAAATGCTTTGAACTCATCTGATCTAAAGCACATCCCATTATCAGTTATAATTCTGGCTGGCAATCCAAATCTGGTGATGATATTTTCTAGTAGAAAGTTTGTCACAACTCTACTAGTTGCTTGTTTTGTAGGTATAGCTTCTACCCATTTTGTGAAGTAGTCTGTGGCTACTAATATTCACCTATGTCCCCCAGTAGATTTTTCCACAATCTCTCCTATGAAATCAATCTCCCACTGGTGGAATGGAGCCTCAACTTGCAAAGGTCTTAAAGGCAATGCCCCATGATACTTCAATTTCCCAGAAAATCTTTGGCATGCTTCACATTTCCTAGTATAATCATAAGCATCATTGAAAACCCTAGGCCAATAGTAACCTACCCTTTTAATATCTTATGAGCAGTAGTTTTTGCTAAGAAATGCCCTCCACACACTCCTTCATGCATCTCCTTTAGAACATGCTTTGCTTGATTTTCATCTAGGCACAGCAATAGAACACCATCTCGGTTTTTTCCAATAGAGGTCTCCCTCCATGAATACATATTTTGAAGTTTTCAACTTAAGCATCCTTTTCTTGTTATCATCAAATCCTTCATTACATTTCATATGTTTAAGATAGTACACAATATCAATGTACCATGGTGTATGCTCAATGCTAGAAATCATGTTATCTTCATTGTTCAGATTGCACACCTGGGAAGCTTCAATATTTGTTTCAGCCATTAATTTAGCAAGACACTGTCCTCTTACGAATTTAGTGATTTGGATCTCTATGTCAAATTCTTGAATTCTGTTGATCCATCTACATCTCCTCCTAGTCACTTCTGTTTGGATAAACACATCTTTTATTACAGCATTGGGTACATAGGCTATCACTTTCGCTCCCACTAGATATGGTCTAAATGATTTGACAACCTTTACTAATGCATATGCCTATTTTTCTATAATGTCATATTTTAACTCTGTATCTTGGAGAGATTTGCTAAAGAGTGAAATTGTATTCTCATACCCTTCTTCATTCTTTAGTAGCATTACTGCTGCAATTGTGTGATAGGATGCAAATGAAAAAATATGGAATGGTTTATTGAAATCAAGGGATTTTAATACTGGGGCTTCTTTGATTTCTTTTTTAATGGATATGAATGCATCTATAGCCTAAGCTGTCCAATCAAACTTTGCACCCTTTTTCAACATCTTTGATACTGGATTAACTATTTCAGCAAAGTTTGATATAAATCTCCTTACAAAATTAATTTGCCCAAAGAAGGACTGAATGGCTTTAACTGTCTTAGGAGTAGGAATCTTATCTATGGCTTCCACCCTTTATGGATCAATCCTTACTCCATCCTTGGATGCTATATGTCCTAGTAACTTTCCCTTTGTTACTGTAAAATGACATTTTTTAGGATTCAGGGAAATGCCATATTCCAATGCTCTGATAAATATTTTTTCAAGGTGTGCAACATGATCTTCTACTTTTTTGGAATATGCAGTAAGATAGTCCTATTATACTACCATTATTACATTGATCGGATTAGAAAAGGCAACATCCATGGCTCTCTAGAAAGTTGCACCAGCATTTGTGAGTCCAAATGGCATCCTGACATATACGTATGTTCCCCATGGTGTAGTGAAAGTTGTTTTGTATTGTTCTGATTCCTTAACTTTCACTTGGTTATAACTTAAAAACCCATCCATCATAGATAATAATTCACATCCTGTGACCCTTTGCAACAAGGCCTCCATGTTTGGAAGTGGGTAGTTATCTTTGAGAGATGATACATTCAAGTTTTAGAAATCCACACAGAGTCTTATTTCTCCATTTTTCTTTTTGACATGTACCAAATTAGAAAGCCAGGATGAATGTCTGATAGGCTTGATGATACCCCCTTCCCTAAGCTTCATAAGTTCCTCATGCATTTTGGGTTCTAAGGTAGGATTTATGGGTCTCTATTTTTGTCTAAAGGGTTTTGCATTAGGTTTAAGTGGAATATCATGTTAGAACAGATCTTCTCTGTATGCCTTAAGATCATCATAAGACCAAGCAAAGACATGTTTATACTTTCTTAATAATGCAATCAACATCTTTCTGATTGTAGGGCTTATCTTTTTCCCAATGTATACCATTTTTGGTGCAATTTCAGTGCCCAAGTTAATTTCCTCAACTTCCTCCCTTTTTATTGGCGTTTGTGTAATGAGAGCTCTATCATTTCCATCGAAGACCCTTTCTAACGCCACAAGTCCCTTAGGAATCTTGTTAGTTTTGAGTTGCACAACTTCTTTTCCAAATAAAGTTTGCTTTCCATCTACTTCCTCCACAAATGCATTGAAATCAATTTCTTGAGCCTCATATTGGTCAATGCACTGTAAGAATTTAATCAGATCTGTGTCATCATTGAAAACTTGCTAGTTATAGATGTTTTCTGGGATTGTAAGTCTGGTTTTGAATTCAACTTTAGTAATGCCTACCAATGTGACATCATCCCTTTTTAAGGCTATATTTGGTAGGAAGTATGCCATTATATTTTTTTAATTTGTCCACCCAATTAATGGAGAAGGCAACAAGCAATTCAATATCATCCTAGACAACATTTCTATATTATTTCAATCTTTTGTTCTTAGATGAGTATTTCCCTTTGACTTGAGATATGATCAATTCTAAATCTCCATAGATAGCAAGGCATTTTATCTTATGTTTTATGGCAATGTTAAGTCCTATGAGCAGAGCTTCATACTCTGTTATGTTATTGGTACATTCAAATGTTAACATGAATGAATATTTGAAAGTTTTACCAGTAGGTGAACTAAATAATACTCCAGCTCCATTACCAGCCTTGCTACATGCACCATCAAAGTACATCTTCCACACACCACACTCATCAAGTTGTGCCTATTGATGTATAGGATTAGTGTTTTGTAATTCTGGTTGACTTTTTTCAATTCTGAATGCACCAAGGTCTATATCACAGAAAAAATTTACTTGATTCTGATCAATGCGTCCTATGATATTCTCATATCTTGGCTCTCTGTAAAGTTTAATTTCTTTTCCTCCCACCGGTATAGTAGCATAGGATAGATCCAACTAGACATTTCCTCTGGCTATTGTACTCCTTTGTCTGGATAACAATATTCCATAGTAGGGTGGGATGTCCACTACAGTGATGTCAATCTTATATACTGCCTTAGGGTAGGCAGCTAGCCTTATCTCCACATCCCACATAATGCCCACAACTGGGATGGATATGTTGTCCATTGCATATCATTTTTTGTATGTAGTGTCAACCCACATACCTAATTCTTTCATGACATCCAACATAATGTTCATGGCTGCACCTGAGTCAATCATGCAATTTCTCACTAGTCTATTTTTTATCAACAAAGTGGTGTAAAATGGATCTACCTGAGAGGGGTTCTTTGTGAAGGTTTCACCTAGATATACTTTCGGAGTTCTAGCAGCCTCAATTTGAACATTGTTTATTTTGATTTCAAAATTTTCTTGCTTCTTTTTTGGTATTTCTGAAATCATCTTGACCACTATATTTTTGTATTGATCTATCTTCATCATTTCAAGAAGTGGTACTAATATTTTTACTTGGGATACTGCTTGGGCTATATCAAATGAGGGGGTCATTGTTTGATCCATTTTTTCTATTTTGTTATGCCCCTTTTCTTCAGTGGGTATTTTGTCTTTTGTCTTACCCTATTTAGTCTTTGCTGGCTCTTTAGGTGCATATTTCATATTGTCCTTATTATGAGTTTGATCTTTCACAAACACACTCCTAGGTACTTCTTGATCTGCATTAACTGTTCTATTTCTTAGTTTATAATTACTCTTGGCCTGTGCCACTGCAACCATTGTAAGAGCCATCCTTTCTTCTTTAGTTGGTTTTCTCCATTGGTCATGTGGTGGCATATTATGATTATAAACAGTTTCCTCATAATGATTTTCTTGATCTCAGAATACCTCTTGTCCTCCCATACTAGTGTTATATCTTTGATTTCCCACGTCATATTCATATCCATCCTCCTTTGTGGATGAATATCCTTCATCGATCTGATGAGGTCTGAATGCTAACATGTTTATAGTGTGGTTATCTCTCTCTTGACCATAAGATGTTTCCTACACCTGTACTAATTGTGCCACCACACAATAATTAGGTGAGTAGGGCAAATTACATGGTAGGCACCATGGGTTATTTGCCACTGCATGAGTCCCATTTCTTTTCAGGGGATCAGGAGTATCCTTCCCATAGTTCTACTTTCTATTATTTTCCAAAGGCCTTCCATCTTTCCAATTGGTATTATAAGGCATGTCATGCAGCCTTGGCCTTTCATTTTTGTAATAATTGTTCTATTTTGCCTAATTATTGTTTGGAGCTGGTACAACCCTTAGATTTTGTCTTCTCCCAAGTTTTCTTGCTACTCTTCTATTGTTTTCAATAGTAATGACTGCTTTCTAAGCTTCTACTAATGTCAGAGGGGCTTTGTTTCTAAGCTCATATCCAGTCTTAGGATCAAAAGCATTTAAGTATAAAACCAGGGCCATACGTTCATGAGGCTTCAACTCTAATGGGATTTTATGATATATTTTTGTAAACCTCTGGTTGAAATCCATCACGAATTAATTATGATTCTTATGAATTCTAGTCAATTCATGAACAACAAAATTTGGATCAAATTGGCTCCCATACTGTTCTTTGAATTGATGCTTGAAGTTTTCATAAGAGAAAATTGATGCATTAGGCAGATTTTTGCACCAGTCTTTGGCATCTTCAACAAGGAACACCATGAATAACTCCATCAAGACATCTTTATACTGCACTTTGAAATTATTTATGACTTTTTCAAAATTTCTAATGTGTTCTTCTGCAGAGATGGCATTGTTTCCAAAAAATTTTGGGAGAGCATTCCTTAAATCATTATCAATAGGATCAGGACATACCTGGAATCCAGACAAGTCTAGCTATTTGTATCTATTGATGTTAAGGGGCCCTTGTAGTCATTGATTTAATTGGTATTGATTATGAGGTTGTTGATTTGGTTGGTTCACATTTTGATGTTATGGCATAACATATTGTTGGCCAGGGGGTGGATATGAATTTGCTATATGTTGAGAGGTGTTATGGGTGATGGGCGGTCTTGGATTTCTTGGAGGAATATTTGGTGGGACATAGCTTGCGGGTGGTGGTTGTGGATTGGATGAACTACCTACATTCTAGTGTACATTTTGTTGTACATTCCTTGGAACATGCCCTCGTTGTTTGTGTGGAGGTACATATTTTTGGTTAGCTGCGTTAGTTCTATCTTTTACCTATTGTATTTCCTGTTTCAACCAATTTTTAGCTTCCCTTAACAAGTTAAAGTTCTTCCTACAATTTGAGTAGGTTCTACTACATCTCATCCTTGCTTCTCATATCCTTTGGTGGGTTCTTATTCATTTGTATAGGAGTTCCTTGACTTATGAGCCCCTGTTGAATTCCTCCACCTTGTTGTAATGACATTTCATAGTCATATTCTACCTGCTTCTAATCTATTTCCCTCATGGCTTGAGCTTCATACTCAAGTTGTCTTTGGGGATTAGGCCTATATTGGTCTAAAATATTATCAGATAACCCATAATTCTAGGACAAGTTCTCATTTGACTTGTGCAGAGGAGTGAAACTATTATGGGTTATAATAGGTTGTTCTGAAGTATTCTCCTGAGTATTCTATTTATTATTTTGTTGTGATTAGTTTGATGACCCATTTTCTTTGAAGGATCTCATAGGGGTGGGGATGATTGTAATTTTCTACCATCAATTTTAGATCTCCTACCATCCATACTAAGAGATTATCACACTCCAAGACATAAAATAATTTTTTGTTTATAGAGTCGCCACCTTAGTTAAGAGGACGAATTATTCTTCTGGGATATCCTTGTCCAGTAGAGTTATGCCTTTTAATTTTTTGACTCTAAGAATATGGTCTCTCACTAGGTCTTCTTGTGTGTTGTCCCTAGTAGAGTGGCCAATTTGTTGGATCTCAAAAATGCTAGTTTTAGACCACAACAGTCTCCTGATACATTTTTGATCAACAAAACATGGTTTATGCAACTAGAAATCCGCTACTCTTTAGGCTCTTCCAGGCCTAGGCGGGTGCACCTAAATGATAAAGCAGACTTAGAAATCTAAATAGAAACTAATATAGGCAATTCTACTCACTATGGCACACAAATGTGAGATAATTGCAGAGCGTACTAACTAAGTCCTAATGGAAATGTTTGATGTATCAAGAATGTGGATTAGAAAAATGCTCTATGATTGATCAGTGCCTAATCTATTAGGTGGATGGAGTCAATGAATGATGATTATGTTTATGGAGACAGATATGGAGGATTGGTAGGTCTACTTTCTAGCTTAACTCTAACTTGTTGGGCACTTGAAATGTTTGCACCTTATGCAAATGTGTAGGTCTGTAAGTTACTGTACTCTTCTTATCAAATCCTAGTGATATCCTCCTAAACTGCTTTGAACAATTGAAAGGAATTTTAATTTTGGTAAGAAGGAAACCTAACCAAGATTGTTTGTTTAAAGGATTTTAACTCCTGGTAGAGACCAATGAACATGAACTACTTGGGAGGACTTAAATCAACTTCTTGTAGAAACCAGCCAAATTGATCACACACCAACAACAAATGTGTTGTGACAAATTATATGAATTTGAATAATTTAAAGAACCACTTTGGAGATAGTACAGTAGCATATAATCATTAAACTCAATAAAAATAGTTGAACACTAAAAATAGATCACCATGTAAGAACAATCTGTTCCATTATATTGCTTCAGATATATATAATAATTGCATAAGTCTTTGAAATATGAAGGTGAATGAGTGGGATGGATGCAATTTATCTTCTTACTAATGCCTTGCCTCAAATGAAAATGGTCTTGATGATTATGTTGTTCCTACTTTTCTGACTTATATAGCAATATTTTGAAGAGGATGTACCCCTTCACAAGTGTCTTTTGGAATTTAACAACAATAAACAAATTATCATTAAGATCTAAAATGGACTCGAGTAACATGATCCAAGTATTTTTGACTAAGATGGGTATCAGCACACTCCATAGCATTCTTTACCACAAACTCCATGGCAATCATCTTCTCCATGCATTCACAGGCCTCTTCCAATGTTAGGTCATCACTTTTAGCTGCTTCTAGGGCTTTCTGTAGGATCAGTTGGCATTCCCTTGTCCATTCTTGCTGACTTTTTAGACTTTTGTCACCACTGGACAATGTAGGCACTCCTTATTTGGAAGCTTCAATGAATTCCTTAGCCTCTGCATGAAGTTCCTCATGAAAATCTGTATGTTTTTTGATCAGGTCCTTGGCATTGGTAATGGTTCCAGCATCAGGAGTGTCTCTGTTCTATATTTCTTGGAGCTTATCTTGAAGTTTTCCTGTCAACCTTTTGTGTTCTTGGATAGCAGATTGATTTTTGGAATAAGTAATCCAGAACTTATTCATCCATATCATCATGTTAGCATGTCTTTTTTGGAATACTGTAGAAAGTGCATCAAACTTGGCCTAGGCTATCTGAGTGTTCACCTATGATGTTTCACCCATGTCCTTTGTCTGAGAGCTTTCCCCTTGAGTTAACATTTTGGTAGGAACTGAATCTCTCATAAAATCATTTTCTTTATGTATTCTCTCACAGTTCAATTTATACATATCCCTTTCTTTGATCAACATTTGAATCTGTGCTTTATTCAATTTTGCCACATTAATGCCAATATCTGCAGTAACCACAGGATCACTCTCACCCACTTTCAATGCCATTACATGAGCAAATGCTTTTTTTGGTATCAATAATTGCAAGCTTTTTGTGTGGAGGGTATAGGGACCAAATCATGAGAGAATTCTCATCTGGATTGTATCTTGATCCAGTATACACCTTTGTCACACCTTATGGACTGAGTTTATGTTTAGCATTATCATTATGTAAAAAGCAATAAAAAACTAAACAAGATTTTAAATCTGAACTAGGAAAGATCATTACACCAGACTCCTCTAATAACTTTCTTCCTCTTTCTGGAGTCATATTTTTCATTTCATTTCCAATATCTATTTTTAAAGCATCCAACAATTATTTTTCATTACTTGGTGTAATATCTAAAACTATTTCCCTGATTGCTTTAACTTTTTTCTTATACAAGAAAGATCTGAACTCAGGAGACTGAATGAAATGATCATCTCAGATAAAATACTTATAAGGCAACTACCTAGCATTAGTATTAGATGTTTCCTCAATTTCTTATTCTTTGTTTGGAGGCCTGTATTCCTCAATTCTTATTTTGGAGATTTTATTAGGTGGGTCTTGGGGTCTTTCATTAGAAGATCCTTCATTGTCAAAAGATAACACTTCAATCTCTTGTGTATCCCTCATTTTCTTTGCGACTTTTTGATTATATTCATCAATGGCCAAATCAACGTCTGCTTCCTCTAGGTTCCTGATGACATCATCGTGATGAAATGACACATGAACATATCCACTCAAATTTTGTTTCCTTCTTGCATAATCAATAAATCCTTCAGGATCAAATCTTTTTCTTGGTGTTGCTTTCCTCATGTTGAAATGGGACAATTTTTCCAAAATAAGATCATATCCTTCTTTGGATAATATAGTAAAATCTCTGAAACATAATGTACTTGGCATAAATGATTGCTTGTCATATGCACTCAAGTTCATAACATTAGAGTAGTCTAGCTATCTGACAATTTCCAAGTATGCAACTCTATCCGGCATAGTTTTTGGCGATAGAAAAGGTGTATCTTTGAAACCATAAGCTCTAACCATGGTGGAGTTGAGGAAATAGTACCGATCTCCCCAATTATGATTCATAGTTGGCAGCCCATCGAAATCTTTGGGCCTTAAAAATCTTTTGATCTGATCAGATAAAGAATAATTACATGGGTAACCATAAAGTCTGTACAATGTTTTGACAAAGAATTCTTCAAAATGTACATAACTAGAATTAACAAATCTACTATCCCAAATAGAAGTCCACAATTAGATGGGTAGTGACTGACCATCTTTATCCAATTGTGTAATTTTCAATTCATCTGGCCACATCTCTAACTCCTATCCATAGTATAGTATCACATGCATAAAAGATGAATAATGTTTGAAAGACATTGTAGGAGAACCATTTTTGATAGCCATTAATCTTGAATCAATTCCTCTGGAAACATGTGTAGCATAGTCAATGGCTCTAGCATTATGGCATTGGAGGTCTACAGCAATTGCCATAGGCCCTATAGACATAAACTCAGGGACCTCTATTCCCAATACCTGACATACTGAGTAGGGGGTATACTTCAAATATGGTTCAAACAAATCAACATGAAAGGGAGGCCCATCATTATCCTCAAGTGGCACTAAATTTCCATCATGTCTAGGCCTGTGCAATGACAATCTCCATCCTTTATAAGTAGTGTCCATTCTTGAGTATTCCTTTTCCAAATCTTCATGAACTATAGGCATATCGCATGTGTTATCCAGGTTGAAAACTTCACATAATACATTTTTAAACACATGTATGAAAGGTTTTCCTTGTAGGTCGCATATAGCTTTAAGGTCTAGATTATAGTGATAGGCCAAGAGTTTTACAAGATCAATATTCACAAAGACGTCGGTGACAACTAGTTTCCCCAAATTGAAGATCCAAGGGTTGCATATGGGTTCGGATCTATGTCTTCGACAGTAATGAAACATAAATAGTTCATATCCCTTGATAGGGGTCCACACATTTCCTATTTGTTTGTATTTATCCTCTAACCTCTGGACAGCAGCCCTTAACCGTGTAGTTCTCCTGGCCTTTGGTCATGAACCAGGTAATTGATCTATGAGGTCTTGGTTCAATTTTCTTTCTTTTGTTTTCTCTTCCTATCCCGACTTCGTTTTCTGCTTTTTATTCTTAGATTGGCCACTATCCCCTGGTTGTTTTTTATTTTTCATTTTTGTAGGGTTTTCCATTTTTTTATCTATACCAGGTATCAAAACTGGACTACCATCTAATAAGTGCAGGAATGCTTACTTCTATGTGATAGCTCACGGACATCCTAAATTTCTTGACCTTTGATCAATTCCTTGCTTTGTCTGTCGAAATCCTTGAAGATTTCTTTTGGTTAAATCCTTGATAAAAAATGTCAAATAAGGTTTGTTCAGGAAGCCATTAATACTGGCCATTGGAATTGAATGCAACGTATTTCTCATATTTCAAAATGTCAAAGAGATGTTATATGATCATATTGGTGAGACTCATCTAATCTCATGTCGATTTGTATGCTCAATTTCACGCTATCTTTGTTTATATATTCATAACTGATCGCCAAGACTAGGCTAATGTCTTTCTGATGTGAAGTGTCCCTTTAGTTTGTTGATTCAATTGGGAAGACTTCTTAATACTTTCAACGACCTTGTACAAATCCCCTTTTTCTTGCATTTCAATTTTTTATATTTTGGGGAGACATTATGAATTTCACCTCGATATCAGGATGGTCTGGACCATTGGAACTCCTTTTGAACATCGATGAGTGTTTCTCGACAAATAGTAATCACTTTGTAGTCATCGGGCTGACAAATACTATCGGTAAGAAAATAAGATGATCTTCCAATGTATTAAGTCTCCCTGATATGTTCCTTTTATATTTTTTGGTTCATTGGGGCACATCGGGTGGACTCTCAGTGAAATTTTGAGTTCTTCTTAATCGAAGTGACTTGTATAGTCAGGAAGATATAAAAAATCCGTTCCAATGGTATATGTCATGCTGATATAACTAGTGTCTCGACTTATCAGCGAGAGTACATATATCTCTTGCCAAACTTGTGTCCATCAGTATGACTTTTGAGATCGACATAGTTTAATATTTTCATTTTGACTTGCTTCTCTCGCCGATGAATATTTTATCAGTAAAATGATATGAAATGTCTTCCTGATTGTTGTACAATTGTTACGTCTAGGATTTTTGATTGGTGTAACCTCATTTAAGTCTTCCCGATATGCATAAAAATGTTCATTAAAGAATTATGGCTTGTTAGATCGGCAAGACATGCTCATGATCTTGCCGATAAAGATCAAATGTTCTTTTGTTCCACTGTGGCCAAGGAGATGCTTAGATGGAATCATCAGTTGTTATGGGTGGTAAAATGGATCTTGTTACACAAATTTTGAGAATCTGTATTAATCTTAAGATCAATGTGGGGCAAATTTCTATGGTATGTGGAGGACAAGTGAGTGGTGCTTAATGAAAATTGTGAATTTTTTCTAGTTCTAATAGTATGCATGAGACCGGCTATTGTACATGTTGTAGGAGTCGTAAGTAGGTATATGATTCATCCTAGTTTGGAGCATTGGAATGTGGTAAAATGGATTCTTAGATATTTAAGAGGTACATCAAATAAACACTTATGTTTTGGGGGCTCTAATACTAATTTAGTAGGCTATGTAGACTCAGATTTGGCAGGGGATAGTGATACCAGATGGAGTACTATAGGTTATGTCTTTACTATAGGTGGGACAATGGTGAGTTGGATCTCTAGGTTGCAAAAGGTGGTTGATTTATCCACCATGGAGTTAGAGTATGTAGCTACAACAGAGGCAAGCAAGGAGATGATATGGCTACAATCTTTCATGGAAGAATTAGGCAAACAACAAGCTAACATTTCTTTGTATACAGACAGTCAGAGTGCCATACATCTTGTAAAGAATTTTGCCTTGCATTCAAAGACCAAACACATACAGTTGAGGTATCACTTCATTCAGTTAGTGTTGGATGATGGACAGTTACGGCTGGAAAAGATACATACAGATGAAAATCCAGTGGATATGTTTACGAAGGCAGTGACAAGGGAGAAGCTAAGCTCCTCTTCAGCTTTGGTTGGTCTTCAAGACTAAAAAAAAAAATTAGAACAACAGAGTACAGGGTGCTTATTTCTAGTGGGAGCTATACAGTTAGCGGTGATATGATCAGTCTCCAAGTGGGAGATAATATGGTGTGGAGTATGATCAGTCTCCAAGTGGGAGATTGTTGTTATATGTAGCCTAATCAAACTTGGAGGTTAAATTTACCCCACTTTCATCAGCACGATTTCCCCCCAAATTATTTAACGGGGTCAAGTGGCAGCGCCCCCAAGATGATTTTTAATATTTTATTAAGGTGTCAGGAGTTATTTTTATATTGGCCAACATAAAAAAACTCTATTTTTGTAACCGACATAAGGCTTGATAAAAGTGGCTAAGGGTTATGGTTTTCATTGATGTATTGTAGGATTTTGTAGCGGTATTGAGTTGCAAGGATTGTTGGTTGTAATCGGTTTGATTTACTGGATAATAATATTGGACTCTCTATTGGTGGATGTAGCCCAAGTTTGGGTGAACTATGTTAAAATTTGTTGTGAGGCCTATATTTTTCATTTCTGTTCATGTGACTATTTACCTTACTGTTGCTGATACTTTTATATTTGTGGGACTGTTGATCCCAGATTTTTAAACTATTAAACCTTATTATGTTAAAGGAAAACTAATTGGGTGATGTTGGATAGATGTTTGCATTAAGAGAAAACAAATTGGGTGATGTTAGATTAATGTTTATTTTATAGGAAAACTAATTGGGTGATGTCTGATTAATGTTTACATTACAGGAAAACTAATTGGGTGATGATTAGAAAGAAAATTGTAATGTGATTTCATTATGTTTATGAGAACTGTGGTATGTTTTAGGAATGCATGTATTAAATTTGCTTTGGCTATGTTATTTATATGTGGAATTAACTTTAAAATTGAGTGTGCATGTATTTCTAACAAAACCACAGATACAGGAGATCATTCCGCACCTTATGTTGTAATCCCTTGTGAAGCCGATCTGGTTCCACGAGAAACCAAGATTAACCTTATATTTGATTTAATGTTGTAATGTTGTCTTTCATGAGGTTGAATGGGTTAGGTCTACCCTCTTGTAAATTTGAATTATGATTTGTGTTGTAAGAAATGTATTTGAATTTCATTTTTTAAAAAATTTTAAATTTTTGAGACCCTTTTCTTGTGTCTTAACTTGACCCTAGGTGTCCTAACTACGTTAAAGTTGACCCTGGGTTATACCCCATGGGTCTAGGGTCCCTTTTGACTTGGGTAACCCTTGGGTAACCTCCATATGGTCATCTTAACTTCACACTGAAGTTAAGTGACGAATTTGGAGGTATGGGAGGGATAGGATGAGTGGTACCAACACTCAAGCCCAACCCTTTTCAATTCCCAAGGTAAGTGATGACTCCAAGACCCACCAATTGTGGAGGACTTGACTTCAAGTCTCCCTCACAATTGGTGAGAGTCCCCATGGAGTTGTGTGGTCATTCATAAGAAGGAAGGAAGGGGAGACATGTGTTACCCTCTTCCCCCTTTAACTCCTTTTTTTCTCCCATGTGTAAGAGAGATGACATGTGGTAAGGGATAAGGAAGACTTTAGGGATGGGTGAGTGACATATGCCAACACTCATCCCTTGGGACACAATAGTAGTTTGGAGGAAGAGTGAGGAGGTGACAAGTGTCACCTCCCCATTCCTCTAAACTCATGGAATTGGGTTATTTTAATCCCACTTGGGATAGGGAGAGGGGTTGTTGAATTTCGAGGATTTTTGTTTATTGAAAATTGCTTTTGGCAGAAGAAGGTTAGAGGGAGTTTGGTGGCTTAGGTTGGAGGAGATTTTAGTGGAGCTCTACATCAACTTCATCCATTAAAGGGCTTTTTAAGGTGGATTTCATGGCCTTTCCTTTGTATTTCTAATTGTTGCATGAAGGATGTGTGAAAATGTTTATTCTGCTTATGTTGTAAATTTTGTTATTGTGGGGAAATTTTATTGGGATGTTGACAGAGCTTCTTCCACTTGGGAGAAATGCTCATCAAGTGTGGGGTAGGGGAGGAGTGATCCTCCTCGAGTTCATGCCTTGTTTTGGGATGTTGAAAGCCTTGAGGGCATTTGTGTAACTTTGAGAAATTGTGTTATATGGCTTGAGAGCCAAAATATTATCTCCTTGGAAAGTCGGTTAATATGTTGGCTTGAGGCGATGAGAAAAATTGTGTTGAAACAAAGTTGAAGGGTGGCACTCTAGAGTTGAGTGTGTCCACTCTCCTACCCCTCTTTAAACTCACCTTGGTTGAGTTTTGTGTTGTGTAAATATCCATGGGTGTATGTGTGTTTTGGTGTGTTGTTTTTACCTTCTTGTGAAGTGGATTTTGGAATACCCTAGGTGTGTGGATGATCTCCCTAGCTCGGGGGTGACCCTCTTGTGGGTCTACAGTAGGGAGGAGAGCAGCTTGTGTGTGATATGCAAGTTTTCATGGAGCTCAATGTGAAGATTAGAGAAGTTTCTTTGTGTTTGGAAAATATTTTATTTTCCTTTACTCTTAAGGCTCTATAAGAGAGCTTGGTCTTAGTAGTGAGTAAATCCTGGTTGATTTGCCAAGAGGAGAAAATTCTCTCTCTATTGTTGTAAAAATGGTTGTTTTGGGGTTGTGAGAAAATCCTCCTTTATTGTGTTGATAGTTGTAATTTTATTATTCATTAAGTTTTACCATTTTGAAATGAAAAAAGGAAAAGAAAATTTATTTTTAAAAAGGATATTAGAATTGTCTATTTCCTTATAATCCTATTAGTAAAGTTGAAAGTTAGTTGTTGTGGAAAATACCAAGCTTGTTTAAAATTTATCTCATTGTAAACTAGTGAAAATATTAATCTTATAAAGTATGTGAAGTTGAATTTTGTTATTATGAAAAGAAATGAACTCTTGTTATAATCATGCATTTTATTTGTTGAGAAGAAGTGAAAATAAAATTAATTTCTCCCCTTTAAATCAGGGCTTACTATAGTTAAATTGAGTCATTGAATTGGAAATTGAAAATTAATTAAGAGAAAATTTGAATTGAATATCTTTGTGAAATACTTCTATTTATTATTTTTATTTTGAGTTGCATTTGAAAAATATAATTGTATGAAAATTCATTATAAATTTATACAGTATTCTCTTCTATAAGTTAATTGATAGAAACTATTTAATAAATTTAATATATGTGTGTGTGTGTGTGTGTGTGTGTGTGTGTGTGTGTGTGTGTGTGTGTGTGTGTGTGTGTGTGTGTGTGTGTGTGTGTGTGTATTCTATATTTTTCAGTTATATGGATTATTTAGGAAACTGTGAATTTAATCGCTATGTGGAATTGTGTGTGTATATATATATATTTACAAATATATTTTAAACTGTAATAAACAAAATTTTAAAATGAAAAAAAAAGTGTATAAATTTTTGCAGTTTCTGTGTTTAATATACAGTGATAAAAAAAATATAAAAAAAAATATACAATGGTGGGGGTTTGAACCCCCACCGTAGATTTTACATAATGGGTGTGGGGAGGGGTGGAGCTCCACCCACACCCCACGTAGTGGGATGTGGGTGGGGCTTCGCCCCTCCCCACACCCCCGCCACCGTAGACCCCCATCGTCTCCTTAACCCCGCGCGGCCACATATCCTGTGCCCCGTTAACCTCCGCAGCCCGAGACCACTGCAGCCTCTCGCCCTTACACCACCTGCTCCCCGTGACCCTCGTCCTTCACTATAGAATAGCCTCTGCCACTCCTGCGGCCACCTTCCGCCCTTCCTCCACTCTTCCCCCTCCTATGTGCCTTTTCTTCTCTGTGGCCCTAGCTCCATCAACAAGCCCTCTGCCCTAGCGCCGCCGTCGCCCTACCAGTGCCGCCACCTCCATTGCCCTGCCAATCAACAAACAAACCAATGAAAATTATATGTAGGGTTCAGCCAATGAATGTGAGCTTAAAGATTTTAGGGCTATAGCCCTATTTAACATAAAAATATAATATTAAAATTATATATATATATATATTGAGAATTTTGTAAAAAGAACAAATAAAATAGGGTTTATACTTTGACAATAATATATATATATATATATAAATTCAATTGTAGGGGAATTGCGTTTACAAAATTTTAATAATTTTCAAGTTAAATACAAGAAAACGAAAAGAAAAATATACCTATATGTATAAACACAAATAAGCATATATATACAGTATATATATGCTTATTTGCATTTATATAGATATACGTATCTTTATAAATGCAATTAAGCCATCACAGGAATTCCATGAGTGGCCATTGTAAACTCAACTATAGATTGAGAATACGTCTAATTAAGAGAGAGAGAGAGACAAGAGAAAGAAAGATAAAAGTGAAAACAAAGAGGAGAAAATGCGTGGCATTTTCGAACTGGGCTAAGAGAATTAAGTAAGAATTAACTTTCTGTTAATCCTGATTAGGAACAATGTAAAGGATGCAGTGATAACTCTGATTAACAGAGAATGGGAAGAAAAGAAGGATAAACATAAAGAAACCTTACACAAAGGGAAAGAGAATGTGATAGAAATACAATCAAAATTAAATTTCAGAGAAATGGAAGAGAGGGCAAATGTGCAGGCTTTGTTGAAAATGCTAAGGTCTGAAGGAGGAGAAATTAATATTAAATTTCAGAAAATGGGAAGAAGAACAGATGATTGTGCTTTGTTGAAAAATGATCAATCACCTTAATCAACTATTGTACCTATGTAATTAGTGAGATTAGCCTAAGTCAAGAAACCACGTGATCAAGATTAGTGTTAGTGTGATAAATCCCACCAACGCCCGTGAGGCGTTATGCTGCCGGAATATTCTAGAATTTAGGGTTTAGGAGCTTTAAAAATTCAACCCTTGTAGCGATGTTAACCGCGTCGTGAAGACCCCCTTGTTGGCCTTCTTGCGTTTGGGTGTGCGCACGTGTGCATATTACCCCACTGATAATTGTATTGTTTACGCCTTAAGCGTACGTCACCAAGCATGCTTATGCGTGTGAGGGGGTTTCTAGGGATGCGTGGAAATTTTTTTGATATTTCGTGTCATGACCACATGACCCATGTGGACATGAAATGTGTGATGCGTGTTGTGACCGCATGGGAAATGTGGGCACGACATTTGTCTCTCGCTATTATTATTTCTATGTATTTTGATTCCTCTTTTTAATCTTTATTTGCATTTAATTGATATCTTTTGCCAGCTAATCCTAACAAAATACTCAAAAGTACCCCTCACATATCTAAAAACTCGCTTAACTGCATCCCAATGTGGGTAAATGCACAAAGATGAGTCCACTTAAGGTGGAAGTTTTGGACTTAGAAAACTTGAAATCAGATAAACCAAAATGGGATCCCATTTTTTATGAAATGGGATCCCGTTATGCTTCGGGATCCCGAGCCAAAAGCGGGATCTCATTTTCAAGGAACGGGATCCCGTTATGAAATGGGATCTCATTTTAAAATTGGATCCCATTTCAAAATGGGATCCTGTTTCATAAAAGGTTAAAGTATTAATTTTTTATGAAACGGGATCCCATTTCAAAACGGGATCTCATTTTTTAGAAACGGGATCCTATTTCTAGAATGGCATCCCGTTTCATAAAATTTAAATTTTTGACTCAATTTTTGCTATGGGTTTTGGGTCAGAAAAAAGGCTTGGGGACCCAACCCTTGGCTTTGGACCTAGTTTGACCTGCAAGTTGAAGGTCCTGTCAATGTCACAACAAAATAGTGACTTTGAGCATATGTCTGAAGGCCTTATTTGCAGAATTTTTTGACGAAATTAAAACCCATTATAGATGAGACAGTGTAGATTCCAAATATGTAATTTCTTTTACAATTGGACTATTTTTCTATTTTTCAATTAATTTATGATGAAACATGTCCATAAATTTGAATTATCAGGGTTTTTTAATATTTTAATAACTTTTTATAAAAATATTTTTTTGTAAAACAAATTGTATGAAAACATACTTCAAACAATTCTTTTTAGTTTTAAAAAAAAATTCAAAAAATGATAAGTTTAGGTCATCTTATGCATGATGTACACGACGATTTTTTAAAACACCAAAAATGACCAATAAAAAATTAACAAAAAAATAAATATTTGATAAAAAAATACAAAAAATATGGAAAACGTGCTTCATTGAGTTACAAGTCTTTTCCCAAAAGGATTTAGAAAAATATGATTATTTAGGTCAAAATATGGATCACGTACACATGCATGGTATAGTAAAAAAAAATGACTTTTAAATAGTGATTTTTAGAAATGCCTATTAAAAATCAATTTGTATCATCTGGGTATGAAAAAAAATTACATATTTGGAAACTAGACTCTGAGTACTACATTTCATATTTACTGACTTTTTTCAAGATTCCACCTTTAAGTGCTTCAAATTTTTAGGTTAAATGTGACAAATTCTAAAAATCAGGGAAAACACTTCCACTTTTTGGCCAAAAAGTGGACTCAACTTCTTGCATACACCCATGTACCCATCCAAGATTAGCCATAAATTGAATAAGGACTCCCACTGCTTTGGGCAATGCCTGGTCTTGTGCAGACCATAGCATACATTAAACTGCCAACAACACTAGCATAAGGTACTCTGCTCATGTCCACCTCACTAGGAGATTTTGGACAATCACTAACAGACAACTTAGTCCCCAATGAAACAAGAACACACAATGGTCTACAATTTGCCATGCTGAACCTATCCAACACGGTCTTCACATACTTACTCTAGCTTAACCAAAGTTTTCTGTTAGCTCTATCTGTTCTAATTTACATTCAAAGAATGTACCTGGCTGCACCTAGATTTTTCATCTCAAATTGTGCTGGCAACTGAGACTTCAAATTAGAAATCATTTTCTTACCATTCCCAATCAACAACATATTGTCAACATACAATGCAATAATGAGAATGCGATCATTGTCAAACTTGTAATACACACAATGATCAGATTTTGATCTCAAAAATCCAATGGACAACACAAAGGCATTAAATTTTGTATACCACATCCTAGGAGACTACTTCAAACCATACAAAGACTTCTTCAACTTGCAAACCAAATTTTCTTTACCTTTCTCTATGTAATGCTTTGGATGTGACATAAATTTCATCCTCCAAATCACCATGAAGAAAAGTTGTCTTCACATCCATCTACTCCACCTCTAAGTCATAAGTAGCTGCAAGAGATAACAAGAACTAAATGGATGTTAGCTTTGTAACAGGAGAGAAAATTTCACCATAATCAATTCCATCCACTTGTGAGTACCCCTTCTCAACCAATCTAGCCTTGTACTTTTCAACACTACCATCTGCACTAAATTTCTTCTTGAACACCCATTTACCTCCAATGGGTTTCCATCCTTTAGGCAAAGGCACCAAGTCTCATGTTTTATTCTTTTCCAAAGAAGCCATCTCATCTTCCATGGCCTCCTTCCAGGAACCTACATCTTCCATGCCCATAGCCTTTGTCATAGTTCTAGGCTCATCAGTGTTAGTAAGGCAAAAGCACAACTAGAATCAAGTAATGAATAACCAAACCTATCAGGTTGCTTTTTTGTTTGTGTAGACCTCCTCAATGGCTGAGGTTGAGGTTTTGCTTCTTCTTCTTAGCTTTCTGAGCTGCTAGAGCTCTCCTCATCATCAGGTCTCATAGGGTTTATCGGTTTAGTCTTCTTAGGGGTAGAAGGAAATTGAACCACATCTTTCTTTTTTGTCTGTTCTGGCTGTAGAACAATGGAAGAAGGTGTTAGCTCTTTGAAGATAACACTTTTTCTATACAACACTTTTTTGGCTAGAGGATCCCAAATCTTGTATCCTTTCACACCGACACCATAGCCAATGAAAATACACTTAACAGCCTTGTTCTCCAATTTAGACCATTTCTCCCTAGGCACATGTGCATATGCCTCACAACCCAAAACATGAAGATGTCTAACTGAAGGCTTCTTACTAGACCACACCTCCATAGGTGTCTTACTAACAAGAGCTGATGTAGGAGACCTATTTACTAGGTAGTAAGTAGTGGATACAACTTCAGTGCAAAAATTTTGTTCGAGGCTTGCTCCACTAAGCATACTCCTAGCCTTCTCTATCAGTGTCCTATTCATCCTCTCTGCAACTCCATTTTTCTGTGGGGTGTATGGAATTGTCTTATGTCTTTCAATACCTTGCTCTTTACAGAACTTATCAAACTTTGCCAAAGAAAACTCACCACCATTATCAGTTCTCAGACACATAATCTTTTTACTACTCTGATTTTCAGCAAAAGCTTTAAACTCTTTAAACTGACTAAAGACTTCAGTCTTGCTTATGATAAAATAAACCCATGTCCTTCTACTGTAATCATATATGAAAGATACAAAATATACAAATTTGGAAATTGAAGGAACATTAACAGGACCAAACACATCAGAATGAATAAGATCCAATACACGAAAAGCCTTGTGAGAACTAGAGTAAAACTAAACACGGTTTTGCTTTCCATATAAACAATGTTCGCAAAAGTCAAACTTGAGATTACAATCATTTAACCCCTCAACAAAGTTTTTTATTTTTTAGGGTTCTAAGACCCTTCTCACCAATGTGGCCATATCTCAAATGCCATAACATAGTCTTTTTAGTAGGAAGTTTAACTTCCAAAGCATGTGCACTACCATCAAAATGTGTTACGACAGATTTCCTCACTGCTCATTTAGATGATGGGGATGAAGTGACTACAGCTCTTTTCTTCGAGTCAGAAGAACTATTGCACTATGTAGTGCATGCCTGTAGTTGAAACCGAGTACCCCTCCAAGTACCCTTCGCAAGCACCATAGATCCTCTAGTCATCTTGCATCTATCCTTCAAAAAGACAACCTGAACACCTACATCATTCAACATACTTACAAAAAGTAGGTTCCGTGCCAAGCCTGGGATATGCATAACCCCCTTCACTCATCCATCAGGGAATCAGATTGAGACTCTTCCACGACCAACAATCTTCAGATGAGAATCATCACCCAGGTACACTCTTCCACCATCAAACTCTTCATATTTCATGAACTAGCTTTGATACGAGGTCATGTGGAATGATGCACCAGAATCAATCAACCATACATCATCAGATGCATGGGTGGCCAGGGATGCAATGAAGGCATCACCGTCATCTTGTGACATGTTAGAATCTGAATCAGGGGCATTCTTTTTTTTTCTTCTTTGCATTCCTTTTAGAAATGCCCTATTTTCCCACAGTTCCAACAGAGAGCCTTGGACTTTTTAGGAGATTTGGATCTCCCACAGGATTTAGATCTGCACTTTTCACCTTTCTTGTCCTTCTTCTTCCCTTTCTCTTTGGGTCTTCCACAAACCACAAGAGCATCTTTGGACAACTTGGCTGTCTTTCTCGCACTTCTTTAGATAACAGCGAAGATACCACATCATCCATCTTGAAGGTGGTGGTAGTGCTTCCGATATCCATGACAAGATGATCCCATGAATCTAGCAAAGAACAAAGTAGGGTCATACATCGATGCTCCTCCTCCATTTTCACACCCACGGATGTCAACTGTGCAACAAGCATGTTAAAAGCATTCATATGGTCCGCAACAGATCCTCCATCTTCCATTTTTAGAGGAAACAACTTCTTTTTTAGAAAGAGCTTGTTCACCAAGGACTTGGCCTGATAAACAAATCCTAGCTTCTTCCAAAGATCTTTCACAATCTTCTCCTCATGGACATTCAATAGGATAGAGTTAGCTAGACAGAGTCTTATGAGATCCTTAGCCTTCTGATCTTTGAGGTCCCAATCAACTTGTGACATTGTTGTAGGTTTTGTTCCATCAACGGTTTACCATAGGTCACGATCAACAAGTAGATCTTCCATCTTGAGTTTCCACAACTCAAAATTTGTGCCATTGAACTTCTCCACCTCTACTCTTCCGGATGTGCCTGCCATCTCCTTCCTGCAACAAGATTTTAGAATACTCTGCACAAACTCCCACTCAACCTAAGATTAGCTCAAAAAACCCCTACCCATCAGCTAGAACCAAAACTAGCCAGGCTCTGATACCAATTGAAAGGAAGCTATGTGTGCAGAAATCGCTTCCTACACTAATCTAAAGAGAAGAGAAGAGTGCAAATTCATTTTATCCTTTACAATTACAGAATGTTAACAATAAAAATGGAGATATTGTAGCAATACACATACACACAGAAATGAGGTAGAAGAGAGAGACATAAGATATATGTGGGGAAAACCCTTATCGGGTGAAAAACCCCACACTCTAAAACCTGCACAATGTATTATCAAAACTAAAATAGTTTACAATACACTTGCAATGCAAGCTCTTAGGAGTCTTAGACACTCATATCTGGAGACAAATTGACAGCTTAATAGGTACCTATCCATCACATAATACATCTCCTCTCCAAAGCACATGTTTATATAGAAAATACAAGGCAAAAATGGCTCTATCTTGAGATGGGAGTCCAACATGGCCTCATGGCCTAAAAACCAAAGCTATGGACACTTGTCCAACACTATAGGATGTTCCTGATGTTGGATTCAGGATAGACAACTGAGAGGGGGTGTGAATCAGTTGTCCAAAACTTGCTTCTAATTCAAACACTTAAATCCTCTTTGTTATTTAATAGCATATCAATTAATCACTCATGAAAGCATAAAGTATAAACACCAGAGCAGATACACATCAACACATGAGACACCAAGATTTTGACGTGGAAAACCCAGTCAAGGGAAAAACCATGGGGTGATTAACCCAAGGATTATTCTCTGTTAGAAGAATAAGAAAAATAGATGGCACATGCCAATTAGAGCTCACTGCCTGAGCACACTTCTCACAAGAGGCACACTGCCTACAAGAGACACATTGTCTACAAAGTAACAAGTATCACAACCTTGAACTGGAGATTGACATCTTTACCATGCCTAGATCGGTTCCATTTAAGTCCAAAAACTCCTGCTCTGCCTTTTGCTCTTCTTCTTTGTTATTCCATTCTCATCACCACAATGCACACTTCAAAATAAATTCACAATCCCTTATTTATACAAGGCATCGACTCAGGAACAATCATCTAAGTCGGCAAACACTTACAAGATCATTTGCAAGATGTGTAATACATCCGGTCAGCCAGTCTCAAGAAGAACGCCAATATCTGTGGTTATTCTTCAAATGCAAACTCTAAGTTCAAAGCGGACCACCAACATTAACTGGACATGATCTAATGATCATCATAACCTCTCATGAATCATCAAACACATCCGTACTTCATCATTCTACTGGAATTCTTCTCTCCTTCATCCGGAGCTACAAGAACACAGTCTGTCATCACTGTCATAATGCAAAAGGTGCTTCTAGACCTCCAAACTATGAACAAATCTAGTTGTCACTTTACACGGACTTCTTCAACACTCCCTCCAATCCACAGAATGAGATAATGCAATTTCGGAGCTCATTGGACCAATCTGTGACACTCTATCACCACTGAACATCTGTCAGAATTGGTTCTACTAGAGCAGTCATAACTTCTTCAGATCATTATGTGGACCTCTGAAAACTTGACTGGATCATCTCAAGACTCATATCTGTAAACCCTTTAAACCGTATCCTCTAATCTTCATCTTATCTTGGACTTTTACATTAATGTCATCATTGTTCTTCACTGTTCCTGATTGAGACTAATTTCCTCAATATCCTCAACACACAGCTCATCCAATCCTTCTCATTAATGCAATATGAGTATGTTGACATCAATGACAACACTGGTTATCCTCATACTTGCAACAATCTCCCCCTTTGTCATTGATGGCAACATATGATGTGAAAAACCATCAAGACAAGAACTTCTCCTTTCTGTCACAGCTCCCGCTATCAGCAGCAACTCTTCACATGTCTTCTCTTTATTTACTGCTCCCCCTTTGATCATCAACCACTTGTTTTTCACATGTCTTCTCTCCGCCTTTGACATCAATGGCAAAGGGCTCATACTTGGAATGTTGACACATCAAAATCATACCAGCTAGTCCCCCTGAGTAGCAGCTCCCCATCACCAATCCGGATCACAAGATATGACTATGATATCCACCAGACTGATGCACATCAGTGCATCCTAGTTCATCACCGAAGGGGCAATAACCCCTAACTTCTCCCGGAGATACTCAAAAGATTCCTTTGGAAGAGGTTTAGTAAAGATATCTGCAATCTGATCCTTTGAGGGCACAAACTCCAATCTGACTTCACCCTTGTTCACTTGCTCTCTCAGAAAGTGAAATTTGATAGATATATGCTTAGTCTTAGAATGCAACACTAGATTCCTAGAAATATTTATTACACTTGAATTATCATAGAAAATTGTGATAGGCTCCTCATACTCTACTTTAATATCTCTTAGTATTTGCTTCATCCATAAAACTTGAGTGCAACTACCTGTTGCTGCAATGTATTTTGCTTCGGTTGTTTACAGAGATATTGCTTCTTGTTTCTTGCTTAGCTAAGAAACCAAACTCTTTCCCAAAAAGAATGCTCCACCACTGGTACTCTTCCAGTCATCCAGATCTCTTGCCCAATCTGCATCTGTATATGCATGAAGAGAAAAATCATGATGGTGCAGGGCACCTAGGAGCACCTTGGTTCCTAAAGTCACTTTGTTTGCATTTTTTTGAAAGGTTGTGATTTTTGGTTAATGTGTTTTGTAATAAGGCTTTTCATAGCCATGTTGGAAGGTCTATTCTTGTGTGGTCAAGAGGTCTGGGGTAACTTTATAAACCTCATATCCTTCTTAGTCCACTTGGACCTAGTTGTGCCACTTAGGCCTAGAAGGTCTAATATTGATTTTTTGAGTTTGTTTGAG
This sequence comes from Cunninghamia lanceolata, assembly GCA_027924645.1. Classification (NCBI taxonomy): domain Eukaryota; kingdom Viridiplantae; phylum Streptophyta; class Pinopsida; order Cupressales; family Cupressaceae; genus Cunninghamia; species Cunninghamia lanceolata. Next base: position 20,750,700 of record BSBN01000111.1, on the reverse strand, counting down.
TTGTCTTAGTGTTTTAGCATGGTCTAAGGAGTGTGATGGCGGTTTGATTCCATTTGATAAGCAAACCTAATTGCCATCCTCTTGAAAATGCAAAAACTCCATAGTGTAACAAGTTGCCAATGTTGCCAATGACACATTGGCCAGTTCAAAACTTAGTTTGGGCGGTTGAATCTACTTTTGGAAGTTAGAAACTGACTTGGATAGGTGAAAAACAATTGTAATTCACTCCTGTACGGTAGAGGAGGTTTGGTATGGAGTTTTGGGGCTTTGAAACTACAGAAAATAGAAAAATTTCCTTATTTTCTCGTTGTGTATGGACTGTATAGACTTTTCATGTGTGCAAATGACATTTTTCTGAAAGCTCTTAGAGTCAGGGTTCCAATGCAACTAGTTTGAGGTCTTGAAGTGGTCAGGATCAAAAGTTATAGATTTTTCTTTCAAAATAGGTCTAGAAACCCTGTTTTCTAGGGCAGCCATAGAAATCCGGCCCTATAATGCATTCCCACTATTGAAAATTTGCAAAAACTGGTGAAATGTAGGCTAGGGGTATGTATTATAAGATTCCAAAAGATTTTTGTTGGAAAATGCAGTCTTCTATTTTTAAGGTGATGCCCTAGGTCAAGTATTTCATTGTATTTGGCCAATTTCATGCTATTTGAGGTTGTAGATGATAGAATCCTGTTAGGGTGAGCAAATAAATGATGGATTTGTGTTGTAGGGACATGGTAGAAGCATTCCAAATTCCTGCCCCTGACCTATGCACCCAATTTTGAGCACTTGCTTTGTAACCTAGCCTAAATTGATCAATTAGGCCTAGAAGACCAAATGAGTGTTCTGGATTGCTGGAGTAGAGTTGGAATAGGAGACTTGGGAGTTTGATAGGGTTCCATAGAGTGTATCTAAAACCATCATTTGCTTGCCTGGTCATATGGGATTTTGTCAAGTTTTGTTGAGAAAACCTAGTTTGGAGGGCTAGTAGCCTTACTAGTCAAGGTATAGGTTGAAGAGTTTTGGGAAGTTGGAGATCAAACCAACTGCATAGAAGGTGTTTGTTGATCTGTCTTAAGGTATTGGAGAAGCCTTAGGGGTTGGACAATAGTCTGGACATCAAATCCTTCATATGCCTTGTATGTGCCTTTGGTTGGTTGGTTGGTTGAAGGCTAGTTGAAGTGGGTGAGTGGGCAAAGGACAATAGAGTAAACCTTTGTGTGTTGCTTCCCTTGTGCCATTCTACATCACATGATCTCTAGGATACCATAGACCATACTCAACTGTTCCTTTTAAGTACCTAAAAATTCTTTTGATTGCCATGACATGAGATTCTCTGGGATCAACCTAGAATCTCGCCACAAGGCCAATAGCCTGCATTATATCTGGTCTAGTCTGAGTAAGATACAATAATCCTCCAATCATTGATTTGTACTTGATCTGATCTATCTTAGGAGAGTCATCATCTTTGCTCAACTTACATCCGATTGCCATGGGAGTGTTCATTGGCTTTGAATCTTCCATTCCAAATTTCCTCAATAATTCTTTCACATATTTGGTCTGAGAGATAAAGATTCCTTTCTTTGTCTGAGTGATTTGCAGACCCAAGAAGAAATTCATTGCACCGAGCATTGACATCTCAAACTCACTTTTCATTTGATTTGCAAAGGTTTTTACACATACTGTCTCTTCCTCCAAAGATGATATCATCAACAAATACTTCAACAATCAAGATGTTTTCATGATCAATTTTGAAATATATGTTACTATCAGTAGTACCTTTGTTGAAACCAATCTTCAAAAGATGTTTGTCCAGCCTTTCATACCATGCTCTTGGAGCTTGCTTTAGACCATATAGTGCCTTCTTTAATTTGCAGACCATATCACCATGCTCAGATAACTGAAATCCATTCAGTTGTTCAATGTACACCTCTTCTTCTAAGTCACCATTCAGGAAGGCAGATTTGACATCCATCTGATATACTTTAAAATATTTGAAGGCAGCAAATGCAAGAAATAGTCTGACTACTTCAATTCTTGCCACCGAAGCAAAGGTTTCCTCAAAATCAATCCCTTCTATTTGAGAGTAGCCTTTGCAGACTAATCTAGCTTTATTTCTGATTACTTCACCAACTTCATTTAGTTTGTTCCAAAAGACCCATTTGGTTCCTATCACATTCTTGTTTCTATGTCTAGAAACAAGATCCCAAGTGTGATTTTTCTCAATTTGCATCAACTCTTCCTCCATTGCTTTGGTTCAATTTTCATCATTGCACCTGCTTCATTTATTGTCTTAGTTTCAATCTTTGAAATCAGACAACATTCATCTAAATTTTGAGCAATTTTCCTTCTAGTTTGTACACATTTAATTTTGTCACCTATGATCTGATCTTCAGAGTGGTTCAGTCTTACATACCTTGGAATTTTGGGAGTTTCTTGCACTTCTGTTTCTTGATCAGGCTCATTTAGACCTATCTCTTCTTCCTGATTTACTAGATCAGTCTGAATTTGACTTTTAGAAGAGGATTGAACTCCTTGAACCAGAGAACCATTCTAATCATCTTCATCATATTCATAAAACCTTGAGGGCTTCTCAATTCCTTCATCAACCTTCACATTTGTACTTTCTATCATCTTTCTTAGTCTCTTATTGTAACACCAGTATGCTTTGCTTTGAGTGGAGTAACCCAAGAAAATTCCTTCATCACTTCTAGCATCAGACTTTCCTAGATCTTCATCTCTTTTAATGTAACATTTTCTACCAAATACTCTGAAATATCTCACAGTAGGAGTGATGCCAAACCAAAGTTCATAAGGAGTCTTATCGGTATTGCTTCTGATTTGAACTCGATTGAGAGTATAGACTGCAGTGCTAACAACTTCTCTCCAAAACATCTGGGGAACATTTGCTTCCATCATCATTGTCCTGGATGCTTCCTGGATGGTTTGGTTCTTTCTCTCTACTACTCCATTATGCTATGGAGTCCTAGGAGCAGATAATTGTCTCTTTATACCATGCTTCTCACAAAAATCTATGAATTCACCAAATGTGAATTCACCACCTCTATCAGACCTTAGACATTTCAGTTTTAATCCGGTTTGATTCTATACCATAGCCTTGAAGATTTTGAACTTCTCAAAAGCTTCTGATTTCTCTTTCAGAAAGGTAACCCACATCATCTGGGAATGGTCATCAATCAATAACATGAAATATCTATCACCTTGCATACTCTTGATTCTTGTTGGACCACATAGATCAGTATGAACTAATTCCAATAATCCGGTAGAGGACTGATCTTTGCTTTTGAATGAGACTCTGCTCTATTTACCCAGCTAACATTCTTTGCACAAACTATTTGTAGGTTTTACCAATTTTGGAAGATCTCTTACAGCCTGAGTATTGCTTATCTTGATGATGTTATCAAAATTTACATGACACATCCCTCTATGCCATAACCAACTCTGATCAACTTGAACAAACAGACAACTTTTATTAGTACCAACTAGATGGAAGATATTACCTTTTGTTTGAGTACCAGATGCAATCTCAGTTTTGGAGCTTTCAAAGATCCTGCATCTTCCATTCTTGAACCGAAGATCATAACCTTTGTCCACCAACTGTCCAACACTGAGAAGATTGTGCTTCAATCCTTTAACATATAGTACATTACCGGTTTTCTTCTTTCCATCAAAAGAAATAGTTCCCCTACCTCTGATTCTACCAGTAGAATTATCACCAAACTTTACCATTCCTCCTTCATACCTTTCCAAATCTAAGAACTTGTTCTTGTCACCTGTCATATGGTGAGAGCGTCCACTGTCAATAACCCAATCATCAATTTGTTCAACTTGGGCAGCCAAAGCTCTTTCTACAGCCTTATGATTGACAGATTCAGAGGCTATTGGATCTTCTTCCTTGATGGCAATAAACACCCATTCATTTCTGGATTTGTTTCCTATCTTTGATTCATCATCGATTACTCCTTCATTATCATCTTCTTCATGAACATAATAACAATTCTTTTGGAACCTTTGTCTATTGGAATTTGACCTTGTAGATCTTTCCAGACATCTTGAGAGAAAATGACCAATCTTATTGCAGTTGAAGCACTTAAAGGGTAATTTTCCTTCATACTTACTGGATCCTCTTGGCAGTCTCTTTGCAATGAGGGCTTCAAGTTGAGTTGTTTCTACTTCTTCCACTTCCATGTCTCTTCTTACTTGATCATACCATGACAACTTCCTTGAAGAGTTTTTTCCTAGATCAAATCTTTGTTTACCTTTCACAGAGGCACTAGCTTTGAATGCAGATTCAGTCTTGGGGGTATCATCTCCAAACTCAGTCATTTCAAATGCAACCAATTTGCCAGCCAGTTGGTCTCTTGTGATAGTTGTATGGCCTCTGAATTCATCAATGACAGCAACCTTGATTTTGTAGGCAGCAGGAAGGGATCTGAGAACTTTGCTAACAATCTCATTTTCATCCAAGACTCCACCAACATTCCTAATTCCACACACCAGCTCATTTACTCTAGGCATAAAGGTAGTAATATTTTCATCATTTCTCATCTTCAGTCTTTCAAATTTCCCTTTTAGTCTCTGCAACCTTGCACACTTAACATACTTATCTCCTTCATGTAGAAGTTCTAGTTTAATCCAGATCTCATAGGCAGTTGGTAGGTCAATAACATTTGAGATCTTTGAGTCAGTTAAAGTGCTTAGAAGAGCCTCTTTGGTCTGCAGATTATTTTCAGCATCTGTGATTTCATTTAGAGTTGTTGGACCACCCTGTGGAGGTACATATGCTTTTGTGACCATGGACAAGTACGCCTTTCCCATACACTCCAAGTGACATTTCATGCGACCTTTCCAAAGAGAGAAGTTGGTTCCATGAAACTTCAGACTATCCTTCTTGTATGATGACATCCTAGATCTCCTCAAGCAGTTAAGCTCCTTTTAGAGGACTTAGCTCTGATACTAATTGTTGGATTCAGGACAGACAACTGAGAGGGGGGGTGATTCAGTTATCCAAAACTTGCTTCTAATTCAAACACTTAAATCCTCTTTGTTATTTAATAGCATATCAATTAATCACTCATGAAAGCATAAAGCATAAACACCAGAGCAGATACACATCAACACATGAGACGCCAAGATTTTGACGTGAAAAACCTGGTCAAGGGAAAAGCCATGGGGTGATTAACCCAAGGATTATTCTCTGTTAGAAGAATAAGAAAAATAGATGGCACATGCCAATTAGGGCTCACTGCCCGAGCACACTTCTCACAAGAGGCACACTGCCTACAAGAGACACACTGTCTACAAAGTAACAAGTATCACAACCTTGAACTGGAGATTGACATCTTTACCATGCCTGGATCAGTTCCATTTAAGCCCAAAAACTCCTGCTCTACCTTTCTCTCTTCTTCTTCATTATTCCATTCTCATCACCACAATGCACACTTCAAAATGAATTCACAATCCCTTATTTATACAAGGCATCGACTCAGGAACAATCATCTAAGTCGGCAAACACTTACAAGATCATTCACAAGATGTGTAATACATCCGGTCAGCCAGTCTCAAGAAGAATGCCAATATCCGTGGTTATTCTTCAAATGCAAACTCTAACTTCAAAGTGGACCACCAACATTAACTGGACATGATCCAATGATCATCATAACCTCTCATGAATCATCAAACACATCCACACTTCATCATTCTACTGGAATTCTTCTCTCCTTCATCCGGAGCTACAAGAACACAGTCTGTCATCACTATCATAATGCAAAAGGTGCTTCTAGACCTCCAAACTATGAACAAATCTAGTTGTCACTTTACACGGACTTCTTCAACACTCCCTCCAATCCATAGAATGAGATAATGCAATTCCAGAGCTCACCGGACCAATCTATGACACTCTGTCACCACTGAACATCTGTTGGAACCGGTTCTACTAGAGCAGTCATAACTTCTTCAGATCATTATGCGGACCTCTGAAAACTTGCCTAGATCATCTCAAGACTCATATCTACAAACTCTTTAAACCGCATCCTCTGATCTTCATCTTATATTGGACTTTTACATTAATGTCATCATTGTTCTTCACTGTTCCTGATTGAGACTAATTTCCTCAATATCCTCAGCACACAGCTCATCCAATCCTTCTCATTAATGCAATATGAGTATGTTGACATCAATGACAACACTGGTTATCCTCATACTTGTAACAATCTCCCCCTTTGTCATTGATGGCAACATATGATGTGAAAAACCATTAAGACAAGAACTTCTCCTTTCTGTCACAGCTCCCCCTATCAGCAACAACTCTTCACATGTCTTCTCTTTATTTACTACTCCCCTTTGATCATCAACCACTTGTTTTTCACATGTCTTCTCTCCCCCTTTGACATCATTGGCAAAGGGCTCATACTTGGAATGTTGACACATCAGAATCATACCAGCTGCTCCCCTTGAGTAGTAGCTCCCCATCACCAATCTGGATCACAAGATATGACTATGATATCCACCGGACTGATGCACATCAGTGCATCCTAGTTCATCACCAGAGGGGTAATAACCCCTAACTTCTCCCGGAGATACTCAAACGATTCCTTTGGAAGAGGTTTAGTAAAGATATCTGCAATCTAATCCTTTGAGGGCATAAACTCCAATTTGACTTCACCCTTGTTCTTGAAAGTGTACTCTCATGGGTTGAGTAAAGAAAGGAATTAATAAACTGTATTTACGTAAACTATTATGTTATTAACTTAGACATGAAATCTTAGATCGAACCTTTGAAATCATTGAGCATAATTACTATTTGGATATCTATGTAAACGCCATCTTATATATTACTGGCACCTATTCTATTTAAAATTGAATTTTTTTTTGTTGATTGTGCATGAAAACAGATTGTTGAAGTGGAGTTGACATACATCATTATTGATTTTATTGCTTGAATTGTATTTTTGTTGATTGTGCCATGGGAAAGGGATTAGAATGGTTTAGGCAAATGTGGGATATTATCTATTATATTATTTATTATGTGTGATAGGGGTGGCTTTTAGGCTAGGATGTCAAATGTGGATTATCAGAGATGGCTTTTCCTCTTTTCAGGAATTGAACAAGTAACTATTTTTCTAAGGCTTAGATCTAAGTGAGCAGTCATTGAAAAAGATGAATATTTTGTCTAGCAAAAATTTATTGATATATATCTTTGCCACATCCTATAGTGAGACAATCTACATTTTTATTATTTAGAATTGCACATTAGACTTTAGGTTGCATTGGGTGTTCCCTCTTGCCAATTGTTTCCAGGTAGCTAGACATTTCATGTAGGGTTGGGTTTCCTTTGTGTCATGAAGGGATTTGGGGAAGTGTAGTTGCATCATGGTTGGGTGGAAAAGTTCCTCAGCCATGTTCTTGTCTCTCAGCTCGCAGGAAGACCATTTAGGTTCGTGGCGACTAGAGAGTTTGTTTGATTTATTATACTTGTACATATTTATTGTAACTTGTGAATAGATGAATTATGGCATGAAAGCCAATTGGACTTTGTATATTCTTTTATAGTGCTATCATTTGGATTGAGCACGTAATTATTTAAGATTTATTGACTTTTATTGATTCATATTTATGAGATTTATCTTTTACTTGAGATGTGGTAATTAAGTGGATTATTTACTTCGTGTAACTTTTGTGATGGAATGAGTACTTTACACAACTTAAGAAAACCTCTTATGAAGACAAGCTAGACAAGTTGATGGGGGAAATGAAAGATTTGTTATGTCAAGTTGCATGAAATGAGAATGGTTTGCATTCTAACAATGTATTTACTCACTTTAATGAAGGGCAAAGGTTACATAATAAGGCTTACAATACTAATTGGTCCAAGAGACTAGGATAAAATGATAAATAGGTTGTTCCAAGGCAAGGAAATCCAAGGCACTGAGACAAGGATACACATGATCCTTTAAGGAAAGATAATGTCAATGTGAAATATGATTTATTATGGTGTGAAGCATTCTTCTTACTTCATGATGTATTAAATAGTGTTGTTGCAGCTAGGCAACTAAAGGAGAAAGAGTTCCCCATTGAGGAGGGAACCCTTGACTATTACGGAGATGCTGATGTAGATCAATTTGATGAATATGAAGAAGATGAATTCTTCCAATATGATTATAATGACCATCATGTTCAATATGAACTAAACCAACCCATGACTTCCAACATCTCAAAGAACTCATGCAACATATATACAAAAAAGAAAGGCCTTCAAATGAAGACATTAAGGTACTTATTGATACGACATTCATGCAAGTTTAAAGTAAATACGAACTTAGAGGTAGGCAAGTAAATACCTAGAGTGATAATTAGAAGTAGCAACACCAATTGTGTCAAAGAGATATGCTAATAAAGGAAAACAAAAAATGGACATTAATTTTAGAAGAGATGAAACTACAGATAAAAGTGTGAGTAAGACTGTAGAAAGGTCAACACAAAAGAAAAGATCATCTATACTTGATGTCCATGTGTAGAAGAAATATGTTCCAAAGAATAAAATGTAAGTGTACCAATAGACAAGGTTGAAAATCCAAAGTTGATAGAAGCTAGCAACAAGCCAAATCAAGCAAAGAAAAGTTCTCAAGGATAATTTACAACCAAGACAAGTGGAAATAACAAGGTTGTTTAGGTAATGTATTTTATTCTTGAAACTCATGTAACAATTGTGCCCTTGTCCACCCCTCTATTTGATTATGTCCCCATTGACATGTATCTTACCTTAGGTTGAATGAAATTCCTAGTACTAGTTCAGGAGATGCTTAGAATATTGTAGCATAAAGATAGGGTCCTACGACATGTCAATGCTCCAACCATACTTGGGCACCATACAAATCCTTTAGATGATCCTATGGATGATATGACTATACATCTATAGATTCCCAATGAATACCTGAGGTCTACCTGGGTATAATGTTCATAAGTAATCAAACCTGTTAGGATTAAGGTGCCATCAAGTTTGTAAATCCTATGTAATTGATTACTCCTAATATTGTTTGTAAATCACCCATAAGGGATTAAAGGTTTCACCAGCAGCGATCTTGTTTCAACCGTATGTTTATATTCAATACATGACTCTCATTCATCCGTGACGGGGGATTGTAGGGGGGTTTCCCCCCTACAAGGGGTCCAGGGGGATTCGGGGGCTACACACCCTGATGGGGGTTCGGGGGTAGTGCCCCCGAAACCTCATTTTATTTATATTTTATCATTGTGAATCTGGACCGTTCATCATTAGGTCACAGATTTGACGATCGATATTTTGTCGGTTATCTTTCCCTAGAAGGCAACCCCTTTTATAAGGATATTTGTACTACATTTTTGTCGGATTAGAGAGTAACAGGCGGTGCTGGATTGAAGACTGAAGGAGAGAGGAAGTGCATGTATTGTAATCTCATATTTGAAGATAATACAACTTGGAGCCTCTTTTCTTGGTGGAACTTTTTACTCGAAAGGGTTTTCTCCATGTTACATATTGTGTTATGTGTTCAGTTCTTAGTACATGTTATTTCTGTGTAATGGATTTTGATTTCTGTTGTAATCTCCATTGATTCTACATTGTTTAGAGGATAATAAAGTTTGAATCATATTTCCATTGTGTGGTTTGCACCTTCATTTATAACAAAGCCATGGTTGATCCATTTTACACCTCATTGCTGATAAAGGGATGGTTGGTGCACAACTACATGCTAGATTCTGGTGCATCAAGTAATGTGATGGCATTAGAATTCATGAACTTGCTAGGATTTAAAGTTTCTAAGTCTTATGGAAAGTGCTATGCAATGGATTCCAGAGAGGTAAAAGTTATTGGAGTTATCAATAGTGTAGAGGTGCAACTTGTTACATATCTTGGTAAATGTTTTATGATGGACATTATCATTGTTGATTGTCTAGCCAAATGGGGTACATTATCGTCAAGAAAATGGGAAGCTTCAATAGGTGGTAGCATACAAATGGACCTATCCAATGCCACAATACCAGTCAATAGAAAAGAGGTCCAATTGCACAGGGACAAGAAAATGTTTCATATTATGGAAGACCTAGAGAAAGCAAAAGATGAGATGCACTATGCAGAAGGTGATCCTGACAACATAATTGGGTATTTTGATAATGATATTAATAGCCATGTTTACCTTGCTTCATGCCTAAAACCTTCTTTCCTTGGAGGCAATGATATATGGAAAAGGTATTTTGATGGTGCATGTTCAAAATAAGGTAATGGTGTATGTATTATTTTGATATCCCTAGATGACATACCCTACAAGTTCACCTTCAAGTTGAATTTTGAATGCACTAATAATGTAGTAGAATATGAAGCTTTACTACTTGGTTTGAATGTTGCTTCCAAGTATGGAATTATATTTTTGAGTGTGCATGGTGATTCTGAGTTGGTAGTATCTCAAGTTAGAAGCTCATATACAACCAAAGAGAAAAGATTGAAAATGTATAGGAATGTTGTGTGGGATGCTATTAAAATGTTTCATGCCTTTGATATCAAGTGGTTAGTGTTGATGGTATTTTTAGCACACAACAATGCAGGTGAAATATAGGTATCTCACCTCTCTTGAAAAAGGTATCCCAAAGATAGGACTGCCCCAAAGATAATACAACTAGGTCTTAGCTTGTGTGGAATATCTCAATGGGATGTACTAACTGTGCCAACAAGGGGTCTTACATTTGATAGGGTTTATAAGATATGAAAATAGTATGTATACAAAAACCCTATGATTCTTTCAGCAGATTTGTAATGTAGATGCTTCTTATAACCTAAATCTATCAAACTTTATGTAAATAAATACAAAAGGAAAGGGAGAGAAAGAAGGGATAAGAGATCCTATAGACAATTGCAGAAATGATCAACACACAGATAGACAGATTCCTAATAATAAATAGATCTTTGCTTAACCAGGCAGCCCACAATGCCACAGAGATTGTGCAATCTTCTAAGGAAATGCAATGATTTTCAAATTTTAGAGTGTTTATCAAACATCCAATTCTTGGCACAACTCAATGAATTCACACAATCAAACTCAACTCATAAAATATGCCCAGGCTAACCATGCACAATGACATACAATCAGCAAGCCATTAATGGTATGGACAAGGAATCCATCAAATATTTGAATAATTAATCACAAGTGCAACTGAATATCAACTAATTTTAGATTGACATGAACCATGAAATTCAAAATAAGACAACACAGAAACACAAATTCCCAGCAACCTGCAAAACTTGCTTTGTATTGACTGAATTTTGGCAAAGTCTCAGCAATTCATCATCAAATCCTAATTCCAATGACAAGAAAATGATGGCCTTTTATAGACAAGGCACCATACCAAGTTTTTGAATGGACGGTGGAGATTAACTCAACAACAATGGTCCAGATTACATGGCATTTAATGAGATACATCAATTTGTTGCATTTTTGGATTTGCATTTGTCCTTTAGGAAAAAGACAAAATACATATTGCAAATACATTGAATCTAGACAAAATGGATACCCATTTGGATATACATGCCAAAGAACCACTTTCCAAGGTGAAAGGAAGTTAAAATGAAGTCATATGTCATGTGAAAACTTGAACTAATGTGGACTGGTGGGATTGCTTATGCTGATTGGATCATCTTGTTGCTTTCCACCTTTGAGTCATCTAATAGGACAAAAGATGTATCCAATTTGATGCATGTTGGATCAATTCTTGATGACTTGGATTGCTAGAACATGTGTAGGCAGCTGTGAACATGTCCTGGTCATTAGATTGGATCTGCAAGAACACTAGTGGAGTGGATCTGATCTCTTATGTCTTCAAGCTCCTGGGATCATCTTCATCATCTTGGACATCATATCAACTTTCTCTTGTACGTGCAACAATGATTTGACTAATAGATATGATGATTCTGCATAACTAGGTCAGCACAACATCTCTAGGTGTTCATCCTTCCAAGACGGCTCCAGTTGGCTCCTTTGTCCTCTTAGACCTGCAATTGACAAGGTCAAGTATCAATTTCATCTTAAACAATCATTTTCCATCAATTTGGATCAAAACATGTCAATTTACAGTCATAGATCAGTTAAGAACAACTCACTGTCAATATTGCTTCCTTATAGACCCCTTCATAAATCCAGTGATTTTTGCATGATTTTCTACATTTTTCACCATTTTCAAATACCCATTTGGCCAATATGATGATCTAGTAGGTTTTTGCAGCCATTAGGATCCATTTGGGGACTTTTATTTCATGTTTTTATAGACTTTTTTGCAAAAAAAAAGCGAGATTTTTGGGGGTACTAACTTTTCATGTGTAGTAGCATTAATTGTTGTAAAACATGCCCAAAATCTACACAAACTTGGTAAAAATGTTCATCATGATGTGCAAACTAGTTGTGCAATCCAAATCCATCAAGAAAATCCAATTTGCACCTTGAAAAACTCAATTTTTAGGCCAAAATGTCAAAAAACATTGATTTTGAGTCTCACTGACCTAGCACAGATTTTGGGTGTCACGGACTAAAAGTCAGTGAGGGCACTTTTTAGCACAGGTTGGAGAGGTTCATTTTTAGCGCAATAGGCTTTTACACTACTTTTGGGTGCCATCGACTTGCGTGGATTTTGGGTGCTACCGACCAAAAGTTAGTTAGGATCAAATTTAGCACAAGTTAGTCAGAGGTGAATTCAAAGCATGTCAGTCGGAGCCTGTTTTAGAACAAACTTTGTTTGGTACCACTGGTGAAGTCTTTGATGCTTGCCAACTTAGTGGTAATTTGGAAGGAAGTCAGTCAGGGATGATTTTCGTGCATAGTTCGGTAGGAGGCATTTTTAGCCCTAGATTTGGAAATGTCTAGGGTGACAGTATATTTGAAAATATATTTAAGTATATCCTATACTTTATATATTTTGAAATATACTATCAGGATGTTTGAGATAGGTTCTAGATCCATAGGATTTAATATGCAGATTCTAGATTTTTGAGGTTCCACCAGATTTTAGACTTAGCCAAATTAGGGCTTCAGGACCATTCGTTAGAATGAAAGTATATGAATGCCTTAGTGAAATATTACAGAATTTGACATGATTTTGCAACTCTTAGACCTAGAAACTAGGAATTTCAACATGACACATCCTATAGAAGTAGTTTCAAGGATAATATCCAGTGACATAAGATTTTTGAGCAAAATGCAGTAACACCCTGCTTCAACTCAAAAGGCAACAAAGGTCTATTTCTAAAGCACAAACCCAATCAAGACACCTCCAAATTAATCATGAAAGACATCAAAAGACTTCAAATGTACCAGATACTCAAGTTTAGAGCAAATCTTGCATTCTAAGCACATATTCATCCTCTCATCATCATAAGTAACAAAGGTTGAGACTTCAAGCCAAAGCAAAAGAGGGGGTCTCCATTTGGAAAAATGGGGCATGTGTACGAGGCACAACAAATGGTGACTCTATTGGGAAATGCTCTAGAGCATTTCAAAGATAAAATTTAGTTTCAAACCTAGAATCTCTATGTTTCCCACATGCCAAACAGGACAACATGATACCTTATCAAAGAAATAGAAATCAATAGTTGGGTACAACCATCCATATCCTGAAAACCTAAGTGTGTGCAATTGCATTAATTTCCATTCCTTAGCAACTAAGATCATCCAAGATTCATCGTATTAAGCTATGTAGTTTTGACATACATCTCATCCACCTTGGCATTGCCTCGCTACCAGTCAAGTGTCCATAGCCGTGACGAAGATGTCTTGTAAACCCACTAGCTTAATTAAGTTGCAATGTGTGCTAGATACAATTGGATTTTTTTGTTTTTACTTTATTGTTGGTAGAGTACAGTGTAGTACCACTTACCCTTCCAATTTTGTTGATAAAATCCACAATGGTGGTAGAGATGACGGTCTTTAGATTTTTCACTTGATACAGAATCACCCAGAATCCTTTAGCCACTTTAGGATCATTAAAAGTGTAAGAGATATATGGCTAGAAAATACTTCAAGTGCACCAACTAATGACTCATTTCCCATGAACAGACATCATACCATCCAAGTATAATCGAGGAACCCACAAGAAGGCCCAAGTAGAAAACTTCAGCTTCTCAAAGAAATATTCCAGATTATTTACCCAACAAAGGACCACCTATTGGTTTGCACAATTTTCTGCCACATTCAAGAAATGGAGAACCCCAGCAAAACAAGCGCAAGAAGGAAAAAGCAAAGCAAGAAAAGAAACTAACCTAAACAAAGAAAACTACTCTAACCAAAGCAAACAAAAACAACACCCAACAACTAACAACTAAGGAAAATAAAAAATAGAAAGCATAAACTAAACTAAAACAACAAACAACTAACTAAAACCTAACTAGAAACAAGCAAAACTATGTACAAAGACCTTGGACCACAAGTATTTACAATTCCCAGTGATTTATTTCTTAGGACATGCAGAAGTAACCAGGTGCAGGTCAGTGTCTTAATTCTGGCAAATTCATCTTTGTACTCTAAAAAGTGAGGTAGAGGCATGCTAGGTTCATGTTCAGGGTACCAATCATACGTAATTAGTAGTTGGGGTAGTTCATTAGGGCCATGATCAATCCAAATGCAAGTTGTCTTACCTAAATTATCATAATCAAATTGATAATTAGAACTACTGAAACTGAGTGGAAGGGGAAAAGATACAACCTGATTTGTAGTACCATTAGTTCCGCATGTAAGTTCATCACCTTGTTGCATTGTACTGAATACCTTCTCATCTTCAGGGGATCTCATCTCGTTGTGGATCATGTCTTGTGCATCAAATACTTCTGGATTACTGAATGCTGCATCAACCTCCCAAGAAAATAGAAAGTCTAGCTAGCTCTCCTCAGAATGTGGATCATGTGGATGGACTTTGCATGAAGTAGCTAAAGAAAAGTCTGACATGTGTGGTGAATTCCCATGCAACAGCATATCCTTGCTCATTCTTGATACCAACTCGATTATGTGATCAAGTGACTGGCATGAAAAGGCTTCCAAGCCATCACTTTGCATGACAGTTTGATTTTTATTCTCAGATTGCATACTTGTACTTCCATTTGGCATTATTGGGTCAGCATCAAACATGTGGAGATCTTCTATGCAAGTGTAAACAGGATCAACAATTGGAACATATGACATACTTGAATTAACTTCATCAACATCAGTCATGTGTCCTGAAAAAACTTTCTTTACATTGTTTGACAACCTTTGTGTTTCAATTAAGGGCTAGCATCGGGTTGGCAATTCATTGTCTACAGTAAAAACATAGTCTCTTTCTTCTTCTATATCAACCAACAACCCTTTGTTTGGATTGGATATCCATTTTCTGCATCAGCAACAAGGTCCTCGTCTTCTTGCATGATTTGATCCTTGATGTCAATGTTGCCTTGAAGTGATGCATTTTCCTGATTTTCTCCATTTGAATTAGTTGAAAACTCTGTGGGAGTAACTGCAGTGATATGATATGACTGATCATGGTAATGCACTACATTGATATACTCAAAAGCTTGATCATTTTGCACTAGACAATCTGATGGTTGCTCTTCCTACAAGGCTATCCATGATTGTTCTTCATCTAAGGGACTAATTTCTTCTTGTTCTAGCACACATTGGATCTGATCTAATTGTTATTCAAACTCAAAATTATCAACCACCTGACATGAACTGCTATTCTCCACCCCTACAGTAGAAAACTCAGGTTTAAAACTTGACACTTGTGAAGTATCTGATTACTTATCTGCATCCTTGACATGACTATTCATGAGTTCTAATTCATCATTTATCTTATCAACATCCTTAATAGCAGAAATCTGATCTTGTAAATTGCTCTGTTTGTTGTCCTGTAACTGAAAACTATGCTTCAACCATGCTGGGACTATATTATCAAAGTCTAGTGAATGAAAACTAGGTTTTAACCAGTCAGGGACCATATACTCCTTAGTTGGGTGACCTGCAGACCACATGCATTGTCTTCCATCATCATCTAGACATGTATTTTGATGAGAAACTTGAGGGACTTCAATTTTTTCAATGTGTAGGCTCCTTTTTTGAAATGGATTTGGAGCTTCTGCAGTGTCAACTACTTGTATGCTCTCAACTAGGACATGATTGTAGTAATGTGTATCCGTCTGTACTGCAGTTTCTCCATGCATTGTCTTTCTCTGAATATGTCTATCATGCATATATCCCACTTCAAGCTTGTATATCTCAAAGATAGGGAGTAGGCCTTTCAAATGTAGATCTAACCTTTGGAGGAAGGTTAAACAATTAATCTTGTCGTGTGACTCTCCAGGATGTACAATGCAGACCTAAGGTGAACTAAAATCAAGCAAGGTAAATGGAGGATACTTCACTCTGATTTGCCTATCTAGCACTTCTTTGAAAAGTGGAATATCCACTTGGAAGTTCTCTTCATGATATGATTGCTGAGATGGTCCTCTGAAAAATGAAGGGATTTCATGACTGAAACCCTTGTGTGTATCCATTAGAACTGAATCTCCTGAATTTTAATTCATTTCAACATGTGCAATAAACCAACAAAACTCAAAGGCTTGCATCAAAATCTCAATCCATCCCTCCTTCTAGCACCAATTTTGTTGATGGTGTTTTTAGCACACAACAACACAAGTGAAATATAAGTATTTCACCTCTCTTGAAAAAGGTATCCCATCCAAGATAGGACCTCCCTAAGGATAATATAGCTAGGTCTTAGCTTACGTGGAATATCTTAGTGGGATGTACTAGTTGTTCCAACAAGGGGTCTTACATTTGATAGGGTTTATAAGATATGAAAGAAGTATGTATGCAGAAACCCTATGATTCTTTCAGCAAATTTGTAATGTAGATGCTACTTATAACCTAAATCTATCAAACTTTATGTAAAGAAATATAAAAGGAAAGGGAGAGAGAGAGAAGGGATAAGAGATCCTATAGACAATTGTAGAAATGATCAACACACAGATAGACAGATTCCCAATAATAAATAGATCTCTACTTAACTAGGTAGCCCACAATGCCACAAAGATTGTGCAATCTTCTAAGGAAATGCAATGATTTTCAAATTATAGAGGGTTCATCAAACACCCAATTCTTTGCACAACTCAATGAATTCACACAATCAAACTCAACTCATAAAATATGCCTAGACTAACCATGCACAATGACATACAATCAACAAGCCATTAATGGTATGGACAATGAGTCCATCAAATATTTGAATAATTAATCACAAGTGCATCTAAATATCAACTAATTTTAGATTGACATGAACCATGAAATCCAAAATAAGACAACATAGAAACACAAATTCTGAGCAACCTGCAAAACTTGCTTTGTATTGACTAAATTTTGGCAGAGTCTCAGCAATTCATTATCAAATCCTACTTCCAATGAGAAGAAAATGATGGCCCTTTTATAGACAAGGCACTATACCAAGTTTTTGAATGGACGGTGGAGATTAACTCAACACCAATGGTTGAGATTACATGGCATTTAATGAGATACATCAGTTTGTTGCATTTTTAGATTTGCATTTATCCTTTAGGAAAAAGACAAAATACAACTTGCAAATACATTAAATCTGGACAAAATGGATACCCATTTGGATATACATGCCAAAAAGCCACTTTCCAAGGTGAAAGGAAGTCAAAATGAAGTCATATGTCATGTGAAAACTTGAGTTGATGTAGGCTGACAAGATTGCTTATGCTGATTGGATCATCTTGTTGCTTGCCACCTTTGAGTTGTCTAATAGGAGAAATGATTTCTCTAATGAGATGACTGGTAAAGGAGAGTATCTAGCACATCTTTGATGAAGACATATCCAATTGGATACTTGTTGGATCAATTCTTGATGACTTGGATTGTTTGAACATGTGTACGCAACTGTGAACATGTCCTAGTCATTAGATTGGATCTGCAAGAACAATAGTGGAGTGGACCTAATCTCTTGTGTCTTCAAGCTCCTGGGACTCATCTTCATCATCTTGGACATCATACCAACTTTCTCTTGGAGGTGCAGCAGTGATTTGACTAATAGAATGATGATTCTACATAACTGGGTCAGCATGACATCTTTAGGTGTTCATCCTTCCAAGACAGCTCTAGTTGGCTCCTTTGTTCTCTTAGACCTGTAATTGACAAGGCCAATCATCAATTTCATCTTAAACAATCATTTTCCATCAATTTGGATCAAAACATGTCTATTTGCAATCATGGATCAGTTAAGAACAACTCACTGTCAATATTGCTTCCTTATAGACCCCTTCATAAATCTAGTGATTTTTGCATGATTTTCTACGTTTTTCACCATTTTCAAGTACCTATTTGGCCAATATGATGGTTTGGGAGGTTTTTGCAGCCATTAGGATCCATTTGGGGACTTTTATTTCATGTTTTTATAGCTTTTGTTTGCCAAAAGCAAGATTTTTGGGGGTACTGACTTTTCATGTGCAATAGCATTAATTGTTGTAAAATGTGTCCAAAATCTACACAAACTTGGTAAAAATGTTCATCATGATGTGACAACTAGTTGTGCAATCCAAATCCGTCAAGAAAATCCAATTTGCACCTTGAAAAACTTAATTTTTAGGCCAAAATGTCAAAAAATGTTGATTTTGAGTCTCACTAACTTAGCGTGGATTTTGAGTGTCACAGAGTAAAAGTTGGTGAGGGCACTTTTTAGAGCAGGTTGGAGAGGTTCATTTTTAGCACAATAGGCTTTTGCACTACTTTTGGGTGCTAACGACTTGTGCATATTTTGGGTGCTACTGACCAAAAGTTGGTCAGGATCAAATCTAGCGCAAGTCAGTCAGAGGTGAATTCAGTGCAAGTCAGTCGGAGCCTGTTTTAGCACAAACTTTGCTTGGTACCACCGGTGGAGTTTTTGATGCCTGCTGACTTAGTGGTAGTTTGGAAGGAAGTCAGTCAGGGATGATTTTAGCACAGAAGTCACTAGGAGGTATTTTTAGCACCAAATTTGGAAATGTCCAGGGTGATAGTTTATTTCAAAATATATACTGTCAGGATGTTTGAGATAGGTTCCAGATCCATGGGATTTAATATGCAAATTCTAGATTTTTGAGGTTCCACCAGATTTTAGACTTAGCCATTTTTCAGGGTTTTCAGGATTTCAGACTTAGCCAAATCAGGGCTTCAGGACCATGCATCAGAATGAAAGTATATGAACCCCTTAGTGAAATCTTGCAGAATTTGATATGATTTTGCAACTCTAACACCTGGAAACTAGGAATTTCAACATGACACATCCTATAGAAGTAGTTTCAAGGATAATATCCAGTGATAGGATTTTTGAGCAAAATGCAGTAACACCCTGCTTCAGCTCAAAAGGCAACAAAGGTCTATTTCTAAAGCACAAACCCAATCAAGACACCTCCATATCAATCATGAAAGACATCAAAAGACATCAAACATACCAGATACTCAAGTTTAGAGCAAATCATGCATTCTAAGTAGATATTCATCCTCTCATCGTCATAAGTAACAAAGGTTGAGACTTCTGTTGGAAACAAGGTAGATAACTGAGAGGGGGGGTGAATCAGTTATCTTTAAAATTTCCTTAACTTTATTTTCTTTTGTTATCTTAATAATCAGTGCAACATTGAAGCATATGTGAACATAAAAGAAGAAATAAAATCAACACACATAACACAAGGATTTTTACATGGAAAAACCTATTAAGGGAAAAACCACAGGGTGACTAACCCAAGATTGTATTCTCTATTAAAAGAATAAAGGAGTACAATATGGTACTTGCCAATTAGGGCTCACTGCCTGAGCACACTGCTCACAAGAGGCACACTACCTACAAGAACTTACAAAAGGTAATTAGATGTTTGAACTGATGAAAAGCATCTACAAATGCAAGAGTTCAGTTCCGCTTAGGCACAATACACTGATTTGATGCACTTCATTCTTCCTCTATTTTGATACTGTTACTCTGTCACATATCGAACTTGATCTGCTACTTTCACACATGTCCCTTCTTTTCTTCACACTTATCACATTACTTATTTTCACACACACCTACATATTGGAATCCATCTGGTATATATATCTGCATCAAGGATTTCATCAACTTTTTAGTTGGCAACAAGAACACTCAAGATATTTACAAGTTACTGATCTGTCAGCTGAATCCATGCTTGATTTTTGATGTGTATCAAAAGCATAGGCATAGAAGTAATTAATCATGTCGACCAACAATGTATAATCTCCAAACTGCTTGAACAACACCTTTTACTCATCCAGATTGAAGTCTGATGCTCTACCGGTCAGTTCTTTCTCTGTCTACTCTGCCTGTCTGGAACCCAACACTTAGATGCTCATATCTTTTTCATGCTTTATCACCGGAGGCTAAATCTCTAGTATATGGTAGTCATGATACTCCTCTTGACTTATCCAAGTTTACAACTTGCTGAGTTACACTACCTGAGAGATCTAGACCTGATTGTTGGACCTTATTGCATACTCTGTTCTTGTTCACCAGACCAAAACATTCTTCAATCTGACTTTTGGTATAGGCATATTATGTACTACAGATGTGTGGGATAAACTTTGTTACCATCAATGACAACACTCATGAAGCCACACGGTGTCTCTTGCCAACAATCTCCCCCTTTGGCATTGATGGCAACAGTTAGTGAAAAATGGCTAAGTGTCGGAGTAAACTCCCCCTTGGCCGATGCTCTATCTT
The DNA here is from genome assembly GCA_027924645.1 of Cunninghamia lanceolata. Classification (NCBI taxonomy): domain Eukaryota; kingdom Viridiplantae; phylum Streptophyta; class Pinopsida; order Cupressales; family Cupressaceae; genus Cunninghamia; species Cunninghamia lanceolata. The sequence continues at coordinate 20,729,925 of BSBN01000111.1, read as the reverse complement.
TTGCATTGTTTTACCAGAGCTCACCCTTAGCTGGATTCCACATTTTTCACTACTCCTCACTCCCCCTTTGACATCAATGGCAAAGGGTGGAATCTGCATACGAAAATTTTGCAAAAATTAATCTATACATGGCTGCATAAGTATATATGCATGTTATACTTACATATACTTAAGTATATCTGCAAAAGTGGCCTTCAACTACACAAAATCTGTGGCCCAGCTCTGCTTCATCCTATCCAAAATGGAGATGTGACCACTCAACAATAATGCATATGCTTCTGCCCTTCTTAGATCTATCAGATCACTTGTCCGGGCTGTGGTCTAAGCATTTGTCAAGGCCTCATGCATTGCCTCTAACTTAGGGATAATTATCCCTCTGAGTTCACTCATCCTATTTATTATATTCTTCTTTTCTTTGTCAAACCTCTTTATTTCATTAATAATGACAATGGCCTGGCATTCTTGATTCATTAAAGATGTAGTGAGGGGATAAAATTCTGAGATAAACTTGACAATTTACCTTCTTGTTCTTTCACCTTCTTTTCAATATCCTTTGTCACTTTGGGCCAAGATATACAAAATTTGTACATGTCCTTACCATCTTTAAGAGCATTTTCAAGGCTCTTTATCCTAATGTCTAGGGTCCTCCTATTATTAGTAATCAGTCCTTGCACTTCAGTAAATCTTTTTCCTAAAAACTCCTTCTAGACCTTTGCTTCAGCCGATTTCTCTAAAGATTCAAAATGAGTGCTAACAAAATTTACCAGAGATTTCAAGTTACTAGATGGAGAGGCTGAAGGATCCTTTTGAAATGATGGCATGATCTTCTCCAGCATCCCAGATGCAATCTCTAACAGCTCACAATCTTCCATGTGAGATTTCAGAAGTTTTTCTTTTGCTTTGGCTTGAGCAAAAGATGTTATTTTCATTGTCTGGACCAGAGAGAGTCAAATTTTAGTGGTCCTTGAAATAGCTCCAGTTCATCTATTTCCATCATTTCTTTGTTCAAGAAATTCTTCATTGCCTCTACAGTGTCTCTTGCCGAAGATTGAGTCTTCTTTTCCTTTTGGATCTTAGAACTATCATAGGTCTTCTCTGCTTGTTCTTCTTCTTTTCCCTTGACCTCCTCTTCTTGACTCACTTTCTCCTCTTTTCTTCCTTCTCCTTTAGCTTCAGAATCTGGAATGTCAGCAGTGGGATCTGGAGGAAGGATGTCACCGGTGTTTATTGCTTCGTGAACTTCCTCTTCTGGAATAGATGAATCCAAGTCCTTAGATTTCTCTTCATCTAGCTCTTTTCATCCTTCTACATCTTTTTGTAAAGATTCTTCATTGGTTACATTTAATCCTTCAACATCCATGGTAGAAGGTTCTTGATTTGTTTCCTCTACAATAGGAAGATTGAATCTTTTGAAAGCATTCCGGAGGATGTCTTTTGTTTCTTTTTCTACTTGGTCAGTTTCCCCAAGCATAAGTTTATTCATTCTTGCTTTTCTCTGAAATTCATCCTTACAGTCCTTAAAGATCATGCTCATTTATTTTGGGGTGATAGAAGGGTAAAGCTGAATTGCTATCTATTCTTGGATCTCTAAGTCTTTTTCTTTTGCATTTTCTTTTCTCATTTCAAGTACTTCTTCTAGACTTTTAGGAATTAAGGATATAATTTCAATCAAAGATTTATTGTAAATATTTAGGTACCTGACAGTGCCTTCTTCTAAAATTCTCTTGTTAGTATCACTGTATTCATTATAGAACTCTATTACTGGCTACAGGTTCCCATCCATAGTGACTGCCTTGATGATATCATCAATGGAAAGAGTGGACTTTTCAACAAATTCTTCTGCCTCTTCTTCTTTGTTTTTACTAGTAGAGAATTCCCTAGATGTTTTCTTCTTCATTTTCTTAACTTCCTCATCAGATTCTATTTCTTCATTATCTTTGAGACTTGTGTATGACCTTGTGGCTTTTGTTTTCATTCTCTTTTCTCCTCTTTTGGATGTCTTGACTTCTAGTTTGGTGGTTCTTGAGCTTTTAGGTGCAGAGCTCTTAGAGGATCTAGTCTAGGAGGAGGCTTGTGCCGGAACCTCTCCTTTCTTTGCTTCTTGTTTTTCTTTCTCAGCCTTCTCCATTTTCTCTCTATTTGCATCTACTACCTCTTTTGATATGCCAAATCTTTTGGCAATTTCCTCAATTTCTCTTCTAACTTTCCTCTTTATCTCCAGTTGTCTTAGCTCAACATGTATTTTTACACTTAGTTCTTGAAAGGTTCCAAACCTTTCTGCCTCAGGGTCCTTGGGTTGGCTCAATAGGGGTTGAATATGTAGCTCCAAGATTTTCTCATCGACCTCGTATCCTATTGGCATTATCCACATTGTTCTGGGCTCAACTGCCTTCATTAGGCATTGATCAGTGTCAACCATGAAGCACACTATATCCTTGTATTTCTTAACTATGGATTGAGGTATCCTTTCTCTGGCTTGCATCATGCTTTGGAAGTTCTTAAAGTAACCCCAGAGAGCCATGCTTTGAGCTTTAGCATCACCAAGTCCATACATATAGTCTCTAATTTGGATTGCAACTGGTTTGTCATTTTGCCAAACCCAACCACTTGATCCAGGTAGCTCATTCATGTAATAGAGGAATAGACATAGTATTAAACAACCATACTTAAAGGAGTTATTCTTATCCTTCTTGATCTTCTGTAGATTTTCTAACAGTTGGTTTAAGAGAAGATTACATAGGTCATAATCTGCATTTTCCCTTAACATCTAATATGCTGTATATATTACAGTTCTAGACATAGAATTCTCCTTGCTACAATGATAGATCTTATAGCCAATTATCATTGAGGCAAATTTGACATCCGGATCTGTGATGTCATCTATGGTCATTGCTCTCTTGTCAAACTTAGATCTGGTGGCTTCAGTTACTGTCTGGTTCTTGATAGATTTTAGTGCAGGTAGCCCACCAGATGAATGCAGTCCAGTTACTAACCTGATATCATCTTTTGTTATCTTGAAGGGCCTCATTAGCCACATGAAGTTATCATGCATCTTTCTCAAGACATACCGAACCCAATCATCTTCTACAAAATAGGGGAAGTGAATGTAATGTCTGAAGTGTTTATCCCGGAGGGCCTTGTATTGAGGTTTGAGTTCAAAACTCTCATCTATTAGCTGTTTGTGGTAGAGGTCCATCAATTTAGAGTCTCTAAATTTCTCAATGTTGGCATGAATATAAACCCTAACATCTATTGATAACTGAGAGGGGGGGTGAATCAGTTATCTTAATTAATTTAACTTTCTGTTCTTCTTTAACAACTAGTGCAACATCAAAACAAATAAGCATTCATAATCATGAAAATAGAAACAAAGTCAAGATACATAACACAATGATTTTGACATGGAAAACCCTGTTAAGGGAAAAACCACGAGGTGACTAACCCAAGATTGTCTTCTCTATTAAAAGAATAAGATAGTACAAAATGGCACTTGCCAATTAGGGCTCACTGCCCGAGCACACTACTCACAAGAGGTTCATTGCCTACAATAGTTTATACAAGGAAACTAGATACTTGAACTGATGAGAAGCATCCACATATGCTGAGGTTTAGTTCCAGTTAGGCTTAATACATTGATCTGATGCACTTCATTCTTCCTCTTCTTTGGTACTGCTATCCTGTCACATACTTGACCTGCCTTACTACTTCCACACTACTCTTCTACTTTTATTCACACACTTCAACACACAACACACACCTTCATACCAAAATCAATTTGGTATATATCTCCACACCAAGGATTTCATCCACTTTCTAGTTGGCATCCAGAATACTTACTATTTTCCCAAACTCTTGGTTTGTCAGCTAAATCCTTGCTTATCAAGTGATGCGTATCAAAGAGATGCTCATAGAAGTCATCAATCATGTCAGCCAATCATGAATGATACCTTAGTAAGCTTGATCACCACCAATATCTCATCTGAATCAAGGTCTAATGCTCTACCGATCAGTTATTCCTTAGTCTACTCTTCCAAACAGGAACCCAATACTTAGGTGCTTATATCTCTTCGCTCTTTCATCATCAGAGGCTCAATCCTTGGAATCTATCAGTCAAGGTACTCCTCTTGACTTCCCCAAGTCCGCACTTTACATAGATACTTCCTCTGAGAGATTCAGACCTGATTGTCAGACCTTGCTGCATACTCTGTTGTTGGTCACCGGATGAAGTTACTCTACAATCTGACTTCCGGTATAGACACACCATGTCCTGTGGATGGGTGAGATGAACTTTGTTGCCATCAATGACAACACTCATGAAGCTACAATGTGTCTCTTGCCAACAATCTCCCCCTTTGGCATTGATGGCAACACTTAGTGAAAAATGACTAAGTGTTATACTACATCCCCCTTGGCTGATGCTTTGTTCTAATGTACATTTTTCTGGAGCTCCCCCTTAGCTATGCTCCACATTTTTCATTGCTCCTCACTCCCCCTTTGACATCAATGGCAAAGGGTAGGTTCTGCAAACCAAAATTTCTCAAAAACAATCTATACTTAGCCGCATAAGTATATATACATGCTATACTTACATATACTGAAGTATATCTGCAAAAGTATTCTTCAATTGTACAACTTCTGTCACCCAACTCTACTTCATCCTGTCCAAAATTGAGATGTGACCACTCAACAGAAATGCAAAAGCTTCCATCCTTTTTAGATTTGTCGAATCACTAGTCCAGGTTGTTGTCTGAGCATCAGTTAGGGCCTCATGCATGGCCTCTAACTTAGGGATAATGATCCCTCTAAGTTCACTTAACCTATTTGTTCTATTTTTCTTCTCCTTCCCTAGCTTCTTTATTTCATCTATGATTGCAATAGTCTGACATTCTTGATTTACTATGGAATAGGAGAGAGGGTCAAAACTTTGAGATAAACTTAACAGTTTATCCTCTTGCTCTTTTTCTTTCTTCTCAATATCCTTGGTCACTTTAGACCAGGATAAACAAAATTTATATATTTCTCCACCCTCTTTGAGAGCATTTTCTAAGCTCTTTATCCCAATAGCAATAACTCTCCTATCATTTGAAATTAGACCTTGTAACTTGGTGAATCTCTTATCCATAAACTCTTTCTAGACCTTCTCCTCAGCTAATTTCTCGAAAGACTCAAAATGAGTGCTGACATTACTAACAATAGACTTGAGATTACCGGATGAAGAGGCTGAGGAATCCTTCTGAAAGGATGGCATGATCTTTTCCAATAGACCAGATGCTATCTCTAGCAGCTCACAGTCTTCCATGTGAGACTTTAGAAGTTTCTCTTTTGCCTTTGCTTGGGCAAAGGATGCTATCTTCATTGTTTGAATCGGGGAGAGAGAATCAAAGTCGAATGGTCCTTGAAGTAGCTCCGGTTCATCAATCTCCATCATTTCTTTAGTTAAGAAATCTTTGACAGTTTCTGCAGTGTCTCTTGCCAGAGATAGAGTTTGCTTTCCTTCTGCAGCTTCAGCACTGTCACTTGTGGTCTTCTTAGTTTGACCTTCTTCTCTTTCCTTCACTTCTTCTTTTTCCTCTAATCTTTCTCCTCCTTTAGATTCGGAGACTGCTGGGGAATCCAGATGAGAGATATTTTCTTCTTCTTGGACTTCTTCTTCTGGAAAAAAGGAATCCTGGTCCTTGGACTTCTCCTCACCTATCTCCTTTGTTTCTTCTGCAATCTTTTTAGTAGGATCTTTCTTTGATGCACTTTACCTTTCAACATTAGAAGGTTCATCACTTACGTCCTCTATAATGGGAATGTTGAATCTTTTATATGCATTTCGGAGGATCTCTTCTGTCTCTTTTGCTACTTTGTCAGTTTCTCCGAGCATAAGTTGATTCATTCTAGCTTTGCTCCTGAACTCATCCTTGTAATCTTTGAAGATCATATTCATTTGCTTCAAAGTGATTGAAGGATATAGCTGAATAGCTATCTATTCTTGGATCTCAAGATCCTTTGCCTTAGCATTATTCTTCCTTATTTCTAATTCCTTCTCTAGGATTTTGGGAATGAGAGATATGATTTCAATAAAAGCCTTATTGTAGATATTCAGATACCTGACTGTAGCTTCTTGCAAGATCTTCTGGTCAGCTTCATTATACTCATCATAGAACTCAGTCATTGGTTTTAGGTTCCCATCCATAGTAACTGATTTGATGATATCATTAATGCGAAGAGTTGGCTTTTCAACAAATTCCTCTGCCTTCTCTTCCTTGTCTTGACCAGTAGAGGGTTCACCGGATGTTTTCTTCTTCTTCTTCATTTTCTTGACCTCTTCATCAGATTCAGTCTCTTCATCATCCTTTTGACTAGCATAAGATCTTGTGGCCTTTGTCTTAGTTCTCTTCTCTCCTTTACCGGATGATTTTGCTTCCAATTTTGATGCCTTTGAGCTCTTAGTAGTGGTAGGTGCATAGGTCTTAGAGGATCTGGTCTGGGAGGGGACTTCCACCGAAGCACCTTCTTTCTCTGCTTTTTATTTTTCTTTCTCTACCCTTTCTATCTTCTCTCTATTTGCATCAAGTGCCTCCTTTGAAATTCCATGCCTCTTGGCAAAATCTTATACTTCCCTCCTTACCTTTCTCTTGATCTCAGGCCGTCTCAATTCAACATGAACTTTTACACTTAGTTCTTGGTAAGTTCCAAACCTTTCTGCCTTAGGATCTTTGGGCTGGTTCAGTAGATGTTGGATATGCAGTTCTAGGATCTCCTCATCAACCTCATACCCCATTGGCATGAACCATACTATTCTTGGTTCTATTACCTCCGTCAGACATTGATCAGTGTCTACCATAAAGCACATTGTATCCTTGTATTTTTCAACTAGGGATTGGGGAATTCTTTCTCTAGCCTGCATCATGCTTTGGAAGTTTTTGAAATAACCCCATAGTGCAGTGTTTTGAGCCTTGGCATCACTAAGCCCATGCAAGTAATCTCTGATTTGAATTGCAATAGGTCTGTCATTCTACCATACTCAACCACTGGATTTGAGCAGCTGATTCATAAAGTAGAAGAATAAACATAGTATCAGCCCACCACACTTGAAGGAGTTCTTCTTATCCTTCTTGATCTTTTGTAGGTTTTCCATCAGTTGGCTTAGAAGGAGTTCAAAAAGATCATAATCTGCATTCTTTCTCAACATTTCATAAGTAGTGTATATTACAGTTCCGAATATAGAGTTTTCTCTGTTGGAGTGATATATCTTGTAGCTAATAATCATGGAGGCAAACTTGATGTCTGGATCTATGATATCCTCAACTATCATTGCTCTTTTATCAAATTTAGATCTGGTAGCCTCATTCACAGTTTGGTTTTTGACTGATTTTAGAGTAGGTAGCCCACCAGATGAGTGCAATCCGGTTATTTCCCTAATTGCTTCGTTGGTTATCTTGAATGGCCTCATCAACCACATAAAGTTGTCATGCATTCTACTCAAAACATACCAGACCCAATCATCTTCAACAAAATAGGGGAAATGAATGCACTGTCCAAAATGTTTATCCTGAATGGCCTTATACTGAGGTTTTAGTTCAAATGATTCATCTATCAGTTGCTTGTGGTAGATATCCATCAGCTTGGATTCACCAAATTCTTTAATGTTTGCGTGAATGTAAACCCTAACGTCTTCTACATGCAAAATTCCATGTGGAATGCTAGAAAATGCACCTAGGGGATCAACTTCTAGGGATTTATAGGGATGTTTTTTGAATTTAGGGTGCGGCCTATTAGTGATCTTCACCACATTCGGAGTAGCCATCTTTCAAAGATTCACAGAGAGATTTTCAAGAGTGGAAAATAGCTTTTATGCTTCTAGGGTTCAAAATATGAACCGGACCGGATTGCTAGATGAATTGACTTCTGCAGTTGATCTTTGATGGGCTTGAGGCAATTTGTTGCAGAGCTCCTTTTCTCTTCTTCTCGAATGTAAAATCAACAAATGTTCAATAAGAGAACCCTTATATTTCTCTACAAACCCTAATTTCATTTTGCAATGAATGTGTAACTTAAGTCATTCTGGTTTGCCTTGTTCTCCTTGTTCTGAGAAAAATCTTTTCGGGATTACTGAGAAGCATTTAGAGTTGTTCTTGGTGATGATTGACAATCTATCTTCCTTTCTCCAAACATTTCATCTATCCACATATCAAGATTCCTTAGTTTGAATCATATCGAATCTAACTGTGAAAGACCTACTTCTTACCAGATGACTGTTGAACTAGATTAGTCTTGGAAGATTAACCTATTCAAAACTTCTTGTGGATCTTCCATCTCTTTACCAAAGCTTATTTAGATGTTCCTCTGTGAACCCTTTAATTCACAACTTTCCTTGTGCCAATTTTAGGCACCAATTAACTAGCTGGGGGAAAATGTTTTTCCTTGTGTCTCCCCCTGAGCTAGAGCTCACCATTTAAATTCTAGAAGGAATATCAGCACCAGATTCTGGTGCGGATCCATCCCCAACATTTTCTGTACTTCTCTTCATCCAAATCTTGTTCATCTCCCTTTTAACTTCATCCACATTCACTTTTCCTTTGTCTTGATTCTGATTATGATGCACCGGACCCCTTTTATCCTGATTCTTACTTCTACAGAATTTGGCAATATGACTAGATCTATTACAATTGTAGCAAACAACATTTCTTTGCATATTTGACTGATATCCTTTTAATCTACATTGATTAGCCATATGTCCCATTCTATTGCACGCAAAACATCTACCATTGAATGAATTGTTCATTTGCATATTTCTGCATTCATGAGTTTTGTGACCATACCTTTTGCAATTAAAGCACTATTCAGAGAAGGATGAATTATTCTGATTTATTCTTCTTCTGTACTGATTTGCTTTATGACCAAAGTTATTGCAATTGTGGCAGTATCCTTTGAAGGAAGGAAATCTTTGAGCATTTGGTTGCCTTACCGGAGGTTTTCTAGGCCCGTTTCTTGGATTTTCTAATTTGGAGTTCTTCTGACCAGATTTGGAGCTCTCACCTTTTTCATACCCCAAACCTTGCTTGTCATCTAACCTCTTTTGTCTTTGAAGAAGAACTTCAAGTTGAGCAGAGCTTATCTTGAATTTCTCTTTGTATTCACTTGTTGTTTGAAGATCCCTTTTAAGAGTGTCAATCTGATTCTCAAGTTGTTCTTCATTATCTCTAGCTTCTTCAAGATCAGATTCTAGATGCCTTATTATTCTATCCATTTTGTGGCAGTCTTCTGATATCTCCTTGAGAGATTGTCTTAGATCATCTTCAGTTTTTCTTTTCTCTTCAATTTCTTGAGTGAATTTCATAATTCCTGATTCCATTTCATGTCTTACCTTAATGACCTCTTTTGATAGCTTCTCACATAACTTAGTTTTCTCCTTCAGATCTTCATTTGTATCATTGGCTTCACCTTGACTTGCCAATTGCTGAAGTAGATGCTTTCTCTTTTTCATAGAGATACATAGTTTCCCTTTTAGTTCATTTATGAAATCATTAGCCTGTTTGAGTCTTTCCTTCAATTCATTGACTTCAGAGTTAGATTGCTCAAGATCATCTAGGGCAGACTGAAGTTGTTCCCTCATACCATACACATCCATTTGAATTCCTAGATCTTCCTCAAGCTGTTAGGCTCTGTTTGGAGGAACTTAGCTCTGATACCAATTGTTGATAACTAAGAGGGGGGGTGAATCAATTATCTTAATTAATTTAACTTTCTATTCTTCTTTAACAACTAGTGCAACATCAAAACAAATAAGCATTCATAATCATGAAAGCAGAAACAAAGTCAAGATACATAACACAATGATTTTGATGTGGAAAACCTTGTTAAGGGAAAAACCACGGGGTGACTAACCCAAGATTGTATTCTATGTTAAAAGAATAAGATAGTACAAAATGGCACTTGCTAATTAGGGCTCACTGCCTGAGCACACTGCTCACAAGAGGCTCACTGCCTACAATAGTTTATACAAGGAAACTAGATACTTGAACTGATAAGAAGCATCCACATACACTGAGGTTTAGTTCCGGTTAGGCTCAATACACTGATCTGCTGCACTTCATTCTTCTTCTTCTTTGGTACTGCTATCCTATCACATACCGGACCTGCCTTACTATTTCCACACTACTCTTCTGCTTTTATTTGCACACTTCAACACACAACACACACCTTCATACCGAAATCAATCTAGTATATATATCTGCACCAAGGATTTCATCCACTTTCTAGTCGGCATCCAGAATACTTACTATTTTCCCAAACTCTTGGTCTGTCAGCTGAATCCTTGTTTATCAAGTGATGCGTATCAAAGAGATGAGCATAGAAGTCATCAATCATGTTGGCCAATCATGAATGATACCTTAGTAAGCTTGATCACCACCAATATCTCATCTAAATCAAGGTCTGATGCTCTGTTGGTTAGTTCTTCCTCAGTCTACTCTGCCAAACAGGAACCCAATACTTAGGTGCTTATATCTCTTCACTCTTTCATCACCGGAGGCTCAATCCCTAGAATCTATTAGTCAAGGTACTCCTCTTGACTTCCCCAAGTCTGCACTTTACATAGATACTTCCTCTGAGAGATCTGGACCTGATTGTCGGACCTTGCTACATACTTTGTTCTTGGTCACCAGACCAAGTTACCCTACAATCTAACTTTCGGTATAGACACACCATGTCCTGTAGATGGGTGAGTTGAACTTTGTTGCCATCAATGACAATGCTCATGAAGCTACAATGTGTCTCTTGCCAACAACATCTTCTATGTGCAATACCCTATACGAAATGCTAGAAAATGCACCTAAAGATCAACTTCTAGAGATTTATAGGGATGTTTCTTGAATTTTGGGTGTGGCCTATCAGTGATCTTAACAACCATTGGAGTAGCCATCTTACAAAAGATTTGGAGAGAGAGATTTTCAGGATGGAATTACCTTTTTTACACTTTAGGGTTTGAAATAGGAGCCAAATAAATCACTGGTTGAGTTTGATTTTGCAGTTGATCTTTGAGTGAGTTGTAGAAACTTTGATACAGAGCTCTTCTTTTCTTCTTGTCAAATGCAAATATGCAAATAATGAGTGAATAAACCCTTTTAACCTTGCACAAACCCTAATTTCCTTTTGTAATAAATGCATAACATAAGTTATCTGGTTGCCCTGTTTTGAGAGAGATCTTCTCGAATCACTATGCTGAACTTAGAGTCATTGTCAGTGAGGATTGACAATGTATCTTCTTTTCTTCAATCATGCCATGGATCCGCAGATCAAAGTATTTCAATTTTGAATCATATTGGATCTGTCTGTGAAAATCCTATTTTATAGAATGGCTATCGAACCAAATCAATTTGAATGGTTAAACTCTTGCAAAACTCCATGTGGATCTTTCATATTTTTACCAAGGGTTATTTAGATATTTTTCTGAGAACCTTTTAATCTGTAGCATTCCATGTGCCAAATTTAGGCACTAATTGACTGGCTGGGGGAATTATTTTTCTTTGTGACTCCCCCTGAGCTAAAGCTCATTTGTTTAGTTTCTAGAGGGAATATTAGCACCGGATTCTTCGATGCAGATCCATCCCCAATATTTTATGCACTCTTCTTCACCCAAATCTTGCTCATCTCTGTTTGAACTTCATTCGCATTCACTTTGCTTTTACCCTTATATTGTTTTTGATCATGATACATCGGACCCTTTTTATCCTGATTTTTACTTCTACAAAATTTGGTAATATGACCGAATCTATTGCAATTGTAACAAACAACATTTCTTTGCATATTTGATTGATATCCTCTTGATCTACATTGATTAGCCATATGTCCCATTCTATTGCAAGCAAAGCATCTACCATTGAATGAATTGTTTATTTGCATATTTCTGCATTTAAGAGATTTGTGACCATACCTTTTGCAGTTGAAACATTGTCCAGAGAAGGATGGATTAGTTTGATTCATTCTCCTTCTATACTGAGTTGCTTTATGACCAAAATTGTTGCAATTAAAACAATATCCATTGAAGGATGGATATCTTTGAGCATTTGGTTACCTTACTAGAGGTCTTCTAGGCCTGTTTCTTTGATTTTCTGATCCAAAATTCTTCTGACCAGATCCAAAGCTTTCACCTTTCTCATATTCCAAGCCACACTTATCATCTACCCTCTTTTGGCTTTCAAGAAGAACTTCAAGTTCTTCAAGTTGGGCTGAGATTATCTTGAATTTCTATTTGTATTCATTTTCTATTTGAAGATCTCGTTTAAGAGTGTCTATCTAATTCTCAAGTTGTTCTTCATTATATCTAGCTTCTTCAAGATCAGATTCAAGATGCCTGATTATTCTATCCATTTTGTGGTAGTCCTCTATCTTCTCCTTGAGGGATTGTTTTAGATTATCTTCAATTTTCCTTTTTTCTTCATTTTCTTGGGTGAATCTCATAACCTGTGATTCCATCTCATGCCTTACCATGATGACCTCTTTTGACAACTTCTCACATAGCTTATTTTTCTCATCTAGATCTTCATTAGTATCATTGGCTTCACTCTGATTTGCTAATTTTTGAAGTAGTTCTTTTCTCTTCTTCACAGAGATACTCAGTTTTTCTTTTAGCTCATTTATGAAATCATCCGCTTGTTTGAGTCTTTCTCTCAAGTTATTGACTTCAGAGTGGGATTGTTCAAGATCATCTAGGGTAGATTGAAGTTGTTCCTTCATACCATACATATCCATTGAGATTCCTAGATCTTCCTCAAGATGTTAGGCTTTGTTTAGAGGAACTTAGTTATTATACCAATTGTTGGAAACAAGGCAGATAACTAAGAGGGGGGTGAATCAGTTATCTTTAAAATTTCCTTCACTTTCTTTTCTTTTGTTATCTTAATAATCAGTGTAGCATCGAAGCATATGTGAACATAAAAGAAGAAATAAAATCAACACACATAACACAAGGATTTTTACGTGGAAAACCCTATTAAGGGAAAAACCATGGGGTGACTAACCCAAGATTGTATTCTCTATTAAAAGAATAAAGGAGTACAATATGGCACTTGCCAATTAGGGCTCACTGCATGAGCACACTACCTACAAGAACTTATAGAAGGCAATCAGATGTTTAACTGATGAGAAGCATCTACAAATGCAAGAGTTCAGTTCTGCTTAGGCACAATACACTGATTTGATGCACTTCGTTCTTCCTCTATTTTGATACTATTACTCTGTCACATACCAGACTTGATCTACTACTTTCACACCTGTCCCTGCTTTTCTTCGCACTTATCACATTACTTATTTTCACACACACCTACATACTAGAATCCATCTGGTATATATATCTGCATCAAGGATTTCATCAACTTTTTAGTTAGCAACAAGAACACTCAAGATATTTACAAGTTACTAATTTTTTGGCTGAATCCATGCTTGATTTGTGATGCGTATCAAAAGCATAGGCATAGAAGTCATTAATCATGTCAACCAACAATGTATAATCCCCAAACTACTTGAAAAACACCTTTAACTCATCTGGATTGAAGTCTGATGCTCTATCGATTAGTTCTTTCTCTGTCTGCTCTGCCTGTCTAGAACCCAACACTTAGATGCTCATATCTTTTTCATGCTTTATCACCAGAGACTAAATCTCTAGAATATAGTAGTCATTATACTCCTCTTGACTTATCCAAGTCTACAACTTGCTGAGTTACACCATCTAAGAGATCCGGACCTGATTGTCAGACCTTGTTGCATACTTTGTTCTTGTTCATCGGACCAAAATAATCTTCAATCTGACTTCTGGTATAGGCATATTATGTACTATGGATGTGTGGGATAGACTTTTTTGCCATCAATGACAACACTCATGAAGCCACACAGTGTCTCTTGCCAACAACTTCAAGCCAAAGCAAAAGAGGGGGTCTCCATTTGGCAAAATGGGGCATGTGCACGAGGCACAACAGTTAGATAGAAATGAATTTGTTGCACTTGATTCCCTTATTGTCATGGCCTCAAAACTTGATCCCCTTTTGTCATACCTTATTACACTTACAGTGTGGAAGTCCTCACTTGGCCTAACATTCTGCATAACATATAGAATTAGTAAGTATTCAATGATGAAAAATAGATTTATGACTTCTTGAATAGTATAAATGAATTTGATAACCAATAGATTGATTGGTAGCCAATGATTGAGGTAAAGGTTGGAAAGGAGACCTTGTTTGGAAATAACATCATTCCAGTTAAGACCAGTACCATTCCAAGAGGTATTATAGCTCTTGAAAGAATGTTTTGTAGTAATTATTGCTACAAGGCAAGGAGAAACCAATCATCCCAAATGATGTTGAAGGAGTAAATCTAAGAACTAAATCAGCTCCAAAGATGATCTACATTGGGAAGAAGTTCAAGCCAACAGAGAAACAATTGTTGATTATTCTATTAAGGAAGTTCAATATGTGTTTTTCATGGTCGTATGATGATTCAAAATGATATGGAGAAGATTTGTTCTAGCATACCATTCCATTAGAATCCTACACAAAACCATTTAGGTAAAATCAAAGGCCTATTAATCCTTCACTAGCTCCTTAAATGCAAAAGGAATTAATGAACTTGGAGGAGAGTGGTATAATTAAATCAATTAGGCATCTAGAATGGGTGTCTAACCTTGCCTTGGTGAGAAAGAAGAATGGGGTCATAAGGCTTTGTGTAGATTTTAGGAATTTAAATATTAAGTCCCTTAAGGACAATTATCCATTACCTAGTATGGATCATTTGCTGCAGAAAGTGATGGGGTTTGAATTAATGTCAATGATGGATGACTTCTTAGGATATAATTAGGTAATGGTCAAAGAGTCTAAGAAGCACAAGACAACCTAAGCATCCTTGAGGAAGAGCCAGTGTTGGATCCATTCTTGCAACTATGCTTTCATGGCTAAGGTTTCCCTAATAGTTTCTAGGGTTTAAATTTTGAGAGCTACTGTTGTAGTCTAAAGGAATATTGAGGTTTATCATTATGATTTATTATGTTTAAGTGGTGAATTATTCTCTCGCACCCCTCAATTAAAGGTTACTAGCTTATCCCCCTCTCACTTGTATAATTTATTGGCCCCTTGTGTTCTATATCACCTATGGATGTGTCCTCCCTCTTTAGTTGCATTACATTGATCATATGGTTCTTGGGCTTCCTTCTCGCTAAGTACCATGTTACATGGTGACCCCTTATTCCGTCGCATGCACCCTTTGCATCACACTTTACCTATTGAGCCCCTACACTATTCTAGTGTTATGCAATCTTATGCCACATGTCTTTGTATCTATTGATTGGGAATCCAACTTGTCCTTTTCTCTAGCCATGCTAGCATGATGTCATGGGTCTCCTTTATTCCACTTGTGCACTAATTTACATACCCCATTAAGGAATTAAAAGATTATAATGTGATGTCATCAAACCAGACAAATGGCAACATCTCATTGCATTGTAACGACTCTTCACATCACGACATTGGGTGGTGGGCCAAGTTTCATCATTGAAATGTGTGATGATTGTAGACACCTAAAATTGACCATGTCACAACATCACCTTGTTAATACATCATCTAAGACACCTGATGAGACGTTTTGCCCTAGTAACCTTTACATCACCCAATTAGTTAAATAAATCATATTTATTTAACTAATCCCATCATAATCCCATTTTAATCCCTCTAGCCAATTAATTAAATAAATTATATTTATTTAATTAATTTCCACTTTTCCCTTATCCAAATTTAATTAAATAAATTAAATATTTATTCAATTAATGTATTCCACATTATTCCTTTCCAAAATTAAATAATTTTATTCCACATTTGTCTCTATCTCCACATTTGTCTCCATGTAAGGTGGAAGCCATTTGACTCTAAATCCTCTCATTCAACCTTCATGAGACACTTGTCAAATGACTACAACTCCAACTATCATTTAATTCTAGCCATCCATTACCAATTTAATCCTAGTCATCCATTGTTATCACTCATATCCTATAAATCAAGCCTCACCAAAGCCATTTGGGACACTTTTAGACACTTTTGGGGACTTTAGAGGGGCTATTGAGCATCCACATTTCAAGTATCATTACGTTGTTGAAATCATTCTAGGTCTTCTCATCCATCACCTTCACACTATTGTTATGCCACATAATTAAGCAATCAACATTCCAACCAATCAATTATCCATCAAAGAGCACAAAGCTAGTAGATTTGGGTGCATCTACTCTGTTCTATAACGTGTGGAGGACTTGGTTCAAAGGTAAAGGTAATTGGTTTTTTGCATTATCTTTGTGTTGTCTTTGCACCAAAAATTTCTATTACACATTCTAGCATGCCCAGTGGGACCCATGTCCTTGACTGATTTTTTCTTTGAAAAGTCATTTTTTGAAGTCTAGGTATGAAGTAGTGCAATTGATTAGTAGAAAATTGCATTTGGTCTATGGAAAATTGCCTTTGCACAACTCTGCATCACTTTCAATCAGGGCAAAATCATCTTTGAATGACTTTTTCTCACCTTTGGTTTGCATCTGATCGCCTTTGATCGGCCGGGAGTCGCTTCTAGTTGATTAAGGTTTCACTGATACATTTGTCTTTGTAGGGTTTTCTCTTATTTTAGTTGTCTAATTTGGGTTGCAAGATAGTTATTTTCTAACCCTAACTGTCTTTTCCATCCTCAAGTTGGTTTATTTGGGGTTTGATTTATCTTTGACCTAATCATATCATATCATTGGATCTCTTGTGTTTTCGTTGCAGGGTATAGATTTGATTTAATTTATCCATCATTCTAGGTTATGAGGGTCTCTTGTATCCATTTTATGATCATTTGTTTGGCTCTATTGTGTGAATTTTGTAGGTTATAGACATCCGAGCACATCTGGTCAATAGAAAATCACTTCTGTACAATATCTATTCACCTTTGAATCACCTGGCATCGCATCTGAGTGACAGAACATCACCTTTGGTATACATCTAGTTGCTTTTGGTTTTCTGTTAATCACTTTTGAACCTTGTTTCATCACTTTTGGTCTACACTATTGTAATCTTGATTTCTTTGAGGCTACATCTATTGGTGCAACTTTTTATCGATTGTCAAAGAAAGGAGGATTTGAAACTACTAACACATCTATTGCAGGATCGATCGGTCAAAGATTTACCTTATTTTCACTAATCTAGTAACATTTCTTTTGGTGCTTATAAAGGAACTTGTTTTCTTTGTTTTTCTTGTTTTGCTTGTTTGTCTTTCTTTCTTGCTTTTTATGTTTGTTACATTTGCATTAGCTAGATCCCTAAGCTAATAAAAAAAGTATCCTCTCCCCTTTCCTATCAAATGGATCTTGGGTGCAAGAGAACTTGTTATTATCTTTAGAGAGGCCTACCTTGGTGGGAAAAGAGGTACTCACCCCAAGGGAATGACCTCAAGTGGTACTTTCATTTAGTCCACTATATAAAAAAGGATAAGATAAAAGCCAAGTCTAATCGGTATTAGCGCTTACCATACAGTGCTAGTTTGAAAGGAGGCTTACCTTGTGTATATGAGACTCCTAGTAGGATTGGTTAAAGATTTAAGTAGCTTGTTGGATGCTCATAATGTGCCCATCCCCCGAATCATTACTAGAAACCACTTTTTGTAGAGGCTAAAAACATTTTTGCTTGCTGGTGCAGGAGGTCCAACCTTTGAAGCCACCCTATATGTACTATTCATTGTAGAGATAGAAAATCCCTTAGTTCATAAGATCTCCGGATCTTCGGGGTAAGAGATTTGGTGTGCCCATGTCGTGGTGGGGGATCTAGTGTCACCAATAACTCTAGTTGTCTACGTTGTCTCAATATATGGAGAAATCCAAGTAGGGACTCAGCAAGTAGTATCCACTTTCCAGCCTAGGTTGTACATGCTTACAAGTGTTTTCAAATTTGTCGAGACCCGTGAAAATTTTTGGGCTAATCTAGGCCCTCATTAAGACTTTTACTCTAATTTTGTATCAGAGTCATGCTAAAACCAGCCATTGTGTCTTTGTTGTGTGTTCTCTTGCCAATTATCCTTCAAAAGCAAGACACTGTCACTAAAAATTGCCTTTGCATCACATCCAGTCACCTTTTAGCTACAGAAAATTGCCTTTGAATGATAGAAACTCACCTCTGGGTCATCCTAAATTACCTTTGATCAACATACAGAATGCCTTTGAGTTATCCCGTGTCACTTTTGCATCATATCCAGTCGCCCTTGAGCTATAGAAAATCACCTTTGATCAGCAGAATCATGCCTTTGGATTATCCTGAGTTGCCTTTAAGCTATCCTAACTCGCCTTTGGTTGACACAATCTCACCTTTGGTAATCTATAGACATCTTTCTAGCCATCCAATCTAAAACATCATTTCAATCAATCCATAGCCTTGTCATTAGTTTTCCAGATAATACACTAATCATCTATAGCCAACACCATCCTATTTAGCCTGATCACATCATATTTTAAACTTTTTGAGCCCTTGCATCCTCTTGAGACCCTAAAACAACCATCAACATAAATCAATCAATCAAATCAACATCATCCTTTGGCTTTGATCACTATCTAGCTTTTGATCATATCACAACTGTTTAGGTGAAAATTGGATTTGTTTAGTTTAGTGTTTAAATCCTCCTTTCACCTATTACATTCAAGGACCTTCGCATCGAGTGGCAGAACACTAACAAGTCCTTGGTCACTCACAAATGTAGGGAAGCTTGGATTATGGTGTTTAATTATCAATTTTCCTTCTCCTATGCTCAATTAACCATTAAAATCCTAATTTTGCAAATACGATAGTAAACGGATGAATTACAGAAAAAGCTCTTATAGAGGGAAGTTAAATGACAAATCACAGAGTACCTATTTTCGGGGTTCTGAGGTAGAAAAGTCAGGGACACTAGAGTAGGTGCCCAAGTCCAAGGCCCTGGTTTCTGTCAAGATCCTGAAATAAGATCTACAACCTATATCTACTGTACCAAATATTCTCCCATCATGGAACTTTGAGGACTAATGAGCAGGCACCTAAGTCCAGGGGGTATATTTTCTTCCTGTTCTACAATTCTGACACTCCAAGATGTCTTCCTGCAACTTCACTTTATCCAGCTCCTCAACCTGTAACCTGCAACCATGAAAACTTTGGGAGGGGGTTGTGGTATTTAGAGGCTTTCCTCAGTTGAGCCTTAGAGGACACTTAAGTCTCTGAAAACCTTTGTTAGATAGAGAGTGCTTGCCTAGGGAGGCAGAGGCAAAAACTAAATGAATTAATGATCATAAACACAATATAATGTCACCTTGTAGTGAAGATCTCATGGGAGGAATATGTTCTTCATTCCATGATGAAATGGATGCCCAAGTATGCAAACACAAACACATAAACCACACAAATCTACTCTTGCAACACAATGAAAGCCTTGAATCACCTTGAGAATGACTAAAGTCCACAATGATCATCTAGTAATGCTCTAGTTTATAAATGAATGCCTAAATAGGCTTTTATATGCAAATACAAACACTCCTGCCAAGATTTTCATAATTCAAACTTACTGTGTTGGCATAGGACCCAAATAATGGTCACAAGCCAACACCCAAATTTTGGGATTGCCCCAAAATAGGGTAGGACTAGGGCACAGGTGTCCAAGTCTTCCCCCCTATTTTGGGAAGGGGTTATCTCAAGTTGACCCCCTAGGTCCTATTTGCTAAAACACTTAGGGGTTTTCTCATTGGGGTGTTGAAATATGATGTAAAATGTCCTAAATGCACACTAAAGACCTGAGAGCTAAACCTAAAGAGGGAAAAGCCCCCAAGGGGACATTTTCCGATGTTACAACAACAACCTTTTCCAACTTAAGAGAGTGATTCCTTTTGAGTTGGGCTATATCATCATCAACAATCAATCTTGTCTACCCTTGAGTCCATGAGTCTATCTCTTGGGAGATAATCTTATCCAATCAAACCAATCCAAATCAATCAATCAATCAATCAACAATCCAATCAATCAATCAATCTAATCAATTGATCAAGCCAACCATCAATCAATCAATCAAACCAAATTAATCAATCCTAGAGTCTCAACTTTGTCACACAAGTACCAAAATCTCATCCATCATCAACCAAATGCCTCAAACTAGGAGTTAATATAAGGCATCTATGGAGGCTAACCTAAGAAAATTTCAATGTATACCTCTCAAGGATGCTTCAAAATTCACGACTGGAATGCCTCAACATATCTTTGTACCTGAAGGCTATACTGTTGGACCATCATCATCAACTCAAGTGCCACAATATCATTTTGCATTATCTACTTATGAGGAATCTCAAGATGACTTAGAGGAGCTACAAGACTTTGAATCTTTACTAAACTCCAATAGGCTCATAAACTCTGATCCTGATAGATTTCTCTTACAATTAGTCCAAAGAGGAGCCAAATTGCCAAGTGGCTTTGACATATCCAAAATCACAAAACAAGACCCAATCAATGATATCGTTGTTGCTAAGGAAACCCTTAAGGCTATTATTACCATGTCCACCAAACCCACAACATCTACACACAACGTCCCAACACCACCTTCGACTAATCAATCCACTCCTCCATTACATGTATCCTCCACATCTATGACAATGAACCAACCAAACATTCCCACATCGATCGAGCCTTTGTTAACACCATCTTACATGATCAACCCGCAAGTGACACAAGCACCTCAAGTCTCTAATCAAAATGTGTCACATGTTGCTCCATCTCATGTCTCGCATCCCACTCCATCCTCTTCCATGAATGTAACTTCTCCACTAGTGACACAAGCACACCAAGTCTCTAATTAAAGTGTGCCATAGGTTTCCGCATCTCATGTATCATATCCCAAGCTATCTTCTTCCATGAATATGACTTTTCCATGTGTCACAAGCACCTCAAGTTCCTAGTCAAAGTGTATCGCATGTTGAACCATCCCAACCATCTAATGTGTCTTCCCATCCCAATACATCATCCATGAATCTAATCCAAACATTGCATGTTCTATCAAATCCTAATACATCATTTATCAACCAACCTTTTGGATCACAAGCACATTCCAACATATCATATGTTGATCAACTCCTTTCACTTGGACCACAACCATCCAACCAACACATATCCTATGTCAATCCACCTCTTGTGTCTCAAGCTTCGTCAACCTCCAACCAACACATATCTTATGCCAATCCACCTCTCATGTCTCAAGCTCTGTCAACCTCCAACCCTCATGTATCCTATGCAAATCCACCCATTGTATCCCAAGTTCCACCAACCTCCAACCAACATATGTCTTACATAAATCCATCCTTTGGTTCACATGTGATACAAACCCAAAATGTTAATCCATCACCAAACACATACACATTCCCATCATTTGATAACCAAGGTCAAAACACATACATCCTGTCATATAAAACATCACAACAATATCATCCAAATCAAACTCCAATGTATCAAATAGTTCATCCCAGCCATCAAAATTCCATGCAACAACAACAATCATCTACATCTGATATGGAGCAATGACTCAATCAATTACAACAACAAGTCACAGATATGAGTATGGGCCAAATAAAGAAGACATTTTCCTTTGAGGAAGTATGCCCATATCCTTTTGATAAGTCACTTCAAATGATACCTTTTCCTCCACATTTTGAGATACCACAATTTGAGAAATACAAAAGAAAAGGTGATCCAAATTACCATCTTAGAGCATTTTATGTAGCTTGTCTTGATGTCGCATACAATGACACATATCTTCTTCATGTATTTCCTCAAAGTCTTGGGGGACAAGCTATGGAATGGTTTTATCACCTACCTTTGGGTATCAAGACATTCAAAGAGTTGGTAGGAAAATTTGTATCCCACTTTGCTTTCAATATAGAAAATGAGATATCCATGAACGATCTTGTCAACAAAAAATAGCAAAACGCAAAAACCTTCTCATCTTTCATCCAACGATGGTGAAATATGGCTAGTAAGCTCCCATGACAGATGCCTGAGAAACAACAAGTTCATATCTTTGTCCAAAATCTCCATCCCGAACTATCATTTCAATTGCAACTGTAAAGTGCTACTACTTTTGATGAACTCATATCTAAGGGAACAAACATTGAAAAAGCTTTAATTGCCAAAGGTCTAATCAAGATTTTCAAAGAAACAAAAAATAATGCACAATCTTCAAGTGATAAATCTCACTTTTGGAACAAGAACAAAAATGTTGTCAATGCTGGCATTATTGATGAAAAGAATGTCAAAACCATGAAGGTTCCCATCCATATCCAAGCAGCATCCAAGAGCACACCCTTTGTTCCAAGAAATTAAGCTACAACAAATCCATCACCTAGATGTCAATTCACTCCTTTAGGAGAGCCTATTGAATCTATCCTCAAAAAGCTACTACAAGACGGCAAGATCACGTTGGATGAACCTTGACCCAATGAAGAACCATCGTTTAAGCCTAATTGGTATAAAGACAACAAATACTGTGACTATCATAGAGTGAAAGGACATAATATATCTGGTTGTATGAAACCGAAACATTTGATTCATAACCTTCTTGATCAAGGAGAAATCACTATTGATCCACCAAAACAAACAACAAATTATGATCTAGATGCTTTCAAGAATCCACTTCCACCACATGATAAAGCAAGTGCTTCTAATACAGGGATGAATGTCCATTATACCTATGAGTCATCTACCATTGGCCGTATTGAACAAAATTGCATATCTACCATTACTATAAGAGGAAAAGAACCTGATTGTGCTGTTACCACCCATCGAGGTCATGTTGCTATCCAAGGAGCACCACCTATCATCCGCCCAGACTCCGGATACAATGTCCTTGACCATCTTGGTAAGACTCCCGCCCATATTTCCATTTTTGAATTATTACGTATATCACCTGCCCATAAAGCCATCTTAGAAAAAGCCTTACAAGAGTCATCGATACCCAATGATATTGATACTACACAATTCCAAGCCATGGTAGTGAGTATTGCATCACCCTATCATCTAACCTTCTCTGACAAAGACCTTTCATCATTTGATCCATCCCATAATGATTCTCTCCATATCAAAGTCTACATAAACCAACACCGAGTTAAATGAATACTAGTAGATGGTGGAGCTGAGTTAAATATATGTTCTCTAAATCTTGTAAAACTACTGGGATATTCTGAGGATTGCATTGACACTACTAAGAGCATAACTATCAAAGCATATGACAATGTAGAGGGAGAGTCTGAAGGAATCATCTTTCTACCCATCAGAGTTGGTCCTGTTACTACTGATACTTGTTGTCAAGTCCTATCTATTGAACTACCTTATAATATTACCCTTGGTCATCCTTGGATACATGCCATAATAGTAGTTCCATCCACATATCATCAATGTCTGAAATTTCCATACAATGGTGTTGAAATCATGATCCCTGCCGATCCTAATCCATTTGAATTTTACCGAACCTTCCAAGACAAATATCAAAATCCTAACCATATACCTATCAATGCTGAAGCCCATTCATCTACATCCTATGTTGATCCATCTGATTTGAATAAGCCTTCATCTAGTAAGTCCATCCCCAATATTGAGGTTTAATATAAAGAGAAAGGACTTGGTAAATAGTCTACAAGAATCTTGCTGTGTAGGAACCTTGCCCTTATCACCCAAATCCTATGGTCAACCATCAGTATCCAAAGCTACCACATCCAAAGCTACTATCACCGTTCCTCCAACTGTGCTCATCCCATCAGGAATGCTAGAAGATGAAGATATTGATGACATCTCCTCTTGGATTTTTTTTTATGAAAGTGATCAAGTCACTTTAGAAGTGGAACGCTATAAGAATAGATTTTGGAACATGGGTTACAAAGGACAAGGAGGGTTAGGACCACACGAAGAAGGACCTGTTGAACCTATCACTGTCACCAAGAAGTTTAATAAGCAAGGTCTAGGGTACGGTAAGGAGGTTCCACCTTCCGGACACTGAGTTTATTCTTGATAAGGTAGCCGAAGCTTTTCCCACAGAAAAGACCTCTAGTAAGGATACCATCGATGATTCTTCTTTCCACATAACCGAACTATTCCAAGATCTATCCATCTTCATGTTATCATTTGCCTCCTTTACCTCTCAACCTAAATTACCTAACCTTCAACTCGTATATCCTAACCTCGTCGATTGGGACCAACATGAGGCTCCTATTCTAGACACATTTGAGAATGATGAAGCCTTAGTAGAGTTCATGGGCTTAAGAGAAGGCATACCATTGGGTGATCACAAAGTGGGCTTCATGATGGATCTACCTCGGTTAGCATACTTTGGTGGAAGTGTCAAATCCTTCAGTCACAAAAGTGAAATAAATTAAATCAAAAAAGAAAGGTCACTAGGTGAAAATTGAAATATGCCTCTTAACCATGAAAAAATAAAAATAAAGGATGTATCTGAGGGTGAAATCCTCTTTGAGGCAACCAAGGATGGAGGATTTGACCTTCCTTTGACCACTGAATATCAAGAACAGTCACCCTTGCTGGTGGAGAAATCTCAAGAGATAAATCTAGGTACAACACAGAATCCTAAGATCACATTTCTAGCAGCATCACTATCAAATCGGGAGAGAACGGATTTCACTGCCTTCTTCATGAAAAGATCAATCAACTTTGCATGGACTTATGGAGATATGCCAAGGTTGGATCCATCACTTGTGGTACATAATCTAACAGTATCTCCAAATGCAAAACTTGTCAAACAAAAGCTACGGAAAATGCATCCTCAAATAGCACTCTTGGTCAAAGTAGAAATTCAGAAACTATTGGATGCTAAGTTCATAAGGCCTATTGATTATCCTAAATGGGTTTCAAATCTAGTACCAGTTTCTAAACCGAATTGGGGCATCTGTTGCTGCACTGATTTCAGAGATCTCAACAAAGCTTTCCCTAAAGATGATTTTCCACTTCCAAGCATAGACATCATTGTTGATCTTACAACATGACATGAAATGCTATCACTTATGGATGGATTCTCTGGCTACAATCAAATTCTAATCACTCTCAAAGATCAACATAAAACAACTTTCACATGTCCATGGGGTACTTATTGCTGGAAAGTAATGCTTTTTGGTCTTAAGAATGTAGGAGCTACATATCAATGAGCCATGACTGTTATCTTCCATGATCATTTTCATACCATAATGGAAGATTATGTTGATGATATCTTGGGAAAATAAAAACTAGAGAAGTGTTAGGGTTAGCTGATAGAAGATATCAATTAGATGCAAATAAAGATTAAATAGAGAAATGGAAATACACATAAATAACAGTGAGAGACAAGTTTTAACGTGGTTCACCCAAACTCGGGCTACATCCACCAAACAGAGAGTCCAATATTACTATCTAGTAAATCAAATCAATTACAACCAGCAATCCCTGCAACTCAATACTGCTGCAAATGCTACAAATACAATATCAATAGAAACCCTAACCCTTAGCTGCCTTTATCAAGCCTTATGTTGGTTACAAAAATAGGGTTTTTTTTAGTGTCAGCTAATAGAAAAATAACTCCCGACACCTTTATAAATAATTTGGGGGGAAACCGTGTGGATAAAAGTGGGGAAATTTAAACTCTGAGTCTGATTAGGCTCCATATAACAACAAGAAGGTCATCTAAAAGTACTAGAACATATCTTTGACAGACTGGAAAAGTATCAAGTGAGATTAAATCCCAAGAAATGTGTATTCAGGGTGACTTCTGGAAAGCTATTGGGTTACATTGTATCTTGAAGAGGCATAGAAGTTGATCTAGATAAGGTAAAAGCTATAGTTAACATGCCTTCACCATCAAATTTGAAACAACTTCGTAGTCTTCAAGGCAAATTACAATCTATTTGTAGGTTCATTTCACAACTAGTAGATAAATGTCATCCTTTTCAACACCTACTCTAGAAGGGAGAACCTTTTAAATAGGATGATAAGTGCCAACAAGATTTTGATCAAATAAAGAAATATCTAGCTACACCTCCTATACTGGTACCTCTTGTGCCTGATGGTGCAGGAGCACCAAGGCTCAATGTAGCTGGTACATAGCCTTTTTGATTTGTCAATTTTGAGTTTGCAACATGTGGTTTTGTCTTAGGAGTTTTTTTTAGTTTTCTGAAAATGCATTGGCGGGAGAAGCCTTTACTTTCTGATCAGCCTATCGGCCAAGTGAAATACAAGTCAAAGAATGTATGTTTGAAGGTTGAACCTCACTATTGAACCTCACTGTTGAACCTCGCCGTTGAACCTCGTGCCAAGGTTCAATGGTTCAACAGGTTCATCAATATGGAATGGTGAAGTTGGAATCGTTGGTCACTTTGTTGAAGGTTGAACCTCACCGTTGAACCTCACTATTGAAGTTCAATGGTTCAACAGTTCATCAATATGGAAACCGATATGCATTGGTCATTTTGTTGATGGTTTGAACCTCGCCGCTAAACCTCACCGTCGAACCTCGTGTCAAGGATAGTTATATCGGCGTATGAAGTATGATTGGGAGAAATGATAAAAGTCTCACCAATAGACATTGTTTGGGCGATGGAAATTAAAAAGGAAATCGGTGAGAAAGTAACTACCAAAAAAAAATATAGAACTGAACCGGGCAGTTGGAATACGAACCGGTCTGGTAACTGAACCATCCTGTAATGGACATGAGCTACAATATAAAATGTAGAATTCTTTCTGTAAGCGAGAGAGAGAAAAAGAAGGAAAAGAGTAGAGAAAGATTTTGGTTGTGAGAAGCATTTTGATGTAAGAAACAGTTTTGAATAAAATCAAATTCATCAATTCAGCCAATTTGTGTATTTTTGTACAGTTCTCAGTTTGTTATTCTGAAGTAGTTTAGTCATTTCTTTTTCTACAATTTTGTTCTCTTTTACAAGCCATGACTCTGTATTGATGATTCCTCAAGTTCTTCTATACAGTATGGAGGCCATCAAACAGAGTCATGTTTCTTTTTGTTTGTTTTTCTTTTGTGGGGTGGTCAGATTGTCGACTGGAGACAATGCATGCTTGTTCTAGGCGAGCTCAGTAAAGAGTCCAGCTAGATAGACAAGTAGGTAAATAGACTTGCAGGGGTGGAAAATAGAGAGGAAGAAAGTGAGCACCAAGTAGTCCAGACCCTTGAACCAGAGAGAAGGGTGGGCAACAGGCTCAGAAAAGTTATGTGCCATTGAGGTAGTATCTTGGAAGAAGTGAGGATAAGGTATGTGTCCCACACCAAGTAGAGTGATAGAATTTTCCATCTCTGCAAAGAGTTGAGGAATTTAACTGACATTTTTGGGTAGAAAGATGTCTGTTAGCACTTTGAATTGGTAGAGAGGCTAGTGTTGTCAAATAGTCTTGTACACCTACAAGATACAGAGCAGGCAGCCTAGAGTCCTCCCTATCAAATTGGTATCAGAGCAGTAAGATTTGGGTTATTCCTAGATTGGAATAGAAGAGTTGTATGTCATCACCGAGTTCAAGTGAGTATGTTGGTTCATCCAAGAAAATGGTGACTAATGTAGGGTTAGCAAAGAAGGTTGAGGATCAAGAAGAGGAGAATAGACTCCTACATGAAAGATTGGCAGCAATGGAAAGTAGACTGGGTATAATGATGGAAAAGACTAAAGAAGTCAGGCAGAAAGTGAACAAGGAAAAAGGTGTGTCTATAGAAGAAGAAGAGCCCACACCTGATCCTAAGTTGGAAGAAGAACCATTCTTGAAAGCTTTGAAAGCAATGAGTGGTAAAACATTGGAAGGAGTACCACTTTTCAGTGGGAAAATGGACCCAGATTTGGTCATGGAGTGGATAGAAAGACTTGAAAATCACTTTGAATGTGATGGTGTAAGCGAGGCACAGAAAGTAAAGGTGGCCAAATCCAGACTCAGGGGAGCTGCCTTAATCTGGTGGAAATTTGTGTAGACTGAAAGAGCAAAAGAAGATAAGAAGCCCATAGCTACTTGGAAGGGAATGGTAGCTAAAATCAAAGAAGCATATATGCTAGAAGATTATGAAGTACAGCTGCATAGGAAGAGACAGAATCTGAGACAGAAGGAATTAGATGTTAGTGCATACACTGAAGAATTCCAAAAGCTATGCTTAAGGTCCAAAGTAATGGAGGATGAAAGCATAAAGGTAGCAAGGTACCTTAACGGTCTAAAGTGGAATATACAAGAAGAAATCAGTTTGTGGTGTCCTACAACAGTGCAAAAATGCTATCAACTGGCACTGAAAGTGGAGGAAAAGCACAAGAGGAAACAAGACTCAAATAGCAGAGGAAGAGGAAGAGGCAGAGATAATAGAGGACACAGAGGAAGTTTTGGTGGAAGGAATACTGACAATAGATCCCAAGCAGAATCAAAACTCACAGAGTAGAGTGGGGAGTTGAGTGGTAGAGGAAACCACAAAGGAAGAGGATCTAACAGAGGAAGGTCAGGAGGATCAGGCAGAGGATCCTATTTCACCACCATGAAGTGTTACAACTGTGGCAATCTAGGTCATCCAGCGTATAGGTGTCCAGAAAAGGCCACATCCTCTTCTCAAGGAGGTGATAAAAGGAATCACTATGTCCAAGATAATGCATCCAGCAGCCAGTCACCTGAGGTTAGTCTGTACTCAGAAGACGGAGAGAACCTGATGATAAGGAGAACCTTGATGAAGGAACCAGTAAAGTCTGAACCAAGCCAGAGGAGAGCACTATTTAGAATCAAGTGCAAGATTTTGAATAAGATATGTAAGATTATCATTGACTTAGGGTCTACAGATAATATTATTTCTAATGAGGCAGTTAAGAAATTGAATTTGAAAAGAATTACTCATGCAAACCCATATAGAGTCACATGGTTGAACAAGGGTCAACATGTGGTAGTAAATGAACAAAGTTGGGTAGAGTTTAGTATAGGTGGCTATAAGGATAAGGTATTATGTGATATACTACCCATGGATGCATGCCATCTCTTATTGGGCAGACCATGGCAGTATGACCGAAAGGCAATACATGATGGTGAGAAGGATGGTGTCACCTATAAGATTCAGTCATTGGAGGATGAAGATGCAGTTCAGACAAAGAGTTCTAATATTTTGGTTGTGAGTGGAAAAGAGTTTCTGAGTACTCTTAAAGAGGATGGTATTGGTTATGCCATCATAGTAAAACCAAAAGAAGGACAGCAGGATAAGAAGACAGAGATTTCCAAAGAGGTGCAGCCTATACTAGAGAAGTATAAAGGCATAATTAGTGATGGTACACCAGCCACATTGCCTCCATAGAGAGCAATAAGCCATCAGATAGACCTGATTCCAGGGGCATCTTTGCCAAACAAGGCACCTTACAAGATGACTCCAGATTAGCACAAAGAGATTTCTAGGCAAGTGCAGGAGTTGCTAGATCAAGGATTGATCAGGAAGAGTATTAGTCCTTGTGCAGTACCCACAGTGTTGGCACCGAAGACAACCTTTAAGACCACAAAAGGATTGTATGAGTGGCTTGTTATGCCATTCGGTCTATCAAATGCACCTAGCACCTTTATGAGACTCATGAATGAAGTCCTAAAGGATTACATTGGTAAATTTGTTGTTGTTTTTCTAGATGATATTCTAATTTTTAGTCAAACCAAGGAAGAACATCTAGAACATGTAAATACCGTTTTGCAAAAATTACATGATGAACAACTAACCATCAATTTTGGGAAGTGTGAATTCATGAAGCAGGAATTGGTATACCTTGGTTTTGTGGTGTCCCAGGGAGAATTGAAGATGGACAAGTCAAAGGTAGAGACAATCTTGAGCTAGCCTACTCCCAGAGCAGCCACAGAGGTGAGAAGTTTCCATGGCTTAGCCCAGTTTTACAGAAAGTTTATCAAAAATTTCAGTGGGATATGTGCACCCATGTTGGATACAATTAAGGGTGGAATTAAAGCAAAATTCAATTGGACACCAGCTATAGATAGAAGCTTTGAAAGGTTGAAGAAAGAGGTAGCAACACAACTTATTTTGTTATTGCCCAGTTTTGATAAGCTATTTACTATTGAATGTGATGCAAGTAATATAGCTGTAGGAGCAGTGCTAAACCAGGAAAACAGACCTGTAGCCTTTTTTAGTGAGAGGCTGAATGAAGCCAAGAGTAAGTACTCTTCGTATGACTTAGAGTTGTATGCCCTAGTCCAAGCACTTAGGAAGTGGAGACATTATCTCCTGCCTAAAGAATTTGTTCTCTACACAGATAACCAAGCTCTGAGTTTTCTAAACTCACAGGATAAGTTAAGCAGTAGGCATATCAAATGGATGGAGTACTTGCAATCTTATACCTTTACAATTAAGCATAAGAAGGGGCAGCTAAACAGAGTTGTAGATGCTTTGAGTAGAAGATTACTCATAGTGCAGGAAGTGCAGTTGAAGAGCATTGGAGTTGAAGAGTTCAAGGATCTCTATAGAGATGATGAAGATTTTGCTGAGGCATACAAGGTATGTCAAAATTTTGAGAATCACTTTCACAGTGAGTTTGCAGATTTCACTTTATAGTAGGGATTGCTATTCAAAGGTGGACAATTATGTGTGCCAAGGGGATCTATGAGAGAAAATCTCATACAGGAGAAGCACAATGGTAGTCTGAGTGGCCATTTTGGCCTGAATAAGACACTGGAGCTAGTCCAAAGGTTCTATTATTGGCCGAGGATGCACAGAGACATCAGAAGGCCAAGGGAACCACTTCAAATGCAGGACTGTACCAACCCTTGCCCATTCCTTCCAGGCCATGGGAATGTGTAAGTATGGATTTTGTAGTTGGTTTACCTAAGACTAAGACTGGTTATGATAGCATATATGTAGTTGTGGACAGGTTTAGCAAGATGAGTCATTTCATTCCCTGTAAAGTAACTCATGATGCCAGTCACATAGCACATTTGTTTTTCAAAGAGGTGATCAGAATTCATGGGCTACCAGCAAGTATTGTGTCTGATAGAGATGCTAAATTCATGGGGCATTTCTGGAAAATGTTGTGGCAGAGATTGGGAACAAATTTGTCTTTCAATTTAGCATATCACCCACAGACAGATGGTCAAACAGAGGTGGTAAACAGGACATTGGGCAACCTATTACGGTGTGTAACCAAAGAATATGGACAGAGTTGGGATCAAGTCATTCATCAGGCATAATTTGCCTATAATGACAGTGTGAATAGGACTACTGGTAAGAGTCCATTCAAAATAGTCTATGGAATGCATCCTAGAGGTGTATGTGAGCTCAGGAATATGGGAAACATAGAGAACAGAAGTGGACATGCAGAGGATTTTGTACAATCCATGAAAGAAGTGCATGAGCAGGTGAAGAAAACTTTAACAGAGAACACACAGAAGATCAAAAATAGAGTAGATGCCCATAGAAGGGATATTCAGTTTGAGGTTGGTGATTTGGTTATGGTGCACTTGAACAAAGCCAGAATGCAGAAAGGAATGCCAACCAAACTACAGATGAGAAGGATTGGTCCTTACAGAATCCTGAACAAGTATGGAAATAATGCCTACAGAATTAAATTGCTAGAAGACTTGGCAATCTCACCAGTGTTTAATGTCCAAGACCTGGTGCCATACCGGGGTCCTCAGTCAGTAGCAAATGGATCCATTTCAGAGAAGGAACAGACAGTCAAAGATGTGACTTTGCCACTAAAACCCAAACTACAGGCAGAGAGAATATTGGATTCAAGAGTACAAAAGCAAACTAGACATGGTGTCTACATGGAGCATTTGGTCAAATGGAAGCAATTGCTTGAAGCAGAAGCTACCTGGGTTGTAGAGTCAGAATTCAAAAAGAGGGGCATTGATTTTGCCTCATTGTCACTGGAGGTGACCTAGCTTCTTTCTACACAGGGGGAGTATGGTGCAGGAGCACCAAGGCTCAATGCAGTCGGTACATAGCCTTTTTGATTTGTCAATTTTGAGTTTGCAGCATGTGGTTTTGTCTTAGGAGTTTTTTTTAGTTTTCTAAAAATGCATTGGCGGGAGAAGCCTTTACTTTTTGATCGGCCTATCGGCCAAGTGAAATGCAAGTCAAAGAATGTATGTTTGAAGGTTGAACCTCACAGTTGAACCCCACCATTGAACCTTGCACCAAGGTTCAATGGTTCAACAGGTTCATCAATATGGAATGGTGAAGTTGGAATCGTTGGTCACTTTGTTGAAGGTTGAACCTCACCGTTGAACCTCGCCGTTGAACCTCGCTATTGAAGTTCAATGGTTCAACAGTTCATCAATATGGAAACCGATATGCATTGGTCATTTTGTTGATGGTTTGAACCTTGCCGCTGAACCTCACCGTCGAACCTCGCGTCGAGGATAGTTATATCGGCGTATGAAGTATGATCGGGGGAAATTATAAAAGTCTCACCGATAGACATTGTTTGGGCGACAGAAATTAAAAAGGAAATCGGTGAGAAAGTAACTACCAAGAAAAAATATAGAACTGAACTGGGCAATTGGAATACGAACCGGTCTGGTAACTGAACCGTCCTGTAACGGACATGAGCTACAATATAAAATGTAGAATTCTTTCTATAAGCGAGAGAGAGAAAAAGAAGGAAAAGAGTAGAGAAAGATTTTGGTTGTGAGAAGCATTTTGATGTAAGAAACAGTTTTGAATAAAATCAAATTCATCAGTTCGGCCAATTTGTGTATTTTTGTATAGTTCTTAGTTTGTTATTCTAAAGTAGTTTAGTCATTTCTTTTTCTGCAATTTTGTTCTCTTTTACAAACCATGACTCTGTATTGATGATTCCTCAAGTTCTTCTGTATAGTATGGAGGCCATCAAACAGAGTCATGTTTCTTTTTGTTTGTTTTTCTTTTGTGGGGTGGTTGGATTGTCAACTAGAGACAATGCATGCTTGTTCTAGGCGAGCTCAGTAAAGAGTCCAGCTAGATAGACAAGTAGGTAAATAGACTTGTAGGGGTGGAAAACAGAGAGGAAGAAAGTGAGCACCAAGCAGTCCAGACCCTTGAACAGAGAGAGAAGGGTGGGCAACGGGCTCAGAAAAGTTATGTGCCATTGAGGCAGTATCTTGGAAGAAGTGAGGATAAGGTATGTGTCCCACACCAAGTAGAGTGATAGAATTTTCCATCTCTACAAAGAGTTGAGGAATTTAACTGACATTTTTGGGTAGAAAGATGTCTGTTAGCACTTTGAATTGGTAGAGAGGCTAGTGTTGTCAAATTGTCTTGTACACCTACAGGATACAGAGCAGGCAGCCTAGAGTCCTCCCTATCACCTGATTGACCATTGCTACTATACATCTCTTCAACAACAACAACTCTAGGTGCTCTTTTAGCTCAACATGATGACTCGGGGAAAGAACATGCTATCTACTATATCAGCAGAACTCTCGTTGGCTATGAGCTTAATTACTCATCCATGGAAAAAGCATGTTTAGTTGTAGTGTTTGCTTCCCAAAAGTTGTGGCACTATATGTTGAACCAAAGAACAAAGTTCATATCTAAGTTTGATCCACTCAAGTATCTTCTATCCAAAGTAGTACTCACAGGTAGATTAGCAAAATGGATAATGATTCTTAGTGAATTTGACATAGATTATGTTGATCAGAAAGCCATAAAGGGACAAGTGATCACTGATCAACTAGTAGAAGCACCAATGATAGATGTTCATCATATCCATCCTAAGTTTGGCAGCTGTACTTTGATGGTTTATATACACAACATGGATCTAGAGTTGGAATATTGCTCATTACCCCTCAAGGTAATTGTATACCTAAATCATACAGGATTGCCTTCCCTTGTACCAACAACATTACTGAATATGAAGCCTTGATCACCAGATTCTGCATGGCTGTACAATGGGATATCAAACAACTATAAGTTTTTTGAGATTCTCAGCTAGTCATCAAACAAGTTTTGGATGAATATCAAACAAAAGATTAAAAACTCCTCCCATATAAGTTGATGGTAGATGACTTCAAGAAATACTTTTCCAAAATCACATTTGAGCAAATCCCTAAGATAAACAACAAATCAACAGATGCTATGGCTATAATTTATTCTCTTCTAGATATGCCCACCAACGCACAGAGATGTGAGTTTTTGGTTGAACAACTTTTGATTCTAGCTTTTGAAGTCCCACAATCTGGGCTCATATGTGAAATTGTTGGTCCCAATTCTCCTTGGTACAAGGATATATACGAGTATCTCTGCAATGATACCTTTCCATTTCAATTATCCAACACACAATGCAAAACCTTTATCCGTTGAGCCTCTTGTTACACCATCATTGGAGAAACCTTATACTATAAGAGTCTCGATGGTATCCTTCTTAGATGTCTTGACTCGAAAGAAGCTAAAGTTGCTTTACATGAGGTACATGAAGGTGTCTATGGTTTGCATTCCATCGGCCCTAGTATTACTAAGAAACTCTTGAGAGATGGATATTATTGGCCAACCATGGAGCAAGATGCACAATAATTTGCTAAGAGATGCTTACAATGTCAGCAACATGGGGATTTGATACATGCTCCAGTACATGAGCTACAACCTGTTACTATTCCTTAGCCTTTCTCACAATGGGGACTCAACCTCATAGGAAAGATTCATCCATCCTCATCCAATGGCCATAAATTCATCATTACCGCCACTGAGTATTTTACAAAGTGGGTTGAAGCTATACCAATCACCTATATCACTAGAAAGCAAATATCCAAATTCATCCTCCATTACATCATTTGTAGATATGGAGTTCCACAAGCCATCGTTACTGATAATGGACGCC
This sequence comes from Cunninghamia lanceolata, assembly GCA_027924645.1. Taxonomy (NCBI): domain Eukaryota; kingdom Viridiplantae; phylum Streptophyta; class Pinopsida; order Cupressales; family Cupressaceae; genus Cunninghamia; species Cunninghamia lanceolata. The sequence goes on along the minus strand of BSBN01000111.1, from coordinate 20,695,100 downwards.
CATTTACAAATCAAGAAGTCCATGATTTATGCAATATCCAACATAGGTTTTCTACACCTTATTATGCCCAAAGTAATGGCCAAGATGAGGATTCTAACAAAACTATCATCAAAATCCTTAAAAAGATAGTCAATAAAGCTAGTCTTGATTGGCATCTACAACCTAATCCAGCCTTGTGGGCCTATCGAACAAGCATCATAACTCCTACTAGTGCTACACCATATGCTCTTGTATATGGCACTAAAGTTATCTTACCTATCGAGGTCAATATCCCATCACTAAGAGTTTAGCATATCATTTCTGATGAGGAGTACATAATATCCAAATTGAATGATCTAGAGCTACTGGACAAAGATGCCTCACTGCACTCAATCACCTTCAAGTCTATTGAAACCATCTTTGCCGTAGTTATAACAAAAAGATCAAGGAAAGAAGGTTCCAAGTAGGAGATCTTATCCTCAAAGAGAATCAAATAAATCAACAGGATTGTGAAAAGAAGGGTAAATTCAAACCAAATTGGCTAGGACCTTTTGTGATCACAAAGTCTATGGATCAGGAGCTTATACTCTCTCAACACTTGAAGGCATTCCTTTGGATGAACCTATCAATAGTCTTCATCTTAAGAAATTTTATGCTTGATCCTTGGAATATCCCTAGTAAAATACAAAATACAAAAAAAATCAAAATAGTAAAGATAAATAATTCATCCTCTGGCAAAAACCTGGTAAATAGGCGCCTTAGATAAGTACCATAGTGAAAACTCGACAAACAGGCACTATCTGTAGAACTAGCTCCTACCATCTATTTAGCTTTTGTTTACCATACTGCCCATCCATCTCCTAATAAACTCTACCTATCTCATAATAAACCTATGTATTCATAATAATACCACTCCCTTTTTCACTCCCATACTTTATTCCTATCATGGTTTGGAAATTGTTAGAGTTGAAGTGTCATTCCCTTCTATCATCCATCTAGAGTTAGGTCATCTAATCCATCACTTTCTATAATAAGTCCTTCCCATACTAGGGGCACTTTCTTGCACTTAGTTTTGGAGTGGATATTTTAAGCATCCTCATCGAACATCGCATCAACATCTCATATCATCAAAACACCCAACCAATCCCATCAATCCATAATCCCATCATCATCCATCCACCTTCATCATTACCATCAACACATTATAAGAACTACATCTCATCTCTATCGTTAAGTGCCTTGATCCTATGGATACAGGGTATGTAGGTAGTCTAGAATATGAAGGAAGTATCTAGACTTAGGCATGGGTGATACACCTCTTCCATATTTCATCCTTCATCCAACCTTCACTAGTCGTCATCTGCATCCATCTCATATTCTTCAATCATCTATCTACCAAATCATCAATAAATACCTAGAACTACATATCATCACTTTCATCATCATCGTACTGTGCTTTGATCCCATGGATACAAGGTATGTAGGTAGTTTGGAATATGAAGGAAGTATTCAGTATGCAAGCACAGACAACTCATTCTTCCATCTTCCATCTTAATTTTACTAACTCAAGCAAAAAACAAACTATGCATGTCTTGATAGCTCAAGCACTCATCAAATCAGAGGCAAACAAAGACACTTGTTTGCATGCCTTTAGCCAACATTTGCTATATCAATCCAACATCTTAGCCTTCAACATGATATATCTTTCCTCACAACAAGGCGCTACCCAATCTATCCATGAGTACCCTCTTTTGGCAAGAGAACATACTAGTTGTGTCATTGTTTTCTTTTGATTTATCTTGTCTCTTTCTAATACCTAGTTGGACTGCCTTGATTTCTCATATCTTGGTATGTTGTGATGAAGTATGGAATGGGGAATAGTCATTTGCTTTCATATGTTGTGTTTGTGGGATGATCTTATTCTCCTACTATGCTAATGGTATCTTGTACATATTGGGATTAACATCTTGTATATCAATATCTTTTGCATCTGAGGACCTAAAAAGCCTTTTATGTACTAAGACTATTCTATGCTAAGACTATTTCTCATACATATAACCAACAAGGTTTCATTATGTTTAGTGGAAATAAGTTCAAACCATTTGCTTGCAAAGTCAAAGTCTATCTCGGAATAGCTAATATTCATATCTTGTGTATGTTGGATCAACATATTGACCTTATACGATTAGACAAGATTATATTATGCTGAATGCATTGGATACATCATCACCCTAGTCTTTATACCTTGGTGCATAATATCCATATGCTATATCAAACATAAGGATTACAATTTCTAAATTTGTGTGCAACTGCTGCCAAGAAGATGCATCTATTATCCATCATCTATCCATTTATCCCGCAATAAAATTCATAGCTCTCACAACGATTGATCAATCAAATTTCACCTACTTTCTTCTGTTCATCATCATCTGTGTCTTCATTATCTTCATCCTACAAAACAAGTGTGTTAGACATACATCATCCTATATCACCATCATATATCATATATCATTATATTTGCATAACATAAACCATTGTACACTTCATTTGCATAAAGCCATCATCTATCCATTAACATAAGCATATATCTTTCCATAAGCATACATTCATCATAAGCATGGCATCATCAAATCATAGTCATATCCTGTCATCATTTACATATTCACCATATATATATATCATAATCATAAAAACATAAAAAACCATAAATACAAACATCATACATGTGCATCCATAATCATGATATCATATATTGCCACCAAAATCTATCATATATATATATATATATATATATATATATATATATCTGGGTCAATACATAAGTGTCTCATCATGTATAAAATGAATCGATATATACATAGAAGCTATCGAAGAGCCATAAGAATACATACATTAGGATCGCAGGCCTCAAAAATAAACATGATACAAAAAATGATACAACATGATACAACAACCAAGCTATCCCTGTTGTCTTGGGTGGGTGGTACTCCCTTATGAAGCCTCTCCCTGATCTCCCCCTACACCCTGAGATCCTCCTACACCTGGTTGTAGGGGTGGCCCCATAACTGATGGACCAAATCTCGTTGACCTCCCAGTCCTCCTTGAGGCTGATGCCCTAGACCTACTCCTGAAACTTAGTTGTTGCTAGTCAATAGGCACTGCTCCAAAATATAAGCCCTTTTTAATACTCAACCTTTGCCTGTGCTATCCCCAACTCACCCTACACACAAGTGAGATCCCTAGCCAAAAATACCCCTGTTTGATCTATCCCCAAGGCTGTTCTAGTTGCATCTCTCTCAACGGTAACAATCTGCAATGTTTGTGTTGTTACATCTCTCTGTGCAGTCAATCGAGCCACTGTCCCATCATCTGGTATGACTTGTGTTACCTATGCCTGATATGCCTGCACTTGTGCTCAAGCCTATCTCATCATGACTAAGGTTCGGTCTCTATCATGTCTCATCTGTCTAAATCTAGCCTCTAGGCTAATCCTCCTACCCATCTCGTTCTGCAGCTGTCACCGCAAACGAGTCTCATTTGTCTTTACTTACTGACCTCCTCCCCATCCACCCCTAATTGTAAGCTGCTACTGGTGAGCCTATCCCTATCCCTATCCCTGGACATGTCCCTGTACTAGCTGTGCTATAACCTGAACCTAAGGAGGTCGTCTCTGCCCCCTCACCCTAGAAGGACGTGGTCTATGAACTACTACCTCTCCCACCTCTCCAAGTATCATCAACCTTGTCGATTGATGCAGTATCCAATATGCATCATACTCTAGTGTAGTACCTGGATTTTCTAGTCAAAAGATCCAATCCCAAGCAACTAGCTGTAATCCCTGAACCTCTGCCAATGTTGTCTCCATTACAATCTCTGGACCCCAAGCAAGGATCTCTCACTGTGTCCTCCCAAAAATTACATCTCCTATTGGCTCACCCTAGGGAAAACCAAATTGTCGGAGCACTCTCTCAAGAAGATAGTTCTCTATGGTGTAGATCCCTCTTCCAAACAAGTACCTAGATTGGCGAGCATACACCAGCTGCTTTGCATCATCCTCCCAGCTCTCACAATCACGCCAGGGCCTCCAAATGAACATGTTAAGCTCATCTAATGTCCTCTAGTATACAGGTGCATTAAGCTACCTATAGGTAATAGCTCCACCATATATATGTACAAATGGATCTCCATCCTCCCTCTACTATATCGCCACTGGCCTCATCACTGAAATATGCTCATAAGCCCACACATGCAGAAGAGTAACCCCAGCAGACATTCTCAAACTGAACATGTATGCACAATCATGTAGATAATGGTATAACTATCCCAATACACAAGGACCCCATGCATATCTGATACCATATGTGAACATGCCCTCCATGATTGTAGCCCATCCTACTAGGAATCCATGAGCTCGTCTATTGGGAACAAGAAATTGAATAATCACCACCACTAGCCATTGTAATCAAATACAAAGCCTCCTCATCCTCCGCATCCTGATCTCATGATCCTCCACTCCTATGTCAGGTGTCATGAACAATCTCCTAAGGGCATTAGGACCCCGCTCTGGATCATAATCCACTCGATCACTGTGAATCAGAATCCTAAGTATACGCCACACATCCTCTAGTGTGATGGTGGCCTCTCCAGTTGGTAGAAAGAATGAGCTGTGCTCACTATACCAATGCTCTACCAATGCTATCATCAATGCAATATATGCTCTAACTGGTGTGATCTGCACTGCAAACCATAGATTGATGACCTCCAAAAATAGGTTCACCTCTGCATCTAAATTTGCTAACAAGGTCAAATCCTCTGGATGTATCTCCCTCGACAACAACACTGGTAATACATTATGCAATCATCAATCGAATTGAGAGTTACTTATTAATTTTGAGTCTACTTTGCTAAAACCCTAAGTTTACCTATGTATAACCAAAAATAACTTCATTCACCATAGGCAACTCTCTGTCAGCCATAGGCGACTTCAAAAACCATAGGCGACTAGTTATTGACCATATGTGACTTATCTTACCAAATGTGCATTACTGTTGATCAAACATGACTTTTTATACCATATGCGCACAATGGTGGTACTTGTAGGGATTTAGGGTTTTAGGTCCATAGAATTGCAAGTCTTTACCTTTAAAAACTTTTAAACCTAAGTCCCTAAGTCTTATGCACTTTATCTTTTAAATCCTTATTGACCACCTATGGTAAGTCCCTGGTCACTTAAGTTATAACTTGAATCCTTTATGTTCATTAGGTGATCGACCCCGTGTCCTAAGTTTACCCTTTGTAGCCCGTGAAATATTAAATCTATGTCCTAAGTCTTCATAGGGTTATAAAGTATTGAGTAAAGATATTTTGTAGTGTCGCAGCGCATCATAGATGACATCATTGTCCCCTTGTGCGGTTGCGACAAGGTGACACTTGTCAAAGAATCTGGGCTTATAGCCCCTTTATCAAAGAATCTTACATCAAGCAACCATGTGCTACCAAGTGTCAAAGCAAGATGTGGTCTGCAGGAAAGCTTAAATCTGACGGTTGCATAAGCTCGCAAGAGAATCTTGCCAGAGAGGAATATTCACCGCGCATTCATGAGATGGCGACACGTGGTCTCATCTGAATGAAGAAATAAAGGTGAGTGAAGAGAAGATGCATGGAGGCTTTATCGCATCAGTGTAGGGTAGGTAGGTGGTGGGCCATTTCCAGCTATGACGTCATGAAATGGCGCCACGTGTCTAGATCATACAAAAGGTGATGTGGTCAGTGAAAAGGGTACATCCAACTTGGCTAGCTCTTATTGGTTGAAGACTTTCCAATGATGATGACCCAGATTTTCAAATCTGGTGGGTAAATGGTGGCCATTGATTTCACAAGGACAGACTCAGATCAACAGCACAGGTTTAAATTTCTTATGAAGAACGTTGTAGGCATCCTGTGACATGAATGTGAGATTAAGACTGAGGCTACTTCCATTAATGCCTCATAACCTATGCTATGAAGCTTCAAAAGAAGGAAAAATTAGGGCTTTTGGCATCATTTCCTCAAGCACGACCAAAGTCCAGATGCGCAACAAATCTTTAGGTGAGTAAAAGAAGGAATTCTACGCTTTTGTAGGTGTGTAAAACCAGTAAGTTCATTCTGTTTGTGTTGAAATAAACCAGACAACTGAGAGGGGGGTGAATCAGTTGTCCCAAAACTCAAACACTTCTGTACTTAAACATTAATCACTTGTCCACAGTTATTATGATTTAAACAATGAATGCATGAAATTAGAAACTTAAACACAGATGCAAGATTTAACACAAGAGACACCAGATTTTTATGTGGAAAACCCCAAGGTGGGGATAAACCACAAAGAGGATTAGCTCTCAAAATATATTGCAATCTTTGAATAATGATGTTTAGGCTTGGTCACTCCACGGGTCTAGGACATACTGGCTCACTGCCATGAAGTACAGCTAGGTCTAGCAGGCTCACTCCCTCAACCCTAAACCTAGAAAGATTACAATGAGGGTTGTTAAACCCTAAGGGATGTTAAACCCTACTGGTGGCTCACTACCAAGATCATCATCTTCTTCATGTCTGAGATTAATACATTGAAGTACAATAGTTCCTCTGCTCTGCTCTGCCTTTCCACTTCTTTTCTTTTTCTTCACATCTTCGCTCAAGGACATCTTTTCCATGTCTCAATGACAAGTATTTATACACTTCATCAACCTTGGAATGATCATCAAGGTCGACACTACAAACATCAACCATTGGAACAATCTCCAAGGTCGGCATTACAAACATTAACAAAATAGGTCTTGACCTAATACAAAATTATGCTAAGGAATTGTAGTATAGATGTATGTGGATCGTGCCATGCCTTAGCTCAGACTCAAACATGATCTTCCATGCCACAACATGCTTCCATAATCTTCAAGGGATCTCTGCAATCACTGGAATTAACCAAGTTGGCTAAGACTAGTCACACGCTACATTATCTAGGAATAATCTTCAAACACGATCTCAATTCCTTAACATGGACCAATGTAAAGGTAGGAACATGATCAAGAGATATCCACAAGCACGTTGAAATCACCAGGAGAAGCCACACAAACTCAAACCATTTTATTTATGAGATTCTTTACACCAGAGCACATGAAGTTCACTAACTTTGACTGTCATAAAAGAGAGATAGCTTGTAGACCACCAAAACATGAACCATTGTAATTGTAGACACTTATCATCATCCCAGACTCCCCTCTAGAACTGCAGAGCAAAACACTTTAATGCAGAGGAATGTGGAGCAAAATACTTTCTCTCAGGCACTAGTGAATAATCAGAAAAAGTAGGTTTTACTCTAGTGAATGTAACTTGCTCAAATCTTCATACCAGAGGCTTCAACTTAGGATTTAGCATCTTCAACCATGCTTCTAAATAAATTCCAATCCACAGACCAAGATCTTTAGTTAGCAAGAAATGTGGAGCAATCTTCTGAACTATCCTTTAGTATGCAACTCACTATCTTCACTGTGATTCAATATTACTTTCTTATTCTTCTGGAGGGGCTAATTTTATCAATATCCTCAACATATAAAGCTTCTAAACAGATAACAAAATAGGATACAGTTGACACCAATGACAACAAAGATATGTTGACATCAATGACAACACTGATTAGGCACATACTTGCAACAATCTCCCCCTTTGTCATTGATGGCAACATATGATGTGAAAAACTGCAACAGTCATCAAGACAAGATTCTCCCCCTACATTTGCACTCATCAAGATAAGATTTTCCCCTTATCTCTTTACACATCTACACTCTTTCCCTCTGAGTTTTTCACATGATTTCTCTCCCCCTTTGACATCAATGGCAAAGGGCACATACTTGCACTCTTCTGCTCTAATCCAATCTCTTTTCTAAACTCTTTGACTACTCCCCTTGAGAAGTAGCCCTAAAAGCATCAATCTAGATTTGGAGAAGGGACTCTAAGCACCACCAGACTGATGCACTCTTGTGCATCTTAGTTTAGAGTAGGAGGGGTAATAACCCCCAACTTTTCTTTGAGATACTCAAAAGTATCCTTAGGCAGAGGTTTGGTGAAAATGTCTGCAATCTAGTCTTTTGTAGATACATATTCCAACTTGACTTCATTCTCTGTCACTTTTTCCCTCAGAAAGTGATATCTTATGGATATGTACTTTGTCTTTGAATGAATTACTGGATTCTTTGATGTGTTTATGGCACTTGTATTGTCACAAAAGATTATAATTGGATCTTCATACACAACTTTGATGTCCTTCAATGTCTGCTTCATCCATACAACTTGAGTACAAATACATACTGCTGCAATATATTATGCTTCTATAGTGGATAGAGATATTGAATCTTGTTTCTTGCTTATCCAAGACACCAACCTTTTTCCTAAGAAGAATGCACCTCCACTTGTACTTTTTCTATCATCCACATTTGCATTAGTGTATGCACTAAGAGTGAAATCATTGTCCTTTGGATACCACAAACCATAATCCATTGTGCCTTTCAAATATCTCAAAATTCTCTTGACTACCATCACATGTGAATCCTTAGGTTCTTCTTGAAATCTTGCCACAAGATAAACTACATGCATTATGTCAGGTCTGGTTTGAGTCAGATAAAGTAATCCTCCAATCATAGATCTATACCTTTTTTGATCTGCAATAGGTGAATCATCATTCTTTCTCAACTTACAACTAGTTATCATGGGAGTATTTACCGATTTAGAGTCTTCCATCCCAAACTTCTTTAACAACTCTTTCACATACTTAGACTGAAAAATGAAGATACCTTTATCTGATTGGTTTATTTGCAAACCTAAAAAGAAATTCATCTCACTAAATATTGACATTTTAAATTCACTTTGCATTTCTCTAGCAAAAATTGTGCACATACCTTCATTGCCTCCAAAGATGATGTCATCTACAAAGACTGCAACAACTAGGATTTGTTCATTATTGATCTTGAAATAGAAATTGTTGTTGGTAGTACCCTTGCTAAATCCTAATTGTATCTGATACTTATCTAGCCTAGCATACCAGGCCTTAGGGGCTTGTTTTAATCTGTACAATGCCTTCTTCAATCTACATACATGTCAACCTAATGTGATGACTAGAATTCTTCCGGCTATTCAATATAGACTTCTTCTTCCAATTCTCCATTCAAGAATGCAGACTTCACATCCATCTGATATACCTTAAAATCATTGTAGGCTGCAAATTCCAAAAACTTTCTTATAGCCTCAATCCTTGCCACTGGTGCAAATGTTTCCTCAAAATCTATTCCTTCAAATTGAGATTATCCTTTGCATACCAACCTTGCTTTATTTCTAACCACTTCACCATTCACATTCATCTTATTTCTGAAGACCCACTTGGTGCCAATTACATTTTTATCTGCTGGTCTGGGAATAGGATCCCAAGTCTGATTCTTCTCTATCTGCATCAATTCTTCTTTCATAGCCTTTACCAAATTCTCATCATTGCAAGATTCATTCACAGACTTAGGTTCAATCTTGGAAATTATACAAAAATTTACTTGTTCTTCTACAGCTCTTCTTCTGGTCAGGATTCCTTTGCTTTTATCTCCTATGATTTGATCTTCAGAATGATTAAGTTTTACATACCTTGGTGTCTTAGTAGGACTTTATAGAGCTTGTTCCTCTTCATCTGAGTTGTCTTCATGCTGCACCACTTCTAAAGTATCTGGTTTATCTGATTCATATCCATTTGATTCTGGAGACCTCTTCTTGCTTTCATCGACTTTGACATTTGCACTCTCAATGATCTTTTTCAGCCTCTTATTATAGCACTGGTAGGCCTTGCTCTTGGTGGAGTAACCAAGGAAGATTCCTTCATCATACCTAGCATCAAACTTGCCTAGATCTTCTTCTCTTTTGATATAACATTTGCTACCAAAAACTTTAAGATATTTCACAGTAGGAACTTTACCATACCACAATTCATAAGGAGTCTTAGAACTGTTATGTTTGACTTGGACTTTGTTTAGGATATATACAATAGTGTGAATTGCCTCTCTCCAATATGCTTCTAGAAGATCAACTTCCTTCATCATGGTTCTAGTAGATTCTTGACCTGTTCTATTTTTCCTTTCAACAACTCCATTTTGTTGTGGAGTTCTACGTGCAGATAACTATCTCTTTATCCCATGTTCTTTGCAATAGAAATTGAATTCATTTGATGTAAACTCTCCTCCTCTATCAAACCTTAAACATTTGATCTTCAATTCCATCTCATTTTCAACTATTGCCTTAAATGCCTTGAACTTATCTAGAGCTTCTACTTTCTCTTTCAAAAAGGTAACCTAAGTCATTCTAGAATAATCATCAATAAGCAACATGAAATACCTATTTCCTTGCAAACTTCTTACTCTAGTAGGTCCACATAAATGTGTATGCACTAGTTTTAGTAGTCCATAAACTGATTGGTCCTTGCTTTTGAAACTTGTTCTTGTTTGTTTCCCAAATTGACACTCTTTGCAAATAGGATTAGCAGGCTTCACAAGCTTAGACAAATCTCTAACAGCCTATGTAGTACTTATCTTCATAATGTTATCAAAATTGATGTGACACAGCCTTCTATGCCATAGCCAACTTTCATCAGTCTGAGCCAACAAACAATAGTTATCAGTTCCTTTCAAGTGATAGATATTACCTCTGGTCTTCTTACCAGTTGTAATGATTGTTCTGGAGCTTTCCCTGATCTTGCATCCATTGTCCTTGAAGCTTAAATCATAATCTTTGTCACACATTTGACCCACACTCAAAAGATTGTGCTTTAATCCTTTCACATACAAGAAATCTTCAGTATTATGCTTGCCATCAAAAGAAATAGACCCTTTTCCACAAATCTTACCAGCTGTATCATCTCCAAATCTAACCAGTCCACCATCATATCTTTCCAAACTCACAAAGTTACTTTTGTCACTAGTCATGTGGTGAGAGCATCCACTATCAATAACCCATTCATCTTTGTCTTCAACAACCTGAGCAGCCAAAGCACTTTCCATTGGGTTTTCTTCCTTCACACAACTAGTAGGATTAGTAGACACAGGTTCTTCCTTAATAGCAATAAACAAGCATTCGTTACCAGAAGTACTAGCATTATCTAGCTCACCATTATTTGATACACCTTCGTCATCATCAAAATCTTCAATATAATAACATTTCTTTTGGATCCTAGGCATGTTATCATATCTTTTTCTATTTCTTTCAATTCTTTCAGGACATCTAGAAGCAAAGTGGCCTACTTTACCACAGGAAAAACATTTGAAAGGTAATTTACCTTTAAACTTATAGGATCCTCTTTGCACTCTATCCACAAAGTTGGCTTGAATTTCATCAAACTCATTATTAGATTCTACCTTGTACTTTTCTGATTTGGAGGTTTTCCCAGAAGTACTGGCTTTGAAGGCAGTCTCAACTTTTGGTAGAGCATCACCAAACTCTGATTTCAAAGGCAGTAAGGTTACCAAGTAACTGATCTCTGTCAATAGTTTTTACTTGCATAAATTCTTCCATTGCAGCTACCTTGTGACTATAGGACTTTGGTAGTGATTTGAGAATTTTCATCACAACTTCCTTATCACCAAGAGTTCCCCCCATACCTTTTATCCCTGTGATAAGTTCATCAACTCTTTGTATAAATATTGTTATGTTTTCATCTTCATTCATATTCAAACTCTCATATTTTAGACTTTGTAGCTTGGCCTCTTTCACAGGATCATCTCCTTCAAACAGATTTTTTAGCTTATCCCATACCTCATTTGTAGTTTCAAGATCCACAACTTTTGTCAGTATTGAGTCATTTAATGAACTTAACAAAGCATCTTTTGCTTTGAAATCCACCTCATATTCTTTGATTTCATCTTCAGTCATCAAACCATTCTGAGGCATGGTGTATTTTGCTTCTACAACTTTCCATTCTTTGTAACCAAGACAAAGAAGATGGCTTTTCATTCGTGCCTTCCAAAGAGCATAATCCATCCATCAAAATGCGGTGCTTCCTTCTTATAAGACATTTTGGATCTTCCTCAAGCTGTTAGACTTTCTTCAAAGGAACCTCGCTCTGATACCAATTGTTGAAATGTGTTAGACAATTGAGAGGGGGGTGAATCAGTTGTCCCAAAAACTCAAACACTTCTACACTTAAACATTAATCACTTGTCGGAACCAGCTTCTAGGTTTGCTTTAGGGTTTCTCATTTTTCTTTGTGCTTGGTGTTTTGTACTGTTTGAGCATGGAGGGTGCTGCCTATGGCAGTACCTCGGAACCCCCACCTATACAGGGTGCTGTTCAACAGCCCCACTGGAAAAATGCCCTAATGGGCAATGTTGCTTCTCATTCCACCATTGCACAGACAGCAGACTGTCAGCTTAAGGAATCAATGGAGGGTTCTTCCCTGGCCATCCTCGATAATCTCATGGATAGGATTGTCTCCTCAATGGATCTTACCCTAGTAGGTAAGTTTTTTTCCCTCCGCCCGACCATTGACATGGTGCGAAAATGGATTTCCACCTGATGGCATCTTAAAGGCAGTGTTTCGGCAATGGCAATGGCGCGTGGGATGTTCTTGTTCAGATTCACGAGCAAGGAGGACATGTTGTCCATTCTATCTGGAGGGCCTTGGCTATACAGTTCTCATTCTCTCTCTGTTTGCTGCTAGAAACTTGGCTTGGACCCCACTGCAGATCTCAACCGCTGCGCCCCTGTTTGGGTAAGATTACCTGGTTTCCCCCTTGAGTTTTGGGATGAGTCTATTTTCAAATCTATTGGTAATTCCTTTGGGCATTTTGTCACCTTAGACAATCCTACCAGTACCAAGTCTCATTTTGTTTATGCAAGATTCTGTGTGAATGTGGAAATTAATAAAACTCTACCCTCCTCCATTGAGATTACATCCAAGTTTGGAATATGGACCCAACCTATTTCTTATGAGAACACTACTCTTTTTTGTCAGTTCTGCAAGAGGAAGGGGCACCTTATTTCCCATTGTAAGTCCAAGAGAACTAAGGAAGTTAGGGATAAAGGTAAAAACAAGTTGACAAAGGAATGCTCAATCAAGCCTATAGATAATGAGACAGTGGTGGATAAGGATCTTATTCCTCAAGATGGGATGCCAAAACCCACAACCACCGTTAGGCCAGTGGATTTTGAGATAGCCCCTTTATTAGAAGGAGAGATTTTGGAAATGGTAAAAGAGACCCAACACTCGGATACTTTAGCTGCTAAGTTGGAAGAAGCATTGATACAGAAGGAGGTTAGTCTGGTGAAGGACAAGATCCCCTTGATGCAAGAATTGGATATTGCATCCCAGATCCAAATAGACTCTATAGTTGCTCAGGAAGCCCCTCCTCTGATTGATAGGAAATTTTCTGTCAAAGAAAACATGCCCCCCTTCTTAGAGCCTGGATCACCTTTCCCCTGTTAAACTGGGCCAGAATTCTTTAAAAGGGATTTCATCCCCTGGGCAGAATACTTTATCCACAATAAGTTCACCTGGAGCAAGCATGAGTGCTTCGTTAAGCAACTAGGAGGAATGGACATCTCAGAAGAAAAGAGGTAGGAAACCTAAAAAGACTGCTAATGTTGGTATAGATTAAGCAAAGGGCAGGCCCTCCTTGAGGGAAACTAGACAAAGAGAGGCAGTGCGGGAGATTACCAATGGATGGCAAAAAACTTTGGAGACTCACTCCAGGAAGATTTTTAAATGAAGATTTTCTCTTGGAATATGAGGGGACTCAATAACCCCTCAAAACAGTTTGAGGTTAGAAATTGTATTTTGGATTACAAAGTTGACATTTTGCTGCTCCAAGAAGTCAAAATGACAAAGGATAACTTCAAGACTGTTTCTAACAACATCTGGCCCAATGCTTCCTACTTTGTTAGCCTGGTGATTGGAGCCTCTGGTGGCATTGTCACTATGTGGAATGTTTCAAAGATTAAAGGTTTTCTTGTTCACCTTAATAAGAATTGCTTAGCTATTGATTTCTCTTTGCCTTCTTTCAGTTGGTGCCTCATCAATGTGTATGCCCCTAATACCCGTGTTTTGAGGAAGAATATCTGGGAGGATCTTTCTGGGAAACTTGTTTCACACATAACCTCACACTGGATGTTGGCTGGGGATTTTAATACCCCTTTATACCCTTCTAAGAAATCTGGAGGTATTGTAGATTACTCGGACAGTATGATGGATTTGGTGGACTTCATCAACACCTATAGACTTGTGGACATTGATTTGACTAATCAGCAATTCACATGGACCAATAGAAGGAATGGCAAACACCTAATTCAAGTCAAACTGGACAGGGTTTTAACCTCTAATAATTGGCCCCTCAACTTCACTCTCTCTCTTAGAGCGCTCCCCAGAACAGTTTCAGATCATAACCCCTTGTTTTGGAGTGGGCTGATAATAGAAGAAAATGACCTTTTCCTTTTAGATTTGAAGCTATGTGGATCAAGCACCCTTATTTCAGAAATCTCCTATTTGGCTAGTGGCAGATCAAGGTGGTAGGTACTCCTATGTTCCATCTTCACAAGAAACTTCTTCACATCAGACATCTGGTTTATGGCTAGAACAGGTATAGCTTTGGTAATATTTTTTCTAAGAAGAAGTTCATCTCTGATAACCTTGAGAACATACAACTTAGGATTGCCCAGGGGGATAGGTCTAAGTCTTTGGCTACCTCCGAAGACAACCTCATTAAGGACTGGAAGGATATCATGTACAAGGAAGAAACTTTTTGGAAACAAAAGTCCCGCATCCAATGGCTCAAAGAAGGGGATTGGAACACGACCTTTTTCCATAAATCCGCCCTTAAACATAGAAAATCCAACACTATATCTTCTATTAAATTGGAAGATGGTAATCTTATTACAGAAGATGAGGAGATTGGAGATAATGCTGTTAGGTTCTTTCACAACCTACTGTCAGAGTCTGGGCCAATTGCTGACAATTCACTATCTGTTTCTCAGCTGTTAGATCAGATACCTTCTGTTTTGACCGTGGAAGATAATGCTGACATTTTGAAAACTATTACTGAGGAAGAAGTCAGGGCTGTTGTCTTTTCTATGGGCCCTTATAAAGCTCCTGGTCCCGATGGTTTTCTTCTGGTGTTTTTTCAAGAATTCTAGGAAATCATTGGGTTTGATGTCATTACTGCTGTTAAAGAATTTTTCAGGACTGGTAAGCTCCTTAGACAATTTAATAACACATATATTTCTTTGATTCCTAAAAAACCCAACCCTGATATGTTCAAGGATTTTCAGCCTATAAGCCTCTGTAAGACCTTTTATAAAATATGCACTAAGTTGTTAGTTTTCAGATTGCAACCTTATCTGGATAAGATCATTTCTCCCACGCAAAAAGGTTTTGTCCCTGGCAGGCAGATTTTGGATGTTGTTCTTTCTACTCATGAGACCATTCATTCCATGGAAAAAAGTCAGATACCAAGCATGGCTCTCAAACTTGACATCTCTAAAGCTTACAATCGGGTTTCTTGGCAGTTTCTGTTCAAAATTCTTTGCAAATTTAGTTTTAATGATAAACTCCTCATTCTTGTCAAGGAAGTTGTTACTACTGCAAAATACTCAGTTCTTGTGAATGGTATCCCAAGAGGGTTTTTCTCCCCTTCTAGGGGGATTCGACAGGGAGACCCTCTCTCTCCCTACCTTTTTATTATGATTGCTGATGTGCTAGGTAGATCATTTTTAAACAAAGTCTCTTCTAAAGTTATCACTGGGATTAAACCTACCACCTCCCTTGCTCCTTTGATGATCCAATAGGTTGTGGATGATACTATACTATTTGGCATTTCTTCCGTGGTGGAGGCTTCTGCTTTGAAAAGGGTTCTGAATGAGTATGCTAAGGCTTCTGGGCAACATATAAATTTTTAGAAGAGCAATGTTTTTTTTCTTCAATACTCCTAATGACCTTCAAAGAAAAATTGTTAAGATTCTTGGTTGTGCTGTTACTACTCTCCCTTCTGTTTATTTGGGTCTTCCCCTCACTGTTAAAGATGTCACTCCTGCCTTTTGGCACAGCATTATTGAAAGAACTTAGAGGAAGCTCATGGGCTGGAAAGGCAAACTTCTCAACAATGCTGGGAAACTTCAACTTTTACGAGCTTCCCTTCAAGGCATTCCCATGTACTTCCTATCTCTTTTAAGATGCCTAGATACCTAGCTGAAAATCTGGAACAGATTCAAAGGACTATTTTATGGACTGGAATGGAGGAAAACAAAAGGATTTCTTTGGTCAAGTGGGAGCAGGTCTGTTGTCCTAAATCTCATGGGGATCTTAACATCAGGACTGTCCAAAGCATGAATAAAGCTCTGCTGTCCAAGGTAATGTGGAACTTTATTAACAAAAATAATGATTGGGGAGATATAATGAAGGCTAAATATCTCAAAGATTCTGATAACTACTCGGTTCTTCTTCAAGAAGGTATTCCGCTAGGTTCTACCATTTAGAATAAAATGCTTAAAACTAGGAGCATCATTAGAAAAGGAATGAGATGGAAATTAGGGGATGATTCTCTCATCAACTTCTAGGATGACCCCTGGTTAACTAATCAGTCTCTCTCAGCCCAAATTGATAATAAAGATATTGTTGCCTTGCCAATCAATTTTTTGGCTCAAAAGTTAGTAATTACCTTACCCAAGACCATGGGCTTAAAAGGTGGAAGAATCTATTACAATGCACCATGAATAACCCTGAGTTTCATCAGAAAATGAATATGGTTCAACAATTACTGATGGATTTCAGACTTCCTTTATTCCCTCGAAAGGATGAACTCCTGTGGTATGCTGACAAAAAAGGGAGGTTCTCGGTAAAATTTGCTTACCTTCTGTTGGTGGAGGATGTCAACAAAGATGAGATATGGGAGAAAGTCTGGAATTGTAAAAGCCTTCCTAAAATTAACTTCTTTTGGTGGACTGCCACCCATAATAAAATTTTGACTCTGGATAACCTCCAACATAGAGGGTTGCAGCTTGTCAACAGATGTGTTCTTTGCTGCAATCAAGAAGAAACTATGCCACATCTCCTCATTCATTGTGATTTTGCCCATGAGGTTTGGAGCAGAATTCTAGAAAAATTTGGTATACAATGGATTTTTAACAGAGAGATTCGTGATTGTATAGCCAGTTGGAATGTTCCCCTTAAACACCCTTGGTTGCGGGAATTGTGGAAGTAGACCCTTCCTTCTCTTGGGTGGGCCCTGTGGAAAGAAAGGAACAGTTGGATTTTTCGGGACTCTCATAGGTCTCTGATGTAGGTTTGGATCTCTTTATTTAAGGCTATTGTTGAAAATGTTTCTAATGCTAACATTAAACCTGTAGATCAACCTTTGACCAAACAGGGATCTTGGTTGGCTTCTAACTGGGGTTTGCTAAACCAAATCCTAGATTTTGATGATACGAAACTTCAGACAAGACTTTATTCTACTTGGGCCCCACCAGAGTTGGGGTGGTTGAAACTTAATTTTGATGGTGCTGCTAAAGCTGATGGATGCGCCAGCGGAGGAGGTATAATAAGGGATGAACATGGTGATCTTGTTGCAGCTTATGCCGGAGGACTTGGAAAGCATTCTAACAACACTACTGAGGCAATGGCCCTCCTCTGGGGTCTCAAGGTGGTGATCTCCTTGGGGATTAGCCATCTCCACATACAAGGTGATTCTAAAATCATTCTGGATGCGGTTACTAGTCTCTCTACTTGTGGGTGGAAGCTAAGTGACATTATATCTAATATTCAAACCATTCTCCACGGCATCCTGAGTGTCTCTTTCTCCCATATTTATAGGGAAGGCAACTCAGTTGTTGATGGTCTTACCAACTTTGGTCAGGAATTTCAAATCTGGCGGGTTTGGCGCCAAATTAGCAGCATTCTTGGTCACATTGGAATGCTTATTCATAAGGAGAAGAACTCTATTATTATATGATGTCTAATCAAGTGTTGAGTGATGAGGTGGTGTGTTTCTCCACCCTGTCTAGGCTTATGCACTTTCCCCGTGTGAATTGGCAGCGGCATCTGTACTTCTTTCATGCGAATTAATTCTCATTATTTCGATTATGTTTTGGAACTTAAAGTATCATGATTGGCGTCGGCGGGTTTTTGTTCATATGATTACCGCTTGGTGGATTCCTCTGAAGGGTTTTTTGCAAGTTAGTTGCCTTCTCCTGCTGGGTATTATGGCATGGGCTTTCATTATGGGTGGTGAAAGAATTCGCACTGAACCTAACACCTACAATGAGTTCAAAGATAATGCCATTGTCTGGCATTACTACAAGGAGGGGGGTATAATTCTGTTCTTGGAATGCTTTAATGGGCATGATGAGTTGTTATCCATCCAGTGTGCTTCATCATGGGTTGACAGACGAGTCACTATTGGTAGTGTCAGCTTTGAGTTCTTAGAGAAAAGTATTGCTGAGGCAATGGGTTTATCCCTTAAAGGCATTAAGTTGCTGAGAAAATTGAGGGTTTCTGAAGCGTAGAACCAAAAGCTTTTCTTGGGTGACGGTGAAGAGCTGGTACCCTACCAGGGAAGGTTCGAAAGGGCAAAGCTTCCTCAGCCATGGGCAGACATGTGCTTTTTAATCATGAAGTACTTCACCTTGGAAGGCCGTTATGCCAGGTTCTATTACTACCATCTTCCCCTGCTTAATCATTTTCGTAGAAACTTGGCTATTTGTTTCCCTTACTACTTGCTTTCTTCTTTAGAACACTCGGTTAAAATGGTTCATAAGAATTTAACTTCTAAGCCATCAAAGAAGCATGTACCCCTTCACCAAGGCCTCATACACAGACTTTACTAGTTTCACTTGGCCCTGATGCCCCCTACCACTCTCCATCACCAGGCTGTGGAACCCTCCCCCAATACTCCGTCGGCTTCCATCAAATGTGATTCCCTACACACTCCTGTGAATAATAGTCCTGATGGCCTGACTTCGGCCTCAATGGAAACTACTACCCCCACTCCTAGGTCTACCTCTACCCCTAAGATGAAGGGCTCTATTGAGTCTAGGAAGCGGCTTCATCGCCTCTCTGAGCTGGTTGAGGAAGCAGCTATTCTTAGCTCCCTCAAAGATAGTCATGAGACCCCTAAAGGTAAAAACATGTCTGCTGAGAACCCTGCTAAAAAGGCAAGAAAGGGCAAAGGGAAAAGCATATCCACTAGTGTCAGACGCTCGACCAGAATTGCTGGGAAGCCAGCCCCCAAGGTTAAACTTATAGACTACTCAGAAAGTAATTTTGAGGTTTCTTCTCACAGTGAGGAGGCCGATAGTGATGATTTGAAGGAAATTAGCATGGAGCATACTATTTTTGGGGAGCATTTTGATGGCCACGACTCTCTGTAGAATGATTACAGGGACAACCCCTAGAATGTGATTGGTACTGGTAGTGATAAAGATGAGTTTGACCATCAGAGCCCTATGGAGGCCCAATATGATACTGGAGAAGGAGAGGGGAACTTGAATGAGCAAAACCCTGCCGGTGATGAATAGGTGGAAGCGAACAGTCAGTCTGTCCCTGAAGAGTTTAATGATGTTAGGGCCACTACTGAGGATGGCAATGTGAATCAGGGTAGGGATAGTAACTCTCTTTTTGCTAAAGTGACTCAGTTAAAGGACAAGATGGAGGCTTTGCAACTCAAGCTATCTACTCTTTACAAGTTCATTACCTGCATGCTGTGTAGGTCTTCCATGATCAACTTAACCCTTTTACAGGATATTCAACTTTTCTCACAGGGTGCCGACAATGATAGAACTCAGGAGCTGGACAAAGTTTTTGAAGTTCTTGCTAATGACTGGGAGGACTCTCTGTCCTAGTGTGCCTTCTGCTGTCTGTTTGCTGGTTTTTTGCTGTTACTTTCTTTCTGTCATTTGTTGGCTGGTGTTTCCTGGGTTATGGTTTCAGGCTCTTTTTGTTTCCTAAGCTTGTACTTTTTCTTATGTAATCTCTGTTAAGGGTTCGGCCCCTTATTTTTGCCACCTGATGTAATCAAAAACATTAATCACTTGTCCACAATTATTATGATTTAAATAATGAATGCATGAAATCAGAAACTTAAACACAGATGCAACATTTAACACAAGAGACACCAAAGTTTTATGTGGAAAACCCCAAGGTGGGGAAAAACCATGGAGAGGATTAGCTCTCAAAATATATTACAATATTTGAATAATGATGTTCAGGCTTGGTCACTCCACGGGCCTAGAACATACTGGCTCACTGCCATGAAGTACAACTAGGTTTAGCAGGTTCACTGCCTCAACCCTAAACCTAGAAAGATTACAATGAGGGCTGTTAAACCCTACTGGTGACTCACTGCCAGGCTCATTGCCAAGATCATCATCTTCTTCATGTCTGAGATTAATATATTGAAGTATAATAGTTCCTCTGCTCTACTCTTCCTTTCCACTTCTTTTCTTTATCTTCACATCTTCACTCAAGGACATCTTTTCCATGACTCAATTACAAGTATTTATACACTTCATCAACCTTGGAATGATCATCAAGGTCAGCACTACAAACATCAACCATTGGAATAATCTCCAAGGTCGGCATTACAAACATTAACAAAATAGGTCTTGACCTAATACAAAATTATGCTAAGGAATTGTAGTATAGATGTATGTGGATCATGCCACACCTTAACTAAGACTCAAACACAATCTTCCATGCCACAACATGCTTCCATAATCTTCAAGGGATCTTTGCAATCACTGGAATTAACCAAGTTGGCTAAGACTAGTCACACACTACATTATCTGGGAATAATCTTCAAACACGATCTCAATTCCTTAACACAGATGAATGTAAAGGTAGGAACATGATTAGGAGATATCCACAAGCATGTTGAAATCACCAGGAGCAACCATACAAACTCAAACCATTTTATTTATGAGATTTTTCACACCAGAGCACGTGAACTTCACTGTCTTGGACTCTCATAAAAGAAAGATAGCTTGCAGATCACCAAAACATGAACCATTTCAATTGTAGGCACTTATCATCATCCCAGACTTCCTTCTAGAACTATAGAGAAAAACACTTTAATGCGGAGCAAAATACTTTCTCTCGAGCACCAATGAATAATTAGAAAAAGTAGGTTTTACTCTGGTGAATGTAACTCACTCAAATCTTCATACTGGAGGCTCAAACTCAGGATTTAGTATCTTTAGCCATGCTTCTAAATAACTTCCAATCCGCAAACCAAGAACTTCAGTTAGCAAGAAATGCAGAGCAATCTTCTGGGTTGTTCTTCAGTGTGCAACTCACTGTCTTCACTGTGATTCACTGTTTACTTTTTGATTCTTTCAGAGGGGCTAATTTTCTCAATATCCTTAACATATAAAGCTTCTAAATAGATAACAAAATAGGATATAGTTGACACTAATGACAACAAAGATATGTTGACATCAATGACAACACCGATTAGGCACATACTTGCAACAGTTTGACTGTGCTCAATATATTTTAATGTCGATTGCTTGATTGAAAGGGGTAGAGAATTATAGAAGAGGGAAGCCCTAGTTAAATATAAATAGTTTTAGAAGATGAGCCAATTTGGTCAAGCCTCCACCTCAAAACGTAGTTTGGATGAGGACCTTATGGTCCAATTCCTGGGCTCTGTCAAGCGTGCTCTGAATTTGCATGGTCCCGGTGGGGAAGATTATAAATTCTTAGACTTCTGCTACAACTCTAGGGATGTCTGATTGCCTATTCCTAATTGGGTCCTATTCAAACATTGGCATCATAGGATGGACTACAAAGTCCTAGTCTGCAATGCTTGATGCTTTGTTTTGGCCAAGGTAAACTGCCCTAACATATTTAAAAACCCTGATTTAGTAAGGGAAATTGCATAGAGGTATGATCCTCAAACAAGGTCAATCTTGGTAGGAAGTGACACAACAATAATCAAGTTTACAAAGGCATACATCTCCACTGTGTTCAGTTTAAACCCTGGAGCCAGTAAACCAATCAACCTTGGCACATTGAAGGAGAATTATAAGACTGTCAAACGTGCATATAGGGACTTCAACCTGGCTAAACACAGATCAAGGGGAGTGGATGGCAAATTGGTGAAGATATCAAATAGGGAGGAGGGGTATTTTCAATGCACTCTGTTCATGCATTATTTTATTAGAACCTACCACAGTTTGTGCCAAGTGCTTGGAAGGGATGCTTCAGATAGTATGCCAGTCTCTCTGGTAATGATGGCAGTAAATATTCAATATCAAGAAACTAGGGAACCATATGATTATACTTCCTATATAGTAGATAAGATGCACAAACAGATGATGGCACTAAAGAGAAAATTGTTTATTGTGGACGCCCATGTTAAATTCACATGGTACTCTATGTTGTGTCATATGATTTTGTTTGCCTTATCAGGACTGTGGCATCAAGACCTACATGTCAGGATGGCAGATGCACAAGGAAATATGTTACCAGTGTAAATGTGGACATGCATTGTGTGGACTCTAACTATGTAATTTTTGAGGAATATTTTGTGAGAAGAGTTCTTGGTTTCTTAGAACCAGAAGGAGAAAGGTTGCATGCAGATGTATTAGAATTTTTGAGGCCTTTAGATAGAACCCTTGATTTAGGGATTGATCATAATTGGGGTGACTAGTTCTATCATGAACACACCACTTGCATTAGAATCTATGGGTTTGAGACCCCTCCCCATATCCTGCCTGACTTGCATTCCTTGAGATTATTAGGTAGTTGAATAAGTCAGATAGAGAACATCTGAGAAGACATAAGAAGGGCTCATTCTTCCCCACCTCCCTCACATTCAGTGATTTCTTAACAGCTGATAAGGGAGGGTTGGATTAGATTGATTTAGTGCTTCAATGTTATAGGATGTATTTTGAACAGCCTAGGATGTTTGACCCTAAGGGCTTTATTGATAGAGTGAGGATCAGTAAATAGAGACTGAGGTACATTCACGAGGTCTATTTTGATGAAGACACTGTTAGGAATTGTTTCACAATGAATGATTCCATACCTTGAGAATCAAGTGGGACACAATTATGGCAGGAGAAAGGATGAGGAAAAACCTGAATGCTACATACTAGGTGCTTTTGCAGAAGTGCATGACCCAATAAAAAAGATTCAATTGATGTTTGATCATGCAGAGTAGCTAGTTGCTAGTGCTCTTGCAAGTGAGGAAAGACCTTCTTACCAGCCTAGCAGCTCAAGAGGGGTATATGCTGTAAAAAGGGAATCACATGACCCTTCCCCTACCAAAAAGGCAAAAATTATTGATTTAGAGGCTGAGGAAGAGATCGAGGTAGTAGACCTTGAAGGAGAAGCAGAAGAACAGGTGTCAAAAGCTGCTCATCAGGTGAATTCACCTGATAGAATAAGATCATACTCCTCCCATGATAATAGATTAATGAGGACAATGAGAAGCCAAACTATGGATACATAAGATATCCAGGTGATGACTTGTAATAAATTTGTGGAAGATGATGAATTCATCAATACTCCTGAATTCAGGAGTTATGTCTTGAAAGTAAGAAGTGAGAAGTTTCATAAGAAAATGAGGAAGCCAAAAGTGGGACTGACCCTTTAGAATATGAGGCCATCACTCCAAGGGTGTTGACAGAGGTGAATCAGGCTATCAGTAGAATGACTCTTGAGGAGGGAAGGGCATTGGTGGCCAAAAGTAATGTATTACTCCTCCCACACTAGACTTTGTCAGATGTAATTGCATGTGACACAATCACTAGAGAAGATTCAGATGTGATTGATGGGCAGGTGAAAAGTCTTGACAAGTGGAGAGTTGACTTCAATAGCAGCGTTGGCCAGTTGATAGCTACCTACTATACCGATGGGGACCCCATCTTGAAGATTTTGAGGTCAAATTTAGACAAGCTATGTGTGTTAGCAATAAATTTTGAACTATCTTGTAAGGAGGTGAAGATCTTGATGAATGCAAGGTACATAGGACACAATGACAAAATTTCAAAGTTGATCTCATTCCAATGGCCATCAGAGAAATCATATGCTAAATGGACAAAGAAGTATGGGTGAATGTGCCTAAAGTGAATGAGCCGCTATTCTCTCCCATGCATTTATGTGGCCGGGCTCCTCCAATCTATTGTACTCATGATAAATTATTTTCTGTCTTTTCTCTTTGCTCAATGTAATTAATGCTCCAATGCCCTTGTGGTGGTGCTTTGTACTGTAAACTCATCTACCCAACCAAATGTAATGAATGTTGGCACCAAGTTTTGTATCTATAAAGAACTGGTTGCCTTACTTTGTAAAGTTGTTGGAGGATTGGGGTTTTGAGGAGTGGAAGTAATACAAAATTTTGATTGGTTGCTCTATCTATGGTGTTGTGAGTTCTATTTTAATATGTGTGTGTTTTTCATAAGCTATTTATTAGTTTCAAATTAAATTATATGAGTAATGTTGTGTGCATGTATTTTTGTTAACTGTCTCCATTTATTATTTGCATCTTTCTTTGGAATAAAGTAACTAAGAGTTTTCTGAGTTCTAGGGTGCATATCTATTGCATTATATGTTTGATTTCTCGCTTCTATTCAAGGAACCTATTAAAATGGTCTAAGTCAAATGTGGGGAAATATGTGTTATAATAGGGATATTTGTAAGTAGAGTTAATAGGAATACCTAATCTTGGGAGTTCTCTGCAAGGCAATAACTAAAAAACCCTCTGAAATCTGTATATTTGCTTGGTTTATGGAAAGTTATTTACATGTTTTAAGTTGGACTCCATACCCTTGGACAAGCACCAGTCAAAGGCTTGGATTAAGTTTATGAATCAAACCCTAATCTAACAACCAAATACATAAAATTAAATCAATTCAAAACCTTAAATTTTAGGACTATAGGAGTAGGACTTAGGTTCCAAATCCTCTGATTCACAACTGAAGTAGGATCCAAAGCTATCCCTTTTGCATTTATCTCATAGTTGTGGTCTGCAATAGATGATTTATCTACTAAAATGTCAATACCTAGTTATAGTCAGGGTTTACCATATGGGTATTGAGTAAGGGAATACCCCCTAGGTCTTGCAGAGCCTAAAGTGTAGAGGAGACATATAGTCTATCTCTTGTTCATTGGCCACTGACCTGAGGTCCTTGTAGATAAAAGATGGCTACTTTTTAGGGGAACTTAGACAATCAGCTGGGAACACCAACAAACAACAACCCTAGAAACCTAGCCATTTGACCATATGCAACCCTAAATGCCAAATGCCATTAAACCGTGCCCATAGGTGACTTGATCTACCAAATGCGACCTCGCGTTGACCATATGCATATCGCCTAACCTATTGCACCTTTGGTCGCACAATCGAATTAATGATGCCTATGGACCTCTTAATGACACCTGTAGAGCAAGTTTTCTATACATACTGGTGTGGGAGCTCCACTCAATGATCTGCGTGTAGAATCACCATCCTGATGCTCTAGAAAGCTCTAAAGCACTACAAAATCACAAAGAGCTCTAGAATTCTAAATCACAAATGAGGAAAATGAATAGAAATGGACCCTTGGACCTATATTTATAGAATCAAAACCCTAATTCTTCTCTTCCATCCCTAGCTTATCCCACCCAATCCCCAAATTCTTCATGTCAATCTATTTTATCCCTATTTGTCCTCTAATTGCGAGTTAACCCAACCTTTTCCTGGTAGCCTGGTTTTCCTCTTGAGGGGGCATCACCCCCCAGTTTCACTGGGGCATAGCTTGTTTACTTCGCGTATCAATCATATCTTCTTTGAAACAGTGTCCTAAAGTACATTGTCTCAAATAGGGGCAAAATGTAGACACCTAAAATTGACCCTTTGTATCACTTATCTATTTGTCACACTATTCACCATTGCATATGTCGATTTTGTCTAGCACACTTGTATCAATTATCTATTTTCTTCTAAATCATCCATTTTTGTAATTAATTAAATAAATTGTATTTATTTAATTAATTTTGTCTATTTTCATTAACTTTATTCTTCTATTTTCTATCTATAATTAAATAATCTCTAATTATTTTATTATCCCACTATTCTTCTAAAATTAAATAATTTTTCTAAATTAATTTAATTTTCTCTTTTTAAATAAATAAAATTAATATTTTATTTATTTATTCTCTCATCATGCATATAAATCAAATAAATTTATTTATTTAATTTATATTTATTATTCCAATTTTCTAAATTTAGCTTTTTCCTCCATCATATCTTATCATTTCCCTCTTTTATCACTTTCTTCTATGTGTACAAGTCAGCCTTGTCCATATTTTGTCAAAAATTAAATACAAAAAATTATTTAATTGGTTTAAAAATCAATTATCCATGTCATCCAACTATTAAAATAGAAAAGCATCCTATTTTAAGAAAATCAATCTTATCTCCACAAACAAAGCCAACTAAATTATTTAATAAAAGTTATCCCTATAGACACATGTCTTGTACACATTCATCCATGCCTCTTGAATTATCTCAACCGTTCATGTAGAAACCTTTTCTCCATTGTTGATCAATCTTAGTTGAGAGCTATATATACACCCTCTCATTTCATTTCAAAGAATCCCACACAATCTCCATAGTGTCCAAATTATTATCTCATGCATATCATATCCATTGAGCATCCATTAAGCACTTTGAGCATATCATCTATCATCATGGCAACTTTGGCAACTATGGTTGTTCACTATTGAGAAGCAATCCACATTCAACCAAGGAATCAATACAATCTAGGTGACATTGTTCTTTGATTTGCTCTCATTTTGTGTCATTTAGATAGATTTCTTGAAGGTGGTAGGATTGGGTTTTGATTGTAATGCTTGATCTTATTAACCTAATTTTTCCTGATCACACAATAATCATCAATTTGAGATGAATTTAATCCAATAACCCTTGTCTTACCCAATAGTGAATTGGTGGGCCCGGTACTATGCTACTAGTCGTCAGGAATTATGACATGGCATCAACTGCATGTTGTGTGTGCCTAGATGTAGTTATTCAATTGATTAGTAGATTGACAAAGTGTGAGATGGTGATATTGGCATAAATTACCACCATGATATATATAGGTGGCACTTTTCTATTGCATCGCAAAGGTTCTTCACATCGTAGTTTCAGAGGTGGGCCCTGATTTGCAAATAGCGATGTGCAATAGTCATTCATCTAGGATAAGAAAATTTTGGTGATCATGATCTATACAAAATCAAAGGATCCCAACTAGCTAAATTCATGTCACAAAGCTTCATTATAAAGGTGCCATGTATATCCCAGTTCACTTGATTGTTAGGTCCTCATTAGCTAGCCGAGTGGCATAGATTTTTGTGAATTTATAAAATATTAGTACAAGAATGGACACATGGTCATTTGTTGTTATATCACATGAGCCTCTCACATCATGATTTTAAAAGGTGTGCAACAAGAGATGGTTAGTGACCATTGATGCTGGTTATACTTAAGATCAACGACCCTAGCTAAGTCCAAATTGAAAAGTTTAACCCAGTTGTGGAAAGAAGAATTAATTATGTTTAAGTATTCAAGGCATGTATGTGTGAGGAATATTCATTACAGATGATTTTTAAGACATGAAGAGATCTATTTCTGGTTGTTTCTATGCTATTCTGTGAAGTTGGAGGTGTCAAGAGTGCTACTGCAAATTCAAAATGATATTTGATGGAGAGGCCATGGGTGTTTTTTCTTCCAATTCTTAGCTATATTTAATTCGTGATTGTAGACTATGAATGGATAAGTCTTTGTTTACACTTATTTGTGAGCTTATATTGAAATAGTTAGGGCTTTTTGTAAGTTTCTTAAAGCTTGGGTACAATTGTCAAAAGTAGTATTGTCTGTAAAGTTAATACAATTATCTTAATTATCAAAATTTTATCTATCCCATCCCTATATTAAACCCTAGAAACCTTGTAATTATGAAAGTGAGTTAAGCTTCATCTCAACCCGCCCACTCAAAGAGACCTTTAGATCAAAACCTTTTTGAATAGCTACTTGGTTCTTCATATAGGTTGAAACATGCCCAAGGAACTGGGGTTCTCTCTAATAGACTATAAGATAATTTTGAATACATTAGAAATGTAGTGCTTCTAAATATAGGTTAGGAATCATACAAGTATTATAGGTATAATGCAGTTAAACAAAGCCCTATGTGCAATATCTAGAGTTTTGATTTAGGGAAGTTGGTTGTTGCAAACTTATTCGTAAGTCATGAGCTCTTGTCTAAGATTATTGGAAAATATGACCTAGAACTAGACAGACCAAGAATGGTCAAAATTGAATACTTTATATAATGACTGGAGAATTGATCAGAATATTTTTTTCCTTAGAACTGGTGCTAATAAGAAAATAGACTTGAATCAGCTAAGAAAAGAATACAAAAGGGATAGATATAGTTGTAGAGTCAAGTGACTCCCCTCTGACAGGCCCCAACATGTAGATGAAAAGATAGTGACCATCCCTACAACTGAGGTAGAGCCTCTAAATGTTGACACCTTTGAACACTACTTTCAAAAGACATACTAGGCCTTGTGTCAAATATTTGGAATGAATTATAATTCCTAGATGCCAATCCCACTAATGATTTTGGTGGTAGATATCCAAAACAGACATATCAACTAGCCCTTTGATTATGCCACCCTCATGGCTGATAATATCCGCAAGGGGCTTATTGCCACGTAAAATAAGGACAAGGCACCTTATTTTAGATGGTATTCACACCTCTATCACAAAATGATCTATTTGGGGAGCTTGAGCATTGGGATCCTACATTAAGATTGACCATCATAAATGAGTAGGGATAGCCACTTCCAGTCCAGGAATGGACACATTTATTTGACTCCCATTTCCCTATAGCTAGCTATCATATATTTTTGAAGATTATTTTGTGTGTGACATCATGGTAATGTTAGGGTATCAAAGAAAGATATTGTCTAATGGGTTTATCAAATTCCATAGACTTAAAGATTTAGACCCCATAATCCCCATTGATCATAATTGGGGAGTTTGATTCTTCTATAAGGTCCATACTATTATTAGGGTTTATGAAGCTGAAGTAGCCCCTCATATACACCAATTTTGGTTACCTAATATGTTGGCTTTCCTTGAAACCATGTAGTAGTTGAACCACTCTAACAGGTTGCATTTGAGGCAACATAAGAAGGGATCCTTCTTACCCCAAATACTTAAGTTTTTAGGTTTCTCTATTTCATCTAGAGAAGGCCTTGACCTCCTAGGAAATAAGCTATCGGAGTACAAATTACAATTATTCCTAGCCAGGAATTATGACCTTGAGCATTTCATTGACTCAATGAGAAAATATGTAGGAAGGTCGAGATATGAGCATTAGTTGGAAGAGATCAAAGATCTGTATAGAAATTGCCTCTCCTAAACATAAAGAAAAGCTAGAAAGAAGATAATAAGTGGTGTGTATTTTGTAGAACAGGAGAGGAAGAAGGTGAATGAGAGATATAAAGGAGCATTTAGTAATACTAGAAATCCTATTGAGAGATTGAGGTTGATAATGCTCCATGCAAATAAACTCAATATTTTGCCTACAAAACCAACCCCAATGTACAAACTATTGATGAATACAAAAAAGTGGTTGAGAAAGATGTAGCATTGAATGAGGTGAGGGTACCTATTGTCCCATTGACTCCAAGTCAATCCTTTATGGAAACTTTTAATGAGCCTACATCTTCAAGGGTTCATGTGATGAGTCCTGCATAGCCCCTGGTGGACTATGCCTACATTGAAGAGACTAGGGATTATAACCCCAATATATATGAGATTGAATAGTCATTAGCCTCACTGATGAGGGAGATAGTCCCAATTATCTTGCATGGAAAACAAATGATGGATGATTAATAGGACAATCTATCTCTTCAAGATGTTAGGGCCTTGGCTTGTGAGAAGTTTCTCTCTAATGATGACTATGTTAAGTCTGAAGAATTAAAGATGCTAATTCAAAAGATGAGAATGTGGATTGATCTAGAGAGAAGAGAGTACCAGACATACAATGAAGTTGAACTAGATAAGGAGAATGCAACATAGAGTATTAGGCCACAACTTGATATTGACACTAAGAATATTATTGTGGAGGAAGGAAGGAAACTGGTCAAAGATATTGTTTGATTGCTACTACTTGGATGGGATATCTCATCGGTCATTGTATTACACACAATTAGGAGATATGCCAGAGAATTTGAGGTTTTTGAAGGAGAGGAATAGATCAATAAGTTTTATTTTAGTTTAGGTTACACCCCAAAACATGAAACACTTTCTATATGGGTAGTTTCCCTTGAGGATAGAGAGCCCCAAGTTGTTTAGAATATTAGAGAATTAAGTGGTAGTTTGATTGCAAGAAGATTGGAGGATAATATTGCTGCTCAAGTTACTTCTCTAGTTGTTAACACTACCTTTTTTATTGAGGCTACAAAAAACAAATTACAAACTAAACATGATAATTTGTAAGAGAAGCAAATTAAATTGCTTTATGAAAACAATCAACTAAAGGCCACTGTGGCACATGTTCTCCCTATAGTGGAATCAGTGCAAGTATCATCTTCTCCAATGGAAACATCTAAGAAGGACATGGCCTCTTTAATATTGAGAATTACTAGTCTGGAGGAGGAGCTCAAGGTAGTTCATGAATCATAAGGCAAGGTTAGATTAGAAGCAGGAAGGAACCTAGCTGAGATGGTCAGTAGTCTTTCCCAACATAAAATTTCCTACATTGTGAATAAAATAGATGATACCTAAGAATGTTTCAACAATCTACTTAGAGCCATGGAACAAAGAGAGTAGTAGAGCTTGTCTATAGGACAAATCATGACAAAATGGATACCAAGGGTGTTGTAGGTAAAGCAATCCCATATCAATGCAAAGTATAATCCCTAGGCCCCTACTAATATTGCTAATACATATGAGGTGGCTAAATTTCTACATGAGGTATCCTCATTTCAAAACAAGCTTGGGATTTTATTAAAGAAAAATAAAAGTAATTTTAAGTTTTTTGAGGAACTAGGATGGTTACCTATCCTAGATGGTGGTGGACATATTAAAAATTTGAATACCTAGAGGGAAAATTTTTAGAAGATTACACCAATAATTATCAAGTCAATAATTTAGGATGACAAGATTGACTCCATTTTGTGTAACGCTGAGACTGCCAAGTTATTGAAATTGGACCTGTTGGCTTATATAACTTCATCTAGGAGATGTTAGGATTGCACTTGATGCTAGATATGTCACTCATCAAAATAAACTAAAGATAATATAGGAATTTAACTATCCATCTAATGAGGATTTTGAAAAGTGGTTTTTCTCTTTGGGATAAGATCAAGGTGATACACTCAAAGCATGTCTTTCCTTATTTAGAAAGTTTGATTGACAACCAATTACTTTTTGAAGGTTGTAATTGTATCTACATATCTGAAGTGTCATTTTGAAATGTGTTTCTGGGTTTGGCATTTACTTAGATGTGACTTCGATAAACTTTTTGGTTATTTTTGTCTAACACTTTGAATAGCCCACATGAGAGTGGTGGCCCCTTTGATTATGTAAGTAGGTGTAATCCTTATGGTGGCATTTAGTTTTTATATGCTCAACATCTATCTATTATGCCTTAACTATGCTACTTTATCTTTAGAAGGTTGGTTAAAATGGTTTGGAGATTAAATCATGTTGTATTTAGTTTAGAGCAATGAGTACTTGCAATGAGGTGAGTAGGAAGTTGGTAGAATGTAAAAGGTGAGAAAATCTATTGTGTTTAGATCTTTGGGATTACCATTGATCTATTTTTTCAAGAGAGTATGAAATATTATTTTGCCTCAAACAACAATTGTATGCACAATTTCTCCAAGTGTCTCCAAATCATGCTAGGTGGGGAGGCATACGATGCATTCTAGGTGTCCTAGTCAAGTCAATGATTGCCTACCACCTTCTTCTCTCATGTTAAAAATCTCATCTACTATATTATTGGCTTCAATAGTTGTGTCATCATGAGATGCGGATACAAATATCCACCTATATATTATCCACAACACTATGGTTGTGAGGAGCATGGGCCTTGCTTTCTTATTTGAAGAAATTATATTGTTTTATAGAGCCCATGGAATATTCACGTGAGCCTCAACCATGGGTCATTTAGTCTTGCTAATCTTGAGACAAGTGCCACTCATCAATTATTCTAATCTGCTTTGTATTTTCTTATAAAATGGGGTTGTATTGTCATTGAAAAGGGAGAAAAAACTCAAGAAGAAGAGATCTAAAATTGATTGTATTCTCTTGAGAAATAAAAGAGGATTTCAATGTTGTCTAAAACATTGTACTAGTAATCTTGTTTGAAAAAAACTATATGAGAAATGGTTTACTTTCTTTCTACTATCTCCTTCATTGTGTTGTTGTTTTAGAAGATATATTATCAAGGATGATTTGTCTTTGCATTCACATTTATGTATGTATTACTTGTCTTAGATAGCATACATTCAAGGAGTGCAAGAAGTTTTTCTGAGTAAGTAGTAGGACTAATAATACTAGTGAAGGATAACTAAGAATGGTTTCATTTAAGTAAACTAAATACGCTGGTTCAATATCACTACAAGGTGGTGATATCTTAAGTAACCTATGATTTTAGGATTACCATTATTGAGTTGAAGTCACATTAAGAGACTCTGTATCCGTAAGAGAAGTAGGCATCGATCACCTTTCAAGTCCTCCCAATTGAATTACATCAAACTATGAATTTTTTTCAAATTATAAGTTATCTATAACGTATCCCGTTCATAGACAAGATTAAGGGTACAAGGAACAAATAGAATTGTGTCAAAATTGTGAATCCTTACTAAATTTCCAATGAATATCTTATCTTCCAATCACTGAGATGAACCCATTATTTCCCCATGGTGCAGTCAGGGATGGAGGGTCTAGGGAATGAATTGTCCAAACCTACAGCTAGAGTAAACATAACATAAACAACATAAGAATAGAATGCAATGGAAGACTCATATGCTCAATATGTTAGACAATTACAATGTGTATATGTCAGCAACATGCAGGCTACAATCTGGCCTTACGGGCTTGCTTTCTAGATTACAACATACATGAAAGATATATCATTGAAGCGCCTCTGGAAAAGAATTTATCTTCCTATTCTACTTCTAGATATGAATCAACTAACTTCCTAATGAATATCATGATTGCTTATATATCATCTTCTAGGTCAAAGAATCCTTTGCGTCGGCATCAAGAGGTCTCAAACCCTAATGCAAGGTGAAACATGTAGGTCAGCCTGCAACCCTAGGTAATGCTCCTCAAATGGATGAAATGTGTGGTGGTTCTCCATGAAGGTCTTTCTAGTCCTCTACTGCCTTGTGATATGTTCCCTTTGGCTCTACAAGTCACGGGAATGCTCCACAAACCTTGTTTTTCATGCTGACTGATGAATGCTTTGTTCTATGAAAACTGATGATCTTTTGATAGCTATATCTCTCCACAGACAACTCCAAATCTCATGAAATATGGGTATGATGTAGCTGACATGGTGTGGAACTTAAATCCTACTTCCTGAGCTATAAAATGAAGATGCAGTAAAATATGGTGGAAAATGTTGAAACTACAACTTACTGAAATGTAACTGGAATGCCAGAAAAGAAAAGAAAGAAAATATTTTTGGTTGATGAAAGATTGCTCTTCAACTTGGGATGCTCCTACATCAGACATCTGGGGTTGTTTGAAAAGTGAGTCCCTCACTTTTCTGGGGCTAGAGGAAAACCAAGGTGGTCTACCTCAGCCTAAGAAATCCATGGTGAATCTTCTTCTAGTCTTCCTTTCCACTTAACCAAGTACTCTTTATACTTCTTTCCTCTAGTTCTATGTCTAATTTTTCTATCCAAAATCTACTCTATCTTCTCTGATTGTTATTGTGGTAACTAATCCTTCAATCAAACTTCAATATTGTCACTTGATTCGCCCTCATGATACTGATATAGGTCTGCAATGTTGAATATAGGTAATATGCCAAATGTCTTCAGTAACTCCACTTCATATGCATTTCTTGAATCAAAATTTTTAAGAATCCTACATGGTCCAAACTTCCTCATCTTCATCTTGTTGTATGTTCCCATTGGAAATCTCTCCATTCTTAGATATACCATGACTTCATCTCCAACAAAAATTCCTTATGTCTCCTCTTCTCATCTACTTGTTCTTTATACTTACTGTTCATCTCCTCCAAGTGCTTCCTAACCTAATTATGTATTGTCTCCATGTATCCTTCAAATTCTTCTACTTCTATAATTCTCATGTTGTCCATATTGATGTCTCTAAGCTCCGCAACTCCTCTAGGTTGTACTCCTATCACAATCTCAAATGGTGTCTTCCCTATACTTCTGCTCACTTAATTATTGTATGCAAATTCTGCTTGCAGTAGAATTATATTCCAATTTCATGCCTTTTCTCATATCAAGCATCTCAATGAGTTACCCAAAATCCTATTTACCACTTTTGTTTGTCGATCTGTCTATGGGTGAAATGTTGAACTGAACTTTAGGTCTGTCTTCATCTTCTTCCACAATGTCCTCCAAAAATATCCTATGAATCTTGTATCCCTATCTCAAACTATACTCTTTGGTAATCCATGCAATCTCACAATCTCCTTGAAAAATAGGTCAGCAACATGAATTGCATCATTTGTCTTCTTACAAGGAATGAAATGAGCCATCTTTGAAAATCTGTCCACTACTACAAATATCTAGAATCATGTCCCCTCTATGTCCTTGGCAAAACCAATATGAAATCCATGCTTATATCTTCCCAAGGTCTCTCTAGTACTGCCAAAGATTTGTACAATCCAGTATTCTGACTACTCCCCTTTGCAACTTGACATACTCTACAACTCTGAAAAAATTTCCTTACATCCTTGTATATCTGAGGCCAAAAATAATATTCAAGTTCTTACCAAGCTACTATCTTATCAATTCCAAAATTTCCTGCTAATCCACCACTATGCTTCTCCTTGATCAAATTCTCTCTCATTGAACTCCTAGGTATACACAACTAATTTCCTTTGAATAACATATCCTCCTGAATGAAATAATCCAACCACTTGCTTCTATCTGTCACAACAGGTTCATTACAAGATTTCCATGCTTCTGCAAAATCAAGATCATCTTCATACATATGTTTCAGTTCTTCAAAACCTAATACTTCTACTCTCATTTTTGTCAACAAGTTCCTTCTTTTGTTCAATACATCTGTAACCCTATTTGACTTTCCACTCTGGTGCTTCAATACAAATGTGTAACTCTACATGAACTCTACCCATCTCATGTGTCTTTGATTCAACTCACCATGACTATTCAAATACTGCAAAGCTTGATGGTCAGTGTACAACACAAATTCCTTTAGAAAAAAATAATGTCTCCACTTCTTCAAGGCTTGAATTATGGCATAAATCTCTTGATCATATACTAAATATATTCTCCTTACACCATTCAACTTCTCACTGAAATATGTTATTGGTCTCCCTTCTTGACTTAACACTACTCCTATTACATTTCCATTGGCATCACAATCAACTTGAAATACTATTTTGTCAAAATTTGGTAATGCTTGTTGCAAGTATGAGGTGAGCCATTGTTGTCATTGATGTCAACATACTCATACTGCATTGACAAGAAGGATTTGATGAGCTTTGTGCTGAGGATATTGAGAAAATTAGCCTCAGTCAGGAACAGTGAAGAACAGTGATGAGAAGAAGGTAAATATACTGTATAGGATGAGAACCGGAGGATGCGGATTAAAGGGTTAGTAGATATGAGTCTTGAGATGCTACAGTTAAGATTTCAGAGGTCCGCATGAAGATCTGAAGGAGTTATGGCTGCCGGTATAGAACCGGGTCCGGCAAGTATCCGGAGGTGACAGAGGATCACAAAAAGGTCCGGTGAGGTCCGGAATTGTATTATCATAATCTGCGGATTGGAAGGAGTGTTTTAGATGTCCTTGTGATGTGTCATCCTGATTTGTGTGTGATTTGGAGGTCCGGAAGTACCTCTTGCATTATGACAGTGACGACAGACTGTGTTCTTGAAGTTCCGGATGAGGAAGACAAGAGATCCCAGTAAGCAGAGAAAGTGCGGATGTATCCGGACATTCAGACAGACTTGTGAAGGTTCTTGAATCATGTTTAGGTTGTGTTGTTGGTCCGCATTGATGGTAGAGCCCGGAATTGAAGTTACTCTTCCGGATGAAGTTATTGCTCTGTGTAGCCGACCGGATGAGTTGTTCATCCTGCGAATGTTCTTGTGATGGCCGACCGGATGTGTTATTCATCTTGCGGATACTCCTATGGTTGTTTGCCGACTTAGATGCTTGTTCCTAAGTCGATGTCTTGTATAAATAATGATTTGTGAATTCATTTCAGTGTGTGGCATGTGGATGAGCATGGTGTAGCGAAGAAAGGTGCGAAAGGCAGAGCAGAGATTGTTGGGCTTAATTGGAACTGATCCGGACATGGTAGAGATGTCATTCTCCAGTTCAAGACTGTGATTTTTATCACTCTGTAGACAGTGTGTCTCCTTGTAGGCAGTGGGCCTCTTTGTGAGCAGTGTGCTCGGGGCAGTGAGCCCTTATTGGCATGTGCCATTCATTTTTCCTTATTCTTCTAACAGAGAATAATTCTTGGGTTAATCACCCCGTGGTTTTTCCCTTAACCGGGTTTTCCACGTCAAAATCTTGGTGTTCAATGTGTTGAAGCTTATCTGCTCTTGTGTTTATGTATTGTGCTTCCATGAATGATTATTTGATATGCTGCTAACTAACAACAGAGAATTAAGTGTTTGAAAGAGAACAAGTTCTATACAACTGATTCACCCCCCCCCCTCTCAGTTGTTTGCCCTAGATCCAACAATTGGTATCAGAGCTAAGTTCCTCTGATAGGAGCTTAACCGCTTGAGGTGATCCAGGATGTCGTCATACAAGAAGGATAGTCCGAAGTTCGATGGAACCAACTTCACTCTCTGGAAAGGTCGCATGAAGTGTCATTTGGAATGTATGGGAAAAGCATACCTGGCTATGATTTCAAAACCATATATACCCCCACAAGGTGGTCCGACAACTCCTGATGAAACCACAGAAGCTGAAAACAATCTGCGGACCAAGGAAGCTCTTCTAAGCGCATTAAATGACTCAGATCTCTCGAATGT
The DNA here is from genome assembly GCA_027924645.1 of Cunninghamia lanceolata. Classification (NCBI taxonomy): domain Eukaryota; kingdom Viridiplantae; phylum Streptophyta; class Pinopsida; order Cupressales; family Cupressaceae; genus Cunninghamia; species Cunninghamia lanceolata. Next base: position 20,657,854 of record BSBN01000111.1, on the reverse strand, counting down.
CATTGACTTACCAACTGCATATGAGATCCTAACTAAACTGGAACTTCTGTATGAAGGAGATGAGTTCGTCAAAAGTGCAAGGTTGCAAAGTCTGAAAGGGAAATTTGAAAGATTGAAAATGAGAGATGATGAAAACATTACTACCTTTATGCCAAGAGTAAATGAGCTGGTATGTGGAATCAGAAATGCTGGTGGAACTCTAGATGAAAATGAGATTGTCTGCAAAATCCTAAGATCCCTTCCTGCTGCCTACAAAATCAAAGTTGCTGCCATTGATGAATTCAGAGCCCACACAACTGTCACAAGAGAACAATTGGCTGGCAAACTAGCTGCATTTGAAATGACCGAGTTTGGAGATGATCCACCCAAGACTGAGTCTGCTTTTAAAGCCAGTGCCTATGTGAAAGGCAAACAGAGATTTGATCCGGGTGAAAACTCATCAAGGAAAATGTCATGGTATGATCAAGCAAGAAGAGACATGGAAGAAGAAGAAGCAGAAACAGCTCAACTTGAAGCCCTCATTGCAAAGAGATTGCCAAGAGGATCCGGTAAGTATGAAGGAAAACTACCCTTTAAGTGTTTTAACTGCAATAAGATTGGTCATTTTGCCTCAAGATGTCCGGAGAGATCTGCAAGATCTAATACTCACAGACAAAGGTTTCAAAAGAATTGCTATTATGTTCATGAAGAAGATGACAATGAAGGAGTAACAGATGATGAATCAGATCCAGGAAGCAAATCCGGAAATGAGTGGGTGTTTATAGCCATCAAGGAAGAAGATTCCTTGCTCTCTGAATCTGTCAATCACAAAGTTGTTGAAAAAGCCTTGGCTGCTCAAGTGGAAGAAAAGGATGATTGGGTTATTGACAGTGGATGCTCTCACCATATGACTGGTGACAAGAATAAGTTCTTAGATTTGGAAAGATATGAAGGGGGAATGGTAAAGTTTGGTGACAATTCTGCTGGCAGAATCAGAGGTAGGGGAACTATTTCCTTTGATGGTAAGAGCAAAACAGGTAATGTACTATATGTTGAAGGATTGAAGCACAATCTTCTCAGTGTTGGTCAGTTAGTGGACAAAGGCTATGATCTCCGGTTCAAGAATGGAAAATGCAGAATCTTTACAAGCTCCGGAACTGAAATTGCATCCGGTACTCAGACAAAAGGTAACATCTTTCATCTGGTTGGTTCAAATAAAAGTTGTTTGTTTGTTCAAATTGATCAGAGTTGGTTATGGCATAGAAGAATGTGTCATGTAAATTTTGATAACATCATCAAAATAAGCAATACTCAGGCTGTGAGAGATCTTCCAAAGTTGATAAAACCTACAAACAGTGTGTGTAAAGAATGTCAGTTAGGCAAACAAAGCAGAGTCTCTTTTAAAAGCAAAGATCAGTTTTCTACCGGATTGTTGGAATTAGTACATACTGATCTATGTGGTCCGACAAGAATCAAGAGTCTGCAAGGTGATAGATATTTCATGTTGTTAATTGATGATCATTCCCGGATGATGTGGGTTACCTTTCTGAAAGAAAAATCAGAAGCTTTTGAGAAGTTCAAAATCTTCAAAGCTATGGTGGAGAATCAAACCGGATTGAAACTGAAGTGTCTAAGGTCTGATAGAGGTGGTGAATTTACATCTGGTGAATTCATTGACTTTTGTGAGAAACAGGGTATAAGGAGACAGTTGTCTGCTCCTAGGACTCCACAGCAGAATGGAGTAGTTGAGAGAAAGAACCGGACCATCCAGGAAGCTGCTAGGACAATGATGTTGGAAGCAAATGTTCCTCAAATGTTTTGGAAAGAAGCTATCAGCACTGCAGTCTACACTCTCAATCGAGTTCAAATCAGAAACAACACCGGTAAGACCCCCTATGAACTTTGGTTTGACATCACTCCTACTGTGAAATATTTCAGGGTATTTGGTAGCAAGTGTTATATTAAAAGAGATGAAGATCTAGGAAAGTTTGATGCTAGAAGTGATGAAGGAATTTTCTTGGGCTACTCCACTCAAAGCAAAGCATATCGGTGTTACAATAAGAGATTGAGGAAGATGATAGAAAGTACCAATGTAAAGGTTGATGAAGGAATTGAGAAGCCTTCAAGATTTTATGAATTTGATGAAGATGACCAAGATAGTGTTCAAGGAACTCAATCCTCTCCGGTGAAACAGAGTCAGCCTGATCCGGTAAATCAGGAAGAAGAGTTAGGTTTAAATGAGCCTGATCAAGAAACAGCAGTACTGGATACTCCCAAAATTCCAAGGTATGTAAAACTGAATCACTCTGAAGATCAGATCATAGGTGACAGAAGCAAAGGTGTACAAACTAGAAGGAATATTGCTCAAGATCAGAATGAATGTTGTCTGATTTCAAGGATTGAACCTAAAACAATAAATGAAGCCTGCAATGATGAAAATTGGACCAAAGCAATGGAAGATGAACTGATGCAAATTGAGAAAAATCATACTTGGGATCTTGTTCCCAGACCTAGAGACAAGAATGTAATTGGAACCAAGTGGGTCTTCCGGAACAAACTAAATGAAGCTGGTGAAGTAATCAGAAACAAAGCCAGATTGGTCTGCAAAGGCTACTCTCAAATAGAAGGAATTGACTTTGAAGAGACTTTTGCTCCGGTAGCAAGAATTGAAGCAGTCAGATTACTTCTTGCATTTGCTGCCTTCAAAGATTTCAAGGTATATCAGATGGATGTCAAGTCTGCCTTCTTAAATGGTGATCTGGAAGAAGAAGTCTACATTGAACAACCGGATGGATTTCAATTGTCTGATAATAATGATATGGTCTGCAAGTTGAAGAAAGCTTTGTATGGATTGAAGCAAGCCCCAAGAGCATGGTATGAAAGGTTGGATAAGCATCTTGTGCAGATTGGATTCAACAAAGGTACTGCTGACAGCAACTTATATTTCAAAATTGATCATGAAAACATTCTGATTGTTGAAGTGTTTGTGGATGATATCATTTTTGGAGGAAGAGATAGTATGTGTAAAACTTTTGCAAATCAGATGAAAAGTGAGTTTGAAATGTCTATGCTTGGTGAAATGAATTTCTTCTTGGGTCTGCAAATTACTCAAACAAAAGAAGGGATCTTCATTTCTCAGACCAAATATGTGAAAGAATTGTTAAAGAAATTTGGTATGGAAGACTCAAAGCCTATGAACACTCCTATGGCAACCGGATGTAAGTTAAGCAAAGATGATGATTCTCCAAAGGCAGATCAGACAAAGTATAGATCAATGATTGGTGGATTGTTGTATCTCACTCAAACTAGACCAGATATAATGCAAGCTGTTGGTCTTGTGGCAAGATTCCAGGCTGATCCTAGAGAATCTCATGTTATGGCAATCAAAAGAATTTTTAGATACTTGAAAGGGACAGTTGAGTATGGTCTATGGTATCCTAGAGATCCGGATTTTTCTCTTCATGCTTACACAGATGCAGATTGGGCAGGAGATGTGGATGACCGGAAGAGCACTAGTGGTGGAGCATTCTTTTTGGGGAAGAGATTGGTTTCTTGGCTAAGCAAGAAACAAGATGCAATATCTCTGTCTACAACTGAAGCAGAATACATTGCAGCAGCAGGTAGTTGCACTCAAATCTTGTGGATGAAGCAGATGCTAAGAGACATCAAAGTTGAATATGAGAAGCCTATTACAATTTTCTGTGATAATTCAAGTGCAATTAATATTTCCAAGAATCCGGTATTGCATTCTAAGACTAAGCACATATCTATCAAATTTCACTTTTTGAGAGAACAAGTAAACAAGGAAGAAGTCAGATTGGAGTATGTTCCCTCCAAGGATCAGATTGCAGATATCTTTACAAAACCTCTTCCCAAGGACTCTTTTGAATATCTCCGGGAGAAGTTAGGGGTCATGGCCCCTCCGGTGATGAACTAAGATGCACTGATGTGCATCAGTCCGGTGGCAATCACAGTCATATCTTGTGATCCGGACTAATGGGGAGCTGCAACTAAGGGGGAGCAGCTGGTATTATTCTGATGCATGAGATTTGCAAGTATGAGCCCTTTGCCATTGATGTCAAAGGGGGAGAGAAGACATGTGAAAAACAAGTGGTTGATGATCAAAGGGGGAGCAGCAAAGGAAGACATGTGAAGAGTTGTTGTTGATAGGGGGAGCTGTGACAGAAAAGAGAAGTTCTTGTCTTGATGGTTTTTCACATCATATGTTGCCATCAATGACAAAGGGGGAGATTGTTGCAAGTATGAGGTGAGCCATTGTTGTCATTGATGTCAACATACTCATACTGCATTGACAAGAAGGATTTGATGAGCTTTGTGCTGAGGATATTGAGAAAATTAGCCTCAGTCAGGAACAGTGAAGAACAGTGATGAGAAGAAGGTAAATATACTGTATAGGATGAGAACCGGAGGATGCGGATTAAAGGGTTAGTAGATATGAGTCTTGAGATGCTACAGTTAAGATTTCAGAGGTCCGCATGAAGATCTGAAGGAGTTATGGCTGCCGGTATAGAACCGGGTCCGGCAAGTATCCGGAGGTGACAGAGGATCACAAAAAGGTCCGGTGAGGTCCGGAATTGTATTATCATAATCTGCGGATTGGAAGGAGTGTTTTAGATGTCCTTGTGATGTGTCATCCTGATTTGTGTGTGATTTGGAGGTCCGGAAGTACCTCTTGCATTATGACAGTGACGACAGACTGTGTTCTTGAAGTTCCGGATGAGGAAGACAAGAGATCCCAGTAAGCAGAGAAAGTGCGGATGTATCCGGACATTCAGACAGACTTGTGAAGGTTCTTGAATCATGTTTAGGTTGTGTTGTTGGTCCGCATTGATGGTAGAGCCCGGAATTGAAGTTACTCTTCCGGATGAAGTTATTGCTCTGTGTAGCCGACCGGATGAGTTGTTCATCCTGCGAATGTTCTTGTGATGGCCGACCGGATGTGTTATTCATCTTGCGGATACTCCTATGGTTGTTTGCCGACTTAGATGCTTGTTCCTAAGTCGATGTCTTGTATAAATAATGATTTGTGAATTCATTTCAGTGTGTGGCATGTGGATGAGCATGGTGTAGCGAAGAAAGGTGCGAAAGGCAGAGCAGAGATTGTTGGGCTTAATTGGAACTGATCCGGACATGGTAGAGATGTCATTCTCCAGTTCAAGACTGTGATTTTTATCACTCTGTAGACAGTGTGTCTCCTTGTAGGCAGTGGGCCTCTTTGTGAGCAGTGTGCTCGGGGCAGTGAGCCCTTATTGGCATGTGCCATTCATTTTTCCTTATTCTTCTAACAGAGAATAATTCTTGGGTTAATCACCCCGTGGTTTTTCCCTTAACCGGGTTTTCCACGTCAAAATCTTGGTGTTCAATGTGTTGAAGCTTATCTGCTCTTGTGTTTATGTATTGTGCTTCCATGAATGATTATTTGATATGCTGCTAACTAACAACAGAGAATTAAGTGTTTGAAAGAGAACAAGTTCTATACAACTGATTCACCCCCCCCCCTCTCAGTTGTTTGCCCTAGATCCAACAATGCTAACACTGGTTTCTCTGTCACCTTTTGCTTCAATAGATCAAAGCTCTTATGTGCTCCTAATGTCCACTTAAAATCCTTCTAGTCACCCCTCATTGTCTCTGTCATTGGTGTGCATACAGTACTAAAATTTCTGATGAACATTTGATAGAAATGTGCTACTCCATGAAATGATCTTACCTCTCCAATGTTCACAGGTGTTGGCCACTCAATAATTGCTCTAACTTTCTTTGGTTCCATGTTCAATCCTTCCACATAAATCACAAATCCCAAATATACTAGCTTTGTCTTCATGAAACTACACTTTTTGATGTTTATCAACAATTTTTCTTCTCTCAACCTCCAAAGTACTTGTCTAATATGATGCAGACGTTCTTCTTTGGTTCTACTAAAAATTAGAATATCATCCAAGTATACAATAACAAACTTACCAATGAATTTCTTCAAAACCTCATTCATCAATCTCATGAAAGTACTTGGTGCATTAGTTAATCCAAAAGGCATGACTAACCACTCATACAATACTTCATTTATCTTGAATGCAGTCTTCCACTCATCTCCTCTTATCTTGATTTTATGGTATCCACTCTTTAGGCCAATCTTTGTGACATATTTTACTCCACTGAAACAATCCATGATATCATCCATCCTTGGCAATGGAAATCTATACTTAACCATTATCTTATTGATTGCTCTATTGTCTATACATATTCTCCATTCTCCATTTTTCTTCGATGCTAGTAATATAGGTATTGCACATGGGCTTAAACTTTGTCTGATCAATCCTTTCCTCAACAGTTCCTATATTTGTCTATTTAGCTCTGCATTTTATGTTGGTGTCACCCTATGTGCCACTTTGTTAGGAAAATTAGCTCCAGGTATGAGATCCATATGATGAAGGATACTTCAGATTGGTGGCAATCCTTCAGGCACATTCTCTGATATGATATCTTGGTACTCTGTCAACAATTTAATTACCTCCTCTAGCAGTGGTTCTTCCTTCTTTGCAGTGGCAATTTCTGCACTTAAGATTCCAAACTTGTAGGAATCAATGCAAAACACATGTTCTCATGTCTCAATCCATCCAGAAATTTCCTTCCATCTACTAAACAGATTCTAGCATTTCCACATACTTCACTTTTAGGCTCTTCTTCCAAAGGTATCAAGATATGATTCTTCCCATTTGATGTTATAGTATAAGTATTATTTCTCCCATCATGTATTTCCTTTCTATCATACTACCATGGTCTTCCCAAGAATATATGACATACATCCATCGACATGATGTCACACAATACCTCATCAACATAAGATCCTATATGAGACTTCACCAAATATTGTCCACTCACCAATACCTTGTGCTCATCTTGAATCCATGTTACCTTGTAGGGCTTTAGATGTTTTAATCTCTCCAGGTTTAGCTTCCTCACCATCTCCTTTGAAACCAAATTATTAGTACTACCACTATCAATGATAACCTTACTGTATTTACCTCCTAATTTGCATCTTGTCCAAAACAAAATTTTCCTTTGTGGTGGTTCCTCAGTTGTTTCTACTTGAAATAAAGCTCTCCTCATGACTAATGATTCTCCTTTCTCCAACTTTCCCACTGAACTAGGTGATCCAACTGGTTCTTCCTCTACATAAGTTGATCTTACACTATTCTCTATCCTCTTGCTAGTACTCCCTTGATAACATTCAAATTCTCAGTGTCCTTTGCCTCCACACTTGAAACAAGTTCCTTTGAATGATCTTTTGTCAAATCCTCTTTCATCTCTCTGGTATCCTTCATTGCGGTAAGAATTATGACTTCCTTTGTTACTGCGGTAAAAATTTATGTCATCTTTCCAGTATGAATTGTTATCTCTGCCTTCTTTCTGATATGGTCTATTCTCCTTGTTCTGCTCTGCATATGGTCTCTTTCCTTTAGAATATGTCCTACCTCTCTAAAACTTTCCTCCTCTGCCTCTATCTTTGTTCATGTCTCTTATTCAACTTTTCTTCAACTTTCAGCACAAATTGATAAGCTTCTTCTACTGTTGTCATCCTCACCAGACTTAGTTCTTCTTGAATGTCCATCCTTAATCCATTTATGTATCTTGCCACTTTCTCCTTGCTTGCTTCACTGTGTCTAATTTTTATAATCATCTTATGAAATTCCTCAGTGTACTCCTTCACAGATTTCTCGTTTTGTCTTACGTTTTGCAATCTCTTTAACAATTCTAGCTCATGGTCAGTAGGTATGAACTAATTCTTCAATTTTGTCATCATTCTATCCCTTTTTATGATTTTATATTTTCCTCTCCTATTTCTATCCAATTGAACTTCTTTCCAACAAATAGCAGCATGTCCTTTCAACTTAGTTTTTGCAAATCTCACTCTTTTCGGATCTTCTATTTCCTCATACTCAAAATATCCCTCCATGTCATTTACCCAATCGATCAATTCCTCAGGATTCAAATTTTTGGTATAGTTTGCAATCTCAATTCTAGGTCTCTTACCAATCTTAGAAATAACTTTCAACATATTTACCTAATCTAATTCTTCTTCTTCTAGGGCTTCTTCATTTTGGTCAGCAACTTGAAATTCATCATCATCACTCTCATCTTCATGTCTAGGGTTTAGTCCTCTTCTTCTATCCTCTTCTACAACATCCAATCTAACCTTCATTGTTCTCATCATCTCTATCATTTCTTCCATTCTTCTGGCAACATTGGCCATAGCAAGTACTCTCCTTGGCAGCATCTCTTCCTAAGATCTAGTGCAACTGCCTCAATTCGGTGATCTAATTATAGGGTTGCAACTACCTCAAAAATGATGCTCTGTTGAAAAACAACAGTAGGCTACCTAAGGTTAGCGATCTATTCACTTCAAGATCTTCTTGAATGCCTTCTCTCCTAAAGGATTCACAAACTTAGCTCTAATAACACTTGGTGCAGTCAGGGAAGGAGGGTCCAAGGAATGGACTGTCCAAACCTGTAGCTAGAGTAAACACAATGGAAACAACAAAAGAATAGAATACAATGGAAGATTCATATGCTCAATATATCATACAATTACATTGTGTGTATGCCGACAACATGTGAACTACAATCCAGCCTTATAGACTTGCTTTCTGAATTACAACATTCATGAAAGGTATAGCATTGAAGTGCCTCTAGGAAAGAATTTATCTTCCTATTCTACTTCTAGATATGAATCAAATAACTTCCTAATGAATCTCATGAATGCTTATATATCACCTTCTAGCTCAAAGAATCCTTTGCATCAGCATCAAGAGGTCTTAATCACCAATGCAAGGTGAAATGTGTAGGAAACGTGTAGGTTGGCCTGGAACCCTTGGTAATGCTCCGCAAATGGATGAAACATGTGGAGGTTCTCCATGAAGGTATTTTTGGTCCTTTACTACCTTTTGATATGTTCCTTTGGCTCCATAAGTCACGAGAATGCTCTGCAAACCTTGTTTGCTCATGTTGACTGATGAATGCTCTATTCTTTGAAAACTGATGGTCTTCTGATAGCAATATCTCTCTGTAAAAAACTCCAAATCTCATGAAATTTGAGTATGATATATCTAACATGGTGTGGAACTTAAATCCTACTCCACAAGCTATAAAATGAAGATGCAGTAAAATGTGGTGGAAAATGTTGAAACTGCAATAGACTAAAATGTAACTAGAATGCCAAAAAAGAAAAGAAAACAAATATTTTTGGTTGATGCAAGGTTTCTCTTCAACCTGGGATGTTGGACTGCATCACCCCATAACATCTAGTGAAGAAAAGGGCCATCCCCTAGGTCTTTGAGAGTGTAAAGTGCATAAGAGGCTTGATGTACCTCTTGTTTGTTGTCCTTTGTCTTGTCTCCATTTTTTTCATAGATCACTTTCCTTGGATCAAACCTTGTGGTAAGTATCTTAGAATTAGAGACTACAAGAAAATGAGACAATAGAGTGAACTTGCTTTCCTTTATGATAATGAATAGACTCCTCACTATTTATGGAACCCTTACTACTTTCTTTACTAAATGGTGATGGCATGCCCCACCTCTTATGACCTTCCCCTTTATGACAAGCTTTTATGACATTGGTAACTACATGAACCCCTATCTATTATGATCTCCATGATGAGCTCCCCACAACTTTAATGAATGGTTCTAATATGATTGTTACACCTTACTTCTAGGTAGCTCGATCATAAAGAAATAGTTTAGTAAACATTAATCAAAATAGTATGCTCTACCTACTACTAATGCATGAAAATGTAGGCAAAAAATACTTCTTTGAAACTAAACTAGTCCTTCATGGCTTGAATAATACACCTACATAATGGAAATGAATCACCACTCACATCTGCTCATCTTAAAATAAGATTCATCTAATCATTGTAGCAAATGGAGTGTGATTATGAGTTGATCTAAGTGGGAACTCTTATGGCCTTAAGAATAGAGATAGTGGTATGCCCCACTTTGACCCATCACTCTTTGTTGTTCATAGATATGAGGGTCGAATGACTCACCTTGTCAATCCTTTAACCAAAATTTTACCTACCTAATGGCAGGGAGCCATAGGTTAGTTGACTTCATATCTTTTACACAATCATGGTTGAACTACTTTCTTCCAAACCTAGTTATGCTTCCCCACTCCTCTTCTTGAGAGAAACCAATGAATCCTTATTCTAAACTAGAGTAATACTATTTTAGTAAATAATCACATCGAATCATATTTTTCTATTGAAAGGATTATAGAAGTGGTGAGAAGTGTCGACAAAACTAGTTAGGAGATAGGTCTAGTTTGGCCCTAGAAGAGAAGTGTTAGTTGCCCTAGCTAGGTTATTTGTGCTTGAATTTAAGATGGTCTATTTTTTAGTACTAGAAATAGAGTTTTGGTTCTAGTTACTTGAAAGGCGCCATTTACATGGCCCTAAATTTTTGGTTGTTAACTCAAGAACATAGCTTAGAAGGCCATTATGGCTATTCATTAGCTACTCCATTCATCATTGTCATTAATTACTTCTAGGACATAGTCCAAACCTATTTGAAGGTAGAGTCTTAACACAATCAACTTAATAAGGTTGAGTATATTAAGATAGCTAGATTGTCCCAAATGCATTAAATATGATTTATTCAGCTTTGACTAGGTGCTTGCTTCTCCTTAGTGTCAAAGTAAACATCCATCTCACATGAATGACATTTAGGTGAATAAGATGCAGGACATATTGTATCATTAAGTAGATTCAATTTTATGCATATGTCAAATCTAATCAATAGTACAAGAAATAGTTTCACTAGATGTGATGTTTCCTCATAGTCATGCATTGGACCTTACCCCAAGCACCTCCTAGGCACTAGACTACAAGCTTCAGTATGAGTGACATTTCAAAAGAGAAGGGGGAAGTGGGTCAAGGGGAAATCCTATCTATAGACAAATTCATCATGTCATAGAAATGCTTGCTATAGTCACTCTAGAGTTGCTTTGGATACAACTCTTATTGGATATGCAAGCTAGTCAGCTCGACATGGAGAACAAAATGAGCTCCACCCACATGTTTGTAAAGTAATCATATTTTATTTTGGTTGAACATCACTTCAAGTTTCAAGTAGATCCCACTGTTGAATTACTTATCATTATTACATACACAATATGTATAGCAACTACAATCCTTACCTTACATCACAAAAAATACTTTAAAAAAATGAGGAGGGAAAGCTTCAACCTCAAACTTATAGTTGACATAAAACTAATCGTGCTCCATCAAACTATGAATGATTGTATAGTTGCATGGAGTCCATGTCCTACCTACAACAAAGATGACAAAACATAGTCATTTCAAAATGAAACTTCTTGTTGATAACCAGCATGCTAATTGTAATTAAATTGTGACTGGGATTTGATTGCTTTACCTACCCTACACATGTTATGATATGCACTTTGGGACATGTTTTAAACATAGTGGAAAGCATGATATTATTGCAAGAAAACAATTTTGAATATACAAGTTACTCATAGATTATATGTAAAGATATGCTTTAGTACTTGCAAATGTGATGTAGATTTGTAGTGTCTAGACAAATATGTACTTCTATGTATATTTTAGGAAGCAAGATCATAACTAGCTAGGCCCACAATATAGAATTTTTTATAATGCATAATATATTGCATGCAATATTCTAACAAGCATAGTAGGAAAAAAATAACATTAGAAAGAAAAGAGGCTATAGAAATTACATCTTTGTGATTTCATGTAGGATAAAGAACATCCAAACTAGAAGGAACTATGCATAATATAAATAGAGGCATGAAAAGTTTGAAATCATTGAAAGATCCATTAAACATAACAAGCAAATAATCAATCCGAATCGGAAGCATTGAGAGATTTAATAAAAGAAATATGGCAGGACATAAAGGCAAGGAGAGTAAGGAATGTGGCTTGGCTTTGTGTCATTTGCTCTTATCCTAGGTAAACTTTTCCAAGTGGAATGAGATCAATAACTAATTTTTTGTAGTTGAAATCTCATTAATAATTAATTTAAAATATTCTATTTACATGGCATGTCACACCAACAAAGAAATTAAATCCTAGCAGCAAATAAATAACTTTCATAGAAACTATAGTTTTTATGTGCGTTGCAAGTGGCACTTCCAAGTTTAGTGTTTTTATAATGAGATGAAATGTTAGAAAATAGTTTAAATTTTTTTCTTGGTTGTGTTTTGACTGGAGATGTTTTTTTCTCAATTTTTAACAAATGCAAAATTAATTTGTTAATGGGTAAAAATAATCTGAAAACCAAACAAAAAATTAGTTCTTATCTTTTTCCATGAAAATAAAAACATAGAAAATCCAAAACTTTAGAAGAAGGGTAAATATTTTTTCTTGGCATGGTTTTTATGGAAAAAAATATCCCAAACTAAAAACATAAGTATGAAAACATTAGCATAAGAGCATGAGTTTGTTTAGACAATAGAAATCATCATGGTATATACAAAGGATGAGGCAAATCTTTACCTGTCCCCTTAATTCTTTGAGACATTCACACTGATTGATGTAGCATATATTTGTATTTGTAGCTTCCCCATAATTGAGCAGTGAAGATATCTAGCTTTACAAAATGAATACAAGATTAATTGCCATAGAAGTATAACCTAATAGAGTAGTATGAAAAGTGCAAAGTGCAAACTATAACCTAATGTTCTCACATGAGAATATATGGTTATGCAAAGTGGAAGTTATTAAAACATGTAGACAAAGAGATAACAAATGTACATTCAAATTAAATATAAATAATATAAACTAATTATATTCCATTGGAACATTTAACTTACCTAAATAAAAGGTTAGTTTGAATATGAAAATTAGTATATCTATAAAGGTAGGGTGAAAACCACAAACACAACATAAACCTTTCGAATTTTGAAACATTATCATACTAGAGTATAATAAATTCCTCCAACCGATTGCAAAATAAACAAATTTGGTATTTTAATATTTTGGACCCCAAAATAGTCATTTATAGTTTAGCAACCTTTACAAAGGTTCACGCATTCATGCAACAAGATTTATTTCATATCCATTTATGCAACTTCTTTAGGAATCTACTAGTTGACAAGTTGTGTTACTAAGAGAGCATGGGCAGATCGACATCCTCTTATAAGTTATTATTGAAAAAGGAGCATAGGCTTGTTTTAGGGGGAATGTTTTCAGCTTCTTAGGCCCTATTTGTAAAAGCAATAAAAAAAACCATGTTGTCAAACTAGAAAAGGAAAATAGTAAGAGCAAAACATCTTGTAAACTCCACAACCATCCCTTACAAAACTATTGAAGAGTTATGGGTCAAGAAGATTTGGCCTCAAAACACACAATTGTCAAGGGAGCTAATTTGTTAGACTAACAAGTTTGGAAAATGAAGATGTCAAGGTTCCATGACAAAGGTTAAAGTAATGTAGATTTGAAAACCTAAGGTGAAAATTAATTCATTCTAAGAATCATTGTCATTTGCAAATATATTTCATTTATTGAAATATAAAAGGCATAATTTATACAAATAGAAGATAAGAATGAAAACTTCATGTTGTAAATGATGGCCTTAATTAATTCTTACAATTCACTATAATGTGAATTTTGCATATTATGGTCCAAATATAGTGCTAGTTTTAGTGAGAAATTTTAGGTTCCTATATGAATTAGCTTCCCATTCATTCAAATGGGACACAAGACAGGAAACTTGTTCTAAAAATAACATTACTTAAAAACTATGTCTTCTAAAGTAATAGAAATCTAAAACCGAAACTACACCAGAGCAAAGTCATAATTACTCTTGTAAATGAGAAATTTGGATAAAATATGAAGATAAAACAATAAATGCAATTACCTTTTTACCCAAACCTTTCAAATATCTCAAATGATGAATGCATGATTGATTGCTCGATTCAATTAGATGTTGATTGCTCACATTCGCAGCATAACAATAATAGGATAGAGATTTGATGAAAGAAGATAAATGAAAATGGATGAAAATAGATAGATGATGGATGAAGAAGAAGAATTTCAGTAGCATAAGGATATTAAACTAAAATGCATTTGAAATGGCTTGTGAGAGGCCATATTTATAGACCTTTTGAGGATGAAGTGAAGAAGATTTGATAAGATTTGATTTTTGATAAAAGAGGAAATAAAGTAAGATAAGATAGGAAAAAGACAAAAAGACTTGCTTTTAGTTTTAAATTCTCAAAAAGGAAATAAATCTTCGAAAAAGATGGGAGGATAATTGATGAAATATCTAATTAAATAAATTAATTAGATACACACGAGTTTTAATTTTGGAAAGAAAGCAAGAAGATTTTTATTAGGATTTTATTAATTAAATAAATATTTAATTTATTTAATTAATTTGGATTGTGATGGAAGATGATGTGGATAATTAAATAAATAAAATTTATTTAATTATGAGAGAAATAGATAAGTGACTAATTAAATAATAATTATTTAATTAGAGAAGATTAAGGGTCATGAATAATTAAATAAATAAATGGATAGAAAGGGAATAAATGAAATTAGTCAAATAAATAAAATTTATTTAACTAATTAGGTGATGACCTGGGTACCTAGGGCAAAACATGTTAATGCCAAGGTGTTGGACATTTTTAAGTGTCTACATTTTGCCCCTCTTTGAGATGATGTTTGAGATGATGAAATTTATGTCGAGTAACATCATTTCAAAGAAGCTAATGTATGGATATAGGAAAAAGGTGGTAATGAAAAGATAGGATGAGGATGCCCCCTCGAGAAGATAGGCGGGTTATTAGAACACGGTTAGGATCTCGACATGAAAGGAATTTGTCAAGGGAGAAAGATAAGGAAATGGATAGAAGAATGGATGATGTGTTATGCTACAATGAAAGTGAGCAATCATGATGTTTGATATAGCACTAGACGTTATGCACCAGGTTATGAGGACCAACGTGACGATGTGTCTCGTGCCCCAGCATAATAAAACCTTGTCTAACGTATGAGGAAGAAAACTTTGAGCATTAAAGTCCTAAAACACAAAAGGTATGATGTGACATTAGATGCAAAGGATAATGGAAAAAGCCATTCCAACATACACAAAATATGAATACTAGCTGGAATGATACAGACGTGATACAAATGCAAGATAAAAAGATAACACACAAGCAAGCAAGCAAGCATGCACAAAAGATTCAAAAACAAACAAGGTATTGCCCCTGTCAAGCTATAAACCAATGATTGGACGATTGATGATGATAAGGGTCAGTGCAAGAAGTTGGGTCCACTTTTTGGCCAAAAAGTGGAAGTGTTTTCCCTGATTTTCAGAATTCGTCACATTTGACCTGAACATTTGAGGCACTTAAAGATTGAATATTAAAAAATGTTAGTAATATGAAATGTAGTACTCGGAGTCTAGTTTCCAAATATGTAATTTATTTTAATACCCAGATGACACAAATTGATTTTCAATAGGCATTTCTAAAAACCACTGTTTACAAGTCACTTTTTTTTTACCATACCATGCACGTGTACGGCCAACATAATTTGACCTCAATAAAAGTATTTTTCTAAATCCTTTTGGGGAAAGATGTGTAGTATAGTGAAGTTTGATGAGGATATTTTTTTATAATTTTTTTCCAAATATATATTTTTATTAATTTTTTATTGGCCCTAATTGCTGTTTACAAAAACCCTCATGTACGACCAACATAATTTGAGAAAAACTAATTATAAAATAATTTTTTTTCCATTGTGTAAAGAATGATGTGTAGATTGATGACATATAAATTTTTTTTCTAAAAAACTTTAAAAATTAAAAGTTATTAAAAAAATACAAACACCTGTCATTTCATGTTTTTGGACTAGTTTGCTCATAAATTGAATAATAAATAGAAAAAAAAGTCCAATCAGAAAAAAAATTACATATTTGAAAACTAGACACTGTCATTTGTAATGGGTTTTAATTTCATAAGAAAATTTAGAAAAAAAATGTCATCATCCATAGAGGTAAACTCAGTCTTTTCTCTTGTTCTGTACTTAGAAAAATCTTTTAGGAACGGGTACCCATTTTAAAATGGGTACCCATTCCTTTTGTGTGGGAAAAAAAAGCGCACATGATTTTTTTCAAATTTGAATATCTATATAGAAATGGGTACCTGTTTAGGATTGGGCACCCGTTCCTAAGCAGGTACCCATTTAGGCACGAGCACCCCTTCCTAAGCAGGTATCTGTTCAGGCTCGGGCACCCATTCCTAAATAGGTACCCATTTAGGCTCGAGCACCCGTTCCTAAACAGGTACCTGTTTAGGCTCAGGCACCCGTTCCTAAACGGTTACCCATTTCTATTGGGATTCTTTTTTTGCCCGCAACTTCCCCTCTATGTGGACCCAACTTCTTGCACTTACCCATAAAGAGTGTTGTCATTGTGGGGAACGATATATCCCTAGATCAACACAAGGATACGGGAACGATATATCCCATTGATGATGATGATTGATTGATGATTGATGATTTAGTTTATGACAAGATTAGGATCAAGACCAAGGATGTGATTGGATAATTTGATAAGATTGATTGACTTGATTGGTATGGATAAAGGATGACTTGCATTTGGATCTATTGCTTGGATTGAGATTGACTTGAAGAAGTGAAGGATTGATGAGGTTAGATGATGGAAGAAAGAGAATATGGTAGGAGGATGGAAGAATGAATCGCCGGTACTTGCATACTAGATACTTCCTTCGTATTCCAGACTGCCTACATACCCATATCCACAGGATCAAAGCACCACACGATGATGATGAGACATGATGAATATGTAGTTCTGGGTGTTTATTAATGATGTGGGAGATGGATGAATAGAAGGTGAGATGGATGATGAGGATAAGGAGGGGGAGATCATCTTGTGCCTGAATCTGGGTTTCTTCTTCGTACTCCAGACTGCCTACATACCCGTATCCATAGGTTCAAGGCATTTAACGATAGAGATGAGATGTAGTTCTGATTTTATTTGATGATGATGGTGGATAGATTGATCGAGTTATGGATTGATTGAGATTGATTTGCTTTGATTTGATAAGTTTCATTGGATTTGTTTTGTGATTTGGTTTGATGATGATTGATTTTATGGCTTGGATTTTTGTTGGATATTTGATTTTTTTTGTATTTTGGGGAATATTTGGATTTTTTTATATTTTTTTCAGGACATTTTATGATGTTTTTGGATTTTTTTAGGATGTTTTATGATGTTTTAGATTTTTTCAGGACATTTCATGATGTTTTTGGATTTTTTCAGGATATTTTATGATGTTTTTGGTATTTTGATATGTCTTGGGATGTTAATGGATTTACAATTTGGGTAGCCTTTGTTCTAGATACCAATGACAAGGGAAGACCAAGTCTAGGTGTAAGGATTGGATTAATGGATGAAATGGATAAAAGGATGGGCAATAGGATAGAAATCTTATGATAGATGAGTGGGTACAAGGATAAGCTATAGTGGATGGGAAGGATGTACGCGTAAGAGAGCAAGGATGTGATCTTAAAGGCTATGTCGCATAAGAATAACATGCCCCATTCTAGGTAGGATTTGACATGACAAAGCTTATGGCAAAGGATGATGATAGGATTGTTTTGAAAGGGTGAGGTATATCAAGAGTTTATCTGAGGCATGTTTCAACATTGTGCCCCAAACCTTTATCAAGATCAAAAGAAGAAAGGAGGATGAACAGATGCAATATGATAGGTATATGTATGTGGAATGGATAAGGATGGTAAGAAATGGTATGGTAGGATATGATAGGGCAGAAAATGATAGTGCGGATGAGACAAGGTGCCCCGAAGTGTAGGTGACATAGAAGATCAATTTACACATGACATCTGTTTGCCAGGTTTTCATCATGGTACTTATCCAAGGTGCCTGTTTGCCAGGTTTTCACTGTTGGACGAAGGGATTTATCTTTACTTTTTTCAAATTTTTTTTTTTTATTTTTGAATATTTGGATGGAATAGGTGAATATGGATGAGAGGGACTCAAGTGTCTAGCTCCATGAAAAGTGATAGTCTCACTAGAGATGGATGTCATCACATGGACCATGTCAAGTGCACTCATAGATATTGGTAAGCAAGATGAAATGAAAGATGGATTAGGTAGATGATGATTATGATATGGATTATGGAGGGATTATGTAGGACTTATGGATGAAGGGCTTATGCAAAAGCATGGACCATAGGGAAGTGATGGGGAAGATATGTAGGATATTGGAAGTGGGAATGTTGTGGAATGGAATGGAACCATGACCAACAATTGCACACACCATGATAAACATTTAATCTTTTGGTTAGATGGTGGTGTAGGAAACAATGGGGTTGTTTGCTTAGGAGATGGGTGACAAAGTGCTTTAGGTACCCACATAGACTTAGTATTTTGCTAGTTTTTTCTTGACTTGTGGGATGGAGGAATTGGATATGTTTGAATGAAATGGATGGAAGAGGAGAAAGTGGATGGCTGAGATTTTTGAGAGGTGGATGCCTCATTTGACTTGATGGATTTTTGAGTAGGAACCCATACTATTTTAGTTTTTGACTTTGCTTGTGGATGTATGGGTTTGGATATATGCAGCTTTTGAGGCAATTACTTGTTGCTTGGGGACCCACACCTTTTATATTTTTTCTTTGGGGTGTGTAGGTGTATGCAGCTCTTGAGATGGATATTTCTTTGATTCTTGGTTTTTATGTCCTAAGGCATGAGGACCCTTAAAAGTTTTGACTTTATAGGTAGAGGCATCCAAATTTTTATTTTGGAATCCCATGGGATGGATGGAATGAGTGGAAGCTTTATGTTTACATGATGTGTGCCTTTGTTGGCCATGATTGGGGATTTTAGAGGATTTATGGATGGAAGGATAAGGTGTTGGAAGTAATGGAGGTAAATTTGATGGAAGGATATTAGGAGTTGGAAGAAGCGGAGATAAAGTTGATGGTGGTAGATGAATGGTCACATGCTTTTGATATTTATAAGATGATGGAGGTGGAATGGCAACATATGATTTAGGTATATGATAGGGTTTATGATGGAAGGTGGTGGACTTAGGAGGCATGGATAAAGAACCAACATTATTAGATTGTTGACCTTTGGGTGTATATCTAAGGCCATGTGAGCATTGAGGGACTTTGACATGGATAGGCTCCAAAATTCCTTGTTCAAGAGGGCCTAATCCTTTACCTTGATAGTTCACTCTTTGGAGCATGTGATCGACAATAGGACTTGGTGCAAGTGGAAAACTAGACACAAGTTCCTTATTGGATGGAGAAGGTGAAGTGGAGGACAAAGGTTGTGTTCCTAGGGAGGAACATTCATGGATAAAGGTGGATAGACCCACAGGATATGATGGTGGATTTAGAATGGGGTTGATAGTGGGTGATGGGGGATCATTAAGATCTTGCTTGTGTTCATTATGATCTAGGGTATTTGTTTGATCTTCAATGGGTGCTTGGGAGGCACATGTCTCATCATGACAAGTGGATGTTTGCACATTAGGGCTAGATGGAGAATGGAGGGATGGAGTGATAAGCTCTTGATCATGAATTGCGTAAAGTTTGGCTAGGAGGCTCATCATAGTTTTCATGAGCTTAGCTAAGATGGTCACCATGGTTTTCATGATCATATATAGGATCTTGATCATAAATGTGAGCATAAAAAAGATTAATTTGGCTATGAATGGGATACATTTGCTCATGAATAGGATTATGATCATAAATAATATCTTGATCAAAGAACATACATAGGTCTTGGATGAATTGAACTTAGAGGTCCTTTGATCTTGATTTAGACAAGGGCTTAATTTTTCCACATGTGTTGGGTTATGCTCTTGACATAGCTCTTAGGTTGCTTGAATGGAAGGGAATGACTCTTCAATAAGCTTGATAGGCTCATGGATAGGCTTGACATGTTCTTGAGGATCATTGACATGAGGGAATGATGGTTCTTGACTTAGAATTGGAGTTGAAGATTCCTCAATAAGCTTGATGGCTTGTAGATCACATGATGGATTTGGATGACTAGACAAGGTGTTGGGAGGTTCATTGATAGGGTCATGAGTGGATGTTGGATCTGTTGGCTTCATTTTCAACTTCCCAAAATTTAAACTTTTTGTGTCAAAATGACAAATCCAACCATGCTTTGAACACTTTCTCCAGAGTCACCTTTCGATTACAAAACACCAGTGTCACATTTTTCCTGCATGAGTCATTGAGATAACTTATTTCTGAGATGTCACAATCTATTTCCCTACATTGAACTTTGCATCATTTTGGAGTAGAGACACTCATAATTTCACTAAGTTTCTCGGGCACACTTATCCAGTTTGTGGCATTTTATGAAAACAATTAAATATTGAAAATCTATGACAGATGGTACAAAATAATTTTTATGGCAGTGTTCGTGACTCCATTTCACCTATTGTGGAAACTTTTCAGGTCAAGAAGTCTTATGGTTTGAGAGACTTTAAACTTTTAATTTTTTGGTGGGCGGTTGGAAGAAACAATAAAATTGTGGCTTCTATAATGGGCTGGAGCAAAATTGTTTGGTACAAAGAATTATAATGTCAATACAGACAATGGGACAAGATTTCATGACAATCTAACTTTCTAGTTTAAAGTTATGTACTTTTCTCTATTTCTCGTGTCTGCACAGTTCACAAGTTGCAAATTTGCCTTAGTCAAATATCACCTGTGAATTTGGCTAAGTAGAGAGTTTGCCTTCAAAAAAAAGTTATTTTAGCCTACTTAAGAAAAAGTGAAAGTTCGCGTCAACATGCACTTTTGGCTAAGTTCGTGTCAACTTGCACTTTTGGATAACTAAAACGAAGGTGTGGGTTTTAGTTTTTAATAACCCCTCCAAAGTTACACTTTCTCAAAGTACAAGTTGTGGTTTTTTATAAGTTGACGCACATATCCAAAGTCAATGATCAAAATGAAAAGTAGTTAAGATAACTACCAGAGCAAACTAAATGAGTAATCATTTAGAAACTTGTGTTCGGAGAAGTTCAAAAGTTTAAAACTCTATAAGTTGCGGATGAGGGTGTGAAGTCACACTAAAGGGCCGATGGCTAAAAAAAAGGGAGAGTAGTTATTATAACTAGTTAAGGGATGAAAACTACATCCAGCAGAAAAAGAAGCTCTGGCACAGTGTATAGGCATCCATCAAAGCATGAAAGTTGAATATCTTTATCAAATAATATGGTTGGAAATTCATCTTGTAGGTGTGAATCGAAACTCCATAACATTTGAAAGCATTCCCCCAATCTGTACACCTGAATGGAAGTCTTGGAACAGGAGAAATGTCATCTCATGGACAGCAATGGCATAGGAACACAAGTAGCAAAACATCTTAGAGGAGCGAATGCATGAGTCCAACAAATCCTCCTTGCTTATAGTTGAAGCCTTCAAACCAATATATAGATGTTCATCGAAGTTTAAGAGAAAGTAGATTGTTGTGTACACTACCTTCAATATCTACAGACCATAAGTTAAAAAGAAAAAAAGGGTTTCAATTTGAGAGGAGGAGAAAAAAAAGAGAGAGAGAGCTCTAGTTCACCGATGCATTGGCAGGGGCAGCCATGCATTTGTTATAGAAATGAATTGAAGTTCATCTTCAGAACTGTGGGTTGTCTAAATTCTCAACATTGAAATCAATATCAAGTTAAATTTTTAATGCAAGTGGGTTTTCCATGTTCTCTGTGATGGTGATTTCAACATTGATAAACAATGGATCCAAGAAAAGATGTTACAGTCAGCAAGCACTCAGCTTTAAATCCTAATGCACCAGAGTATATTCCACATGCATTTAAAATCTGCATATGCAAGTACAAATAGCTCAGTTGTGCAAAAGCCTGTATCAGTAAAAAAAATTCTAGTGTAGCTTCTACAGCTACAAATGACTCTTCAAATTCAAGCTCTATCAATGATCAAAATGGACAATACTAGTAATCTCTACTTCCAGATGATATTATGCTAGAATTCTATAATTTGGAAGATGATATAATGAGTGTGCAGTCACATGAAGATGAGAATAAAGTGGATAATATTGAGCTTCTTGCAAAAAGATTTCCTAATTTTTTAGAAGAGTCTATCACACATATTTACACTGCATGTGGAGGTGATTTGAATTTTACAATGGAGTCACTTAATGCACTCAAGCATCAAAATGATTCGAATTCTCATTGGGAAAGTAATATTCATTCTACATCTGCCCATACAATGGATTCCGGTTTGGGGTCTAGTAGAAGCATCCAAGTTTCACTCAATTTTGCACTAGACAGAATGGTGGCTAATGGAAATCAGCTATAGACTTCCTCTATCCCTCAAAGGGTGCATCAATAGCCTTCACAAGGTGCAGTTAATGCTGGAGAAAGTCTGGGGATAGCAAGTTTATCTTCTATTTTAAGAGAATCAACTCATGATATTTCTCTTCAGAATGCATATTTTGAACAGGCCAGAAAAACTAACCTTCCAGCAAGGGAACTCGGTGTGAAGGGACAGTGGCATGTTGCTGAAGTGAGATTTTCTCCTTGTAGAGAAGAACCGGTATATACACAAAGGAATATGGCCATTTCTAAGCTGCAAAATGCCAATTCACAACATGCAAATGAAATCCCTCCATAAAGATAATCTTTACATAGTGGATGAGACTGTTAACATGTGTTGGTTAAACCCTTGAACACCTTATACTCAATATATGCACCGCCATCTTCTTCTTTCATCAGCTTTAGATGCAAGATACATTTTGGAAGGCAAGAAGACAATGCACCCATTCTTATTCAGCTGCTTTGGATAGAAAGAATCAACAACACTACATGCAAACCTTCATTAGATTACTTGGAACCACCAGAATTATAGGGCAGCCTATTTTAATGTAGACCTGGTTGAGTTGGAGGGTGATCTTAAAGTATTCGCAATTGGGCTATTACGAAGTTTGATCACCTTGAGAGGAAATTGGAAAGGCAAGTTTGTATCATTATTGGTGCAAAGCCTAATCAGAATGTACTTTTTACAAAGACCTCGAGGAGTTTTGTCAAATGATTATCAAACCATTAAGTAACATAACTATCCATGCCATGTATTGCATGAGATAATAGCAGGTGATGGGTTTCCATTCAGCTACAAACAATGGAAATGTACTTCAAAGAGCAACAGATCTAATTGTCGAACAAAGAATTATCCTATGCTATTCTTAAATGGGCATTCAATAGAGAGTTTCTGTCTACCCACTGAGCCCTAGATATAGTCAGATTGATGGACATAAAGAAAATTTGACTTGAAAGATGAAGGTTGGGTATCTTCAAAATTCAAGACATTTACTTGATGATATCTAAGGGAAGGAAAAATAATTATTTTGTCACCATTATGAAAAGTTAGAAATTACATTTGGTTTGGAACATCTTAGACTTGTCAAAGAAATTTGAGTGTGTATTGAATACCAAATTACAACTAAGTTTATTTAAAAGATTATTGCAATAGTAATTGTTGTAAGAGAGGTAAACCAATTTCATCATTTCAATCAAATGCAGATTGTTGATGATGCATAGTGAAGTGAACAAAAAATGTGTGCTTGGTGATTTGGTGATACGATGTGGTGGCTATAATACCAAATGCTTCAAAATCTTAATCCTATGGAGTTATTTTCTAGCATGGTAGTAAGATGAGATAATAGAACCAATATCTAGTCCTAATATTTTAAACCATGAAAGTGAGTATCAGTCATCAAATGGATATGTTGAGGTAGCCTTAAATAAATGGAAGATGCAGCTGATGGTCAAGAATTTATAGAGGTAGTTGGAAGGCTACTAGAAGATGATGAGAATGTCAATGAGATAGAGGCTAATTTATTAGTGAGAGGGTGATTCATGATTGGGAAGAAGGAGATGGTCTTCTTAAACAAATTATGGGAAAAAGAGATTTGAGTAGTCTTGGGGATATTCGTCATGCAGATAATCAACTGATGGGAAGTAGAGCAGCCCCTAGATTGCCTAAGACATCTTTTTGTCTCTCTTTCAACTATGTCTTCAATGGATACATATGGTTGGTGTTGCTTCAAATGATCGTCAGATTTATCTCTCCATAAATTCAAGTATTGGGAGTAGTGATCATGTTGAGTAGGATATGAGTATTCTAGTGGATATAAAGCTACCACTTTGTTGAATCTCCATCAATACATATATGATTCTTCATGGCAATTATTATGTAGAGTTAGCAAACTGATTTCATCTACCATATTTCAAGCACTTGGAAAGAGATGTCAAGAAACAATTGAAGAGATGACTATCGAAAAGGAGCAGAACGGAGATAGAAAGTAACTTAGTCGAATTCACAACTCGAAAGTTTTATCTTTGAAAACTACCATTTTGAAAAGTGACTTGTTTCACTTATTGTAATTAAAAGTTCAAAATTAGGTTTCCTTTCGAAAAAGGTAGTTACTTGAACTATTTAGGAAGTAGTCACAAGTTAGTTACAAGTTGGTTATTAGGTGATTATGAGGAAAAGTCTATATATATACTGGACTTCACATTGTAAAAGGGGGAAGGGGACTCTTTTGAGAGAACTCTAGAAAAGGGGAAACTCTGGAGAAATTTTTAGAGATATTTTGAAAAGCTTTTATGTTTACACTATGTACAAAAAGGATTTTGGAATTGTATAATTTCAAAGATAATGAAAAATACAATTAAGTTTGTGTGCTCTAAATGTGTTCTTATGTTATCATTACTAATTTCTTGTATGTTGAATTGGTAATCCCTTTTATGCACATGTGTAATACATTGATTATCTGTGTGATTGATGTAATGAAACACACCCATCTCCTGGTATCTTGTTTTGGATGTGCTTTTATGACCTATCACTGTTTATGTTGAGGTTTATTGTACTCCTTTCATCATCATTCCACGTTTTAACCTATTTGGTAATAACCCCTTTTGTAATCGTTATTAGTTGTGGAATCTCAATTGGTTTTCGTATGTCTACTGTTGGGGTCTCTATTATTCATCTTTTCCTAGTTTTGTGTTTTCTCCTTTATGTACTTTCAGGTTAAAAGTACACAAAATTACCAAAAACCCAATCATACGAGGGAGCTGCCCCTCTCAAATGCAGAGGAAAGATGATAATTCAATAACAACTTCTTCAACTATTGGGATAATTTAGTCACCGCTCTAAGGGCAACGAGTCATTTTCAAAGGTTATTTCACGGTGAAAAATCTGTTTACCAATAGATTTTTGGTGACTCTACTAGGGATACGAGATGAAGCGTTGGTGCATTTTTATTCCTGAAGAATATACAAGTATCTCCCCAGAAAAGAAGATGGCGACTGTATATGAAAGAAGAATCCTGAAAGATGGTTTGGTATCGAAGAACCCAGATGTATAACTTGTAGTTTCTTGAATCAGACAGTGACAGTGATTATGAAGATTATCCTTTTTCTGCATCCTCTACTTAGCAAAATCAAGTTCTTGATGATCCTAAGCAAGTAGAGGTTTTGAAGAGTTTCTATGGTGGCATGCAACTTGCTACTAATCAGGTTCATCCTTCTTTTCTTCAAACATTGCAGAAGATTGAAGAAAACGTTGGGAAGGAGACTTATTTTCTTGCTCATGATCATAAGCCTCTACCAAAGGAGATTCATGCACCATAATGTAAAATAGATTATGCTAAGATTTATCATTTGCACAATGAGAACAACAATGAAGAGGCGAAAGTGTTTCATGCAAATGAACTTGTATTTAATGCAACATCTTCTAATCAATGAGTTGAAAGAGGCTCATCAGAACATGCACGTACTAGAGAAGAAGAAGTTATTACATTTCCTCATAATAGGACATCTCCATTGAATCAAGAAGAAAAAAAAGAAGTGATAGAGATAGAAGAAGAAGATTGAATGGAAACATGCAATAATGAAGAAGAAATTTTTCCAGATGATGGCACGCCTCTTGTGACAACTTGTTCTGGTTCCACAACTATATCTTCTATGAAAGATTTATGTGACATGACTAATCTTCAAGGAGATATAGAAAGTGTAAATGAAGAGGATGAAGATGAGTCACAAAATGTTCTCTTATCATGCATGCAAATCGAACAAGAACTCTCTCATGAGATTTCCATCATAGATTGGCGTCTTAGTGCTCCTGTTGATGATTTTATTCATGAAGAAGATGTTGCATTTCTCCTTTATCATTTGTTGAAGAAAAATACTCAAGATGAAGTGTTGAGTACTCCTACTCCAAATGTGCAAGAAGATCATAAAGATACTGGGTGTGAATCTATACAAAAAGAGTTCAGAAGTGAGTTGGTTCCTGAATATTCTAGTTTGAGTGATTTCATTCTATGCCGCAATCCTTTACCTATTAATAATAATGTTGAAGAGAGCAGTAAGATTAATGTTTATGGTAGTGATAAAGGAGGTCAAAATGTTCATGAGAATATGCATGAAACTGCTGGTATTCAAAATACTAACGAAGAGATGCATGTTTTACCTTCTCCTTCTCTACTCCCAAGGGAGGAAAATATTATTCCTTCATCAACTATACAAGAGGATTTTCAGGAGGATAAATCACATAATGTAGATTCATCACTTTCTCATGAAGTACATCCTGAGTTAGTAATAATACAAGAGGAGGAATTTTCTTTTGCAAAAAATGATTCAATGATAAAGGAGGACATTACTCATAAAGAAGATCAGTCACAAGATATCGAGTTTTCTTCACTTCTTGCTTCACATAAAGGATGTCTAGTTCTTGGTTCAACTTCCTTATCTGACTCAAACTATCAAAACAATCTTCAGATAGAGAAAATTGGTATGCTTGATATGATGCCAGAAGATATGATCAACACTATGCAGAGCAATACCAATATGATTCAAAAGGACTCGGAAGTTTATGATGAAAATTGGTTGTTTGGTGTTCAATTCAAGGAGTCCTCACGTTTCATGTATTTTATTTTTCTCATAATCTTGAAATGGCTACTGAGTTCGCAGGTGCCTCATCCGTGCACATCTCTTTTCCGCACAGGTGCCTATTTTTCTCAACCTGTCAATGGTTTGACTTGATCTTCCTGAAGCAGTTTTGAGGTACGAGACACCTACCATGTACATAGGTTAATTAGGAGTTTTTGTTGTCTTTCCTATTTTAGTTTCTATCATTTTCATCATTTGCCTCGTCTCTGTGTGTCTTTGTCTCCTTGCTTCCCCTTGTACATCATATTATCTCTTCACTCTATAGCCCCAATGGATAAGGCATTGTTCTTTTTCAAAGATTCTAGGTTCATCCTGCATCCACAAGGTCCTTGTCCCCAGTTAGAGCCAGCTATTGGCTTCGTTTTCAACTTCCCAAAATTTAAACTTTTTGTGTCAAAATGACAAATCCAACCATGCTTTGAACCCTTTCTCCAGAGTCACCTTTCGATTGCAAAACACCAGTGTCACATTTTTCCTACATGAGTCATTGAGATAACTTATTTTTGAGATGTCACAATCTATTTCCCTATATTGAACTTTGCATCATTTTGGAGCAGAGAAACTCATCATTTCACTGAGTTTCTCGGGCACACTTATCCAGTTTGTGGCATTTTATGAAAACAATTAATTATTGAAAATCTATGATAGATGGTACAAAATAATTTTTATGGCAGTGTTCGTGACTCCATTTCACCTATTGTGGCAACTTTTCAGGTCAAGAAGTCTTATGGTTTGAGATATTTTAAACTTTCAATTTTTTGACAGGCAATTGGCAGAAACAATAAAATTGTGGCTTCTGTAATGGGCTGGAGCAAAATTGATTGGTACAGAGATTTATAATGTTAATATAGACAATGGGGTAAGATTTCATGACAATTTGACTTTCCAGTTGAATGTTATGTACTTTTCACCATTTCTCGCGTCTGCACAGTTCACAAGTTACAAATTTGCCTAAGTCAAAAAGGTATCACCTGTGAATTTGTCTAAGTAGAGAATTTGCTTTCAAAAAAGAAGTTATTTTTGGCCTACTTAAGAAAAAGTGAAAGTTCGCGTCAACTTGCACTTTTGGATAACTAAAACGAAGGTGTGGGTTTTAGTTTTTAATAACACCTCCAAAGTTACACTTTTTCAAAGTACAAGTTGTGATGTTTTATAAGTTGAAGCACATCTCCAAAGTTGGTGATCAAAATGAAAAGTAGTTAAGATAACTACCGGAGCAAACTAAATGAGTAATCATTTAGAAACTTGTGTTCAAAGAAGTTCAAAAGTTTTAAAACTCTATAAGTTGCCGATGAGGGTGTGAAGTCACACTAAAGGGTCGATGGCTAAAAAAAGGGAGAGTAGTTATTATAACTACTTAAGGGATGAGAACTACATCTAGCAGAAAAAGAAGCTCTGGCATAGCGTATAGGCATCCATCAAAGCACGAAAGTTGAAGTATCTTTATCAAATAATATGGTTGGAAATGCATCTTGCCAGTGTGAATCGAAACTCCATAACATTTGAAAGCATTCCCCCAATCTGCACACCTAAATGAAAGTCTTGGAACTGGAGAAATGTCATCTCATGGACAGCAATGGCATAGGAACACACGCAACAAAATGTCTTAGAGGAGTGAATACATGAGTCCAACAAATCCTCCTTACTCATAGTTGAAGCCTTCAAACCAATATATAGGCATTCCTTGAAGTTTAAGTGAAAGTAGATTGTTGTATACACCACCTTCAATCTTTGCAGACCATAATTTAAAAAGAAAAAAAAAGGGTTTCAATTTGAGAGGAGGAGAAAAAAAAAAAACAAAAGAGAGCTCTGGTTCACTGACGCATTGGCAGGGGCAGCCACGCATTTGTTATAGAAATGAATTGAAGTTCATCCTCAGAACTGTGGGCTATCTAAATTCTCAACATTGAAATCAATATCAAGTTAAATTTTTAATGCAAGTGGGTTTTCCATGTTCTCCGTAACAGTGACTTCAACATTGATAAACAATGGATCCAAGAAAAGATGTTACAGTCAGCAAGTGCTCAGCTTTAAATCCTAATGCACTAGAGTATATTCCACATGCATTTAAAATCTGCATATGCAATTACAAACAGCTCAGTTGTGTAGAAGCCTATATCAGTAAAAAACATTCTAGTGTAGCTTCTACAACTACAAATGAGTATTCAAATTTAAGCTCTATCAATGATTAGAATGCACAATACTAGTAATCTTTGCTTCCAGATGATATTACGCTAGAATTCTATAATTTGGAAGATGATATAATGAGTGTGTAGTCACATGAAGATGAGAATAAAGTGGATAATATTGAGCTTCTTGCAAAAAGATTTCCTAATTTTTTAGAAGAGTCTATCACATATATTTATACTGCATGTGGAGGTGATTTGAATTTTACAATGGAGTCACTTAATGAACTTGAGCATCAAAATGATTCTGATTCTAATTGGGAAAGTAATATGCATTCTGCATCTGCCCATACAATGGATTCCGGTTTGGGGTCTAGTAGAAGCATCCAAGTTTCACTCAATTTTGTACTGGACGGAATGGTGTCTAATGGAAATCAGCTATAGACTTCCTCTATCCCTCAAAGGGTGCATCAATAGCCTTCACAAGGTGCAATTAATGCTGGAGAAAGTCTAGGGATAGCAAGTTTATCTTCTATTTTAAGAGAATCAACTCGTGATATTTCTCTTCGGAATGCATATTTTGAACAGGCCAGAAAAACTAACCTTCCAGCAAGGGAACTCAGTGTGAAGGGATAGTGGCATGCTACTGAAGTGAGATTTTCTCCTTGTAGAGAAGAACCGGTATATACATAAAGGAATATGGCCATTTCTGAGCTGCAAAATGCCAATTCACAATATGCAAATGAAATCCCTCCATAAAGATAATCTTTACATAGTGGATGAGACCACTAACATGTGTTGGTTAAACCCTCGAACACCTTATACTCAATATATGCACTGCCATCTTCTTCTTTCATCAGCTTTAGATGCAAGATACATTTTGGAAGACAAGAAGACAATACACCCATTCTTATTCAGCTGCTTTGGATAGAAAGAATCAACAACACTGCATGCAAACCTTCATTAGATTACTTGGAACCACCAGAATTATAGGGCAGCCTATTTTAATGTAGACCTGGTTGAGTTGGAGGGTGATCTTAAAGTATCCGCAATTGGGCTATTATGAAGTTTGATCACCTTGAGAGGAAATTGGAAAGGCAAGTTTGTATCATTATTGGTGCAAAGCCTAATCAGAATGTACTTTTTACAAAGATCTCAAGGAGTTTTGTCAAATGATTATTGAACCATTAAGCAACATAACTATCCATGCCATGTATTGCATGAGATAATAGCAGGTGATGGGTTTCCATTCAGCTACAAACAATGGAAATGTACTTCAAAGAGCAACGGATCTAATTGTCCAACAAAGAATTATACTATGCTATTGTTAAATGGGAATTCAACAAAGAGTTTCTGTCTACCCACTGAGCCCTAGATATAGTCAGATTGATGGACATAAAAGAAAATTTGACTTGGAAGATGAAGGTTGGGTATCTTCAAAATTCAAGACATTTACTTGATGATATCTAAGGGAAGGAAAAATAATTATTTTGTCACCATTATGAAAAGTTAGAAATTACATTTGGTTTGGAACATCTTAGACTTGTCAAAGAAATTTGAGTGTGTATTGAATACCAAATTACAACTAAGTTTATTTAAAAGATTGCTGCAAGAGTAATTGTTGTAAGAGAGGTAAACCGGTTTCATCATTTCAATCAAATGCAGATTGTTGATGATGCGTAGTGAAGTGAATGAAAAATGTGTGCTTGGTGATTTGGTGATACGATGTGGTGGCTATAATACCAAATTCTTCAAAATCTTAATCCTATGGAGTTATTTTCTGGCATGGGAGTAAGATGAGATAATAGAACCAATATCTAGTCCTAATATTTGAAACCATGAAAGTAAGTATCAATCATCAAATGGATATGTTGAGGTAGCCTTAAGGAAATAGAAGATGCAGTTGATGGTCAGGAATTTATAGAGGTAGTTGGAAGGCTACTAGAAGATGATGAGAATGTCAATGAGATAGAGGCTATTTATTAGTGAGAGGGTGATTCATGATTGGGAAGAAGGAGATGGTCTTCTTAAACAAATTATGGGAAAAAGAGATTTGAGTAGTCTTGGGGATATTCATCATGCAGATGATCAACTGATGGGAAGTAGGGCAGCCCCTAGCTTGCGTAAGACATCTTTTTGTCTCACTTTCAACTATGTCTTCAATGGATACATATGGTTGGTGTTGCTTCAAATGATCGTCAGATTTATCTCTCCATAAATTCAAGTATTGGGAGTAGTGATCATGTTGAGTAGGATATGAGTATTCTAGTGGATACAAAGCTACCACTTTGTTGAATCCCCATCAATACATATATGATTCTTCATGGCAATTATTATGTAGAGTTAGCGAACTAATTTCATCTACCATATTTCAAGCACTTGGAAAGAGATGTCAAGAAATAATTAAACAGATGACTACCGAAAAGGAGCAGAATGGAGATAGAAAGTAACTTAGTCAAATTCACAACTTGAAAGTTGTATATTTGAAAACTACCATTTTGAAAAGCGACTTATTTCACTTATTTTAATTAAAATTTTAAAATTAGGTTTCCTTTCGAAAAAGGTAGTTACTTGAACTAGTTAGGAAGTAGTTACAAGTTAGTTACAAGTTGGTTATTAGGTGGTTATGAGGAAAATTCTATATATATACTAGACTTCACATTGTAAAAGGGGGAAGGGGACTCTTTTGAGAGAACTCTAGAAAAGGGGAAACTCTGGAGAAATTTTCAGAGATATTTTGAAAAGATTTTATGTTTACACTATGTACAAAAAGGATTTTGGAATTGTATAATTTCAAAGATAATGAAAAATGCAGGTTATTTCATGTGCTCTAAATGTGTTCTTATGTTATCATTACTAATTTCTTGTATGTTGAATTGGTAATCCCTTTTATGCGCATGTGTAATACATTGATTATCTATGTGATTGATGTAATGAAACACACCCATCTCCTGGTATCTTGTTTTGGATGTGCTTTTATGACCTATCTCTTCTTATGTTGAGGTTTATTGTACTCCTTTCATCATCATTGCATGTTTCAACCTATTTGGTAATAACCCCTTTTGTAATTGTTATTAGTTGTGGAATCTCAATTGGTTTTCGTATGTCTACTATTGGGGTTTCTGTTATTCATCTTTTCCTAGTTTTGTGTTTTCTCCTTTATGTACTTTTAGGTTAAAAGTACACAAAAATACCAAAAACCCAATCATACGAGGGAGTTGCCCCTCTCAAATGCAGAGGAAAGCTGATAATTCAATAATAGATTCTCCAACTGTTGGGACAATTTAGTCACCACTCTAAGGGCAACAAGTCATTTTGAAAGGTTATTTCACAGTGACAAATCTGTTTACCAACAGGATCACATGGTGGGGTTAAGAAAGGACAAGTAGGCTCATGAAGTGGTACTTGAGTGGATGATGATGGAGAA
Source organism: Cunninghamia lanceolata (assembly GCA_027924645.1). NCBI lineage: Eukaryota > Viridiplantae > Streptophyta > Pinopsida > Cupressales > Cupressaceae > Cunninghamia > Cunninghamia lanceolata. The sequence continues at coordinate 20,625,274 of BSBN01000111.1, read as the reverse complement.
TTCTCATAAGATGCTTGCTCTAGATTGGTGTTTCCCTTGTCAAAGGTCATTAGGCCTTACATAGGTGGATTCAGGTCTATTAAGGGTGCTTCTTATGAGGACACTTGGTTTGCTTGTAGATGGGTTTGATGAAGAGGTGGCATGATACGATTTGTAGGTCAAAGGTTTTGTGAGGTGGATTGTTGTGGAGATTGGTTGATGTTGGAAGTTTGTTGAGAAAGTAATTGTGATATGAAGGCAATGGAGTTAGGATCATTGGATGGTATGCTTATGGAAGCACTTGTGTTTGTGGTGTTGTTAAGAAGAGTGAGGGTGATTTGTGGTATGGATGTGGTGGCATTAGTGTTTGTGGGATTAGTGGAAGATGGAGTGGCCCCAAGTCAAACAAGGTATTACATAAATCTAGTAGGATCCGATTCAAGGACTCTATGTGCTAGATCCATACGATCGATATCTTGCATGAAATCGATAACCTCTTGGTCAAGTGTGGGTGTTGCATTGGGTGATGGTGGAGTTTGAAGTGAGTTTGGTGTGGCATGGATTTGATATGTGGGTAGATTAGGTTGATAGGATGATAAGAGAGATGCCACATAAGGAATGGGTGGAGGATTATGTGCTTGTTGGGCTTGTGATTGAATATGGGATCATTGATATTAGCCTAGGACTTGATGTTGTGGTGACTCAACATCTTTTTCCTTCCTATATAACCACCTAAGTTGATCAAGGGGTCTTTTGTTGCCATAAGGATCATTCTCATAGGTTTTGTTTAGAAATGCCATGTCCATGTTTACTAGTGGTAGATTAGGATGCATAGATGTGGAGTGATTTGGATGAAGATTTGATGATTGGATGATGTGTAATGCTTAGGATGATGTTGATGTGAAGGGATTAAGATATGACTTAGATATGAAAGGATTAAGTTGATTGAGAAGTGATTAGGATGAAATTGTCTCACGATAAGGAGTTTGTTTTTGACAGCTTTGTGGCAATTTTATGGCAAGAAAACAAGATAGAAAACACTCATGCACAAGCCATTCACAAATAGTTACCACCTAGGCTGGATGAGGTGATACCTGTTGGGTTCCCACTTGGTTTTACCCAGCTACGCCTACTTATGGTTTATAGCTCTAGGAACTTGGGGCACAGGCTCCCCCTTACAGTGCACTCACTTCTTAGGCACACCAAGTTATAGGTCCTGAAGATGCATAGATCTTGAGGTACCTTGCTATCTCTACCATAAGTCGTGAAAATGTGGGACAACTATTAGAGTTTCCTCCTATACCAACAGAAGGGGTTTTTGGCCACTACACAAAGGTTTATAATAAGGGCTTCCATTTGGGTGGCTATACATGTGGTGATTCGCTCCGTTAATGGAGGCTTCCCAGCCTATAGAGGTTACGCTCCATAGGGTTTTGGGGGGAAACATTCGTCGGTATAGTACAACAACACCCGTCGTTTGTGACTTTCAGCACAAACACGTTATTTATATAGCAGCTTGGAATGGATTGGCTTTAGCCCATTTTCGCTTAGGTCGTACCCCTTCTCAAAATGGGAAGGTAGGCCCTCTAGAGTTGACAATTATTTCTCATGCACCCTAGATCCATTGGTTAGGCAGGGGGAGAGGATACTTTCATTGCCAAATTGGGTTACACACAATCAAAGCAAGCAAGCAAAGAAATGAAAAGAAGACAGAGTAGACAGAGTTAATTTAAATTCCCAAATTGAAATGTTCCTACTCTAGTGATAAATAGGATTCTTTGACTGCTCAAGCCTGCAGAGAATATGTCAGTAGTTTGTTTGCTCCATTCTTTGACAAGCGATTAGGACAAGTTGCACAGATAAAATGTTAACTACCAAAGATATGATCAGATAAAACCTTGCAAATGAATGATTTGATATAGCCAAATAGATAGCAGTAACTAAAAGTTCAAATGATTCTGTACAATTTAAAAAAAAAAATCGCCGAAATTGGATAAGTTTTGCAAAAGATATGCTTAGTTGAAGTTTTTAAAAGAATCTAAAATTTGACTGAGAAAATGACTGATAAAATGATACATTCACCTGATAATTTCTTCACCACTGCAAAGTTTGTCCTATCAGCTTTCCAATGCTTGTAAAAACACAAAAAACTGACATGATATGCAAAAGTTATGGCAGTTTAAAAACAACTATTTTAAGCTTTAAAAAGCACTATTCACGACCTGAAAACACTATTCATGGCTTGAGAACACTATTCACTACTGGAAGTACTATTCACTGCCGGAAGTATTGTTCATCGCCGGAAGTATTGTTCACTACCGGAAGTACTATTCATCGCTGGAAACATTGTTCATCACCAGAACTACTGTTCATCGTCAGAAAGCACTGTTTACGCCAGAAACACTGTTCATCACCCTGCAAACATTGGCTCAAATTTCACCTGCACCAAAAAGGGTCAAATTTTATGTTTTTCTTCACCTCTTGGCCCTTCTGGATTCAACCGTGATGTCTATTTTAGCTTAGGAGGTCACCTGTAACAATCACTTGCAAAACTTACAATATGAGGGTTAGAAAAAAATGTAAATTTTTATAACAAAAACTTGCAAAAAATGATCAAGCGAAGTGAGTCCCACCGGGCGTGCCAGAATGTAAACAAGAAATTTGGATAAATGAAAAGTAAAACAACTAAATGCAAATACCTTTTGAACAAAAGCCTTCTTGAATACCTCAGAAGATGCAAGATGCTAGTTGACCGATGTTGGTCGAATGTTGGTTGCCTACAGATGTAGCGTAACAATAATAGGATAGAGATTTGATGAAAGAAGATAGATAAAAATGGATGAAAATGGATAGATGATGGATGAAGAAGAAGCATTTCAACAACATAAAGATATTAAACTAAAATGCATTTGAAATGGCTTGTGAGAGACCATATTTATAGACTTTTTGAGGATGAAGGGAAGAAGATTTGATAAGATTTGATTTTTGATAAAAGAGGAAATAAAGCAAAATAAGATAGGAAAAAGACAAAAAGACTTGCTTTTAGTTTTGAATCTTCAAAAAGGAAATAAATCTTTGAAAAGGATGGGAGGATAATTGATGAAATATCTAATTAAATAAATGAATTAGATACACATGGCTTTTAATTTTGGAAAAAAAACAAGAAGATTTTTATTAGGATTTTATTAATTAAACAAATATTTAATTTATTTAATTAATTTGGATTATGATGGAAGATGATGTGGATAATTAAATAAATAAAATTTATTTAATTATAAGAGAAATAGATAAGTGACTAAATAATTATTTAATTAGAGAAGATTAAGGGTCATGAATAATTAAATAAATAAATGGATAGAAAGGGAATAAATGAAATTAGTCAAATAAATAAAAGTTATTTAACTAATTAGGTGATGACCTAGGTATCTAGGGCAAAACATGTTAATGATAAGGTGTTGGACATTTTTAGGTGTGTACAACTCTAAAGTGAGAGGGTTGTAAAAATACACAATGTATATCCAAAAATTTGAGATTTAACCATTAAAAATAAACCTACAAAAATAGTTGAGCTATGCATCTTGGCAACAATTAATGGAGTTGTGCTTCATACTATATGTGCATAATGCATTTCAAAAACATAGTATATATACCCAAACACAGAAGAGAAATTGAATTCAGGAACCCAGAACCATCCAACGAAACAAAACTAATCAATCTACCACCCCAAGAATGCAAAAGCTTTCAACTAATGGGCTCAAGACAAACATTTATTCAAAAACATCATCATTAGCAAAAGATGGCCTACAATTGCTTATAGTTATGCTTTATACCCGAAGATGAAAAACCATAAGCATAAAATTAATGGAGAAACAAGATCAAATGTCAAAACGTTATGCTTTATACCCGAGGATGAAAAACCATGAGCATAAAATTAATGGAGAAGCAAGATCAAATGTCAAAACTCTCCAAATGATGAAGTAGTAGAAAATTGTGAATACTCTACTCATTGTCATTGAGCTGCAAGGTCAATTTCAACATTTGGATGAGCAAGAGTAGGAAACCCCAAGAAATGAATGTTTCAATCCCTAAAATTAAACTTCACAAAATATCATTTTGTTAAGAGCAATACTAGGATTAGCTAACAAACAGATTTCCAAATAGAAGCATTCATGCAATCCTTGTCAATGCCAATTTGGATAGCCAACTAGTATATTTATATTTAAAAAATATATCTAAAGTACGCCGAGAGATATCCTTCTTCAGGCACATATTTTTAATCAATTTACTGCACTCCCTTTCAGCTCACCTCAAATCCTACAATTTGATATGTTCGTTCTACATGTGAAAAAAAAATTAAGGCAATATAAATAGATTGAATGCGTGTCTTTTCATATACCATTTCATAATGTTTATTTCTTTCATCTTAGTGCATAGCGATGGCTTCTTTGAAACTGACATCAACCTTTCTTTACATCCTATTTTTTTGTCTTTTTTTATTCCTTTCACCTTCTTGTTTTTGGTTTTTTTAAATTTTTGGAGTGACTATTTGGTTTTTTAATAAAGATTCTAGATTGGAATCTTATAAGTTTACATAGAAATTCCAGAATCTTTCAGCTCCCATACGAGCTGTGAATGTAGGAACGCCTCTCTGCGTAATTAGTAAACGTAGAGAATATGTGCAATTTAAATTGGATAAAAAAACTCTGATTATTCATATTTTGTAATAAACATTTCTTAGGATTGCCAAATAGATTTTAATCATTTTGGAAGTAATTTAAAATTAAATGCTTATTGGAACAACTGATATTAAAATGTCGCATTGAAGGCAAAAAAAAAAAAAACTGCTTGTAAAAATGCTTCAACCAGAAGTGAGCCCTTAGACCTCAAGTTCACTAATATGTAAAATGCTTTTTGACCGACTCTTTAATGTTTTTAAGGAAAAATACTAATATTTAAAATAAGATTAAACTCATGAACCTTCGTAAGCAATGATCAGCTTGCCCCAAATGTATGGCTTTAGAATAAGGTTCATGGATTTAGGTAACTGAAGCCAATTACTCTGACATATGCCACTGTGGAACCTTCCATATTCCACATGTCTAGTACATGTACAATCCACCATTGCTAAAATGTTAGCAGTCTGAAAACTGTAACATGAAAATTAATTACTATTGCAAGTGTAACTTTTACCTTGGCCCCAGGAAAGCCATGTTTTCAAATGATTGTTGCCAATGTAAATATTATGGCCAGCAATTACTCGCAGATGCCCTCTCCTTGAAATATATTGAAATCCTTCACCTCAGCAAATGGCTCAATGCCCTATTGCCTGCAGCATCCTACCACTACCGTGAAAATAAGATGTGCTGATTTACCCTCTAGGCTTGATATCTTGTATATAGTATGCATTTCCCTTATTACTTGCCCAGTGATATATGAATAGATTCAAATAGAATGTTTTTGGAAAACCTATGATGGAAATTTTTACATACCAATGCAACAAATCCTCTCTATTTGTGGCCTTTGAATCCATATACTTGATGTCCACCATTTGAAATTGTCTTTTTTGTGAGTCCCAATCTTGTCAAAGATTACAGCCTTGAGCTTTCCCAAGGCTTCTAAAAACCCTCCACCTTTGATGAGAAGGCCAAGCCTTGTAGTAGTGGCCAAGCCACAAGAAGTAGCAATACGAGTGGAGATGACAAGAGCACAAGGGCAAGTAGATACTAGAAGAATAAGTACTTTGTATGCTCATATTTATGAGCATTCAATGACCGCTTGATAAATGGCACCATTGCTACTGCTATTGACATTAATACAACCACTGAAATATTAGCAATATACATGGTTATTTTCCATAGATAGCTCTAAGACCTTCCTATGACTATGCTCTATATACTAGGGTTCTGTACTGCTATACCTGCCAGCCCCTTCAAGCTCTGGGATATGGTTTGGTTTCTCCAAACAAGGATACAATTAAAACATGACAAAAGTTCAATTGTTTTTTAAACACAACATACCTGAGGTATAGTACTTGGAAAATCGTTATAAAAATTTCTCTATGTGGGGCTGTTGGTTTTGGGCTTTTTCCACAAGCTTCACCATCTTTGCCACTCTAGAGTTCTTTGCCTTAGATATAGTTTTTACACTTAAATATCCTGTAGTTCTTAGTAGTTTACAACAGATCTCTTCTAGAAGATTTTTTCTATTATCAGTGAACTGTGGAAACCTTAAAGCACTAAACATTCAAAGAATAAAACAAACACCAATGCGAATTATTCAGGTAGTTTAAGGTTACCTATAAGATTCATGGTGCCACCCCACACCACCTTAACCACTTCTTTTTCTATAGTGATGGATTCACCTGTCAAGCTACTTTCATCTATAGAGCTTGTACTAGATATCACAACGTCATCCATAGGAATTCTTTCAGAAGCTTTCATAGCCAAAATGGTGTTAATTTCCACATTTTCAATAGGCATTTCCCCCCATTTCCTTGATCACATTAGTTTGAGGTACCAGAATCATCACAACTGATATAGCCATTCAATACTGAAACAACTGAATATTTAATTCTAAATCTCTAAATTGAGAAAAGTTCACCGAAACAAATTCAAATTCAAAAAAATCTTAACCTTGTTGACAGATCTAGATTCAAGCCATTCCGCCAATGTAAAGAGAAAGCCAATGGTGGCTCCTTCTACATAGTCCCTCAATGCAATCGCGCCTGCCACTGTTTAAAACAAGAAGCTCATTGAAATTATATCTAAAACCAAGTGATTCTATACACCAATACCTGTGGCCAATTAGATTTACACACTATAGAAAATCTTGGTATCTATTTCTACTCATCGGGCACAATTTCAACTTATTTTAAAATTGCCAACACAAATTAGTGATGAAACATAGAAACCTTGTGCATGCTCACTAATCATTTATGCTATGGAAAAAAGAAAACATTGGAAGAGCAACCTAAGGTTGATCAACCAAGCATAGGTGGTCAAGCAGTGCCACTAATTTAAAACTAGATTGCTTCCATCATTTTTGAACAACAAAGTGATGTGCCTAATATGAACCGACCAAGGGTAACTCACCCACTGGTTGAGCAACCAAGAAATCAATGGGTGTTTTATACACCAAAAGTTTAAGGCACTACGCCCTTCAGTGTGGTAGACCAAATGAAGAAAGTGATAGCTAACGTGATCATATGGGACATCCAAATGCGAGAACAAATATTCAAACTATTAGGAATAACCTATTGAGAAATAATACAATTGGGTGTGCTTCAGAGGTTGGTTTTTTTTTCTTGGGAGGGTTTTCCTTAGGTATATCTTGTGTTATATTCCCATCTTCTCTTATTAATTTCTCTTGTATACCATTACTCTTCTAAAATTTTTATAGATTTAGTTAGTTACATTGTTCTTATTAATGAATTTAGTAAGAATTAATTTATTTCCTTTCAAGGAAATCCACTCATTCATTTGAAATCACACTAGAATGTTGGAGATCATCTAGGATTTATCAAGGAGCATGCTAGGGTATTATTGACAAAACATTTATGAGAGCACTTTAATTAGTATTTATCAAAGAATTATCAAAGCACATCATCCTACTTGTGTTGAGATCATCTAGGATTTATCAAGGAGCATGCTAGGGTATTATTGACATAACATTTATGAGAGCACTTTAATTAGCATTTATCAAAGAATTATCAAAGCACATCATCCTACACATGTTGCACACTTATTTTTTGCCTTTTAACCCTTTTGTAAGAATCATAAACTTGGTCTAATAGGGGTCTAAATAAGGAGAACTTGGCCATCATTATTTGGTAGATTCCCTAGAGTTGTTCCTAAACATCACATGTCCTTATGAACATTCATTTAGCAAAAATCAAGATGAATGAATCCCAACAATCCACATTCTTCCATATCAGATTTGTAGGTTTTAGATTAGGTCCACATGTAGGTTTAAATTTGTAACCATGAAGCTAGTTTTGCACTTGTGTAGGTGATCCAGAGTGAAAAACATCACTTTGTAGAACCTCAAATCTTTTTTTGAGTCAACCCTAAATTATAAAGTATTGGTGAATAAACTTATAATACCTATCACAACAATTCTCTATCATCAAATTTCAAACTAAGTATTGCATTTAATTTAGCATTTATTTTAGCTATCAGTCTTAGCTCTAGACCCTAGGCTTTTATTATTGTTTATATTTGTCCTAGGTAAATTGTAGTGAAACCATTTATTTTCATTGCATTATTTGGTGAACCTAACTTATCAAACAACCCCTAGGGTTTGACTTTAGGATTTTTCCTTTCTCCATTAAATTTTATCATATCCATTTTTCTAAGTGTTTTATCTTATTTTTAAATTTCATTAGGATTTGATTTCCCCTTTCCTGTGTGTGATTCACAACTATATCTTTCTTTAGTATTTGTGATATATTGTGCAACCTTTCTTTCACCCACCCTTGTTTTCACTTCTAGGGTTTCATTTTGAGATCTAATTACTTGTTGATTTTTTATAATTTTGTAAATCTAAGAGTGATTTATAGTACTTCATATTTTTATTTCTCTTAGCCATATTGCTTTGTTTATGCCAAGTCTACTCAAGACCCTAATCTTCCTTTACAAAGGAGTGCTCATCTAAGCATTAACATGGTTACCCAATCTAATGATAACAATGTATTTTATGATGCTCATGTTGAGAACCATTTAGATAATCAGGAAAAAAAACATGATTTTAATCGTGATGCACATATAGCTATGAAAGATCTTGCTCTTACAAGAAAAATATTTATTGATGTGCAAGTATTCATGCTCTATTAGTTTTTCTTCCTCTTTTACCTCCATTAACTTGTTCCACTCACTTACCACCCATCCACACATATACCTACTACTATTATTCCCCAAACTTATGGTATTCATACTATTCTTCCTTCTCATCCTATGTTCACTCCACTTTATGATGTGATCCCTCCTTTCATGACCATGAAATTTATGTCTCATCACACATCCTTGCTATACTTCATTATTTTCCATGCTCCTCATACCACTATTATTCTTACCTCTGCCTTAGATATATTATTGCAAGAATTTTCCAACCTTAAGAAAAAGGTGGATGATATGCCTACTAGTAAAATTTCTATTACGTACAATCCTCCACATCATACACCACTTACCTTTGAGGTTGTCACATATCCATTTCCTCCTAGGTTTTTTGCACCTAAATTTGAGATATATAATGAAAAAGGAATCTCCAATATACATTTACAATCTTTCAATGCCACATGCTTCAATTTTACATATGAAGATAAGATATTAGCTGAGTTATTTTCAAGAACCTTATGAGATTATGCTATTCAATGTTTTATTCTTTGATTCCTAGTTCTATACATTCTTTTTGATGAGCCAAATACTCCCTTCTTGAAACATTTTCATATTAATATGGGCTTGAAAATAACTATGAATGATTCAAGACTAAGTGTGCCCAAAAGAGTAATGATCCTATCAAGACTATGTAATTCAATTTCAATAATTATGTGTTAAAATAAAATATTATTTTGATGATGATGAGTTACAAGCTATCTTCTTTGAGGGGCTTCTTTCTACTATTAAGAGCAAGGTACACCTAAGTAGTTTTCCTTATTTTATGGACATGTGCACTCACCTAAAGAATATGGAGATCAAATTTCTTGCATTTAAAATACCCTTAAGTACATATCATCCTCTTCTATATCCTCTTACTCTTCAAATTTCCAAAATTCCAATACTTTCTCAAAGGAAATACAGGAAAATATGCATCAAGTGCCTAATAATTCCAATACATGCAAATGATTCTAAGGAAATAAAGGACAATATGCATCAAGCGCCTAATAATTCCAAAGTGCCTTCTTTTAAGAAATACCTTTAGGAAGTTTACTAAGTTACAAGAGCCCTTGGATATTGTGCTTCAAATTTTATTGAGATCTAATCTAATTACTCTTCCACCTATACATTCATTAGGCCTGATTAGAGGGCTACCCTAAAATTACAATAAAAGTACATTTTTCTAATTTCCATAGAGTTAATTGACATAACAAACAAGGTTACATGGTATTAAAACATAAAGCGAAAGATTTTATTGACAATAATATGATTCATATTGCAAATGTTTAATGATAGGGGCAATCATCTAGTTGATCCTCCTAATCAAAATTTGTAGATTTATATTAATCCATTTCCTAATCATTCCAATAACATCAATGCATTCATGAACATGATTCTATTGGTATAGATCATATACATGTTGAAAGATCTTGTACATGGATCATATACATGTTGAAAGATAATGATTTTCATACTAATTCTCATGCACATACAAATATGGATAGTTTTGTTTGTACAATGCAATCTAGAGACACTTCTTATTCTTCCCTTGCTACACTCCTTTCATCATATTTTTTTATGAGGAAGACTCATAAAAGAACCATTATGGTTCCTTATATTTGGTAGGTAAGATACATGATAGGATTATTGGTGATATTCTCTTACATGCTACGAATTAATTCAATATATGTGTACTAGAGAATTCTTAGATAAAGAACACTTTAAGCCAAATTATTATGGCCATTTACTAGTATCATTAGAGATGAGTAATGGAATATTGATTTAAATGTTGGGTTGTGTCATTTTACCTCTTAAGGTTGGTCCTAAGGAAGTACAATTATTATGTTATGTTATTCTTACTTAGATAGATTTTTCACCTTGCTTGGAAGACCATGGCTTGAGCACTTGATGTTTGTCCCCTCTATTATACATCAATGTGTTAAATAGGTTCATGAGGGTATAATTTTAAAGATTACACAATATCCACATGAGCCTCTTGTTGATATGATTCATTTCACTTTCAGCACTAACATACACACCCTCAAGGAACTACCTTATGAAAGTGATAAAGATACTTATGATATATATCAAAAGAGGTTAGAAGATCAAAGTAACAAAAAAATGAAGCCAAGAGTACACATGATTATATCAAGCATACTCTACCTCCTATTCCACCTAAGAAGGATAAGGGCCCTATATTGTAAAAATTGGTATTTCATGATAAAGGAACTACTTAATGGATTTCAAAATAGAATGTTGTGGTGCAACAAATTTAAAATTTTTCAATGAAGCCACTTGCAAAGAAACAAAGAAAATGGGTAATAAAATAAGGAGTCTCTTTTTAGTATCATGTCGCAGCTCCTAAACAATAGTTTGGTGCAGTTGCCTCCCATCTGTCCCCTTGTTACCAACAAATCATTACCGCCTTCCTATGATGTAAAAGCTTTTTGTCAATTCCATCGAGTCTCGAGTCATGCTACTAAACAATGTTTACATCTCAAGCACATGGTGCAGGACCTCATCGACCAAGGTGTTATCCAAGTCTCGGGAGTGAATAGCAAAAGTAATAAGTCAGCCACTCTTGCTAATCAGCATTTGCAAATCTATACAGATCCAATACCTCACCACAACCCTAACTTTGTTGACCTTGCTTCTCCCTCTGTGGCGCTAGAGTCAACCCCTGATGTATCTTCTTCTCACTCCTATTCCGAGGATAGCTATGGCAGATGTTCGTTCTCACCCTACCCAAGAACGTTCTATTCCTAAACCTCTTATCTCATTTTCCCCTTCTAAGATTATGCCTAACACATCGAAAGGCCCTCTCTACATTCCTGCAGATATCAATTGGAAACCCATCAAGGGTATCCTCATTGATCTTATTTGCACGGTCAATGTGGTTATAGAGGAATTCTTATATGTATATGAACTTTATAAAGACGCATATGATTCATCTAACGTCTTCATAAGGTGTCATGATGGCATGTCTCGCCCTACCCTAAGTAGGATCACCCTTTTCGTTCAGGTTGGACCCAAATCCCTAGACATTCTGATGTCTATCATTCCTACTTCTAACCATTTTCATGTGAAGTTGGGCCTACCTTGGCTCACTTCCATGAATGTGATCCCTTCAGTGGTTCATCGTTGCCTTAAGTTTCCTCATGATGGTGTAGTGCACACGATCCATCACAATGGATTCATACCACTCGCCATGTGGGGAAACTTCTCGTTGGACTACTTCTGGTCAGCCCCCACTGAGCCGACCTCGTAATGAATTTTTGTTTCTATCTTATCAGAAGTTCAAAGCGAGTAGGATTGCTCAGTTGTCCGCTAGCCCCTCGGTTTCTTCTTCTTCAACTACTTCCCCTGTGATGCCTCTATCTTTGGAGGCTGCTCTTGTTGCAATATTTTTGGGAGGTTGAATAACATCATCTGCACCTCTTATTCACATCCTATTCATAAGACTCTCTTTAGAGGAGAAACGTCATGCATAATATATGGTTGGTGTAAACTATGAACTAATTTCTGTTCAATTTTATTAGATAGTTCCTTGTTAGATGCCTTCGAAAATGACAAATCATGGATTTAAAAGACCGCCGTTAGCCAACAGTTGTTCAAAGACTAAAGCCTGACCCATCTAATGATTTCAATGATATCCACTTTTAAAACAATTATCCAACATCCAGATACAGCATGCGCAGAAGAATATTGTTATAAAGAAAGCAATCAACTCAAACACACAGAATGAATTCATATTTAAAAAAATATAAACTCGTGGATGAGTTTGAAATCATTAAAAATCCAAATGGGCACCATCCAATTTTCTGATAAAAATTTAAATAGAGAGTTACAGACAAGATTAGTACCAAACTTATGACTAATGGTGGTTGTTGAATATGAAAACGTAGCAAAGAAACAACGCACTTAAATTAATAGGATGATGATGATGTATACCTAAAATTGTTTGGTTGATTATGCTCTGTAGAAATATTTTGATCATTGAGTTTGCTGTGTGTATATACTATTAAATCGATTGCTTGATAAGTAATCATAACGATTTAAATGGCCGCCAGTTCTGTATAGGAACCCAGAAAAGGTGCCCAGTTGGAGTCTCACCCACTTCCATAGTATAAAACTCTACAATTTTAGTAATGACTCAAAATGGTGTAACAAATATTAGAAGTTGATTTATTAATACTCTACAATTTTAGGGTTGATTTATTAATACTCTACAATTTTAGGATTGACTGAGAAGAAGATTACAGGGTCTGCAAAATAATTATTTTTTTTTGCTTTTGATCACCTACGTAAATGCAGAGTTGATCTTCACCAATGTAGACCTAAACCTACATGAGGACCTAATCTAAAACTTGTGAATTTGATCTTGCAGAATGTGGATGGTTAGGATTTGTTTGCCTTAATTTTTGCTATATGAATGTGTGCAAGGACAAACAATGTTTAGGAATGTACCTTTGGGGAATCTATTTAGATTGTGAGGGATAAGTTCTCCTTAGTTAGATGCCTAATAGATTGACTTTATGGCTCTAAGTGAAGGGTTTGAAGATAACAAATGAGTGTGTAATAGACCTAGGATGATGTGCTCTGACAATTCTTTGATAAATGTTATTAAAATGACCTCATAAATGTTCTCTCAATAAAACACTAGCACGCTCCTTCATAACTCCTAGATGATCTCCAACATTCTAGAATGATTTCAAATGAATGAGTGAATGTCCTTAAGTGTAAAAAACAAGCACACAAATCAACATAATATGCACTAAGTTGGCTCACAACGATTAGTAAAGTGGTTGGCAAGGTGGAAATTTAAATTTTGGATTTTAAAAGTTCAAGGAATAGATCTACAATTTTAGAAGTGACCTTAGTCATATCCACACATAGACCTAATCCAAGGTTGATACAAACTATGCCTAGGTATTAGGAATACAAATCTAGGGATCAATGATGAGGGAATAAGAATTGGGGATGTCATGAGCCAATTTGACATAAGAATATGCCACTTGTAAGTTGGTTATTGCATTTCCATCACTCTAATCAAAGCATACCTAAAACAAAATGGAAAAGGGTATGGGTACCTACAAATTTCACCATTGTATTTTTTACCCACTTTGATGTGCATGTGAGCTACTAGGTAGATGCATGTCAAAGTAAATCAAGTACCTAGCATGTAAACTAAATATTTTTGAGATGGCCAAAAGGATATTTGATCTATACAAAGTAACCAATCATTCTTTAATTCTTCTTGTCATGAATACTCCTTTAAAACCTACAAAACAAAGAAAATCATGCAATGTGTAGCATCTATCACACAATTTGAGAGGAGCATAAACTAAAACTTTCTTGGAAAGGAACTCTCCTTGAAAATAGGCAAAGTAGAAAAGAGAAGGGCAAGAGATTCCACCTATTATATAAAAGAGATTTGCTTTGACTATGCAAAAAAAAATTTCACGAAGCAAATAAGATGTCAAAGGACCCTAATCAGGTGGAAGAAAGATTTGACTATGTGAATAATTTGATAAATGCTCCCCTCAAGGTGGAAATGACTATGAGCTTGTTACTACACAACATGACCATAAAGGAATGTTAGTGAAATAAATGCTCCCCTCAATTTGGTTTAATACAATGGATGCAAGGAATTGGAGAAGAGGAGAAAATATGTATAAACATGATAAAACATGTAACATTGTAACAGATATCATTATATGATAAGCATGTGAGCATATAAATTGGAGATAATTATGCTCGGGCGTGTGTAATAAGGTTGTCCCCAGTATAGGCAAACAATAAAATTATAAGTATAAAAACATTGCAAAAAGTTTCATCATATGATAGTCATGTAATCACATAGGCAGGATAAAAGAATCAAGGCATATGTAAAAGATTATCCCCAGTATCAGCAAATGATAAGATAATGATGGCCCCAAAGGCTAGGTAAGGATCATAGAAATATCAATAGGGTGAAAGAGATGTGGGTATGATAAGGATCATAACATGTAAGCATAGGATCTAAGAATGATAAGAATCACAATCATGATAAAAATCATAAATGTAGGAGTAGAAGATGTAAACATGATAGGGATCATAGAAATAGGATCATATGATACAAGCATGAAATCATAATATATAGGTATGACAAGGATCATAATTATAGAATCATAAGCACAATAATGATCATAAGAATAGAAGCATAAGATATAAATGTCATAAGAATCATAGGGTCATATGATGTAGACCTGATAAGGAACATAAACAAAGGGTTATGACATAGGTAAACATAGTAAGCATAATGAACGTGGCATATAGGAACATAGAAATATTATGAATCATGTTATAGGAAATAATAAAATTAGGAAGACAAGAAATACACAAAAACCAAGTTATAAACATGGAACATGAGGAAATATACGAGTTAAACAAACCATATAAGTAATCACAATAAATAAAGGGACTATAGGCAAGCATAATATCTAAACATGATAAATGAAAAAGCATAGGTACTAAAAGCTAACATAGGAATGATGCCCCCTAAGTGGGGAAACAAAGA
Organism: Cunninghamia lanceolata; assembly: GCA_027924645.1. Lineage (NCBI taxonomy): Eukaryota > Viridiplantae > Streptophyta > Pinopsida > Cupressales > Cupressaceae > Cunninghamia > Cunninghamia lanceolata. Next base: position 20,609,866 of record BSBN01000111.1, on the reverse strand, counting down.
ATATTAAAGCATATTAATATAGAAGGTGAAATGAGAATAGGAGAAATGCATTGTTCTTTCCTTTGCACCACCAGAAGATAAAGGAAAGAAACCCATATAGAGTCTACCTCCTCATTCCTATGCACCTAGTTTGTACTCCACAATACCTTCGCTTGTCTCTTATGCAAAAGCATGAGATAGAACTTGTTGGCTGAATATTTTGTCTTTAGCTAACTAAAGGCATAATGGTTATATCAACCACAGTGTGATGAGATAAATCTCTCCTCTCAGCAAGGGGAGGTTCCCTTCTTACTGTTTATTGAAACAAAACTAAACTACTTATTTACACTAGCTCTAACCATGTAGGGGGTGTGTTACATTCATCCTTTTCTCTTCTTTCAGAAAAGATGTTTACAATGTTTCACGGTAATATTCAATAATGCTTCTACAATTCTAATATTAACCTAAACAATAACCACCAATATTCTTGTAAGTTGAAGCACAAAGTCTTTCAACTCACTTCACAAAAAAAGATTCATGAACCAAGTGAATAATCTCAAGCACAAAGTCTCCAAATTATCCCCAGAAAGATTTTAAGAGTAATCATATCACTAGTTGGAGCACAAAGTATGTCAACTAAAAATACCACTGATTCACACGAATGTAATTGAAAATCATAGTGCAAAGTCTACAAGTCCTCAACAGAATTCATGTACAAAGTGAACAACTACAAGCTCAAAGTCTTTATAATCCTTCACCAAGAAATACTTTCAACACACATAGATTCAAGGAAATAATATAACACAAAGTTTATATAACTTATCTTGAACGTCCTCCAATCATAATAACCAAACACCACTAAGTTATCCAATCAATCAACAAGAGAAATCAGCAAAAAATGCCATATGTACGTCCTCACTAATACAAATTCGATTCAACACAAAGTTTGATATCAAAACTTGTCTTCTTTATTGATGGGAATTGATTGTGCAATTTGAACACAAAGTCTCAAAGTTGAGTCTCAATTTAGGCAGCACTTCCTTACAAAAGATTAAAGATCCAAAATTACAATAGGGACCCTCTTTATGTATAGGGAGAGGCCTTGAGCTAATCTAGGAAAAAGTCTAACTACTTTGACTTATTCAACAAAAGAGTCCTTTTTGACTTAGGACTTCCTTTGTTCCACATGTAATTACATTTTGAAAAAGTACATGTGGACATGTCCAAAACTAAAAATAAAATGCATATGAAAACCAATTGAAAAATATGCTAAGGCATGATGACTTTCATTAACTCCTATTCCTTGAAATCTGCACATGTTTTCATGGTTCTACGCCAACAATATTCTTGAAACCTCTCAAGTCAATAATGAACTCATGAGCACATGTTCCATTTTCACTTCAGACAAGCATAGGGTAGTGGTCCTCTAGATATTGTTTCATCATGTAGTTTGCATTCAAAATGACTATCTTAGATACCTCACAATGACTTAGTTTGTTGCATTGTAAGAAACACTGATGGCCCAACATAATTTAGCAAACCCTCTTTAGCTGATCTTGAAGCATGCTTGTGAACATGTGGCATGTGTTCATCCATAATTGGTCCTTCAATTACATTCTGATTAACATCTAAAGTTGTTTGAGAACCAACCAGCTCATTTTCATGTAGATTGCCTAGACTCCTTGAAGTTCTTTCACCTGTAGTTCTTTAGAATGCAAATGTTTTCTATCAAAATGCAGAAGAGTAGAATCATTTGGGTCCTTCAGCACTTGATGCCCACACAAGAAATTCAGTAGTAGTTGGCTTGGCATTGTCAATTTCATTTTGTCAGCCTTAACAAAATGTGAGAAAAGTACTATGGATTCCTCCATCATACTCACCAACTGGGTTGCTGTCACCATGGATTTTCTTGCCCCTAACTCTTGTTCTTCCTTCATAGACCTAGAATGGAAACTGTAATCATGACTCCCATAGCTGACTTTGGCATGTTCACTACCTTCCTTAGCATTGCTACAAAAAGACTTGCAGAATGAATTGTAATAAACCAAGATGATGAAAACGTTTTAGTGTGTTCTCTCCAAACGCCTCTCATCATGCTACCAAGACTATTAGAAGACAGTGAAGGACCACCTTGACCAAAATTTGAACATTTAGGTATTTCAATAGTGACAACTAAAGGAATTTTCTAAGAATTATAAGACATTGGTTTACAACCCAACCTTTACTTGGACCTCCATCCCAACCTGCATTTCTCAACATAGAATCTTTAACAATTTGGGATCCACCCCACACTTCACTGGAACCCCATCCATCATTTGTTGACTGTCCAAGTTGTATCTCAATGCTGCTACACCATCCAATAGACTCATGATGGAAAATTCATAAAGAACTACTTTGTTCCAAATAACGTGCCGGCATAGAAACTGGCAATTGCCAATGTAAAGACTAGCACAAACAACTTCCTTCCCATCAGCCATTTTTCTCAAAAGATCCTAGTCATTGTGTTGAACTCTATTATCTGTCAAAGGTGAATAAGCATGAATAGACCCTTGCTTGTTTTTCAACTAAGTATCCTTTGATTGACTTGCTACATATGCCAAAATTATCATAGCGGTTGTAAAAGGAGGTGAATCTTCTGCACGAAGAGGTCTATTATTCTTTCCTTGTTGTTTTACATCATTTCAGAACATCCATAAGCACATGATTTTCTACTATCCACACTAGGTCCTTCTGTTTCTAACAAGCATCTTGTTCCTAGAGCAACGGCAGCTTGGATTGCTTTAATTGTTGGGCACAAACCTGATTGTAAATCAAAGCTCTGCCTTATTGTAAATCAAAGCTCTGCCTTTGAGGATGTCTTGACTATTTAATCTAGTCAATAATTTCCAGTAAACTGTACATCACACCAACAATAACTCCACCAATTAAGGAAATCAACAATATACGGTGCCATGTATCAACAAATCTCTATAATCAAAACCAAGGAGCACCTTCTTGGGATTTCCCTACCCATGATGTTGCTTGGTGTGATGAGTATCATCACATCAGATTTGAGGTAGCATTTTTTAGTTGGGAGGAAAAGAAGAAATGATTTGTAGGTTAGAGCTCAAGGTGTTGTGAAGTAGTTAGGAGAAGAATAGGGCTCTCTTTGTTTTCAGAAGGTTGGATTGAATGTGATTCAATCAAATTGAGCCGATGTCGACAAACAATCCATGCCTCAAGTTTTCTTTGGGCCTTAGAAATTTTTTGGGGAAGATCATGTGCAAGCAGAAAATTCTACCGCTTTACATGATTAGCGAAGGGACTAACATTATGCAAGAGTAGTGAGACTCACTGACAGTGCATATTGTATAGGATGACTTTAATGTATGGGTGGCAATTAATCTCGCCTATACATACCTAGTAGAAACTTAGCATGGGTGGCACAAATTGCTGCCCTTGCTTTATCTGGAAAATCCTTAAGCTATGTACCAGCTTTGCAAGCATTTGAACTAGATCACCCTCTTGTTAGTAACATCTAAGAAATTTTTTCCAGATCCTTGAGCTGCTTCTATAGCTTCATGTGCATTAGCTTTGGATGCCTTTTTCAACCTTTACCACCTTTATTCATCATGTAATTTTGCATCTCACATAACCTAGTAGCTTTTAACTCAACAAGAATCTCTTTGTAGACATGAAGAATTGCATCAAGAAGGGAGATGAGCTCAAAATTTTTGGCAACACCCTTTGTAGGCTTGGATAACAGCAAGTATCTCAATGGTCCTACAATTACAGGCACATTCTCGATACCAATCTCTTTAGCTTCCTTGTATTCTTCAGCATCAACAAAACAAAACTTTTCTCTCTCTTCTACTTTCACCAGAGTTGCTGATGCAATGATACTCATCACACCAAGCTATCACAATGGTGTAAACAAAAAGGCAACATTCCATGTCCCAAAGTGTCTCATGGAGATTTGTAACTTTCACTCTGATTCTCTAGATGGCCGAAAGAATAGAAATTGCAGGCGTTGAACCTACACATGCTCTTCTTACTATATCCATCTCGTGAAAAGTCACAAAACCATATCCCTTAGACCTCCTGGTGTTATTGTCCATGATGACAACATCCTCTCATATATCCCCAAACTGCTTAAAGTACTTCTGCCTTCAGCTATCTAAAATCTCTATGAGCTTCTAGGCACAACTCACGACTCAACTCCAGTACATTCATTGCATGTGCTCAGGTGGTAAAAATATCCATCTCTACATGTACAAGATAACACTTACAAATATGCATGAGTGAGGAATATTATTGACGGTGCATCTGGGTATTATTTTGCAAGGGTAGAACTTCTAATAACCTTTGCGTATGGGTGGCAAAAATTGCCGCCCCTACACTTAAGAAAAATTACAGGCTCACGTATGAGTGGTGATTTTCACTGCTCCTACATGTAGGGAGTAAATACAAGTTTTGCAAGACATGGGCAGTGATTTTCACCGCTCATGCATTGCTTGATAAAAATGCAACATATGCATCAACAGTGAATCTCACCACTCCTACATATTAAAGTTGATACATGGGAACTAAGAGTATTGATGGTGAATATTGTCGACCACACAACGAAAGAACAAATGATCCTTAACACGAATAAAAACACATCACGAAGGCATAAATAACAAAGATAAAACAAAAAAATGAAGAATTTAAAACCCATAAAAGACTCATTAAAAACATTAACACAAAGTACATTAAATGCTCTTGGAGTTAACGTTGCAAGGAATATGTGCGGGCAGTGATTTCTGGCACCGTTGCATATCAAGGAAATGATGAACACTTGCATGAGCAGTTAAAACCACTACTCATGCATTCTAAACATGAAACTGGAGAAACTTGCATAGGCGGTCAAAATGACCACTCCTGCAAGCTTAGACCAAACACATGTTTGAGTGGTCATTTTGACCACCTCTACATGAGGACAAAAAGGCTAACATGTAAAAGCGGTGAAATCGACTGCCCCTGCATGTAACTATAAAAATTTTCTAACTCTGAAAAGGTTGAAATTGATATTTCGACAAGCCTATAACTTAGTCGATTTTCATAAACTTCAGGAAACCGTCCAAGGGAGATGTTACAAGCTATTTTCAGGTGTTGGATGACTTCGCATGAGGTCAATAAAACTTTCCTCGATATGCAAACTTGGAGTGTAGGCTACGAAACAAGTTTCATAGGGGTCGTCCTACAAAATGAGCACAGCTAATTTTGAGGACAACAGCTAGCTCTAACTGGGGAACTTCCTTCGATTGTTCTTTGAAATGATCAAAGGGAGAAGAATTCAGTCTCTAAGTGCCTTCATCCATGCTATTGGGCCATAGAGTCAAGTGAACAAAACAAAAGACACAAAAAGACTAAAAATGAAAAAGAAAAACACAAACTATACAAATATACAAGTGAACTTATATGTCGCTTCACTTTGAGAAAAGCTTCATATGATGTCTGTTGTGAGGCAGTAGAAAAATGTTCCATCCTCTTCTTTTTTTTACTATTGAATGAGTAACATTTTCCAGTGTTTGACATTCTAGGATCTTCTTCTGCATCCAAATTGAATTGTCCCTCTCTTGCTAATGAATTCGGTCCCAACTGTCATCACTGTTTGACAAAGCAATCATGTTTATCAAAAAGTTTCTCCAGAGAAACCAATCCTTTGGAAATTTTATTTCCTTTCAATTGCAAAATCCCTTCGCTTGAAGAGAATGATCCATTTGTTTCTAGACCTCCATTTGAAACACTATCTAATAACTTAGGATCTTCATTAGAAATCAAGAAGTAAGTATCTATATCTAAAAATTCAAAGAGAATCTAAGCTTTTGGATCCTCAGACTTTGTCACTATGTACTTGGCCTTCCTTTCAGGATGTACCTTTTGCATAATACCCTTAACAAATATTCTTGCCTAAGACATTTGAATCTTTGTCTCCTCAGCATGATCTATGATATCAACAAGCTGATATGGACTTGCTATAGAAGACGAAAAACTCTCATCTTAAGGTTTTACATTAGGGGTACTGGTCTTAGGAACAAGAGATGAAGGATGAAGATCTGATGTACTTACTTGGTTGTCACCAGCCACATATTGATGATCAGATTGATTCTGTGACTGTGTGAGAACAAGATAGGTTTCACCAAAAGTAACTTCTTCTTGCCCCATCTCATCTTCCAAGTTTAGAAACCTGATGGTATAGTCGCCAGCTAACTACTCTTCACTTTCCATGAAAAGATTAGCATCATCTTCTCCCTGATCATATTCTGATTGAAGAAGATTGTCTTGCTCCGATTCATAATAGAAGATTGATGCATTCACAGGTGGTGCTTCCAAAGAAAGTATTCCTCGTTGTGGAGGAAACCTATTTTGATTTTGATCCATTGAAGCATTGCCTTGGTAATTCAGAGTATTTGGAAACGCCCTCCTTCAAATGTCCTTATAGAGGGGAATGGACAAGCTCTGTGACATTTATTTTTTCAGAGCTAACAGCTCATCAACCAAATTTTGCACCATAAGATCCGTGGTGCTGGTGGAAGGCAAAGCCAAAGAGGGCTGTTAATTAGGCCTAATAGAATCCTTCTTCAACTTTCCTACCAAGATCAAATCATCCTCCACTTCAGTTCCAAACTTTGAGTAATTGCAAGATTAGCTGGTGCTACTCTTCATAAAAGAAAACTTACTTCTGGCAACTATGAATTGATGAAGAAGCATATTAGGTTCTTAGTTGTAGGTTGAGCAACACTTGGAATCCTATTATTTATCTTGTTGAACTTTACCACGAACTCACACATGGGCTCATGCGGTTTCTTTTTCATTTGAGAAAGTTGGGCCAACAAAGTGTAATCATCTTCTGTTGGCTTGAATCTGGCTTTGAATTGAATTCAAAGTGTATTCCATCCAATGACAATTCTAGGTGCAAGGTGAAAGAACAAATCAGCTGCAAAACCTTGGAGTGTTTCTACAAATAGTCTCACAAAAACATCTTCATACTCAACTCTGAGAACACCACATGAAATGTAAAATGCTGCATTGTGCTCATCCAGATGTTGTTTACCATCCCTGTAGAACTTGGGAAAGTTCTTACATGAACCCTGATGTAGTTCATGTAGAGGCTAAATCAAATTCAATGGCCCAAAGGCATTTCCCCATGGACCTTGGGACAACCATACTCTTAACTAACAATAAGGCAAATATAACAAAAATATATTACAAAAGATGAGGCCAGTATGCTTCAACCAAAGGTGAGAGGTTCTTGGTTGCGCATTTGATCCCCAGCGGAGTCACCAAAAACTTTTGGGTGAATATTTTGCCTTTAGCTAACTAAAGGCAAAATGGTTATATCAACCACAATGTGATGAGATAAATCTCTCCTCTCAGCAAGGGGAGGTTCCCTTCTTACTACTTATTGAAACAAAGCTAAACTACTTATTTACACTAGCTCTAACCATGTAGGGGGTGTGTTACATTCATCCTTTTCTCTTCTTTCAGAAAAAATGTTTACAATGTTTCACAGTAATATTCAATAATGCTTCTACAATTCTAATATTAACCTAAATAGTAATCACCAATGTTCTTGTAAGTTAAAGCACAAAGTCTTTCAACTCACTTCACAAAAAAAGAGACACGAACCAAGTGAATAATCTCAAGCACAAAGTCTTCAAATTATCCCCAAAAAGATTTTTAAAAGTAACCATATCACCAGTTGGAGCACAAAGTCTGTCAACTAACAATACCACTGATTCACGAGAATGTAATTGAAAATCATAGTGCAAAGTCTACAAGTCCTCAACATGATTCATGTACAAAGTGAACAACTTCAAGCTCAAAGCATTTATAATCCTTCACCAAGAAATGCTTTCAACACACATAGATTCAAGGAAATAATATAACACAAATTTTATATAACTTATCTTGAACGTCCTCCAATCATAATAACCAAACACCACTTTATCCAATCAATCAACAAGAGAAATCAACAAAAATGCCATATGTATGTCCTCACTAATACAAATCCAATTCAACACAAAGTTTGATATCAAAACTTGTCTTCTTTATTGATTGGAATTGATTATGCAATTTGAACACAAAGTCTCAAAGTTGAGTGTCATATTAGGCAACACTTCCTTACAAAAGATTAAAGATCCAAAATTACAATAGGGGCCCTCTTTATTTATAAGGAGAGGCCTCGAGCTAATCTAGGAAAAAGTCTAACTACTTTGACTTATTCAACAAAAGAGTCCTTTTTGACTTAGGACTTCCTTTGTTCCACATGTAATTACATTTTGAAAAAGTACATGTGGACATGTCCAAAACTAAAAACAAAATGCATATGAAAACTATGCTAATGCATGATGACTTTCATCAACTCCCATTCCCTGAAATCTGCACACATCTTCATGGTTCTACGCTAGCAGTATTCTTGAAACCTCTCAAGTCCATAATGAACTCAAGAGCACATGTTCCATTCTCACCACAGAAAAGCACAGGGTAGTGGACCTCTAGATATTGTTTCATCATGTAGTTTGCATTCAAAATAACTATCTTAGATACCTCTCAATGACTTAGTTTATTGCATTGCAAGAAACATTGATGGCCCAACATAATTTAGCAAACCCTCTTCATCTGATTCTGAATCATGCCTATGAACATGTGACGTGTGTTCATCTAAAATTGGTCCTTCAATTACATTATGATTAACATCTAAAGTTGTTTGAGAACCAACCAGCTCATTTTCATGCAGACTACCTAGACTCCTTGAAGTTCTTTCACCTATAGTTCTTTAGAATACGAATGTTTTATATCAGAATGCAGAAGAGTAGAATCATTTGGGCCCTCCAGCACTTGATGTCCACACAAGAAATTCAATAGTAGTTGGCTTGGCATTGTCGATTTCATTTTTTCAGCCTTAACAAAATGTGAGAAAAGTACTATGGATTCCTCCATCATACTCCCCAACTGGGTTGCTGTCACCATGGATTTTCCTGTCCCTGGCTCTTGTTCTTCCTTCATAGACCCGAAATGGAAACTATAATCATGACTCCCATAGCTGACTTTGGCATGTTCACTACCTTCCTTAGCATTGCTAAAAAAAGAATTACAGAATGAATTGTAATAAACCAAGATGGTGAAAACTTTTTAGTGTGTTCTCTCGAAACGCCTCTCATCATGCTACCAAGACTATTAGAAGATAGTGAAGGACCACCTTGAACAACATTTAAACACTTAGGTATTTCAATAGTAATAACTGAAGAAATTTTCTAAGAATTATAAGACATTGGTTAACAACCCAACCTTTAGTTGGACCTCCATCCCAACCTACATTTCTCAACATAGAAGCTTCATAAATTTGGGATCCACCCCACACTTCACTGGAACCCCATCCATCATTTGCTGACTGTCCAAGTTGTATGTCAATGCTGCTACACCATCCAATAGATTCATGATGGAAAATTCATAAAGAACTACTTTGTTCTAAATAACATTCCAACATAGAAACTGGCAATCGCCAATGTAAAGACTAGCACAAACAACTTCCTTCCCATCGGCCATTTTTCTCAAAAGATCCTAGTCATTATGTTGAACTCTCTTATTTGTCAAAGGTGAATAAGCATGAACAGACCCTTTCTTGTTTTTCAACTCAGTATCCTTTGATTAACTTGCTACAGATGCCAAAATTATCATAGCGGTTGTAAAAGGAGGTGAATCTTCTGCACGAAGAGGTCTATTCTTCTTTCCTTGTTGTTTTACATCAGTTCAGAACATCCATAAGCACATGATTTTCCACTATCCACACCAGGTCCTTCTGTTTCTAATGAGCATCATGATCCTAAAGTGACGATAGCTTGGATTTCTTTAATTGGTGGACACAAACTTGATTCTAATTCAAAGCTCTACCTTTGAGGATGTCTTGACTATTTAATCTGGTTAATAATTTCTAGTAAACCGTGTATCATGCCAACAATAACTCCACTAGTTAAGGAAATCAACAATATACAGTGCCATGTATCAAAAAATCTCTATAATTGAAACCAAGAAGCACCTTTTTGGGATGTCCCTACCCATGATGTTGCTTGGTGTGATGAGTATCATCGCATCAGATCTGAGGTAGCATTTTTTAGTTGGGAAGAAATGGAGAAATGATTCGCATGTCAGAGCTCAATGTGTTGTGAAGCAGTTAGGAGAAGAACATGGTTCTCTTTGTTTTCAAAAGGTTGGATTGAATGTGATTCAATCAAATTGAGCCTGATGTTGACAAACAATCCATGCCTCAGGTTTACTTTGGGCCTTAGAAATTTGTTGGGGAAGATCATGTGCAAGTGGAAAATTCTACTGCTTTACATGATTAACAAAGGGACTAACATTATGTAGGAGCGGTGAGACTCACCGACAATGCATATTGTATAGGATGACTTTAATGTATGCATGGCAATTAATCTCGCCTATACATACCTGGTAGAAACTTAGCATGGGCAACACAAATTGCCGCCCTTGCTTTATCTGGAAAATCCTTAAGCTATGTACCAGCTCTGCAAGCATTCAAACTAGATCACCCTTTTGTTAGTAACATCCAAGAATTTTTTTCCAGATCCTCGAGATGCTTCTATAGATTCACGTGCATTAGCTTCGGATGCCTTTTTCAACCTTTACCACCTTTATTCATCATGTAATTCTGCATCCATTTGCATCTCACGTAACCTAGTAGCTTTTAACTCAACAAGAATCTCTTTGTAGATAGGAAGAATTGCATCAAGAAGGGAGATGCGCATGAAATTTTTGGCAACACCCTTTGCAAGCTTGGATAACAGCAAGTATGTCAACGGTCCTACAATGACATGTAGAGTCTCAATACCAATCTCTTTAGCTTCCTCGTATTCTTTAGCATCAAAAAAATAAAACTTTCTTCTCTCATTTTCTTTCACCAGAGCTGCTGATGCGATGATACTAATCACACGAAGCTATCACAATGGGTGCAAATAGAAAGGAAATATTTCGTGTCCCAAAGTGTCTCGTGGAAATTCCTAACTTTCACTCTGATTCTCTGGATGGCCGAAAGAATAGAAATTGTAGGCGTTGAATCTACACACACTCTTCTTACTATATCCAACTCGCAAAAAGTCACAAAACCATATCCCTTAGACCTCCTAGTGTTATTGTCCATGATGACAACAGCCTCTCGTATACCCCCAAATTGCTCAAAGTAGTTCTGCCTTCAGCTATCTAAAATCTCCGCAAGTTTCCAGGTACAACTCATGACTAAACTCAAGTACATTCATTGCATGTGCTCAGGCGGTAAAAATATCCATCTCTACATGTAGAAGATAATGCTTACAAAAATGCATGAGAGAGGAATATTACTGACAGCGCATCTGGGTATTATTTTTGCAAGGGTAGAACTTCTAATAACCTTTGTGTATGGGCGGCAAAAATTACCACTCCTACACTTAAGAAAAATCACAAGCTCGCGTATGAGTAGTGATTTTCACCACTCCTACATGTAGGGAGTAAATACAAGTTTTGCAAGACATGGGCGGTGATTTTCACCACTCATGCATTGCTTGATAAAAATGCAACATATGCATTGATGGTGAATCTCACCGCTCCTGCATATTAAAGTTGATACATGGGAACTAAGAGTATTGATGGCCAAAATTGCCGACCACACAACGAAAGAACAAACGATCCTTAACACAAATAAAAACACATCATGAAGGCATAAATAACAAAGATAAAACAAAAAAATGAAGAATTTAAAACCCATAAAAGACTCATTAAAAACATTAACACAAAGCACATTAAATGCTGTTGGAGTTAACTTAACATTGCAAGGAATATGCTCAAGTGGTGATTTCCACCACCCTTGCATGTCAAGGAAATGATGAACACTTGCATGAGCGGTCAAAACCACCGCTCATGCATTCTAAAATTGAAACTAGAGAAACTTGCACGGGCTATCAAAATGACCGCTCCTGCAAGATTAGACCAAACACATGTTTGGGCGGTCATTTTGACTGCCTCTGCATGAAGACAAAAAGGATAACATGTAAAAGTGGTGAAATCGACTGCCCCTTCATGTAACTATAAAATTTTTCTAACTCTGAAAAGGTTGAAATTGATATTTTGGCAAGCCTATAACTCAGTCGATTTTCACGAAATTTGGGAAACCATCCAAGGGAGATGTTACAAGCTATTTTTAGGTGTTAGATGACTTCACATGAGGTCAAGAAAACTTGCCTCGATATGTAAACTTAGAGTGTAGGCTATGAAATAAGTTTTGTAGGGGTCATCCTACAAAATGAGCGCAGCTAATTTTGAGGACAACAAACCTATAGTACAACCATGTGCACCATGTTTCCCTAGAGTTCCTCAGCCACCGTTGGCTAGTTTTGTTCCTTCTACCTCCTCAGTGGCACCAAGAAACCTACCTTTGTTGAGTACTCCTCCTCTTCCCGTGGTGGTTCCCAAACCTTCAGTGGTTTCTTTTATTCCTCTTATCCCTCTGGTGGCAAGAGGAAAGCAACCCATGTTGCAGGCACCTTCACCTTCTTCTACTCCTAGGGTCTCTCCACTGTTAGTGGTCACCTCTATCGATCCATGGATCCCTATGAACATGGATGGCTTAGAGCCCATGATGGAAAACCTCCAGCTCTGTCACTAGAAGCCTTGGCCCGTACTAGGTAGAACCAACTTGCAAGAGATCTCAAGCATCACTGTCATGCTGCAACCTGAGTGCATGTTGCTGATGCACAACCTCTTTCTAAGGATCCATCTTCTTCATAGCAATCTGTTGATCTCATTCTTCCTTTGGATCCACACCCTCCTATTTCACTTCCTCTATCTCTCCCATCCATGAACTCCTCTCCATTTGTCAATGTTGCTCTTAGCGTCACCTCTATTGCTATTGTACCTACCCAGCCTGTGTTGCCTAAACGTAAGCTTGAGCATTATCCTACACCACCACAACTTTGAACTAAGTCCATTCTATAGTTGCCTTCGCCACTTGCTCACCCTTCTTCCTCTTCTTCTTCTTCTTCTTTTCTCTTTGTGGAGAATGTTACTCCACCTGTATACCCTAATGCTTGCCCTATAGCTGATAGCACTCAGGATCCACCTGTGATTTGCATTTTAGATAGTGACTCTCCTAATTCCTTCCCTATGAGAATTGCAGAGTCTATTCCAAACATCTGGGCATTGTCCATGATCTTTTCAAAATCATTGACAATTACTTAACCTAGTGCTCAGGAAGATCCATCTCGACCTACTAATATTTTGCATTTGGTTCCAAGAAAGTGTCCTTCAACTGCTCTGGTTGTGGTTTCATTATTAGCAATCCCTCTGTCCCATTATGAATATCAAGATTGGGACTGGGATGACCTATTTGCAGATGACCTATGAGAACTTTACATTTGTTTTTCTGTTTGCATGCTTGTTAGCAATGTTTCCCCTGTGATGTGTTTTTATGTTTGTTAGTTCTACCTGGAGGACCCACGATGCCCTTGTAGAAACATGGATATAGGTGGAACACATCTGTAGTCATATTCTTCTATTTGTTCATATTTATTTCTCTATGTTGTCTTTTTGTTTCTTTTGTGACATTTTGGGGATGATGCAAAGCGTTGGAAGATTTAGCTTCCTTCCAAGTTGACCCAAAATTTTTAAATGTTCCATTTTTTTTTGTATTTGCCTCTTTGTGACCTTCTTCCTTTGTACTTATAGTTCTACATGCTTGGGGGATGATGATAATACAAAAAGTGAGATCCTATGATTATTATACTCAGATATATACATTATGCTGACCCCAAAGCACATAGATCCCTTAGTGTGTTTGGTTTTGTTGTTTGTTTCATGTGGCATGTGTTAGGATTGCTCGATGTCATACCATACTTGCACAAGTTCTTTGTGTATCATGCCTACGACATCACCTCTATTGTCCCTCTTTGGGGGAAGCTCTTTTCTTTTGCAAGACATGGCTTTGAGAACATATCTATTGATATATGTCTCTTAAAGCTCTCTTCCCTGTTTATCCCTTAAAATCAATTGCATACGTGTAATTTATGAAATTATTTTAAGGTGGGGGCATATCTCTCCTACTTTATACCTTTTTACACACATCACTTTGTTGAAACACTCCCTGAGGTGTTGGTTTTTTTATGCTCCTTGAGTCATGCACTCCCTACAATGTTTGTAGCTAGTGGTCCCAAGTAGATGCACTTGCTTGGCCTGTCCATGCTTTCATCTACTTGTTTTGCACTCTTTGTGAGCCACCTAACAACATAGTTTATTAGTCCTAGTGGTCCATAAGAGTTGGTATGGTTCCTAGCTCTCATAGTGTGCTAGAAATGCCTTTTTGTTGCTTTGTATTCTTTGTTTTCTTATGTGTGTGTGTTTTTTGTAGATAGTAGTAGATTGTACATTAGATCATATGATTTTCTTAACATTGATGTTTGGGAAAATCATATTCAATCTAATCCTTTTAGCATGTTTTATGATTATAACATTGCCTCTTGTTCAGGTTTATTGTCTAACATTGTGGTTTTGTAGGTTTTTAGCCTGGAGGCTTCATACCTCTGCTCGAAGAATTTTCTGCACCCTCTATGGCATTCATGTTGGAGGTATAACATGTTATGTTATTTTCTTTCTAATTTAGCTTGCATATGCACGTAGTGTCATACATTCTCTAAAGTGGGGGCTAAATGTAATGTAGAAAATTGCATACCCTTGCAATTTCACACTACGTTTAGTAACCATTAAAGCATTTTGCACCTCCTCTCTGTATGATAAGTTAGGTCTGTGATTTTGGTCTATTTTTCTTCTTTTCTCAAAAATTCATTATAGTGCTTTAATGTTGACATGGTACTAAGGTGTCTTGTACAACTAGGAGTTGGTTTTACCTTAACCTAAGTGCTCTATATGGATGTTGGCACACTGCACTAGTGTCTCGCATCTATTTTCTGATAGATATCTATTTCTAGGTGTTACAACACACTTTCATTGATCATGAAGATTCATGGTAACACCTTTGGGAGTCATAGAATGACTGCTTGCATGCATTTTCAAGATTCTTCCCTCTTGGAAGAGTATTGGAAGAATTTCAATATGATTCACATTCATTCACAATCACTCTCTCTCTCAACTTTGAACACTTTTGGTTTTGATTCTCTGCTATTCATCTTGTGCAAAAATGGACAACTACAATATCCATTGAAGGTTTTGATATCATTGATATTATGAGATTACTCCTCTTGGTTCTTGGGGTTTTTGTGGCATTTGTTGTGAGGTTCTCTTTCCAAGTTGTACATTGTCTTCAAGATTTTGGGAACTCATAGCTTCCTCTTCCATCTTCAAACTAGTAAGATCTTTCCATTAGAGTTGCTCAATAATTTTTTGTTTAAATATTTTTGCTTTGCATAAGTTGTTGTTTTGTGTAGACCACCATTTCACTTGTTTTGTTTCGTGTAGACCACCATTTTTCTTGTTAGTTGCACAAGTTGCACATTGTAGGTTTCTCTCCCCATAGACCAAGGAAAAAACTCTTGTTAATCTAGTTGTTTGCTTGTTTTTCTTACCTTCCTAGACACACTTAGGATAAAAACACACACATTTCCTTTCTATTTATATATCATATTTTCTATTGCTACTTGTGAAGGTAGAAATACCAATACTCTAGGACTTGATTGAGGCAAGTCCCCAAGTAGCCCCACCAAATTTTATCTTCTTATTACATGTTCTTTGAAGTGAAGATTATACAATCGTGCGGAGGTTTTGTATTACTTCCTTTTGTTCTTGTATCTCTTCATTTCCCTTATTAAAATTAGTTTCCTTTTTATTCTTGTTTCAACTAGGTATCACTAGGTATAGTTTCTATTGGGATTTGTGTTCTGCAGGTGTTGTAGGTTTACCTAGACCTAATAGTTTTATTTTTCTATGCATTTTGGACTCGAGCGCCCAGCGCAGATGTCCTCACGACACATTGTCATCCTAGGATGAGGCTCTCTCCTTATATCTATAGTTTCTTCTTTTTGAGCTCTTTTCATTTCTACTCTTGGTTTCTGTCATTTCGATTACCGTAATTTCATTTCTACATTTTTTTAGTTTTCCCCTCATTGTTAATCACCTATTAAGGTTGCATTACTTTGTGTGGGACTCATAGTGGTTTTGTAGTGAATATAGGATAGATTAACTTCACATTCAACACCTCAAATAGAAGAACCCAAGTGTATTAATAGTGGAGAGTTCGCTCAATCGAAGCTAGTAGATTGAGAAGTAATTTTCCCATGCTACACCTTGTAATATGGTAGAATTCTCAAAGGTGTTTCTAAAAACTATTATCCTTATGCACATTTTGATAGTAGAAATGAAAGAAAGCAAATCCTAATAATCTACATTCTACTAGATCATATCCACAAGTTTTAGAATCCTAGGGCCATGTGCAAGTAGAGATTAATTATGCACTTGTGTAGGTGATCGAGAGAAAAATAGTCATTGTGTATAACCTAAGATTTTATTCTTATTCAATCCTAAAATTGCAAAGTATTAGTGAATCAACTTCTAACATTTGGGTGAAAGCACATAAGTGAGTCCCACTTTTCAACCAAGCCCCAAAATTTCATAGGTTTGATCAAATTTCCTTTGATTGGACCTATTTGATCAAAGCCCATTAGAGGTTTTCCTATAAGAGAAGGGGTTGGCCCATTGTTTTGGCACCTATAAAAGAAAACTAAATGAAACACCTTGTTGCATGCTGAGAGATTTTTGTGTGTAATCCATGAGGTTGTGCACTTGGAGGCAAAAGTGGAAGGGATCAAGATTTTTTGCCTACTTGGTTGGCTATGCCAACCAATCATGAAGGTGGAAAATCTTGATCTTTTACATTTTACTAAATTATTAAGGACATTGGAGGAATTAGGGGTTCAATCAACCCTCTTTAGATCTAATAGGGATTCAATCAAACCTTGTTTCTATCAAAGGTGTTTCTATTGAACCTTCTTATGTGGCATCCTTTTTTTCTATCCACATTTACATTTTCAGTTCAAAATAGTCAAATTTGCATCATGTATGTGGGTGTCAAATGAAATCACCTAGAGACAAGATTTTACATGCACATAGCCCTCAAAATTAGCTTTCCAAATAGTATAATATATATATGGTCCATCACAAAAAAAGACATTTAGTCAAGACACTAGTAAAAATAGAAAAGTAGGTCAAAAAAATTAAAAATTATATTCCACTCTAAATTGATGTCTTTGTTTCAACAAAAAAATTTGATTTTGATAAATAGGCAAAGAGAAATGTTTTACAATAAAATGCACTTCTAAATTTCTATTAGTACTAATTAAAAAATTAATAATAAATAAAATATTCAATAAAAAAATTATAAAAAATATATATGCACTAGATATTGTAGTTAATGATTTAATTTGAAGAAATCAAGTACAAAGATTTTATTTGTAGTAAAAGTTATGTGTTATAATAAAATGTCACTCGCTATAAAATAATTAAAAAATTGATAAAAATTAACCAAAAATTAAATAGATTTTATTTTTAATTTTAGAAAAATAATAAATTAGATCTATAGAGAAAATGGCACAAATCAATAGCTTCTATGCAGCTGAGGAATGCATCCCCTATATTTTAGACCCATACCCTATAGGGGACATTTTAGAGACATAGGTATGGGTCAAGAACATCCCCTAGTTGTACTTGATTTGTAAAAAAAATACTAAACATCCCCAAGATGCCTTTTTTCCAAGATGCTTGAGGTGTAGAAACCTCCATAGTTAATGATGGTTAATCTAGAGTGGGTAGATGGCCAAAGGCTAACATGACTGAAGGAAAAAGTGTGAAACAAAAGATCCTTAATGATGATTAGTGGTTCATAGTGAGGTAAGAAATTTTTAATTTTATTATTAAATTATTAATGTTTCTAACTTGTAAATTGTTTTCATGTTCTTTGTAATAGCATTCACTCTCTGTCATTTGAGTCTTAATCTTTTTTTTTTAAAATTTATCTTTTGTAACTTGTTTGTAGATATACTTGCTCCTTAATCTCACATATTCTACAAGTCATAAGATATGTTGATACATATTCTCATAGCCTTGGAGAGACTTATGAGACATTTGATAGCATGCTTGGGAAAATGAAGCAAGTCATTCATAGTAGGGATCTTAATTTGGGATTTATGAGGATCATAGAAAGCCCATTATGACACAAAAATGTAACACTATGAACACACATCTTCATATGGTAGCCTATGCTCTTAGAAATCCTAAATGGCATGTAGCAAGGCCTAAGATAATGCCCTTATTTAATGATGAAGAGGTGAAAGAAACTCTCATGAAGGCCCTTTGAAAGATGTCTACCAATGATGATTCTACTCTACTTCAAATGTAGGGGCTATCCTTTGTCAATATTGGTGTTCCAACATTCAACAAACTAGAGGTAACAACAAATAGAGATACATTAGCTAAAACTAACCCTATTCAATGGTGGACATGGCATGACAAGGATGCACCAAAGTTGAAGATGCTTTCCACCCACCTCTTTTCATATGTTGCTAGTTCCTTTGTTGCAGAAAGGAATTAATCCACATACAACTTCATCTAGTTAGTTAATAGGAATAGGCTTACCTCTCAACAAGTAGAGAAGTTGGTGGTTATGCATAATGACTTGTGACTTCAAGATTGATATAATCTTGAGTATCATCAAACTCTAGCAACACATTGAGATATTGATCTCAAAGATACCACACAAGTTGATGAGGAGGAGGCATGAGGGGGATTGGTTGGGGTTTTACTAGATGAGGCAACCCCTCATAGTGGTAGTGACTCATAGTCATATCTTAATTTTGATGTGGTGTTAGTAGATGTTGATTAGGGGTAACAACAAATTTTATATGTTTTTGTCATTTTATAGTTGAAACTTGAAGTCTTAGGGAATTTTGTTGTAATTTTTATATAATATATATATATACACACTAACAATGAAAGAAGTTAAATTTTATCAATTTGTTTGTTGTCTCTCATGTGAAATCTCAATTCAACTCTGATGTTATGTATTAAGGTTTTATAATGTATATGATGAATTTATTTTCAATGTTATGATATGAATATTTAAAATTTCCTAGAAATTTAAAATTTCCCTATTTCTTAATAGTCATCATTTCTTGTCCCCTAAAAAATAGCCTCACAAAAAACTATCTTATAAATGCATCCCCTAGGAGGATTGTCCTCTAAGGTAATACCTTATCACATGCATGCATATTGGAGTATTTTAATAGTGAAAATGTGAGCCAATATATCATTTCAATATTAGGAAAAAGGGGATAATTTAATTAATGTGTTATGGTAGGTATTATGGGTTGGGAATAATGTGTAGGAGGGGGTAGGATGTTTAAGTGGTGTTCAAAATCCTCTGTAGATCACTTTGCAAAAGTCAAAGGAAAGGAAATATCATTCATTGTTTTGGTCTTGCTAGGGTTGTGAAACTATCTTTTTTCTACACCACATAGTCTTGTATTATGTCAAAACCTCATAATCCCAATGGCATCTACATAATCCCAACTCTAATGTGGTTAACAAAAGATACAACGGTCACACCAAGGTCATGCAAGTTCAACACAATCCTATCTAAGTTTTTTAAAACTAATTATTAGACATGTTATGTCAGAAAAAGTAACCTTGGGGGCTTTTTCCTCTTAAGGTTTAGCTCACAGATCCTTAATTTGCATTTAGAGCATCTTGCATGTTATTTCTGACTCCTGATGAGAAAACCCTTGGGTCTTGTGAAAACTAGGACCTAGGGGGCTGCACTTTAATGATCACTAAGCAAAAATGGCAGGGTGGACTTGGGAGCTAGAGCCCTAGCCCAGCCCTATTTTAGGTCTCCCCTAATTTCAAATGTCAGTTTAGTGACTGTTAATTAGGTCCTATGCCGACATCTAAAGTTTGAATTACAAAATTCTTAGCGGGAATCTTTGTAGTTGCATATATAAGCATGATTAGGTTTCATTTGCAAACTAGATGGAAATTGATAAGCAGTGTAATTTTGTGAAGGTGATTCAAGGTATTCATTGTGTTGCAGAGCAAAATTTGTGTTGTTCTTGTGTTTGTATTTGGAGATTTGGCATCCATCTCCTCATGGCATGAAGAGCATCTTCCTTCCATGAGATATTCACTAAAAGGTGATATCAATTATGTTTTCTGTCATTTATCATTTGGATTTTGCCTCTATCCCACAGGGATACACACTCTTTATCTGATAATAGTGTTCAGAAGACTTGAATGTCTCTCTGGGGCTTGACTAAGGCAAGCCTCTAAACACCACAACCCCCAACCCACTTTTCTATGATTACAAGTTATAGGTTGCAAAAGAGAAAGAAGTGGAGTCGCAAGAGAGCAGTGCAGACTGTTGGAATTGTAGAGCAAAGAAGAAAATAGAGACCTAGACTCAGGTGCCCACTCATTAGTACTCTAGATCCCACAACTGTAAAATCTCTGGAACAAAAGGAATAGGTTGCAGACAAGATTCCTAGATCCTGAAGAAAACTATGGCACTGGACTAGGGTGCCTGCTCATTAGTCCCCAACTTTTTTGCACACTGAACTTTAAAATCTGGTATGCATTTGATTATCATTTAATATCTTTGTGTGTGATAATTTTCTGTAATTTGTCTGTTTGCTTATGATTTCATGAAATTAGGGTTTTGAGCATAATTGGGCTTAATTGAACAACAAAATCACACAATTCCAATCTTCCCCTATGTTCCAAGTGACAAAATTCCTGTAGTAGACTCCTCTACTTAGTTGAAAGTCCTTAAATGTTTAGTGGTGAAAGGAGGATCAATACAAACCATCAAAATCAAACCCTCTTCATATTTTACCCTAAACATTTTGGTGAACCCATGTTTTTAATAAATTTTTGCACCTTTTTGAGTGTTGTACTTCATATTTACGTTCATTTCATTATTCATCTTATTGCATTTGAAAAATTACAAAAAAAAAAGAAAATTTAAAAAAAATTTAAAAATTTAGCATTTTTAGCTTGCATTTTTAAATAATTTGAATTAGTTGGCATTTGATTTCAATAAATTTTTGTCATTTTCATCTAATATAATTTAAAATACATAAATTTTTTATTCATCATTCATTTACATTGCATTTTCATGCTTAAATTGATAAAAATTGCTTGAAATTGTGCATTTCTCCATATAACCTAGTTTTGCATTAGCTAGGGTTTGTAGTCAAAATATTGTTTCAGATTTTACTACCATTTTAAAACACTCATTAAGGCTTATTTCTAACTATAGTGTTGCATCATAGTGGTTTCCTTGCAAAATTTCATGTCTAGGGTTTGAAAACCTTACTTTTTCACTAGATTTAGCCTTATCGTCTCTCTAGATTTGCACCATAGGCATGTTGTAAAATATTTTTATGCACTAATTGAATTTTATCAAGGTTATTATCTATTTCCCCTCCTCAAATTATTTACAACACCCTTTTTATTGGACCTTTGCCTTCAGATTTGGTGAAAAATTGCATATTTTGGCTATATTTTCACTAGGGTTTTGACTTAGATTTGCACTCCAAGCATGTTGTGACAGATTTTATGGATTTAGGTGACTTATATTACTGTTATAATCTACTGCACCTCCTTAAATTCTTTACAAAACCCTTTTTATTGGATCTTTGTATTGAAAATTTGTGAAAAATTGCATATTTTAGTGTATTTTCACTAGGTTTTGACTTGTCATCACTCTAGATTTCCATCAAAAGTGTGTTGTGAAAGATTTTATTGCTTTATTGGATTGATATAAGACATATTACTTGTTTCACTTCATCAATTTCCTTACAATACCTCTTCTTTCACTAATTTGCATTGAAAAAAGTTGAAAAAATCAAGCATTTTAGGTCATTTTCATACATAGTTTTGCACTTGTATTTTGCATAACTTTAGAAAAGATTCTAAATTCTGATTTCAAATTTATTTGAATACATATACACATGGCTTCTAATTTCAACAAGAACACTAGGTTCCCTCCTAGGTCTTACATGAAAAGAAAGGTCCCTGAACCTGAAATTGTGTTTACACCTCATGATAGAACAATTAGAGACACTAAAGGACTTCTTTTTATCACTGTGAAAATAATGGAAAATCCAATGGATGGAACCCTTATTGATCCTAATTGTATGACTAATGTAGAAACAAAATAGTTCCTCTATTCACATGGATTGATATGTAAGGCTTTTATGACCCTTCGGACATGATGATTAAGACACATAAGGGAACCTTTATAAACACTTTTGGGAAGATATCTTTATTGGTTAGAATATTTGAGAAATTTGTAGAACAATTGTTTGATGTTGTCCCCATTTCTGATCTTTTTTGTATAAAACTAGGACTTCCATGGTTAAAGACTATGAAAGTTATCCCTTGAACAATTCATAACTGTGTAAAATTTCCTTTGAATGGACAAGTGCATACTATTCCTCATAATAGGTATAAACTCCTAGTTACAAGACAACACTTTACTCTTGATTACTTTTGGGAAAGATCTGAAGTGGAACTGAAGCCACGGATAAATTTCAACTTCTCTAGCTATAGAAACTACAAAAAAAAACTATTACATCAAGTGGCTGGTCCTTCTATTCAAGAAACAACAAGAGACAAACAACCCGCATTTGAAGAGAATCCTAAACCAAAAGGAAAAGGACCCTATGCTGAGGTTCCTCCCCCACCATCCTTACAAGGATTGGGAGGTAGTTGTTTATAGCAAAAAATTCCACCTGGACAAATGAGATTTGATCCTGGTGCTTCCTCCTCTAAAACACAAAAACTTATGGAAGAGCAAAACACTATCTTACAAGAGATAAGTGGTAAGACAAAAAGAAATAGACAAGCAAAAGAAAGAAGGAGGAGACAACAGGATTATGCCCAATAAATTGCAACTCAACAAGAAAACATCTCACCTAACATTGAATCAAACCACAAAGATCTTAAGAATGGACAACTTGAAGACAAGAAAAAGATTTGGGCTATGGTACCTTATGTCCCACTTTCCTCTAACATTTGGGAGTGGGAAGATGATGATGATTAGCTTGATGACAACCCTTAGTTTGGTTGTCCCTGCAAGTAAGTATTTCTAACCCTTTAGCTCTCATATTGTGTTTCCCCCGTGATGTGTTATGTGTTGTTCAGGCCTCCTGGGATGACCCTGGATTCTCTTATAAGGTCCAGGATATTGGGAGACCACCTCTATTATGACCTTCTTCTATTTGTATCATCATTCTTCTATATTGCTTCTCCTCTATTTTTACTATTGTGTGTTGTGATTTATGGACATAGCGTTGCGGTTGGTGACTTGGGGGCACCCTCCTACGTGACTTTCCCTAAGGCACTTGTTTCTTCTCTCTTGATTTATTATTTCTCTTCCTCTAGTGTTTCTATCTAGCGGGAGGATGATGAAAAACATATTATACTGATACAAACCTAGTGTCCCTTCAACGAGAAATAAAAAAATAGACCAAGTCCATACATGACGACGGGGTTGATATATATTATCTGACGCTTGGCTAGTAGAATCACTCCATGTGATCTTGATGTTGTCTTATCGCACTTACAAACCATAACAATACTACTGCTCCATTCACTTTGTTTGTCTTTGAATCTCACCTTGGTTACACTCAATTTTGACATTTCTGCGGTATAGCCCCGCGGTTATACTCGGTCTCTAAATTTGTAGTATAACCTTATCTCTTTGTGTGAATGATCATATGCATTATTGTCTATCATGATTATATGGATGGTAACACTTTTCTTTTAGGAATGTGTTTGTGGGAACATTTGGCGATCATAAAGTACATGTCACCTCTGGGGGGCATGGGCTTTGCGAGAGCTCGTCTTCCCTTGTGTGTTTTCTTCCTACCTTAACGTGCTTGATATCAGTACACGACATCAACCACCTTAAGGTGGGGCATATATAAGGTAAGATGTCTGTTTTAGATGCTAGCAATTGTGTTTGTTCTTAGGTACAGTCTTAAAGACTAGTGGTGATGAGTCCCTACTGCACTCTGAGATTTGTTTGAAGTCTATTGCAATCATTTAAGCCCTCTACGAAGGCGGGATATCGCACATATCTTTTTTATCTTAAGCCCTCTACAGAGGCAAGGATGGTGTATTTCTTGAGGAGAGTGCACATCCTATCATTTTCTAAAAGTCCTCTACTGAGGTGGGGAGCAGTTCTGTGACTAACTTAACCCTTAAGCGTGTCTTCAGCGATTGTTATGGCAAAGCCCAATCGTCAGTGTGTGCATGTAATGTGCCTGAGATGGTGATGAACCTAGAAATAGGAACACTCCATCGCTTGTTTGTCATGTTTTCTCCATGTCTTTCGTGTGTGTGTATGACGTGCTTGATTTGTATGGTGTGCTTGATTTCTTTGGCATTTTTGTTCTTAAGTGGTCTTAAAGACTGGTGGCGATGAGTCCCTCCTACACTCTAAGATTTGTTTGGAATGTGTGTTTCCCCATGTGCATTCTTAAAGACTAGTGGCGATGAGTCCCTCCTGCACTATAGGTGGTGTATTTACTTTCCTTGTACTTGCATCTGCATTTCATATATGAGAAAAAGAATAAAGAAAATCATCACTGTATTTACTGCATTCACTGTGTTTTATGTGTCTTCAATAATGTCTTCTCCATGTTTTGTGTGCCCGTTACTATCTTCACTGTGATTGGCATGTCTTCTCTGTGCTTGGCGTGTTTGTTGTGTTTGTTGACTGTACTTTAATGCATGTATTGGCCTTGTTTTTATACATACATTAAAGTGGGGGCTAAATGTTATGTCAGAAAAAGTAACCTTGGGGGCTTCTTCCTCTTAAGGTTTAGCTCTCGGGTCCTTAACTTGCATTTAGAGCATATTACATGTTATTTTTGACTCCCAATGAGAAAACCCTTGGGTCTTGTGACAAATAGGACCTAGGGTACTGCACTTTAATGATCACTGAGCAAAAATGGCAAGGTGGACTTGGGCGCTAGCACCCTAGTCTAGCCTATTTTAGGTCTGCCCTAATTTCAAATGTCAGTTTAGTGACCGTTAATTAGGTCCTATGCTGACATCTAAATTTTGAATTACAAAATTCTTAATAGGAATCTTTGTAGTTGCATATATAAGCATTATTAGGTTTCATTTGTAAACTAGATGGAAATTTGATAAGCATTGTGATTTTGTGAAAGTGATTCAAGGCATTCATTGTGTTGTAGAGTAGAATTTGTGTTGTTCTTGTGTTTGTATTTGTAGATTTGGCATCCATCTCCTCATGGCATGAAGAGCATCTTCCTTCCATGAGATCTTCACTACAAGGTGATATCAATTATGTTTTCTATCATTTATCATTTGGATTTTGCCTCTATCCCGCAGGAATACACACTCTTTATCTAACAACGGTGTTTGAAAGACTTGAATCTCTCTCCAGGGATTAACTGAGGCAAGCCTCTAAACACCACAACCCCCAACCCACTTTTCTATGATTGTAGGTTACAGGTTGCGAAAGTGAAAGAATTGGAGTTGCAGGAGAGTAGTGTAGACTATTAGAATTGTAGAGCAAATAAGAAAATAGGGACCTGGACTCGGGTGCCTACTCATTAGTTCTCTGGATCCCACAACTATAAAATCTCTAGAATAGTAGGAACAGGTTGCAGACAAGATTCCCAAACCCTGAAGAAAATTGTGGCACTAGAATAGGGCGCCCGCTCATTAGTCCCCGATTTTTCCTGACACCAAACTTTGAAATCTGGTATGCATTTGATTATCATTTAATATCTTTGTGTGCAATCATTTTCTATAATTTGTTCGTTTGTTTACAATTTCAAAAAATTAGAGTTTTGAGCATAATTGGGCTTAATTGAACAAAAAATCACACAATTCCAATCTTCCCCTATGTTCCAAGTGATGAAAAGCCTATAGTAGACTCCTCTACTCAACTAAAAGTCCTTGAATGTTTAGTGGTGAAAGGAGGATCAATACAAATCATCAAAATCAAACCCTCTTCATATTTTACCCTAAACAGGACACCTTTTGGTAATGACATGACTCTACCTAGAAGAATTATCGAATATCTATAATTGAGATATCTATTATTAGGGTAATTTTTGTTAGATTTGGTATGGTAAGGGCTTGAGATTTGAGATGTATAAGTGCTTTAAAATCAAATCTTATTTGTTGAATGACATGTTTGTCATAGCTCACGATCGAAGTTTTTTGTTTTGAGACTATGTTAATGTATGGGATAATCAAAACTAGTTTTGATTCAAATGTAGGTTAGGGTGTGGGAAGTTCCCTTGGTTGATAGAGTATAATAAGGGGATTTTAAAAAGTAACCAAAAAAGTAGGTACATAAGACACCTAGTAAAAATAGAGAGGTATTTTAATTATACTAATTTATGTAGATGGGATATTAAAAAAAATGAGAGGTAGAAATGAAATTAGGAGTATTATTTAGTACCCTATGAATGCATGTGCTATTCCATTTCTTTATTAAGTGAATTCTTCAAGTGCATCCCCTATCCCTTGTTGTCCCCATACTGAAAAACATAGACTAGTTTACATCATCTTTAAATTATTGACAATGTGTGCAATATAATTGACATAATGTACTAAATGCTAAAAAATGTTTTTTGTAGCCCAATAAAACAAAAAAGTTAGACACACTATTATGTTTTCACCCATTTATTACAACACTTCTCCATTATCAAATTTTGAACTAATTATTATACTGAACTTATTTCAATTTTGACATTTAATTTTACATTCAATAAGCAATCACAACTCTAAATATTAAACTTACATTATTATTTAAATATATTATTACACTGATAGGAATTCCCCTCTAGGATCCTTCGACCTCTGGTACAGTAGGCATGGGAAATTGATGGTTCAAATTGTTTCTCAGGTATTGGACAACCATTGAAACAATCTTTGTCACTCATATCAATAATAGAAACAATTGCATGTTGACATCAAAATAAAAAAATAACTAATAATTGATGGTAGATTAAATGGAATTTAATAAATTCTTGGGAAGCACATGAAGCTTCCCCTACACACTAGTTAAATCCAAGAATAACTATAGTTAATATTAGATTCAATTAGGGTTAAACTCAAAGCTAAACAATGTCTTAGGAAGATATCACTTTGTGAAATGGGGAGTTGGTGGTGGTAGTCATGGTAGATTTATGCCGCAACACAGACAACTTTGTATTGAATCACTAATGTAGTGGCCATGGAAAGAGGGTTTGAATGCACAAAGAATAAAAATATGTGTAGGTCAAAAATGATTTGAAGGTAATGAATCTGTTATTTATTTATTTATATTTTTTTGTTGCTCATTGTTGTAGACACAAATAGGTTATAGAGGGGGTGGTGGTGGCCAACTCATATGGAATGATAGATAAAGAGAGATTTAAAGGGTGGAATTATTTGAATGAGGGTTCCATTAAAAGGAAGTAGGGTAGGTATGATGGGGGTATTCTCCCACAAGGGTTGCACCTCTGATAGAGGAGGTCATGCCCAACACTTGCTATTATTATTTTATTAACTTTTTTTCAATTTATATGTCATTCTTTTCTATTTTTTTATTTTTATATTATTTTATATTACATAAAAATGAAAAGCTCATATTTTATGGTTCATTTGCAGCTGCCCTATTTGAATGCATGTAAAATATACAAGCATAGAATGGCACATGATTTTTTTGACAAAATGTCTCAAGGAAATGTGGTCTCATGGAATAACAATATTATAGGATAAAAAAAGGAATGCCATAAGGCCAAGCTCCTCCACTAGAGGAGGTCATTGCTAGGAGATAGGCAATGCCCTCCCCCTTTCCATTTTTTAAATTTCATTTTATTAAATTATATGTATATTCTTTCCCTTTCTAATTTTTTTCATTTTATTTATATATATGCATGAGATATACTCAAGGTTGAAAACATGCAACCTCTCTAGGTGCGTGTGCACACACACACACATGTAGACTTTGTATAGTCACATCCCAATGTATCTATATCTAAACTTTTATAACAATAAATAAAAAATGATTATTATTAAATATATAAACATGCACAGATGAAGGTGTTTGGTGTAAATTGTAAATTTAATAAATGATATGCATATGTGAAAAAGAATTATTTATTCCTTCAATTTTAAGGCAGATATGTGTGTGTATACACATACACACACACACACACTTTGAGAATTCACATCCCGATGACTATATACCTATACATGTATCTATATCTAAACATTTCCAGCAATAGACAAAATAGGATTATTATAAAATATAAAAACACGTGGATGAGGGTGTTTGGTTTAAATTACAAATTTAATAAATCATATACATATATGAAAAAGCATTAATTCGTCCTTCAATTTTGAGAGTACTATTTTAGTTGCATCCCAACACATTTCTCCACAATTTTTACATATTTTTTTGTGCTCCCTATTATGATTTTACATCATGTTCACAATGTCTTTCTAAGTTTTAAAAACATTTATAATTTTTGCAATGTCACATTTTTACCTTCAAAAACCATATTAATTAACAACTCATTAAATGTAAAACGAAAATCATTTCTTCAAGCTTTAGCTATAGATTTACATTTTAAGCTACAACAAGTCTTTTAAATGACAAGATCTCTAAACTTTGCTCTGATTACTACAATGTACATCTAAAATAATCTATTTATGCAATTGACTATTCATGCAATGATGCATATTTTTTTTTGTATGAGGGCTCCATAAACCAACAACTAAACTAGAAATGTGAACTAGCAACTTGAGAAACAAGGCCAATAGGGAGAGAATACATTCTTCATCGTACTAGCCAAATATTGACCCTGGCCATACTTTGAGCCAAGAGAATCCATGAGGGTCTTAGTAAACACTTACATACACATTATAAATCACATGGACAAACTCTCATACACATAATGAATCACATGGATAAACTCTCTCACACATTATAAATCACATCGCTAAACTTAAAATTTAAGTAATAAGAACCAACACAAGTTAATAAGATATTGAACACATTTCTACATGAATAAACAATTCTTATAAAAAAATAAGAGAAATACAAAACAATCAAATTAGTTTACACCAAACTTACAACTCAACCAAAAGCTTAAATACCATAAAAATGTTTACACATGTAACTTAAAAATAAATAAAACTATGAAGGGGGGAGCTTACTTGTCAAGATAAGAAAGAAGAAAGTTGAAGGATCTTCCACTTGAATCCTTCCCTTGACTCTCCAACATCGGCAACACCAAAATCTTTCAATTGAACCCTAGAAATCTTCTAAACCATAGGTATTTTATCCAAACTATTCTTACTCTATCCATATCCCACCAAAAAATTTAATATCCCTAAAAAATGAAAGAATCTTCCACAAAGGCCAAAGGAAAGGCTTATATAAGAGTGTCATGTCACTTATCTCCATCCAATAGGAAAGAGACACATGACGACACCTTCCCCACCATACACCAACCTCCTTTACATCACATTAAATGAACATGACCATTCATCTATGTTCCCTCTTTTAGAAAACATATAAGGTTTATTTCACCATTCAATATATTTGGAAGGTCATAGGTTGATTTGCTGTGCCTTGAGTTAACCACTTATACCTTCATAATAATTGGTCTTTTCAAGAAGTGTCAAAGTATGTTACTGATCTCAAATTACATTTTATGTACAACCTTCTCCAAATTCTCTACCCATAGGTATTTGGGCTGGGGTCTCAAAATGACATTACAACACTAAGTCTGGAGGGATGTTATTATGTATAAATTCCTTTTGAAGAAATTAGGAGAGATGGGGGGTTTATGGTTAAGGATTTTGGTGGGAAGATCTTGTGGGTATTTTTTCTATCAAATACCTCAGGGTATGTGCAGGATCATCGTGGGCCAAATAGTGGCAATAGGAAACAAATTGCGTTTTTACTTAGCCAAATTCGCAACTTGGCAAAGTTTGACTTTGAAATGGATATCTGTTTTGGTTTGGATAACAAACCAAAATGGATATCCGTTTTCTAAAAAAATTTGGGAAAAAGGCTTTTTACTCTTTTTGAAAATATACCTCTTAAATCTTGGATCTCCCATCAATATATGAACCTCCTTAAAGATTGTTTCTAGTGAAGGAGGAAGGCAAATTAACCTTGGTAGCTTATTTACACATTGACCCATAAGGATTTGTTAAACACTAAGAATCATCACTAATGAATTACTCAAATAATCAATAATAAAATATTTAGTTTTGTTCATCATGTGAAATAATCACTTTTAGACTATGTTCCAATATTTCAGGGATAGGAATGGTGGGGCAGCAGGGGATGTGTTTCGGGGTGTTTTGGATTTCATGCCCTAAATTGCTTTACCCAATCCTTCATATGATTTGATTCATGATACATGGTTTGAGAAGGATACACATGATATACCCTTACCCTCTAGTGATAAAATTATGAATGATACTTTATGTGGTGAAGCTACACCTTTGTTAATCCTCCATGACATTGTTATTCCTTGTGATGATGATGTCCTTCATGTGATATGTTAGGACATAATGCAAAGTTAACATGGCATGAACTCTCTTGGAAGGGTAAGCATGGACTATAAGAACATTGAACTAGTTGGATCTGTTAAGCTCGCCATTTATGAAAGAACCTTAAAGGTTAACCTTAATTAGGTAAGGTTATGTTTCAGTGTGGTTGTTTGTACAACAATGTGTAAATTAATGTTACCAAAGGATAAATCTAACTATACTAACATTTTAATAACCATGAGAGCTGGGACTAACAATTAGACTAAAAACATGACAAACAATACAAATTAGACACATGTAGGACTTCAAAAATGGAAAAGAATATAATTAAATGTGGAAAACAATGAAAAAGTGGTATTAGTTGCACCTATATAGAGAAGTGATTTAGAGGTTGGTTAGGGGAATTATTTAGGGTTTAGAGGTTTAGGGTTGCTCAGGTTTAGGGGTTTAGGGTTTACAGTTTACAGTTTAAAGAGAGATAGAGAGAGGGGACTGATAGAGTTTGGGAGAGATAGAGGAGACAGAGGAGAGAGATAGGGAGATAGAGAGTGAGAGACATGTCCAGAGACATAGAGAGAGAGAGAGAGAGATTGAGAGGTAGAGGGATGATAGAGATAGGGAGATAGAGGTTTAGGGTTGCTTGGGTTTAGGGGCATTATTTAGGGTTTAGGGTTTTGGGGTTAGGGGTTAAGGTTTAGAGGTTTAGGGTTTAGGGTTTAGAGAGAAATAAAGGACCAATAGAGAGATATAGAGGAGTCCGAGGGGAGATATAGGGAGATAAAGAGTGAGGGACATGGTAAGAGACATAGCTAGAGAGATTGAGAGGTAGAGGGACAAAGGTGATAGGGAGATAGGGGAGAGATAGGGAGATAGTGGTTTATGGTTACTTGGGTTTAGGGTTTAGGGGTTAGGGGTTAGGGTTTAGGGGCATTATAATTTAGGGTTTAGGATTTATTGTTTAGGGGTTAGGGGTTAGGTTTAGAGGTTTAGGGTTTTGGATTTAGGGTTTATAGAGAGAGAGGAATGATAGGGAGATATAGAGGAGTCCGAGGGGAGAGATAGGGAGATAAAGAGTGAGGGACAGGGCCAAAGACATAGGGAGAGAGATTGAGAGGTAGAGGGACAAAGGTGGTAGGGAGATAGGGGAGAGATAGGGAGATAGTGGTTTAGGGTTACTTGGGTTTAGGGTTTAGGGGTTTGGGGTTTAGGGTTTAGGAGTTTAGGGTTTCTCAGGTTTAGGGGTTAGGGTTTAGGGGCATTATTTAGGGTTTAGGATTTAAATTGTTTAGGGGTTAGGGGTTAGGTTTAGAGGTTTAGGGTTTTGGATTTAGGGTTTATAGAGAGAGAGGAATGATAGGGAGATAGAGAGAGGAGACCGAGGAGAGAGATAAGGAGATAGAGAGTGAGGCACATGGCCAGGGACATAGGGAGAGAGATCAAGAGAGGTAGAGGGATGATAGAGATAGGGAGATAGGGGAGAGATAGGGAGATATAGGTTTAGAGTTCATAGGATTTAGGGTGTACTTGGGTTTAGGGTTTCTCAGTTTTGGAGATAGCTAGATAGAAAGAGAGAGGAGACAGATAGGGAGAGATAGAGGTGACAAAGGGGAGAGATAGGGATATAGAGAGTGAGCGAGATGTCCAGAGAAATAGGGAGAAGGATTGAGAGGTAGAGCCCGATGATAGAGATAGGGAGATAAGGGAGAGATAAGATATAGGGTTGAGGGTTGCTCGAGTTTAGGGTTTAGGGTTTAGGGGTTAGGGGTTAAGGTTTAGGGGCATTATTTAGGGTTTAGGGTTTATGGTTTAAGGGTTAAGGTTTAGAGGTTTAGGGTTTAGTGTTTAGAGAGAGAGGACCAATAGGGAGATATAGAAACCCCTATCTCCTCTATCTCCTCTATCTCTTACCTCTCTCCCCTTATCATTCCTATCTCCTCCTCTATCTCTTCCTATCTATCTCCTCTCTATCTCTATGTACCTAGCCATCTCCCCTAATCTCTCTATCTCTTGCCTCTCTCCCCCTATCATTCCTATATATCCTATCTCTCCCCTCTATCTTTCCCTCTCCCTTATCGATGAAGGAAATGGAAACAAGAAAACTAGGACTCCCTTTCTTAGGTTTAGGGTTTAGAAAAATGAGAGGTCGATCTCGAGTGTCAGAAGTTTGATCTCAATTGTTGACACAAATATCATCTAATATGTAAGTTAAACATGAAATGATTTGTTAGAATTTACACCAAAACTACTTGCTTTTACAATTTTTTTATGACAATTATCTATTCAAAAGTGCCTTTGAAATACTATGAGATACCTTAGTATAAGTAAATCATATAAAAATCAAATATATATATCATCATAATCCTATATAAATTTTGATAGTTTGTCCAAAATCTCTCCTTTCATATGATACAGCCTTTCTAAAATTTGGATTGTATTTTATAATGCCTAAATACTAAAATACTAAAATACTAAAATAAAAAGCAATGAAAATAATTGAGAAAAAGAAAATGGATATCCATTTTGAAAAACATAAAAAGCGAAAAAGACACTGTGTTTTTGCAAACCCGTGGCTTGCAAAACGCAGTGGCATCTTTGAAGAATGGATATTAGAGGTGAACGGATATCCGATCCAAAAAGGTAAGAACTTTAGCATTTTTTTTTGTTTGTTTTGTATATTCAAGCAAATTTTTTAGTTTTTTATGCTAAGTGGGTATGTTTTCCTTTTTTAATTAGGTAAAATGGATGCACAAAATGAAAACCCAAACCCTCCACCACCAAACCCTCCCCCTCCAACAATAGAAGAGAATATTCAAAGAAATATTGATCATGTAAGTAGGATCATAGAAATGTATCACCGCCACCCTCGATTGTCTACAATGACATTAAATTTAGAGGGAATCATTAATCATGTTCAAACCTTGTCAACCCAACATGAATCATTTAGGAAATGGCGAGAAGCCAAGAAGGCCGAATATGCTAACGATTTGTCATATGATGAAGTCAAATAATTAGAGATTACAAAAACTATGTTAGCCCAACACTTTGTCAATCCTAAAACTAGATTGCATGTTGATGTCTATAAACCCAAGTTTTCAATCAAATGGTGTATTTGTTGGTGCCTGATTTCACTGTTAGTTTCTGAGCAATTTTCATGCAGGCACCTTCCCTAAAAATCCAAAAAATGTTCTAAGTGTTGGACCTCCTCAACATTTTTCAGCTGCAGCATCATATTTTCTTCGAGGAGGAGGTCATCATCATCATCATATTTCCAGACATCACCTTGATGTTGCTTACGAGGGTCATCATATTTTCTGTCAGCATGATCTTTCGCTGGGGTGATATTCTAACATCAGGTGATCTTACTTAAGATCATCCTGATGATGTTGCTGTAAAGTTCTAAGTGTGACCCGATATTCATCGTGGTCATCATATTTTGAACGTCAGGATGATCTTAGTCAATATCATCCTGATGTTGTTGTATCACTTCATGTTCGTTGTTTTATCATCCTGATGATGCTGACGTCATTCTTATGTCAGGGTGATATCTATTTCTCTGCCTATCTGCATCATGATATTTCGGAAGGAGGGGGTGATATTTTCATATTTGAATATCACCCGGATGTATGTTTGTTCCAGCATCATGATGATGCTGATATCAGGGAGATATCCGCCTGTCGGCTTCATGCATTATCTAGTGGGGGGTGATCTTTTCAAATATCTGTCATATTCATCTATCAGCCCAATCTTATAGTGGAGCTACAGTGCAGCATGATATGTGTGCATCAGGATGATATTTCCAAATATCCAGTTTTCTTCCGAATATCATCCTGATGCCGATGTATGGTGACGTCATCAAGGTCTGGGGGGGTCATATTTCTAACACTGATCATCTTGTGGAGATCCCCCGGTATTCGCAAACATGACGATGATGTCATCCGGATATGAGGAGGTGCGCGATAGGCAGATATGCTGATGACGTTAGCAGGATATGACGGTGACGTCATCAGGATTTTTCATCGGCCAGACTTTTGATATTGATTAAGCAGGAGGATCTTCCTTCGATGGATCAGGTTGTGCCGATGAAGGCGATTATCATGCAGGTTATATTGCGATATGATGCTGACGTCAGGGTGATATTTCAAGCAACAGGATATCATGCTGTTGGAGGATGATAATGAAGGCTTATACTAGTGTCGTTGGGAGCAAAAGCACCGACATCATATATGCTCGTGGCCTAGTATATAAAGTGTTGAAAAGGTCGCCGTGGGGTGCATGTGGGATAATTGATATCCTGCATATTTTCAAATATCATGATGATGTATCTTGGTGGGAAACGGTTGTGACGCACAGTTTTCTGCATTTTCCAAGGCCGCGGGTTGGTACGCCATTAATGGTGATTGTTGCAGAGGTATGGGCGATGGCGTGGACGGATCCAGTACCCGACTGAAGTTGTACATCCACGGCTGGTGGCTCATGGCTCAAGATCCTCTTCTGTCCCCTCTTCTACCTGCCGCATTCAATGCGTTGAGCGCCATTTTTTTGATACTGTGTGTTTGGCAGGATTTTTGGTCAACCATGTAATTAATGCTAGAGGTACACTTTCTGGCCAATATAGGTAGACTGTGTTACCATTGTTTAGGTTGTTGAAAACTGGACATTTTGGCTCTGTAATAAGATACAACTAGTTTTGGTTGCTCTGTGCAGCAAAACTTGTGAGTTTATGTATCTCCTGTTGTACGATTTGGCATGAATCCACTGATTTCATGGTTAATCTTATATGAATAATACTGTGTTTGCATGTGTTATGCTGATTCTGTCTCCAGTTTTGCATGTATTTTTCTTACTGCAATAGGGATGCCATAAGTATAGACAGCTTAACACTCTGTATTGGGAGATATCTGTAAGGCAGATATCATGTGTATCCCCCTGAAATCCAGTTTTAACTATTCATGCTGATCATTCACAGGTGTATGTCTACCGACTCCAAGCCCTGGATAGGCACCAATCTAGCTCTGTGTTGAGGTTATACACCATGTCCAGCTTTGCATCCAAACACCATTTCAAACCATCTCTCCCTTCCATCTGTTAGTTGTAGGATTAGGAGTAGGAAACCCTTGCATGCTCTCATCCCTAACCAGACATATATGTCCAAGAACGTTGCCCACCTTGTGATCTATCATACAGATCTTGGTCCATACATGAGAGTATTCTGCCTGTTGTTGTCAAGTTAGATCTTTCTATCTTTGAGCTAGTCAAGGTTACATCTTGAGTTATAGGGATACCCCCCTTGGTGCGGCAGAACCAGAAGTGAAGGGGAGGAGCTCACGCAACCTCCTGTATTAGTTGGCTGAATCTGCCTGTGCATTAGAAGTGGCAAACCCTAATGCTGATTCAGAAGAAAAACCAACAAAATGGCGACTCTGCTGGGGAGAAAATTGATGAAAAAGTGTTATATCTTGTGGCCCATCTGAGTCACCAACAAAATGGTGACTCTGCTGGGGACATTGATGTAAAGTGATATCCTGCAGTCTCTGGTGAAGTTTTGCTCTGCTGGTGGATTGAACTCAGAAAAACATATTTGTTGAGCTTTCAGCTACTGTAAAATTTTGTCCTCTTTGGAGAGGTGGCGACTCTGCAAAAAAGATCTAAATGCACATGAAAGATGGATGTATGTGATGTGACAAAAATGTGCTATTCATATTTCAGCATCTATATGAGAAAAGGTATCTTGTTCCTTCCCCTTTATATTTGCTATTTTACTGCATAAGTTAGATGCCAAGGGAAGCCTTAGGTCTTAGGCAAACAAAGGATGTCTAAGAGTAAGATTTTTATGAATCCAAGTATGAATTATCTCATACTCAGCGGTGAAATGTTGAATAAAAGAATAGAAGAGATAAGAAATATGTTGATATTCTTAGAGGCTGAGCAGGCCCAGTTAAAAAGTAGTAACCCTGTTGTGTCTGCCAGTCAGAAGGCTAAACCTCTTCTCAGCCCTTTTGATCCTTTGTATGACCAACTGGATTTGTCATGGGTGGATTATAAAGTAGAAACTATGCCTGCTAGGATATATCGTCAGATGCCTAGATTTAGTGGTCACAGTGTGTGTGATGGGAATGCACATATCCAAAATTTTCACAGTTTCATGGGAAAACATTCATTTAGAGATGAGGATATGTGGATGAGGTTTTTTGTTAGGTCCTTTGATGCAAAAGCAAAAGACTGGTATTTGAGCTTTTCAAAAGGATCCTTTGCCTGTTGGGATGAGCTTGCTGACTGTTTCAAGGAAGAATTTGCAAAAGAACCGGCTGATCTTGTTGCAGAATTGATGAGAATCAGAAAACAAGATGAAGAGCCATGTGTTGATTTCAGTCATAGGTTTGCAATAGCCCTTTCACAGATCCCAGAAGTCTTCAGACCTGATATTTCAGCCTGTGTTGGCATATTCTTTGAAGCTTTTGAGGAGGGCTTTAGTGCAATACTGAGGGATTTCAAGGTGACAAGTATGCAGATGGCATACAGGTTCATAGAAAAGATAGAAAAAATCAGAAATGTGCACCTGCTGAAACCCCTGTCCCCAGGCCTTGGTGTGAATAATAGTTGTAAAGCTGCAAATGACCAAACAATTAAGGCATCATGTGAAGATGAAAAGATGAATGTTGAGGATGCCAGTGAAAGGACTAATGAGGATTCCCATTGCAATGATGAGGCATCTGACCATGAAAACAACAATGAGGTTCTGGACAACAATGAGCAATTTTTGGAATGGACCTATGGAGACAATTGTGAGTATTGTACTCAAGACAGAGAAGATATAAGCAAACAGAGAAGCAGTCCCATGTGTGACCCATTGCCTTCCTTTCAAACACATGAGGATCATGAAGAGCAGTCAGAGATTGAAATAAGTGCTAGTGCAGAGCATGATTGTTCTTTGATTGATGGCTGTTTTGCTTATGACACACAGGCTGATACTCCTCCACAAAAGGAATCCATTGGTGATGAAGATGCATGCTCTGCTACCCATGAACAAATGGCATACTATGATGAAACTGATGCACCTGGGTCACCCATCTATGACACATATGGTGATGAGGATCTATTTGAGTATGGTGAGGGTCTTGACATGGTTTTTGACTTGGATTCTATTTCTCATCCTGATGAAAGAGGAAACAACATACATCAGGTAAGTGATTGTAAAAATGTGCCTGATTGTAAAGAGGTGTCAGAGCCTGATCTTTTCTAGCTTGGTGCTACTATTGGTTGTGTACATGATGTGCACAATTGTGAATTTGAAAGCTTTTCTTTTGATATGCCAGCATATAAAATGAGCTCTGATCTTCCTAGCTGCATGGTGGACTTTGAGTGTTTTCAGTTTTTAGTCCAGCTAGGAGATCATTTTGCAATGCATAATGCTAATACAAATGATAACATGTGTTATATTCCATTTGAGTATGCATTGCTTGATACATTCTACACCCACATGTCACATGATGCTGAAGGTTGTCTGCATAGGGGTGACAATGACAAGCCAAATCAGAGGGTTGAGTATGCAGATGACAAGATTTGTTTGTGGGTGGATCTCTGTAGTATCTCCAAGCTTGACCTAGTGCATGCAGATGAAAACAAGATATTTGACAAAGGGAGATACATGTTTTTCTTTTCTTGGTGGCCTTAGGCCATCAAGTGTGTTTGGTGATGCAGGTCAGTGCAGTATTTGACTCTGTGCCCAATGGATAAGGGACTGGTCTGCATCCCAGAGATCTGGGGTTCTCGCTGCAGTCTTGCACCTGCACGTCCCTAGACAGAGCCACTGTTGGTGCCTGATTTCACTGTCAGTTTTTGAGCAATTTTCATGCAAGCACCTTCCCTAAAAATCAAAAAAATGTTCTAAGTGTTGGACCTCCTCAGCATTTTTCAGCTGCAGCATCATATTTTCTTCGAGGAGGAGGTCATCATCATCATCATATTTCCATACATCACCCTGATGTTGCTTACGAGGGTCATCATATTTTCTGTCAGCATGATCTTTCGCTGGGGTGATATTCTAACATCAGGTGATCTTACTTAAGATCATCCTGATGATGTTGCTATAAAGTTCTAAGTGTGACCCGATATTCATCATGGTCATCATATTTTGAACGTCAGGATGATCTTAGTCAATATCATCCTGATGTTGTTGTATCACTTCATGTTTGTTGTTTTATCATCTTGATGATGCTGACGTCATTCTTATGTCAGGGTGATATCTATTTCTCTGCCTATCTGCATCATGATATTTCCGAAGGAGGGGGTGATATTTTCATATTTGAATATCACCCGGATGTATGTATGTTCCAGCATCATGATGATGCTGATATCAGGGAGATATCCGCCTGTCGGCTTCGTGCATTATCTAGTGGGGGGTGATCTTTTCAAATATCTGTCATATTCATCTATCACCCCGATCTTATAGTGGAGCTACAGTGCAGCATGATATGTGTGCATCAGGATGATATTTCCAAATATCCAGTTATCTTCCGAATATCATCCTAATGCCGATGTATGGTGACGTCATCAAGGTCCGGGGGGGTCATATTTCTAACACTGATCATCTTGTGGAGATCCCCCGGTATTCGCAAACATGACGATGACGTCATCCGGATATGAGGAGGTGCGCGATAGGCAGATATGCTGATGACATCAGCAGGATATGACGGTGACGTCATCAGGATTTTTCATCGGCCAGACTTTTGATATTGGTTAAGCAGGAGGATCTTCCTCCGATGGATCAGGTTGTGCCGATGAAGGCGATTATCATGCAGGTTATATTGCGATATGATGTTGACGTCAGGGTGATATTTCAAGCAACAGGATATCATGTTGTTGGAGGATGATGATGAAGGCTTATACTAGTGTCATTGGGAGCAAAAGCACCGACATCATATATGCTCGTGGCCTATTATATAAAGTGTTGAAAAGGTCGCTACGGGCTGCATGTGGGATAATTGATATCCTGCATATTTTTAAATATCATGATGATGTATCTTGGCGGGAAACGGTTGTGACGCACAGTTTTCTGCATTTCCCAAGGCCGCGGGTTGGTACGCCATTAATGGCGATTGTTGCAGAGGTATGGGCGATGGCGTGGACGGATCTAGTACCTGACTGAAGTTGTACATCCACGGCTGGCGGCTCATGGCTCAAGATCCTCTTCTGTCCCCTCTTCTACCTACCGCATTCAATGCGTTGAGCGCCATTTTTCTGATACTGTGTATTTGGCAAGATTTTTGGTCAACCATGTAATTAATGCTAGAGGTACACTTTCTATCCAATATAGGCAGACTGTGTTACCATTGTTTAGGTTGTTGAAAACTGGACATTTTGGCTCTGTAATAAGATACAACTAGTTTTGGTTGCTCTGTGCAGCAAAACTTGTGAGTTTATGTATCTCCTGTTGTACGATTTGGAATGAATCCACTGATTTCATGGTTAATCTTATATGAATAATACTGTGTTTGCATGTGTTATGCTGATTCTGTCTCCAGTTTTGCATGTATTTTTCTTACTGCAATAGGGATGCCATAAGTATAGACAGCTTAACACTCTGTATTGGGAGATATCTATAAGGCAGATATCATGTGTATCCCCCTGAAATCCAGTTTTAGCTATTCATGCTGATCATTCACAGGTGTATGTCTACCGACTCCAAGCCCTGGATAGGCACCAATCTAGCTCTGTGTTGAGGTTATACACCATGTCCAGCTTTGCATCCAAACACCATTTCAAACCATCTCTCCCTTCCATCTATTAGTTGTAGGATTAGGAGTAGGAAACCCTTGCATGCTCTCATCCCTAACCAGACATATATGTCCAAGAACGTTGCCCACCTTGTGATCTATCATATAGATCTTGGTCCATACATGAGAGTATTCTGCCTGTTGTTGTCAAGTTAGATCTTTCTATCTTTGATCTAGTCAAGGTTACATCTTGAGTTATAGGGATACCCCCCTTGGTGCGGCAGAACCAGAAGTGAAGGGGAGGAGCTCACGCAACCTCCTGTATTAGTTGGCTGAATCTGCCTGTGCATTAGAATTGGCAAACCCTAATGCTGATTCAGAAGAAAAACCAACAGTATTCATGAGGGCATTAGTTAGAACTTTTGGGATCGTTGGTGGATGGTTTTTGATAAACCACCCAACAGCAATTTAGATGTACCTTTGTATTTCCTTCGTAAACTCTATGCAGAGTTCGTCATGGGTCAACATGTTAATTATTTTGATTTTAGAGAGTTTCAAGGAGTGGGCAAAGGAATGCCTCAAGATAGACCTAGGGAAATTAGACAAGTACAAGGTCCCTATATTCCCCCTCCTACTATCCCTTCTCCACCCCCAATGCATCACCCAAATGTTGTTGCAAATGCAACACAACAGGGCCTTAGTGCCATACACTCTTTGACTAAGCATTTGATTATACAGACATCTCAGTTTGCACAAGCACATGATGAAGGCGATGATATTGGATCACCTAGTTCTACTAGACTGTCATTGTCCACACATGTATGTGTGCCCCATCATTACATTTCTTGCAATCATTTATGCTTAGGTCCTATTATGGAGAGTAGTGAGCCACCATTGAACACATCAAAGTACGATCTCCATTCACAAGATGAGGCAATGGGGTCTAGAACTCAAGCTGAGGGGTCAGGGACAAGAGTAGAAGCTACCGAATCAGTGAACCATAGAGAAGGTGAAATGCATGAGCAATCTTTTGTGCAGGTAAAATTTAAAGTTAAATTTTATGGTCTATTCCATTTGAATATATAAACAAATTTATTAGTACTAATGTATCCAAGTGGGATAATAGTTGATGACAGATGAGGAGTTGACAGAAGTTCATCATGGAACTTTGTCTGCCATCCAATTTGGCTTAGACTTGCCGGTATAATTTGTTCTACACATCATCTTTTTTTTATGCATTTATTTCTTTGTGAGTAATTATATATTAATTTATAT
This sequence comes from Cunninghamia lanceolata, assembly GCA_027924645.1. Taxonomy (NCBI): domain Eukaryota; kingdom Viridiplantae; phylum Streptophyta; class Pinopsida; order Cupressales; family Cupressaceae; genus Cunninghamia; species Cunninghamia lanceolata. The sequence goes on along the minus strand of BSBN01000111.1, from coordinate 20,568,287 downwards.
CTTGATGTTAATTTTATTTTATAGTTAATCGAAAATGTGAATAATGTGGCATCTCTGCCAATAGTCTTTTCTCGAACTCTTAATCGACCCAAGGGACTATCATTTGCAGAACGACTTTCTCAACGCCAACAAAGGGTGGAGGTAATTTGATTGAATTGTACTTTAATTGATAATTTAGAAAACTTAAATATTTGATTATAGTCATTTAGAGTCTTACATTCTTGTCATTTTGATAATTTAGAGTACTTCTCAATTGATGCAGGAGGCCTCGATGGTGGTATGTGCTTGTTTTCTAGTAGATAAGTTTTTGTGTAGTGCACTCTAGATTGTTTGTGTAACACATCTAACCTTTTTAAATGTATGCATTTCCTATTTTGTTTAATAATTATTTATTAATTTATTTCAATGTTACTTTGCTTTTATGTAGTCTCTTGAGAATGTGAGTGATGTGCCACCTTTGCCATCATGCTTCACTAGGACACCTGATCGTCTTAAGAGAAAATCATTTGTAGAACGATTGTCCCAACAACAACATAGAGTCGAGGTAATTGAATTGAATTTTTCTAAATAATTGATAGTTTATCTAGCGGTCTTATAGTTGATTGTAGTGATTTAGACATATGTTAATAAATGAAAGTTCTTAATTGTAGTAGATAAGAATCTATTTACTAACTTTAACTTATTTTTATTTACCATTGAAGAGATTAATCAAATTTGTGTTTTGACTTGTTAATGTAGGAAACTTCGCCTCCATCAATTACTAGACATTTTGGTACAAAGAGGACACTTTTTCAGGATCCATCCCAGATTGAGGATCCATCACAGATTGAGGGTCAAGTGGACTTGTAGTATTTGATGTAGCTATTTGGTATGTAGATTGTATATAGATTTTGAGACATGGCATATGCCACATTTTGTAAAAAATGTTTTGAGTTGGCATATTTGCCAAATTTTTGTATATGTCTACCATTATGGACTAGATTTTAACATATATACACCTTGATATACAATATAATTTAAATTCCTTATGTGCATGTCATGATACTTCCCATGATGCCATACATTATGATGATAGTTCTTTAGTCCATTGATGATATGTTTAGCATTGAGAATGGTTTTAGATCAATAGAATCAATATGACAAAATTCCTTATATGCCCTAATCAAGCATAGTAGCTTGAAATCTAATAAGGTCATGATAAACCATTTCATCATGTATTTAGTCTTCATCTTGTCAAATTTTGTAAATATGTCAAAGTTGTCATATGAAAATGTAAAAAAAAATGCAAAAGTATGGAAGATGAACAGTCAAGTACTCAAAAGTCTGTTGGAGACTATTGGTTTCCCTCAAATCATGTATAAATATGCATAAACCTTCGTGGCAAAGGCATTGGAGATGTATTGAAAACATTTTGAAGATGAATTGAAGACAAGTTTGAATGAAATTAATGTCAAGAAACTCTATTTTCGTAGATTTTACTATTTTCCTGCTATTTCTTTGTTTAGTACAGCCCTGTATGGATGTGTTAGGGCCTGAGAGAAATTGTAATTGAAAGCTAGTGGAATCTATTTCAGTTGGGTGTGTGTGTGTATGCAAATCCCATTTGTGGCCGAGAACCTCTCTATTTACTATTATTCAACTCTCGTTGATAGGAGGTTGGCTCTACAACTATTGCAATTTGTGTATGAAACCTAGATGCCTACGAGATCATATATATGTGTATGTATATATGTAAATCCTATTTATGGTCAAGTAGCTCTCTATTTACTATCATTGAACTCTCATTGATAGGAGGTTGGCTCTCCGACTATTGCAATTCAATCCATTTGTAATGATGCCTCTATCATGTTGAGTTTTATCCTATCTCTGCATCAAGTTAAAATCATGAAGATGACAACACCATAGAATCCTCATTGGGCTGTTAAAATGCACAAAACAATCATACAAGATAGTCATTCATGAAATTACTATGTAAAGAGGGTTTATAAGTTGCATTAGGGTTTGTATAAATGATCTAATGGATTTATAAGGTTGTCAGACACCAAAATGGATGATTTATATGAGTTTTAGGACTGTCACAGTCCATGTACAACTTGCCCTTTATGATTGTTAAAAAGGTACACATGTGTATCCAAAAACTGTCCTTTATGACTATCCTAAACCATCGTGTATATGCTCATAAAAGCCATCAAACTCTGAGAATAAACTCGTCATTCAATAAGGAGTGGAAGGATAAATTCACATTGCAAAAAACCTCATTTTGTGCGCCAAGCGTCCCAATGATTCTGGGCAAGAGGCTACCGGCAAAGTCCCTTAAGATCCCTAAGACCAAAAAACTACCAAACTTTGACGAAGCAGTTCTCAGAATTCATGGTAGATGGGAATGTTTTGTTTGGACCTACAGGTGCACATGGGGTCCATCCACAATAACCTCTCTCATTTTGGGTCAACTCCATTCTATTTGCCCATGCCGAAATCAAACGCATTGTTTCAAAATGCTTCAATTTGATGCAGTGGAAAGGTGCTAGGTGTGACATTTTTCATTCCATAGCTCGTGGGGTTGAATGGACTACGCCAATGCGTCGAGGTGGGTGACTAAATTCCATTAGAGGTCTCATTTGGTGCGCCAAGCATCCCGGTGATTCTGGGCAAGAGGCTATCGGCAAAGTCCCATAAGATCCCTGAGACCAAAAAACTACCAAACTTTGACGGAGTAGTTCTCAAAATTTGTGATAGCTGGGAATGTTTTGTTTAGACCTACAGGTGCACATGGAGTCCATCCACAATAATGTCTCTCATTTTTGGTCAACTCCATTCCATTTTACTGTGCCGAAATCAAACACATTGTTGCAAAATGCTTCAATTTGATGCAGTGGAAAGGTGCTAGGTGTGACATTTTTCATTCCATAGCTCATGGGGTTGAACGGACTATGCCAATGTGTCGGGATGGGCGGGTAAATGCCATTGGAGGTCTCGTTTTGTGTGCCAAGCCTCCTAGTGATTCTGGGCAAGAGGCTATCGGCAAAGTCCCTTAAGATACCTGAGACCAAAAAACTGCCATACTTTGATGGAGCAGTTCTCGAAATTCGTGATAGCTGCAAATGTTCTGTTTGGACCTATAGATGCACGTAGATTCCATCCACAATAACAACTCTCATTTTTGGTCAACTCCATTCCATTTGACCATGCCAAAATCAAATGCATTGTTGCAAAATGCTTCAATTTGATGCAGTGGAAAGGTGCTAGGTGTGACATTTTTTATTCCATAGCTCATGGGGTCGAACGGACTGCGCCAATGCATCGGGGTGGGTGGGTAAATGTCATTGGAGGTCTCTTTTGGTGCACCAAGCATCCTAGTGATTCTGGGCAAGAGGCTACCGACAAAGTCCCGTAAGATCCCTGAGACCAAAAAAACTGCCAAACTTTGACAGAGCAGTTCTTAGAATTCATGACAGCTGGGAATGTTTTATTTAGACCTACAGGTGCATGTGGAGTCCATCCACAATAACCTCTATCATTTTTGGTCAACTCCATTCCATTTGACCGTGCCGAAATCAAACGCATTGTTGCAAAATGCTTCAATTCGATGCAGTGGAAAGGTGCTAGGTGTGACATTTTTCATTCCATAGCTCGTGGGGTCGAATGGACTGCGCCAACCTGTCAGGGTGAGTGGGTAAATTCCATTAGAGGTCTCGTTTGGTGCACCAAGCATCCCAGTGATTCTGGGCAAGAGGCTACCGGCAAAGTCCCTTAAGATCCCTGAGACCAAAAAACTGCCAAACTTTGACGGAGCAGTTCTCAAGATTCGTGATAGCTGGGAATGTTATGTTTAGACCTATAGGTGCATGTGGAGTCCATTCACAATAACCTCTCATTTTTGGTCAACTCCATTCCACTTGACCATGCCGAAATCAAACGCATTGTTGCAAAATGCTTCAATTTGATGCAGTGGAAAGGTGCTAGGTGTGACATTTTTCATTCCATAGCTCGTGGGGTCGAATGGACTGCGCCAATGCGTCAGGGTGGGTAGTTAAATGCTATTGGAGGTCTCGTTTGGTGCGCCAAGCGTCCCAGTGATTCCGGCAAGAGGCTACCGGCAAAGTCCTGTAAGATCACTGAGACCAAAAAACTGCCAAACTTTGATGGAGCAGTTCTCATAATTCATGATAGTTGGGAATGTTCTGTTTGGACCTATAGGTGTACGTGGAGTCCATCCACAATAACCTCTCTCATTTTTGGTCAACTCCATTCCGTTTCACCGTGCCGAAATCAAATGCATTGTTGCAAAATGCTTCAATTTGATGTAGTGGAAAGGTGCTAGGTGTCACATTTTTCATTCCATAGCTCATGGGGTCAAACAGACTGTGCCAATGCATCAGGGTAGATGGGTAAATGCCATTGGAGGTCTTGTTTCGTGTGCCAAGCGTCCCAGTCGTTCTGAGCTGTAAGCTACCGACAAAGTCAAAAGTTGCTAGGATTGAAATTTTGCTTTCTACAAGTCCTGGGGCCAAACAAATTGAGCCAATATATCAGGGTGGGTGAGTAAATGCTAGGAGAGGTCTTGTTTTGTGTGCAAAGCATCCTAGTCCTTCCGAGCTGTAAGCTACCGACAAAGTGACTTTGTTGGTAGCTTATAGCTTGGAACGACTCGGATGCTTTGCACATAAAACAGACCTCCCCTAGCATTTACCCACCCACCCCGACGTGTTGGCGTAATCCATTTGGTCCCAGGACCTGTGGAATGCAAAATTTCAATCCTAGCAACTTTTAACTTTGTCGGTAGCTTACAGCTCAGAACGACTGGGACGCTTAGCGCATGAAACGAGACCTCCAATGGTATTTACCCATCCACCCTGACGTGTTGGCGTAGTCCATTTGACCCCATGAGCTATGGAATGAAAAATGTCACACCTAGCACCTTTCCACTGCATCAAATTGAAGCATTTTGTAACAATGCGTTTGATTTCGGTACGGTCAAATAGAATGGAGTTGACCAAAAATGAGAGAGGTTATTGTGGATGGACTCCATGTGTACCTGTAGGTCCAAACAAAACATTCCCAACAGTCACGAATTCTGAGAACTGCTCTGTCAAAGTTTGGCAATTTTTTGGTCTCAGGGATCTTAAGGGACTTTGTCGGTAGCCTCTTGCCCGGAATCACTGGGACACTTGGCACACAAAATGAGACCTCCAATGGTATTTAACCACCCACCCTGATGCATTGGCATAGTTCGTTCGACGCCACAAGCTATGGAATGAAAAATGTCACACCTAGCACCTTTCCACTGCATCAAATTGAAGCATTTTGCAACAATGCGTTTGATTTTGGCACAGTCAAAGGGAATGGATTTCACCAAAAATGAGAGAGCTTATTCTGGATGGACTCCACGTGCACTTATAGGTCCAAATAGAACATTCCCAGCTATCATGAATTCTAAGAACTGCTCCGTCAAAGTTTGGCAATTTTTTGGTCTCAAGGATCTTACGGGACTTTGCCGGTAGCCTCTTGCCCGGAATCACTGGGACACTTGGCGCACCAAACAAACCTCCAATGGCATTTACCCACCCACCCTTACACATTGGTGCAGTCCATTTGACCCCACGAACTATGGAATGAAAAATGTCACACCTAGCACCTTTCCACTGCATCAAATTGAAGCATTTTAAAACAATGTGTTTAATTTCAGCATGGGCAAACGGAATGGAGTTGACCAAAAACGAGAGAGGTTACTGTGGATGGACCCCATGTGCACCTGTAGGTCCAAACAAAACATTCCCAGCTATCACAAATTCTGAGAACTGCTTTGTCAAAGTTTGGTAGTTTTTTGGTCTCAGGGATCTTAAGGGACTTTGCCGGTAGCCTCTTGCTCAGAATCACTGGGACACTTGGCACACAAAATGAGACCTCCCTTGGCATTTACCCACCCACTCCGACATGTTGGTACAATTCGTTCGGCCCCATGATGAGCAGAACAAAAAATATTGTTCCAGTTGACACATTCTCAATCATTGAGATGGATGATATCTCAGTACCATTCCTTTAGGCACAATATGAGCTTCCAATGGAAGGCACAATTGTGAGATTATAGATGATGAAAAGTGTGCATCATTTACAATCATGTTTTACTTGTCTTCAATGATGATTCCTTGATTCAACTTAATCCTTTGATAATACATTTTAACCTCCTTGTGAAAACGCACTTTCAAGGTTGCTTGAGCAAGTGCTAGCGCCTCAACATCTAGGCGCACTTTTGGTGTTCTAGAAGCATGAACTAGCACCTCAAATAGTAAGGCACTCATTCTAGGTTGTTTATTCAATAATTGGCACCTTGTATTCATTATCAAGGCGCATATCCAAAGTCATAGAGATATGAAGTGGCACCTCACTAATCTAGGTGCACATTTGATGGTGTAGAGAGGTAGATGTGCACCCAAGTCATCATTTGATGCCTTCAATAATTATAAACTCCTTTGATGATGCATTTTATCCTTCCAATTCACTATCTAGCCTTAGGCGCACATTTTAGGTTGATCAATCATAATCTAGCGCCTTAAGTACCAAGGCGCACTTTTAGGTTAGTTTGACCAAGGATTAGTGCCTTCACTTCTAGGCGGAAGTTTGGAGTTGAAATACATCAAAATAACAAGTTTCTTCATCACTTCAAACATCTTTAACACTTTGAAGATCTCTAATGCATGATTGAATATCAAGAAACCAATGTATCAGTTCATGAAGGTCTTGATGAGAAGAACAAAAAATATTTTTCAAGTTGACACATTCTCAATCATTGAACCAATGAAATTGATGCAAACATGCAATTTGTTCATGTTGTGCCATCATGTTGATGCAAACATTCTCTATCATTCATATTGTCACATGTTGTAAGCCATGTATGTGAAGATGTAAACATAGTATTGGTGACATGAGCAACACTACTACATATTATTAAGTGTTGTAAATATGCATCTTCTTATTTAATCATGTGTTGTAAATGAAGGAATGCAATGATTGCAATATGTGCACAAAACATAATTTTTGATAAGGATTGAAATGAAATGTTAAGAAAATGCAATTGGCAGGTGTAAATCCAAAGTGTGGAAGCATAGACAAGGCATGTGAACAGTTTGGCATGACACCTCAAAGAGATGCTATCTCATGGAATGCAATGATTGCAAGATATGCACAAAATGGATTTTTTGAAAAGGCTTTAGAAACTTTGAAGCAAATACAATTGGAACGTTTAAAACCAAATTCAATAACCTTTGCAAGCATTCTCCCTACTTGTGCCAAATTAGGATCTTATATATACATATATGCATAATGTCATGAAAATAATGTATAGTGTATATATCAAGCCATATAGGCATGTACAAATAAAACCATATGGGTATATACAATGATATACATTGATAACATACAAAAGTATGTTTACAAAGCCAAATAGGCATATGTAACAAAATGTCCCAAAATCAAATCTCTATCCAGATTGCTATCAAATAATCTATGGCTCTTGCTAGGCCATGAAGATGGTGAACTAGTCAATGACTCATCCTCTATCGCTCATCGACTAGACCTCTTCGATAAAGATTTTTGGATTTCCACCTATTAATACAATCAAACAACGTGCACATTAATAAATAATTTAATATTCAAAATATATAACATGACATAAGTAATCAATCACTTACCACCAATTGGTGATCCCTCTTGATCATTTCTTGTCTCTCTTCTTCTGTAGAGCTGGATGGGTAGGGGATGTGACGTCCTGTGAGAAGCATGAATAAGCAAATTTAAGTAAACATGAATATCATAAATATGTACATTAAATGTTGTGCTTATTATAGGACTATTCTAGGACTATTTTAGGACTGTTGTAGGACTGTTGTAGTTAAAACTATCCTAGTAGACATGTATAGGACTGTCATCTCGTGGAATACAATGATGGCAAGATTACTATCAAGATTAGTATGAAGATTAATTATGACTGTTATAAGACTTTTATAAGAATGCAAAGTAAGGAAGCATAGGCAAGGCACATGAACTGTTTGGTGGAATACCTCAAAGAAAAGAGAATTTTGTCAGATGTTGTAGTTGCAATTGCCATGTGACACATGTATGTAATATGTGAAAGCATAGACAAGGCACATGAACTATTCGGCAAAAGACATCAAATACATGTCATCTCATGGAATGCCTTATGTAGAAAAAGGTACAAATGTGCAATATTAAGAAATACAAATGAGAACTAAAAATCATACCTCGAGTATAGTCAAAATAACCTACGATGCCATACAAAATAATTTATGATGCCATGCAAAATAATCTACGATGCCATGTACAATAACTTTATTCACAGTCCTGTATAGTCAAAAGCATGCATTATAGTTAAAGTAACAAGATTTTTAATAAAACAATTCTAAAAAATAGAAAAAACAAGAACAAGTTAAGATAAAAAAATGTCATACCTGTCCATTTGGAAGTTTAAATGCTAGTCAAGCGTACTTGAGGGGTCATCTCTTACCTTCAAAGTATCCAATATTGATTCATGATCAGCATTACTAATTGTCCATAGTTCTTTTAATTTTGGTTTTCCACGATGCTTTAGTAACTTGACATTTGTTGCTACAACTAGGTGAGAATACATCAATATGGTTTTATGCTTCTCAAAGTCTTCAAAGGCCGGGATGCCATTCTTTTTAATCATATATGTTCGTAACCAAGTCCCAGCAATAACAATTGATCCTGTAGGATATGTGAACCCATCATCATCTGTCATAGGTTATGTTAGCTTTTGTTTTCCCTGTACACATTGTGCCAGCCAATAGTCTAACCTCTCTTCATTTCCATGCGGTGCAATAACTACATAAACATGACCTGGTTGTACAAGGTTTGAAAGATCTTCATAGTCAAATGAGCTCTCCATGTCATTGATAGAAGATGATTGACCTTCATATAAAGGGATTAAATATTGTGGAATCCATGTATCTACCCACTCACTTGACTCACAATTGTTCCAATCACATTTAATACAACTCTGACAAAAACAAGCTAATTCTTGTGTCCAAATAGTCCGTGTACTTGCATCTGAGCTTTGAAATGAATGCATCTTTGATGATTCACTAATTCTCTGACATTCCAATTTCTCTATCGCTATCCCATCATCAACCAACCAAAAGAACCTGTGCACTTCAGAATCAAGAGCCACTCCTCATGACAATGCATAGTTACACCACTTAACAATGGAATCTGCATCACTGAATGTAGCACCACCTCTAATCTTTAGTTGTTCTTTAAAAAGAGCTCCCTTCACGCATGCACCTGCTCCATCATGTTCACCTTTTCTGTGCCCGGCTTCAAAAAAATTCCAAATATGAGGTATACCCTTCTCTACATGCATTTTGCTCAACCAATAGAAATTATGAGCATTCTTGAATTGACCAGTGCAATTATCTGACCAAATGAGATGTTGATCAATTCTAATATCTTTTTCTTGCAAGAACCCATAAAATTTTTAAAAACAATATTGCACAAAATCTGCTGAATGAGATCGATCATCACTCATGTAAAAATGGTATTCTCTGACAATCTTCCTATTCTCTTTTGTACTCTTGGGGGCATGTCTGTATGTGATGTGAACAAAAATAGCAATTTGAATAGAATTGTAGTATTGGGATTGAACTTCATTTTGGGGTTGCAATGTATAGTTTTCTGCAAAATCAACTACAGAGACAATAGTTCCAATCGAGAAAGATTCTTTACACATCCTGAACTATTGATCTAACCATCGAGACCTGTGGCTATGTCTGACATACTTGTAGAAAATATTTTTCTTAAAATCATCAATAAAATCAGCAATACTTACCTCTCTTACAATCAACTGACATCTAGAACCTTTACCTCCACTTTTCAAATTGTATTTCACTGTCTCATATCTCTTTTTCTCAACCATTCTCTTTCCAAAATCATGCCCGTTGCCCTCATGAAAATATGATACAAACTTTGATAACCCACCACATTGTAAACACTTTTCATTTAAACAATCATTCTTCTAGAACATGCAACCATCATCTCTAATACATAGAAATAAATCCAATAAGTCCCTAGATGACTTTGGTAGTTGAATTGCACCACACTCCTATAACATTTCATTAGTGTGCAAAGTAGAACGAATATTGCATAATAATTCATGGTACATAGAAAACTTTACATGGTATTTACAACATGTATTACGAATTTTAAGAGGAACACAATAAAATGGCTTAAGAGATTCAAATGCTCTTTGTGAGATTGTCATACCTGGGTGAGTTTCACAATATTGTTTGTACAATGTTGTTTGGCTACATTCCAAGTAATGTTTAGGATGTGGTGTGCAGTCTTTATCACCAATTCTTAACTTTACAACATCTTTTACATTTGGTGATACCCTAGAGTTAGTGTGCCAAAATCGTTCAATTTATTCCTTTGTGCTATCAATTAGCTTCTTGTTAACTCATGGAAGCCTACCACTAAAAGCCCAAGTATCATTGGCAAGAGGACTATCTAGCCTTGATCTTAATGCTAGTGCTTTTGACAATATTTTACAATTCAATCTTAAGTCAACACAAGTTTGCCTCATTAATCGAGCATTTCTTAATTGTTTGCTTACTATTGAGGTTGTTATTACTCTATGAGTAGCTCTTTTATCTTTCTCCTTGCTAGTCTTTCCAATAGAATTGAGTGCATTGAAAAGGCTTCTAACAATAATTTTATTCCGATCGGACACTTTGTTTAACCGAATCTTTAATTTCTTTAGTAAAGGTCTCATTTTGTACATCTTTAATAATTACACAAAAAGTTGGCATTGTTCGGTTAATGTTATCTTCTCAAAGTATTCATTGAAGAGTTTTGTGTCCCACAACCGAGCCATTCGTGACGACCTCTTGCCTTCAAGTTTTTCCATTATGTTCTCATCAATTTCAAGTAACCATTTTGGGGTTCTTGGGTGTTTTCCAATTTCATCACGATTATTCTCTTCTTGACAAATGTCCTCTCTTCTTATGAAATTTGGAGATACATTGATTGTTCTTGTTTCATCCATGTTATCAACCTCATCAATTTTATCAACAAATGGATTATGGAGTGCAATTTCAACATCATGATGTTCATATCCACTTTCTTCAAGTGCACGTCTTCATTTTTCTTCTTCTTCTTTGTCCATGGTATTGCTATTATGAATAGGTGTTTTATAACATTTTTCAATATTTTCATTTGCAATATCATGGTGAATTTCATTCTTATCTAACATTTCATTATAATAAAAATTAACATCTTCAATTTGCATGTCATTAGATGGTAAAGAAGAAGATTCACCTTGATGAGCATCCGCCAAACCCACTCTTCCAATCCTCTTCCTTTCCCTATCTTTTTCCCTAATTGCTTCAATTTCCTCCAATGTAACTTTCCTCCTCCTTTTTGCTTTACGAGGACTATTGCTCCCCATTAGGGGAACAAAAATATCACCCTTATGATTGTAACAAGAAAATTGTCTCCAAAAGTGCATAAAAATATTCCTTTCACTGTCATAGCCAGAAATCACGAGTATTTTGATAGCAAAGGGTCTCTGGTTGTGGATGTCAGGCCCAACAATATTCCTTTTGTCTTTTTTCTGCATTTACAAAATGGATATCCGTATCTTAAATCCCAATTCTTTGCCAACGGACACTCTACAACGTCTATATCGCTACTACAAAATAGATATCCATTTTATTATGTACATTTGGATTCTAGACTAGGGATTCATTTTATTATTCTATAAACTTGTGAATTACCATCTAATATGAATGTTTACACACTAATCCACCTAGGTATCAACTTAATAAAGCTCTAGATATAAGCCATTATTTGATTTGAGTAATCTTACTTTGGACACATTTGTGAAGACTCCTAAAGAGCCTGGACATACAATTGCAAAGATGATATAGCCTCCATATAAGCATAAAGATGATATATAATTTATTTTGTTGAAGGCCATGTAAATCAGTCATTGATGAGGACTCTGCTACACCTAAAGTTGAGTCCTTTGTTTGGAACTTTGAAGCATGCAAAGAGGCAAGTGACATGTAATGCTTAAGTAAACACAAGTCTCAACATGATGTAGTTCAACTTGATGACATGTCTAAATATGACACATTTTAGTTTGTATTGCATGAGGACTTCCTTATTCATGCATATCAAATTTATAATTAGGTATATTTTTCTGAAGTGTATGAGTTTGAGGCTTTCAATTTTTGTATTGACTCACTTGAAGATGCTAGCAACCATGTGAACATGATTAATATGGGATCCAAGAGTTGTCCTTTTCCCATGAATTTGGAGTGGATTGTTGGCCCTTATGATTGTTTAAATCATGTTGGCCTGGCATTTGAATAGTTGCTTCGTGACATGGATGGGAATAGATAATGTATAGACTTTATCACACTTTAGGGTTTTCCCATTATATGCTAAAATGTTATGACTATCCACTTATTCTATTTTAGGCTATCATCAAATGAGGAGCTTCTAAAGGCAAAAATGTTGTCCCAAAAGAAGGCTCAATGTTATTCGTAAAGACATTAGATTGTTAAAATACAAATTCAAGGGTAGATATTCCTTGGTCTATTTTAGTATAGAGAAGCAAAATTGCAATATATGACTATCCTAGGAATTAGAATGGTTGATCATAGGATATTCATGGCATTTTGATATTAATGGATGGATTGATGGATGTTTAGGGAGTTTAAGTTTAAATGTAATGTATGAGAATTCTTATTTATGAAGGATCTAATAGGTCTTATGTCTTATTTGTAGGCCATTCAAGAAATAAATGAAAAGATACCAAGGACTATCATAACACCTATTACAATTAGGTGCATCAAAGGATTGTCATCCAGGACCTTACCAATATGGGAAGTTATCAAAACCATGTCATGTTTAAAATTAAAGGCTTTATCACCTCTTTGTCCCTATAGGCCTATTAGAACAATAGGTCACATTTTATTCATATACCGGGGTTGAGAATAAACACTAAGCATTTGTAGTTATGGCAAGTGTAAATGGAAATAGATTACAACTTTAGACAATCTATCCTCTCCTAGATTGCACTGACTGAGTGGAAATTAAAAATTCCCTATCAATGTCCTTTATATACTGAAGGTATGGGCGAGAAAGGTAAACTTTGTATGTTGTAGACAAGGCCTCAAATGTAAAATATATTATGACAATAACGATAAGGACTGTTAGGCATGAATGCTAGCACTATTATAGATTGTCAAACCAACCATAGGCTGCCATAATAGTACACTGCTGACTATCATACCTTTAGGCATGGTGCCATGAACCTTATGAGTAGAATGCATTGGTATTTGTGAGAAATGTATTGCTTATGTTAAGAATAAGTATTTATATTGTTTGAACATCATCAAAAGGTGGACTACAAATACAACTTTGTCAAAGGAAAACTTTAGTGGCAAAAATCTAACTATGAACTATTGTGCCATCCAAGCATAATCATGACCAACATCAAGGGATAGTAAAGGCATGGGTGTCTTAGGAAACACAATTGAAATTGTCCATGGATATTTGAAGTAATTTGCAATATTCATGATCAAGAATCAACTCTGACTGTCTCAACAGTGGTAAATTTGGCTTCAAGACAATCAAAAATTAGGGATTCATTATCACCAAGTAATAAAGAAGAGTAACCGTAAGTGTCGTCCTTCAATTTCATTAGACAAGAGGATGAAGAAGGGGCCATAGTATTTTCATACCATAATACAACATACAAAAGGAAAATCATGAAGTCAAAACATGTGCAAAGGGTATCTATGTTAAAGAGGAGACTTGTGAATGGACGATGACTATCACTGTCAAAATAAGATATAGTCTCACTAAGGACAGTTAGGTGATTTGTGGATTGTCATGACTACAAGGCATGAGAATCTTGTGTATGAAGAGGAAAGAAATATAAATAAAAGAAGATTGAAGGATTGTTGCACTTGGGTACAATGATCCTAAAGGATTGTCATGCTAAAAGGATAATCAACGGTACAAAGATTCATATTTTAAGGCTATCCTTAATCTCATTCACATGGTCCTAATGTTGGTTTGATTTGCATGGAGTGAGATGACACTATAAAGATTAATTGAAAAGGTGAAAGGGTTTGGTACCAAATTTGGTCACAAGTGTAAAAATTGCAATAAGCTTGAGAATATTGTTCACTAAACCTAGAACTATCACCAAGCAACATCCTATTCATAAGATGTGATCAACAAACATGTAAGAAAAATGGATATCAACCTTCTTGGTTATGCGTGCTTGATAAGAGCCCATACTTTTCACAAGGAGCCACCAATTTTTAACTAAATATTTCCATTAGAAACAGATAAAAAAATGTTCCCCCAAATGAGGAAACTAGATTGTTAATTAGAATTCTATGTGTAATGTGATATAAAACAATAGATACACCTATAAATGACCAACTAACTTTAAATTCTTGTATTATTGCCTCGATGTTTCAAATATGTTGCTTCTCTTCATCCAAAACCAATGGTACAAAAATTTTCATAGATCAAGGAAACAGATATCCGTTTTGAGTTGCTTTTACCGAAGCAAAACGGATATCCGTCTTGCTTTGGTACAAAGCAAGATGGATATCCATTTTGGTTGTTGAATTTTCATGGATTCTAACATGTTTTCATGTTTCAGTCTCTTTTTTGAACTTCACCCTTCGTGCTGACGACTTTTTTTTAATACAAAATTGATAAAACAAAAAGGGTTTATAGAAAAAATTGTTAGCTTTCTAAAAATATAAGATTTGTTTGGTTATCATTTTATTAAATAATTATTAATAATTTCTATATACCGTGTCTCTGAAATCCTGATGGACACACTGATTGAAAAACATCCATAACTTTCAAACCATTTCACCTTTTTGAGATCTAAAACCTATGTCACACTCTTTGATTTTCTGGCTATAGGTTAAAAAAAAATTGAATTTTGATTTTTTTTATCGAGTTAGGTTGGCTAGAAAATTACTTTTTAGATTTTTAAAAAAGTCACAGTAAAAAAATCATAACTAATTATTTTATTGGAAAAAAATTTCAAATAAATATGCATCACATCTGGACATGAGTCCTCTACTTATTTTGAAAGTTTCAAAAAAATATATATAATTTTACTCATAGTTAGGTTGGCTGGATAGACACCCACTTTTTATTTTTTTTCTGAAAATTTTAAACGTTGTTCATTGAAATATTCAATTTTCACTAAGTAAATTTAGATTAAAAAAAAAATAGTAGCCTATAAACTAGATTCAATTCTCTACAAATTTTGTTCTTACATCTTTTTCAAATTGTGTAGATAATCCATTCAAATTTTCACATGAACTTGATAAAGTCTGATTTTTTGTATTTTCATTGCCACTTAGAGGTATAGTTTGGCCCATCATGATCCTGCACATACCCCTCAATCAGTAGGGTTTTGTTGGTATATTATTTTGAGTCCTATTTGAGGGTAGTGGTTGGGAATCAAAGGTTATAGTGGAAATAAGTTAGAGGCTCAATGAGTTAGAGTTAAGCTTGTGTGGTAGATGGAACAAATCATATTGATAAGATATTTGGCTTACTTGATGTTTTGATGAGCTATTATGTTACTTTGTTTACATCTATTGTGTTAGTGTCTGAATTGGCAGAGGGTCTGCCAGCTCCAATGCACAGGCAGATTCAACCAATAGATACGGGAGGTTGCGTGAGCTGCCTCCCCTTCACTTCTGGTTCTGCCACACTAAGGGGGGTATCCCTATAGCTAAAGATTTTGATCTTTAACTCACCCAATGATAGAAAGATTTAGCTTTACAATAACAGGCAGAATACTCTCATGTTTGAACCAAGATTTGCATGATAAATCACAAGGTTGGCAACATTCTTGGACATATCTAACTGGTTGGGAATGAGAGTATGCAGGGGTCCTATTCCTACTCCTACAACTAACAGGTTGGAAATTTAAAAGGATTTGTTTTGATATTTTGGATGCAAGACAGGGGGTTTTGGATCATAACTACTAATCCAGAAGCATATCGATGCCTATTTATGGGCAATGAGTCAACTAGACGTATACAAGAGAATGGCTTGCAACTGGAATTCAAGTTTCAAGGGGTTAGGACTAGTATCTGCCTTACAAACACCACCCAAGGACAAGTATTTAACTATCTCTGCTTACATACATCCTAGTTGACATACAATCTTCTCCATACTCAACCTAAAACAGTTTAATCCACTCCTTGAATGGAAGTTAAAGATTAAGCATGTGATACAAAAATCCATACCCTAGAATCTGAGAAACCCTTAGCAACCAGATTCAAAAGAAGAGAATGCATACAACACATGGAGACAGACAGACAAACACATGCAATAATACATTTTTCATATAAAATGACAAGAAACTGAACATATGTGTAAGGTGCACTCAGGTGCAACTCATAAACTCCAACAGAGATAAAACAACCAGGAAAATGCTCTGTCTTTCATTATTTTTCCCCCAAAAATGCCCAAGTCTTCAACCCCTTAAAATGAGTTACACAGTTTGCAATTTATAGAAAGACTGCGTACTCAGCAATAATGACATGGCAATTCAAAAAAATTTCTAGATATAGCGCACCAAAAAATGGCGCCCAAAACATTGAATGCGGCTGAGAGAAGGAGAGGAATGAGCAGGTAAAATTGGGGAATGTGCTACAGTCTGGGGATTTTCATCCTTGAGTGTGGTAGCTGGCCAATCATCTCGACCCATACCCCTCTACACATCTTCCATCAATGCCAACTACCCGCAACCCACTGGTTCGCATGCCCCTGAAGCTCCTTCTTGTTCAAAATGCAACTGCAGACATACAAAACCCCTTGCACCTAAAAATTTGAAAGGTGGTCGTCAATTCCTTCCTATCACTGAGATCTACGGCATCAAAATGCTTTGAAAAGTCAAAAACCAATTAAAACTTGCCACACAGGTGTCTTCTTCCTATTGCTAACTTTTCTCCCTTCGATTTTGCCTTTTTCACCTTGTATATGCAAAAGAACATGCATATACAAACAACTGCCTACATACAAGCCGTGGACCCCAAACCATTATGAAGCACACTGAATTTTCTATCGGGTCCAGCTTGCATGTTCCTTCTTTTTATGTTTGCATATACAATGCACCCACACATACAAGCTACGGACTTCAACACTTTACCCGCTAGATTGGAACATCCTTTGGAATCCGCGTTGTACCTTTCTCATTGTATCTTTTCGTTGTATATTGGCATACACAAGCGCCACATGCATGCAAGTCACAGATGCCAGATTTTATTCACTGCATTTGATTTTCAATCGGGTCTGAATTGTATGTTTTCTTTTGTATATCGGCGTGTATGTTGCATATACAATGCGAACATACAACTGGTGGGCCCCATAGCTGACATTGACCGCCATTGACCTGTTTGTATGTCTCACCTTGTACATTTCCTTTGTATGTCAAATATACAAATGCGAACATACAAACCCTTTTACATACAAACAAGGAATCTTTCCTGCAATATGCGATATACATTCTCTCTTGTATGCCTACGGGCCCCACCAAATGTATCTCCTACTACTTTGTATGTTTCTGAATATACAAGGCGCCTTGTATATTTGTACTGTAGCTAATGTATATGCGCCCCTTTTGTATATCTGCAATGTACATTCCCAATGTATGTCAGACATACATTCACCATTGCATCTGTCTCGATGTACATTGACCTTTGTATGTTTCGCTTGTATGCCGCCAATGTATATTTTCTTTGCATATTTTCCTTTGTATCTAACCATTGTATGTCTGAACATACAACACAAAATATACATGCAACCCGATATACAAGCAGGGAATATTCCTAGAATCTGCGATAGATTCCTCAATGTATATGCACCCTTTTAAGCCTGATATGCATACAAGAATGCATATAACTGATTTTTACACTTTTTTGAAGGCCGATTGAACATACAAACTGCCTTGTATGCCCGAATGTACATTTGAACCCGCATGTACATACAAATGGCCTTGTATATACAAAGATGCATGGAAACAACTATTTTTTGCACTTTTCAAAGCCTGATATGCATAAAATGAGGCCGAGGGACTTAGAATTTTTTGGATTTTTTGTGAAGGGGCCTGCAGATGAAAACCTGAAACCTGAATGTTTATGCAGGCACCAACATATTGATTCCCATTTGTGAAGGTGGTTGTTTCTTGTTTGTGAGTTATAATTATGATTAAGTTTATTTTGTTATGTGATATGTCATTCCTCATGAGAAGAAAAAGAGTTTTTCCATTGTGTCTCAAATTGTCATATTATTGCAATATTTGACATGTTATTATTCTCAACTCATATAAAGTATATATCATGAACTTTATAGCTTTGATATTGTCTATATATCTGGTGCTTATGTGATAGTTAGGAGAGTTGAGTAAGAGTTGAAAGGTTTTTTCATTTTGTAAGTTTTAACTTACCTTCTTGATAAAATATGTTTCACCTTTCTTTGATTACTTGGTCATTGTAGAAATAAACCATTGAAAGGTTATAATTTTGGTTTTTACTTACATAAATACCATAATACATTATAGATAGTTTATAAATGTTCATAGTGAACTTAATTAGAAATGAAATTGATATCAGTTGTATTCAATGCTAGAAGCTCATGGTGGAAAACACTAGTGGTTGTGATGATAGAGGGATTATTATAGGCCTTATAGTGGGGCTTCCACTTGGAGTTCTTTTGATTTTAGGGTTTGTGTAGCACCAAAAGCACCAAAATAGGAAGTCTCCTAGATCATTAGATAACATGGTTTTATTGGGGCTTGATCTAAAAAAATTGAATTGAGTATTATGATATGATTTATCTAAGAGTTTATTGGATTAGAATTTAATAATATAAAATCCTTCATTCTTTGAGTTACATTGGACATTCAAGCATTTTGCCCAAATTTATTCTTATTGGAGTTTGTCAAATTTATATGTAGGTGGTGGAATTTATCGTGAACATTTTGGATGCTTATATTAATTAGGATAATGATTATGTAAGAAATCAATATTCTTTAAGAGTTGTATTACTCATTTGGGTCATCTAAAATTTAACATTGTACTTAGAGTTATGCTTATTGAAGTTAGAAAAATTAATGTGTAGGTACATGTTTTGTACTGAATAGTGTGTATCTTTACTTTTGATTTAGATATGATAATGTAAGAAATCCTATTTTTTGAGATGTATTAAACATTGGAACTAATATGATCGAATAATAGAATGATATAATGATATTATAATTGAATGATAGAATGATTTTCTAAAATTGAATTGAATTGGAGGATGTTGAGTAAGGGGAGCTGTGAGGGTTTGGAAGCCTACAGCCTATAACAGGCCATGACTTCTTCTTCTTCCTTTTCTGATCAGTTGCATCTGCATGTGTGTGGGGCAGCATACGAAGGCACATATTTCTGGTGGGGGTGCTTGCATGCTTTCGGAAGGGTTTAATTCCTTTCTCTTCTAGGTTTTGCTTTTTTTTGTGGAGTTGCTTTAGTGTTTGTTGTCACTGCCCCTCGTGACCTGGTTATCAGTATGAGGGTTTTTCTTTCTTTCTCATGGAGCTGCATGCATCGGTGGACAAGTCCGATCCAGGTTCTTCTCTTCCTAGAGGAAGTCAGAGCTTTGCAAATTTGGGTAACCCTGGCGAGGGTTTGATGAGAAATGGTGGTGTCCAGCCACACAAAGTAAATGGGTGTTTGGAGAGATCACAGGAACGGGCCGGTACTTGTGATACAACCAGACTCTATGGCAAAAGACATGGAGTACTATAGCAAGCATGTGTTGATTTGCAAGTTCATGGGGATGTGGGCTTTGCTCCCCTTTCTTTATTTGTGGGTTTGCAAGACCTGGAACCCTGACGAGGATTGTGATATTATGTTGGCAGCCAACAATTTTTTCATGGTGGACTTTTCCTATATTGCTGACAGAAATTAGGCTTTTGAAGGCAGGTCATATTTCTACAACCAAGTGGGCCTATTCATTAAACCTTGGCATGTGGATTTTAACTTTGCTGAGGAGCTCCCTTCTTAGATTTTGATTTGGGTTCGCCTCCCTCGCTTGCCCCTAGAATACTAGTGAAGTGATATATTACAGATGATTGCTCACTTGCTCGGTAAGTCTATTGGGCCCTCTCAACAAACCATTAATAAAAGGGTTATTTCCTTTGCTCGAGTGTGCATAGAAATTGACTTGAATAACCCATTGTTAGATTTGGTGGAAATAAGCATTGGGCCAATTTCTTAGACACAACAATTGGATTATGAGGCATTACCTTTTCATTGCCGGTTATGTCATGAATATGGCCACTTGTAGCGGAAGTGCCCCAAAGCCGCTTCAGCTACTGGTATGGCTAATGTTTCTCATCAGTCTGCCTCAAAGGTGGACTAAGGTAAGGCCCCCATGCAGGGGGTGGATGCGGATAAAGATGCTTTTGTGCCTGTTAAGCCTTGTAACAGGAATAGAGGACAAAAGAGGACCTTAAAGACAAGCAGGAAGAGGAAACCCTTCACAGGTTTGAAAAGTTAGAGGACTTGGTTCAAGAGGAAGGTGTTCCCTTCAAAATGTAAGTTGTCGATAGTACTATTGTTGAGAAGTGCTTGGTGGATCAGCCAAATACTTATTCCAGCCAGACCCTAGTAGGGGGTCAATTAGCTCAGATGGACATAGATCTTCCTTCGTCAGGACCTAAGCTTGGGGGAATTAGCTTGACGACATACACTATTATGGTTCTTGACCCCCTAGTTCTGGGGTCATCATTGAGAAGGTTGTTGGGGACTCTAGTAAAGGCAAATCTCCTATTTTGGGCCTCCAACAAAAACCCCCCAAAAAGAGGGCTTCTGAGAAGCCTCTTAAAGTAGGTAGCAAAAAGGACTAGGAAAAGGCAAAGTTGATTAGAGAGACGTTGGTTGAGTCTGGCTCAGCAATGATTGTGATATCTTGGAATGTTAGGGGTATGAATAGCATCCCTAGACAAAAGTCTATTCATGAGTTGATTCGTGTTCACTCTCTTGATTTGGTTTTCCTCCAGGAGACTAAGTTGTCTATTGAAAGTATGTTGAATTTGGCTCCTAAAATTTGGGGTAGATGTCTCTGTTAATGTGTGGGGGCATAGGGAAGCTTAGGGGGACTTGCTTGTTTATGGGATCCACACAGAGTTTTTCCTCTCTGGTGGCTTTCTGGCAGGTGCTCTATATCTCTTGTTGCTTCTAGTCTGGAGTCTGGTGAGAGAATTCTTCTTTCTAATATTTATACTCCTATGGTTCTCCCTGGTAAGGCTCATTTGTAGTCTCATATTAGATACTTGCATTCTTTGGAGCCCTTTCTCCCTTGGATTCTTGTAGGTCATTTTAATGTTGTCTCGTCTCTGGAAGAGAAAAGGGGTGGGATTACCTGTCTAGATCCTTCCTCAGATCTCTTGAGGAACAATGTGGCTTGTATGAATTTGGTGGATATCAAACCCATGAATGGGTTATTTACCTGGAACAACAGGAGGACTGGTGACGATGCTATTTCTAAAAGGTTAGATAGGTTTCTAGTATCCAATTTTTAGGTTAGTGTCAAATGGATGACTAGCTCTAAGATTTTGGATTGGTAGGGCTCAAATCACTAGCTAATCAAATTCTCTACTTGCTTGTCTAGATTCTCTAAAAAATAGTCCTTTAAATTTTAGCTTATGTGGCTTCATGATGAGTCTCTTCATGATTTGATCCCAAGATGGTGGAGGGCTGGGAAGTCTGCTTTTAGCACTGCTATGTACTCCTTTGCTAAAAGACTCTAGTATGTCAAATATATGCTAAAACGATGGAACAAACACCATTTTGACAATGTTTTCTAGGCTAAAAGGGTTGCACAATAGCACTTGGACACCATTACTTGGCAGATCCAGGCTCAAGGGTTATCTGAGGAGCTAAGTATGTTGGAAGTTATGGCTGTGAAGGATGTGGAGGAATGGGAGTTTCGTGAGGAAATTTTTTGGAAGCAAAAATCCCATATTGATTAGCTTCAGGAAGGGGACATGAATACTTCTTTCTTTCACAATTTGGTTAAGGATAGAAGGTAGGGAAATATCATTTCATCTCTCAAGTCCCTGGATGGTGACCCTCTTCTTTCCTCTGGTGAGATTTTGAAAGAGTCCGTTCGGTTCTTCTTTGCTCTCTTCTTTGATGATTCCCCTCCTACCAGTGGGGAAGAAGCTGAAATTTTGGCTTGCATTCCTCCCTTGGTGACTAGGGAAATGAATAAGTCCCTTCTCAATCTAATCTCTCTGCTAGAGTTGGAGAATATTGTGTTTTAGATGAGGAAAGGTAAAGCTCCTAGTCTTGATGGATTCTCGATTGAGTCCTTTCAAAATTTTTGGGAGGTTATAAAGCTTGATCTTCTTGAGGTTGTTTAGGAATCTCAAAAGAATAAGCAAATGCTAAGAGCCTTGAATTCCACCTTCTTGGCTCTCATCCCTAAGCGGGAGGGGGTTAATTCTTTGGATCTCTTCAAGCCTATTTCCCTTTGTAATGTGGTGTACAAAATAATCACCAAGCTGATTGTTGAATGCCTGAAGCTATGGTTAGATAGATTGGTTTCTGAGGAATAGGGTGGATTTGTGGCTGGTAGGCAGATTCTGGATGGTGTGATTATTATGGCTGAGACTGTTCACTCTATGGCTTCCTCTAAGGAGAAGGCTATGTTCATTAAGCTAGATATAGCCAAAGCTTATGACCATGTCAAATGGGATTTTCTAACCTAGATTTTGAGAGCTTTTGGGTTCGATAGTGCCTGGATTGAATGGGTTATGAGTTGTGTCACGTCTAGCTCCTTTTCTGTGCTCATCAATGGAGAGCCTTCTGAACTCTTTGGGACTTCTAGGGGCCTTTGACAAGGGGATCCTTTATCCCCATATCTATTTGTTTTGATGGCTAAAGGGCTTGGGAAACTTTTGAAATCTCATGTGGAGCTTGGTCTTGTTCAGGGTTTCTGATGGGAAAATAACATTCCCCCCAATCCCATCTTTAGTTTGTGGATGATACAGTGTTAATGGGTCTCGCTAGAGTGGATGAAGCGGTCAATCTAAGGAAGGCCCTAGATTGTTATTTGGTTGCCTCAGGGTAAAACATCAATGAAGGAAAGTCTTTTATTTATTTCTTTAATACTCCTAACCTTATTCAGCCATGAATTGTAGGTATCCTTAGGTTTCAGATTGGCTTGCTTCCTTTTGTTTACCTTAGCATTTCTCTAGTTGTTCGCATGTTACATCATGTGTTCTAGCAGGATGTTATTGAGAAGTTTCAAAAAAAGGTAAGTCATTAGACTTGCAGGTGGCTTTCTACTACAAGAAGAGTGACTCTTTTGAATTCTGTGGTTTAGGCTCTCCCGTTGTATAGGTGCTTTATCTTATCTGCCCCTACCAACTTTGTGAAAGACTTTCAGAGTCTTTGTCGATAGTTTCTATGGTCTGGTAATCTACTTTCGAGGAAATAGAGTTTGGTCAAGTGGGATGTTGTGTGTCAGCCAAAGCAGGAGGGTGGTCTTAGGTTGCATCAAGCTGATTTGAATGGGCAAGCTTTGGCAGCTAAACTCTATTTGTGATGGTGTTCTCAGCAACAACAGACTTGGGCTAAGATCCTCACCACAAAATACCTCGTGGATGTTGATTGTGTGGATGTGCCCAGATGCAGCCTAATGGGTAAGGGATCTATTGGTTGGAATACCCTCAAGAGGGGAGCTAAGTTGATTAAATAGGGATTATTCTAGATTTGCAACAGGAGTTCAGAGGCTCTCTTCTAGTTTGATTTCTAGGATGGGCATCCTCCTGTTATGTCTACACACCCTCACTTGTAGGACCTATGTAGGCATTTTTGGAAGCTGGTTGGACTCATATGATGGATTTTAAATCCCCTCAGATTCTGGGTCGAGCTACAGTGTATAGATGGAAGGACCTGCATGAGTAGCTGCCTGGGGGATCGGTGGAACACTGTCAGGAGCTGGCCAATATCTTGGCTTATAGGGTTTGTAGCTCTCTATTGGAAAGGAATGTTCTGGACTGGTGAAGCAACCAAAAGGCAAATTCACTATTGCCTTTGGTTATCAGGTTTTGGATGAGCAGATGTTTGGGTGCACGGGGGTCCCCTAGTGGAAGCAGATCTAGAATAAATTCTCTTGGCCCAAGTGTAATTTCTTTTCTTGGTTGCTAATTTATAATAGATGCCTAACATGGGAGAATCTTTGGAAGTGGGGCTTTTAGGGCCCCTCTATGTGTGTAATGTGCTCTAATAGTGATGAGAATATTTCTTATCTCTTCTTCCAATGCTCTTTTGTTAGGGTGATCTAGCATTTCTGGTGGGAAGTCTGGAGGCAACCGTGTAGGCATGACTCTTCTTTAGAGGACTTCTGGAGCAAGCTAAGACTTCCTTCCTCAACACTGCTTGGACAATTGGTCTTAGCTTCATCATTGTCATATTTGGTTAGAGCATAATCGTAGGATTTTCATGGATAAGAAACATTAGGTGCGGCAAGCTTGGATGAGGATCTTGGGAGGTCTTCAAGAGACTTTGGCAGCTAGGTGTGATCTCTTGGCCCTTGTGGACCCTAGAGATATGGGAATTGTTCAGATTTTGGGGCTTTTTGTTTGCACCAAGGGGGGATTGGGCTTGGTTTGGGTCGAGGTGCTAGAGGGAAAGTTTAGAGAGATGGTCATTAGATACCTCCACCTTTGGAGGTACTGAAGATCAATACTGATGGTTTCTCTAGAGGCAATCTAGGTCATGCTGGTGTTGGAGGCATTGATAGGGACTACTTAGGAGTGGTTGTTCTCTTCTTTTCGAAGTATTGTAGCCAACACTCTAACAATTTTATGGAGGCATTGGCTATTATCTTGGCTTTGAAATGGGCTTGTGCCCTTGGATGGAGAAGGATAATTTGTGAGTCAGATTCTCATATTGTGGTAGATTTGTTGAATAAGCAACAGTTGGAGGATGTAAATTGGTAGGTAGCTGGGGTGGTTAGACAAATTATCTCTCTAGGTAAGGTCCTAGATTCTATCACCTTCTACCATATCCCTAGGCAGTGGAATAAGGTGGTTGATGGTTTGGCTAAATGGGCTTCTAAACAGATGGGAAATTGGAAAGTGGATGACTGGAGTTGTCTCCTTGAGGGACTTGCTTGGGAGCTTGAGGACTTGGTTATGGAAGATATGAAATGTGTTTTGGGTGTTGCTTGATGTCTCTATTGCTGGCTAGTGACCCCTGGTAGGGGCATTGTAATTTCTAGCTTTGTACTGCTTTCTTGAATCAATAAAGTTTTAACCCTCTTTTTATTTAAAAAAACATTGGAATTGATTGGTTATGTTTAAAGGATGTCACAATGTTTCAATTTATTGTGAGATTAGTTTTTTTTGTAGATGGTAGAATTTAATCTAAGATCTTGGATCCTTGCCTTGTTTGGTATAATGTAATGTATGATATCTTTATTTATTTGTGTACCAAAATTTTATCCCAAATTTTAATGTCACGTTAAACACTAGCACTGATGCTATATGAAAGATGGCATTGTGATTATTTTTTTAAGTTTCAAATGATGTATCTTATGAGGATAATAGTTAATTCAATGTAGAAATAATTTTTTACTAAGATTTTATTACTAAATACTGTTGATTTATTATAGCCTCATTTGAGTGTTGCAAAGACCTAAATTTGATTATCCTAAGTATTTGATGACTTTGGATAACACAGAGTTCTTGATACATTTTATTTTGGAGGGGATTGTTACTCATACTAAGGACTGATATTTATGATGCAATTTTGGAAATTTTGCATTTTCTTTTTATTTTGATATTTTATGTGTAGTTTGGCTTTTTGTTTTGATATTTTCCTTATACAAATGTCTATCGTGTTATATTTTTTTTGCCTTCTTTATTGTATTTTTATTTTACTAATAAATTAAAAGGCAATTTTGCCCCATCTTGTGTGAAGCCTTGGGCATCTAAAGTATTGTAGTATTTAACTTGAACAATTCCAACTTGGGTGGATTGTGCAAACAACTTGGGGGCCATTAATTGTTTCATTATGAATTTTGATCTAGGGTGAGGTTATAGGTTACCTTCAAGGAAAATGTATAATCATTTACCCTCTTATTATAGTGAGTAGATTCAAAGGTATCTTAAGGTGAATATATAATCATTTGTTGTCTTATTGTAGCAAGTAGGTCTAAATATATTTTAAATGCTTATGCTTGTATGGTTATCCTTATACCACATTACAAAAATATTGGTTCTTGTTCTAGACTTCTTTCCCCCTTCATATTCAATTTGGAAACATGTGTTTTCTAAGTTAAAAGGATACGATAGTTCATGTGATTCTAAGGTTTGTGATTTTAGGGTTTGTACAACACATAGGGAATTAGAATAGGAAGTCTTGCCTCTTATGGAGAGGGACTTGATGAATTCAACCAAGGGAAAAGTCTCATAAGTTTAGATTGAGAGAGCTTGCAAATGTTGTGCATAAATTTGACAAGAAATGCAAATTAGGGGAAGTAGGGTTTAGGCCTATTTACAAAAGCCATGTGTTGAACAAACCCCCTTTTGCAATCAAGAGGATTTTAAACAATTCACATATTCATTGCAGAGCTCATGATTATTAGCAAGCTTAGGCATAAAAATCTTGTGAGGATTTTGGGTTGGTACCATGAAGATGGAGAATTGTTGTTGGTTTATGACCCAATGCATAATGGGAGCCTAGTTAAGTTGGTTTCAAAATGGATAACAATCATGAGCTCTTGGATTGGCATTAGCAATATAGAATAGTGTCAAGGGTTGCCTCTGCTCTATTTTATTTGCATGAAGAATGTGAGAAATAGGTGTCAAAGGGAGATTTGAATACTATTTAAAAATAAATTTGTTTTATTGTGCATCCTATACTATACACCCAAACATAACATAAATATATGATCATTTAATCTTATCTTAGTGACTAGATTTAAAGGTAACCTTCAAATTAAATGTATAATCACTTATTGTCTTATTAGAGATTTACATTTTGGTTCTCTAGTGGATAGGATTGTAACCTACACTAACCTAGCTACTTAAAACATGGAATAATTAACTTGCTTTGGCTCCTAGTTGTTTTATATGAAAAGAGGGATAAGGATGTGTGGGTTAAATTCTCCTTTCACTACAAACATTCAAGGACATATAAACCAAGTTGAATCACACTTTTGCAAGAGGATCCACCTACAGGTTAGGCTATCACTTGGGACGATGTGGAATCTCAGATGTTATCAACTATTATTTCAATTTAATGCTCAAATACCCTTAAAACCCTAATTATGTAAAATAGTAAGCAAATTGATGAATTCAGACAAATCCTTATAGATTAAGGTAGTAGGCAGAGATTAATAATTGACCATTTTTTTAAGTTTAGAATGTAGAACAGTCGGGAACACTACTGCTAACGCCCCTGTCCAAGGTGTTGTTTTCTCTATGGAATCCGGATCTCCTCTCGACACTGATGATCACTGTACTTTCTATTTCTACCCCAGAAGATGCAAAGGACACCTCCACTAGCACCCAATTCTAAGGCCAAATGTTTTTCAGGATGTCAGAATCCCTTTGGATGTTGATTATCACTGTCCAAATTGTTTCTATGTTTGCAACCTTGGAGGACACTTCCACTAACGCCTGTGTCCAAGCATTCTTTTTCTTTAGGGATTTCAAATCTGCACACTATCTTATTGTTCCCTCCAACTCCACTCTATCAAGATGTGAAACTTGTAACCTACAATCACAAGGAGAGTGGTTGGGGGTTGTGGTGTTGCCCGGAGAGACATTCAAGTCTTGCGAACACCGTTGTTAGATAAAGAGTGTGTATCCCTATGGGATAAAGGCAAAATCCATATGATAAATGATTGAAACACAAATAAATGTCACCTCAAAGATGTAGATCTCATGGAAGGAAGAAAATATTTCATGCCATGAGGAGATGCAGCCAAATATGCAATAAACAAACACAATAACAACACACCACTGATCTGTAACACAATGAAAGCCTTGAATCACTTTAGCATAAGATCACAAGTTCACAATGTCCATCTAGTTTGCAAATGAAACCCTAAACATGCTTATATATGCAACTACACATATTCTCGCTAAGAATTTCACAATTCAAACTTGAGATGTTGGCATAGGACCTAATTAATGGTCATAAAACTAACATTTGAATTTAGGGTTGACCCAAAATAGGGTAGGACTAGGGCACTAGGGCCCACTTCCACCCTCCCAATTTTGGTTAGGAGTCATCAAAATAACATCCCCTATGTCCTATTTGCCATAACACTCAGGGGTTTTCTCATCGAGATTCAAAATTAACATGCAAGATGCTTATAATGAATTTTAAGGACCCAAGAGCTAAACCTTAAGAGGGAAAATCCCCCAAGGGAACATTTTCTGACATAACACTAGTATCTCCAAATCAAAATATATATAGAAAATAAAATTCTAAGTCTTTCTAGACATGATCCCTAAGGAGTTGCATGATGAATTTGTTTGGCCAACAAAAATCTTTCCATTCACTAGGGACCACTCAATTCTAGAAAATAAAATTAAAAGTCTTACTAGGGATTATCACTGAGGAGTTGATAAAGTTGATTGACAAACATAGAGCTCACCATCCACCAAGGATCAATTAATGCTAAGGCCTAGTAGGAGGCCCAAATAAACTTGATCGAATGAATGCCCTTAGTCCTTAATACTAAGGAGAAGAAAATTGATTATTAGTGAACTTAATACATCAGGTACACTTAAGAGAGATATGAAAATGTCAAACAAATTTATAAAATACATGGCTTGGGTAATTATTTATTTTTAGTACTAGAATGGGTGAGAAAAATATCAATAAGGGTAGTAATCCCTTTATTAATCCTTGCCATTCACAGAATAATCTATAGTGCACTTCTCCTCCCAAGTAGATGGAGATGAAATCCAATACAACTGTAGAAGAAAAACCTAAGTAGTCCCAACTATCCCAAATCTCTTACACAATTGGTGAACATGAATGTATAGAGTAGAGTGGTTGGGTATGTATATAAAATACTAAGATATAGAAGAAGGGGGGGTTGTATAAGAGTTTTAGACAAACAAAATAAAAATACCAAATTATCCATTCTAATTCTCCTCTCTTGCTTTCTATTCTCTTGATGATGGATCATGGAGTGTGATCCTTAACGTTTCACATTTGAGGGAAAAACTATCACACAGTTTAATCTAGAAGCACTCATTTACAATAATATGGACTGTGGAAATCTGATGTCTATGATAAAAATACCATGTTTAAGATGATTAGATCCATGGTGTAGTAGCGGAAGAAGATATATAATGTAATATAGAGATGGCGGTGCTATTTTAAAATAGTATTAAGGTTGGCCACTCACTGCAAAAGATTACAAGATCAATACCTCCATCTCTTGCTTAGATGACAGAGCCCATTCAAATGTAAGCAAACAAAGAGCTCATCATCCACCAAGGATCAACTAATGCTAAGGCTTGGCAAGAGGCCCAAATATAACTGACTAAGTGAATGACCTCAATCCTTAATACTAAGGACAAGAAAATTGATTATCAGTAAAATTGATACATAGGGTACCTGAAAGAGACGCATGAAAATGTTTTAAACAAGTTTCAAAAAGACACACAACTTGGATCCCTACACTCAAATAATAAGCAACTAGGAAATCAATTATTTTTATTATTGGAATGGGTGAGAAAAATATCAATAAGGGTAATAAGCCCTTTATTAATTCCTACAATTTAAAGAATAATCTATAATGTAGTCCTCATCCTAGGCAGATGGAGATGAATGCGAATACAACTACAACAAAAAGAGTAATCTTAACTAGCCCAAATCGCTTTCATAATAAGTGGACATGAATGTACATAGATCATAGTGGTTGGGCATATATATAAAATACTAAGTAAGATATAGAAGAAGAGGTATTTGTATAAGATTTTTAGACAAACAAAAGAAAAAGACCATGTTTAATATATTCAAATTCTTGGTGCAGTAGCAAAAGAAGATATATATTGTAATATAGAGATGGTGGTGTTGTTTTATAATAATACTAATGTTGGCCACTAACTACAGAAGCTTATGAGATCAATACCTCCAGCTCTTGCTTAGATGTCAGAGCTCATTCAAATGTAAGCCCTTTGAAATGCTTCAGTTGTTCATAGGAAAAGCATAGAGGAAGCTTAATTTTTGTAGTTAGCAATAGAAAAGAGATAAACTCAAACAAAAAATTAAACTTCTAGAAAACATAAATGAAGAAAAGATGGGACACCAGATACATTGAGGTGGCCTTATTCATTTCTTTAAAATCAAACAAAAAATTAAACTTCTGGTAGACATAAATGAAGAAAAGATGGGATGACAGATACATTGAGGGTGGCCAAGTATTCATTTCTTTTCAAACAACAAGTATATTATGTTGTACATGCATTTAAATCTATCATGCAAACAAATGACACCAAGTTTTTTGTCAACATGCAGGTCACCCCTTTCTCTCTCCATCAAAATTATAACAATTATTTATTTAGGTTCATCTTCTCTAAATCTTGGGATTTGTTTCCTTTTGATTTGATTTAATTTCCCAAGTACATGAGCATGCCTATGATCGAAGAATACGCTTTAAATGAACAATGGAATAAATAAATATACAGAGAAGGATTTTCAATATTACAATTAATTGTTAGTGCCATCTCATAGGGAAGAATTATGGAGTGTAATAAATGAAGGGCTATGATGATGGCAATAATAATTTTCAATGTCATTTCAAACATACATGGTGAAAAATCATAACTATATGAGTTTTGTAGTTCAAAAAAAAACATTTGATTGGTCTTTTAAAATAATGAGTTGAAGTTAAATGAAAAATAGATTGAAGAGAAGACACAAAATTATCTTTTTATTCAATATAGGCCAATAAGGTATGAGAGAAATAATTCATATTGCTATTTTTTATAATATTATTAGTAGAAGATATATTGTCAAAACTTTCGAAGAAGAAAAATATAATAATATAATTAGCTAGTTGACTTTCGGCCATGTCCTCAATTTGTTGCATGATTTGTAATTCAAAATCTATTGGAACATTTGCCAATTTTTGCCTATTGTC
The DNA here is from genome assembly GCA_027924645.1 of Cunninghamia lanceolata. Classification (NCBI taxonomy): domain Eukaryota; kingdom Viridiplantae; phylum Streptophyta; class Pinopsida; order Cupressales; family Cupressaceae; genus Cunninghamia; species Cunninghamia lanceolata. The sequence goes on along the minus strand of BSBN01000111.1, from coordinate 20,537,024 downwards.
TCAACTTATTAATGATGCACTTACTGTTATAGGAAGCACAATAAAACAAACAAATATATATTTATTTTTAAATAATATTCAAGTCTTTGTAAAACACCTACTACTCACATTCTTCATTCAAATAAAACAAAGCAGAGGGAACCCTTGACATTATTATATGTTGTCAATCCCTATCCAAGATCTCATGCTTGCTACCATTTCAAAAACCAACTTATCCAAGCTCCCATTAGGATTAGGTCATAAACCAACAACAATTATCAATTTGCATGGCACCAACCCAAAATCTTCACAAGATTCTTATGCTAGCCTACTTATAATCATGACCTCTGCAATGAACTTTTGTTCACCCAACTGTGAATTGTACGAAATCCTCCACATGCAAGACAATGTACGTCTCCCTTAGGAAGAGGGGGACAACCATCTAAACATGATTACATCCTCTTATTATTAGACATTTCAAATGATAGTGTACTCCAAACCCTTTCTTATTACACTTTGTATCCTATTTTCCATTGCCAATTTTTGTTAAAATTGTTTTTCTTTTAAATTTTGTTTTTATTTATTATTTATATAATACACCCATTGCAGATATCTAATAGGAGGACGTTTATGCAAAGGAACAATAGTTGGTGTTAGCTTGCACTTTTATTGATCAATATTTAAAGTGCTACCATTATTATTTTTATATTGTAGAAGTGGGTGAGACTCGAACTGGGCACCTTTTTTTTGTGCCTGCACAGAACTTGCGGCCATTAAATTGTTTTTATTACTTGTCTATCAATCCATTTAATATTATATACATGCACAGAAAAGTCAATGATCAAAATATTTCCACAGAGCAGAATCAACTTAACAATTTTAGGTATACATCTCCATCGTCCCACTAATTTCAGTGCGTTGTTTCTTTGCTACGTTTTCAAATTGAACTACCACCATAAGTCATAAGTTTGGTACTAATCTTATCTGTAACTTTCTCTTTCAATTTCTATCAGAAAATTGGATAGTGCCCATTTGCAGTCTTAATAAATTCAAACTTATCCAAGAATTTATATTTTTAATATATGAATTCATTCTGTGTGTTTGAGCTGATTACTTTCTTTAACAATATTCTTCTGCGCATATTGTATCTGGATGTTGGATAATTGTTTTAAAAATGGATTTCATTGAAATCATTAGATGAGTTAGTCTTTAGTTCATTAGTCTTTGAACAACCATTAGTTAATGGATGTGTCTTTCAGATCCTTGATTTGTCATGTTCCAAGGCATCTAACAAGGAATTATCTAATAAAATTGAACAAAAAGTTAGTTCATAGTTTTTATCTTTATTTTTAAACATCATTCACTTCAATAGTTAAAAGTTAGTTTTTGCCAATAAAAATAGGATAAATTTTTACCACTTTTTGGTGTGGATGAAGTGTAAAATTACTATTGATAGTTTAATCATTGAAATAGATAATGTTTAAGTAGAGTGGTTTCCACCAACCATATATTATGAATGAAGTTACTCCTTTAAAGAGAGTCTAAAAAGACAAGTATGAATATGATGTGAATAAGAGGTTATAGATGGTTCTTTTAAGATAAAAGGTGTAAACACTTGTAAATTATATTAAAAACGTTCAGATATAGTCAATATTACAAAAGATAGCATTAAGCAGTAAACAATTAACATTAAAATATCCAAAAACGCTAGCCACAAAACACAAACAGAAATGGGCTATATGCTAGCAGAAGAGTTGTCTACATCATTCTCTAGAGGTAGGGGTGGAACAGATGGGGAAGGCTTAGCAGTAGTAGAAGTATTTGTTGTAATCCTAGCTATCTCAAGAGGAGGAGGACACTTCAAAGCATGCCACAAAAAGAAACATAGAGCTTTGAAGATCTCCTTTGCTCAAGCAGACAATGTATTACCCAATTGAAATTTGCGAGATTTTATTGCATTTTTTAAGACAAGCCCATAGTTATTATGAAGCCCTAACTTTATAGCATTAAAAACACAATCTATTGTTGGGTGGTCTTTAAGTTGTTTTAATGAAAATAGGCCACCTATTAGAAAATTTGGGTGGTCTTTAAATTGTTTTAATTAAAAATAGGCCACCTACCAGAGAAAAACCCTCAAACATGTCATACTCCACAACTGCCTTTTAAAAATTATCCTCTAAGATAAAATAATCATGCACATAGCCAAAACCTAGCACCTAAAGAAGCTCTGCATCCTGCAATAGGTCCATGGCATTAGAAAGAAAAACCGAGGCAACTTGACTATATTCAAACATACAAGGATAGTCCATTAAGATCTCCTAGCCAACAACAATGTGAATGGCATATTTACAACCTTTGTGCATTGAAGTGAAAATACATGCACTATTTTAACAGTCATATAGGTTGAATTCTCTAGGTTGCCACTTTTGAGAGCGAATATGAATACACTTAATTCTTTTGAAGCCCTTTCATCTTGACAAATACCCAAAAAGTGCTTAGAAGATTAATTTAGAAATGAAGTTGAAGAGCCTTTAAAACCATAAATCCACACAAGTATTAATCATTAAACCTTTTGATGCATGATGTCCAACAAGGCTCACACCTAACAATAAGAGTCCCAGAGATCTAAAAAATTAGAATTTTGGCGGATGAAAATAAATGAGATAAGAATGAATAATTAAGGCAATTCCTTCAGCCGTGTTGCACTAATTATAAATGTACAAGTGCACTTGAAAAGGAATATCACCAAAGAGATTTAGTGACAAGGTGATGACAATAATGTGACCCTTAATTGAAAGCAATCTTTCTAACAGCATCAAAAAGCATCTTAAAAAACCTGCAGCACACATGAACAATATTAGAGAAAAATTTACCCCTTTATGAGGAGTTAAGAGGGGTTGTGATGTCTCTCAAGTCTTCTTACATTATTTTATTTAAAGCATCTATTTCTAAAATTGAGAAAGAATGAAATTCTTTTGTGTCCTCCTATTGGTCAATTGCTAAATTAGCCAGGCAATCCGATGTCTTGTTCACTTCTTTGTAATGGTGTGCACATTCATAATAATCAAAACTGTCAAGATGCTAAACTTATTGGAGAATATAACACAATTTCCAATTAGTGATACTCCTTTGTTTAATTGCATTGGAGATCAACATAGAGTCGCCTTCTATAAGAATTCTTTTATAATTTCCTCTTTTTTCACAGTTCTAGGCCAAGAAATGTTCCTTATGACACTACCTTCTCCTTAAAGTCCTGAATTGCCTCGTGAAGCTCCATCAAAATTTAATTTTATTAATGAAGTAGGAGGGATTGTCCATTTTGCTAAATGCATCTCCGCTTTGTTGGTACTTCCATTAATTGAACCATCTAGAGGAGGTTGTTTAAAGAGTGTCTATTTCTTAAGGATCTCATTGTCCCAACTAGAAAATTTATATCCTGTAGTAGCATTCTTGATTACATGAGACATGACTATTTCAAAAATTACTCTTTCTAATTTATGTATTACATCTTCAAGACTGGAGGGAGATTTTCTAAAGATTCTACAACTATGTTCTAGCCACAAATGTCAAATTATTAAGGAAGGGATAACCTACCAAATACAAGAAAATGTGGAATCATTAGATAGTGCAAGACAACTTTGAAATTAACAAAAAAGTGAATCAGAGAAAGTGCCCTCCTAGATAAGTTTATTGCATAACCATTTCTAGCACTTCTGGCTAAAATTAAAATTCAGTAGAAGATGATATGTATCTTCTAACTCTATTCCACATAACACACATTTGAAGGAGAGAGATAATCCCAATTTTTTCAATCTTTTGTTGGTTAAAATCTTATTATGTAACGCTAACCAATAACCAAGCAAAATCCCTATCCTTAGGTAGACATACATTATCCCAACATATATTTGAAGGCCAATTTTCTAAAGAAGACATGGATGAGTTAGAGCCATATAACCTTGCTCGACTAAATAATGACCCATTTTGGAGGCCATCCAAGAAAGTTCATCTTCCTTGGAAGAAAAACTATTTTCCTTTGTGCCAAAATCTTGTTAAGCAATTCTTTCTGGTTATCTAAAATTATGAATTCCTCCAAGCTTTTCCATGTAGCTTTGGGTAGATATGCTCCCCCAACTATTTCAAAGTAATCTTAATTTCTCCTCATTCTTGTTTCAGAAATAGCTTTGCTTCTAATAATTCTAACTTGTTGTCTAATGGCTTATGACCATTCTAAGAGTCAACCCAAAATAGAGCTTTCTCTCCATTATGAATCACCCATGAGAGATGTTGCGTGATTACTTCTCTATATTTAGTAATGAAATTCCATATTTTTTATCCTACAGGAGGGTTAGCTATATGGTAAAAATTCTTTCTTTTTCTTGGGTATCAAGATATTTATCCTACATTATTTTGTACCATTTTGATTCTAGTTTAGCATACATATTCGAAGCTGACTTCACTCCTAGGGCCAAATTCTAAAATTCAAAGTTATGCACTCTAGCTCCATCTAAAGATTTAAACCTACACACATTTTCCCAAGATAATAAAGCTATCTTTTTCTTTTCATAATTTCCTTTACACAAAAAACTTCTTACTTGTGTTTCTATATTAGAAACTACACCACTAGGGATTTTGAGAACTAACATCACATAAATAGGAATAGTAGATATAATAGATTTAATCATTATTATTCTTCTTGCCACTATTAACCATCTACCTTTCCATGAGGAAATCTTCTTTTGGATTGAAGAAATAACAAATTTCAAAAACTCTTTTTTGTTTCCTCCAAAGAATAAGGGAATACCCAGGTATTGACATGGTAAGTTTTGGGGCTTAAAAACCAACAAATTAGATATTCTTCTTTGAATACAAAGGGAAGAATTATAAAAATAGATTTTAGATTTTGAAAGATTTATTTTTTGACCAAAAGTTGCATTGTAATCTGAAATAACTTTCTTAATGGTTTTAGCTTCATCAAAGTTTGATTGTCCAAAAAGAAGTGTGTCATCTACAAATAGAGCATGTGTAATTGATTCTAAAAAATCTTGAAAGTAAAAATCTTTTCCTATTTTGTTTTCTATTTTGAACCCAAATTGTCCTGCTAAGAGCCTCAACCATAATGATGAATAAGAAAGGAGAAGCGGGATCCCCTTGTCTAATTCCTTGAGAAGATTTTTAAAAACTAATTGGACTGCCATTCACTAAAATGGAAAATCTCACCCTCGATATGAAAGATAAATTCATTTGCACCAATATCTAGAGAAACCATTTTTTTTAGAAATTACATTAGAAAATCTCAACTTACCCTATCATAAGCTTTCATTATATCCAATTTTATTACCATTACTGAAGATTTTTCTTTTTTAATTGAGTGTAATACCTCATGCACTACCAATACTCCTTTAGATGATTCTCTTCCTAGCACAAACCCCCCTTGTTCTTCAAAGATGAGGGAAGGAATAATACTTCCCAATCTAACTATGATTGCTTTAGAGAAGATCTTGTAAATGGTATTGCATAAGGAAATAGCTTTGAAATCTACAAATGAGGAGGGGTTTGTACCTTTTGAGATTAAAGATAAAAATGTAACATTCATTTCCTTTAAAATATTTTTATGTTTGCGAACCTCTTCCACAACTAGTAGTACATCTCTTCCAACAAAGTCCCAATATTTAAAAAAAAAAGAGTAGTGAAACCATCAAGTCCTAGTGCCTTTTCACTACCCAAAGAAAAGACAACTCCTCAGATCTAATCCAATGTAATCTCTACTAATAACATTTTATTGTGCTCTTGGGAGACTAAATTTGAGATATGATCTAACAAATGTTGCAAGAAGTTGTTATGATCATCTTTTAATTTGTTTAGTAATCCTTCAAAAAAATAAATTACTTCCTTCTGAATGTCATTTTGATCTATCAACTACATCCCTAAGATGATTTTATACTTGAAATGTAATTACCATGTCTCCTAAACTTCATAGGCCTGAAAATTTTATATTTATATCTTCCTCCTTTATCCAGATTTCTCTAGACTTCTATCTCCAAAAACATTTCTTCATGAAGTAGAATATCTTGTAGATCTTCCTTCAATTTTTTCTCCATCTCAAAACTCTCCTTACTCATTCCATATTTTATAATGGAATCATTTAAATCAAAAAGTTAATGTTCTAATCTAAATTTTTCTTCAAAGATGTTTTTAAAGTGGGCTTTGTGACATTTTCTAATTTTTATTTTGACATATTTAAGTTTATTACATAATTGCAACATCCTAGAACCTTTAATGAGATGTGCATTTTTTCACCAAAAATGAAGAAGGGATAGAAAATTATGATCCATAAAACATATTGCCTCTAATTTAAAAGAACATTTATTAGGAGTGAGCTATCCGTAAATATATCTAGAGTCATTGGATAATTGTCTAAACCTATTAAGGGTAAGATGGAATTGATGAAATTTTAGTAATCAGTAAGCCATTTAGAAGAGAAGAGAAATTTGTCTAGTCTTTCTACAATATTATAAAAATACTTCTAGTCCAATTAGTCAGCATGAATTTTCCATTATTTGGTAGGCATTCAAAAATATTATTATGGTTAATGAACTCCTTGAAGTCTTCAAAAACTTTGGTCAATAGAATAATTCCTAGTAGACATCAAATTTCCACAGTCCATAATATTGAGATTCTGTGTTTTAGGATTTAACTGTGTGTTGGATTTTTGCCTCAACATTTTAGATCACACTACATGATCCATCATCAGGAGAGTAGAGAGCAAGAGAATAATTCCTCCCAAATTTTCATCTTGATTAGCAATGGTATTAATGTCACCACCCAAAAAAATTTATCAATTCATCTTTTAGGAAATTCAACATTGAACCTAGTTGATTCTATAGCTTTTTTTCTATATTACAGTATAGGTTGGCCCATAAATATTAAATATCTAGAAAGCAAGATATGTTGTTAAACTATGAATGTTGATCAACATCCAATATGAAACTAAAGCTCCATTTTCTACTCTTACATTTTTTTGATTCTATAAGACTATCAGGCCACTCGAAGCACATTTTGCCTCAACTATAAAATGTCCCATTTAGTCTAGATTCCTAAAATTAAACTTCCTTATTCTTAAGAGAAATTTATTTCTTGAAGAAGAAGAATATCATGATTTTTTGTATGTAATTGATGCTTGATTAAGTGCCTTTTGTTAGGGGAATTAATGCCATGATACGATCTTCATTGTCCCCGAGGAGAGTAGCAGGCTCTCCTCATTCTCAATTATATATCTAAGGTGGATTGAATCCCTATAGCTATCTATTCCTAAGTCTTGACATATTTTGGTTTTCCACCCTTCCTATTTTGGACAAGGGTAGTAGTATCAATCTTATCTAGCATTTTTTTTTGAGAAATAGAAAGTTTTCTAGAGAAGTAAAACCTCATATTTTCCTATAAAACCTCATCTACTATTTCTTCTATCAACTCTCCACCTACTTTGTCGAGAATATCATTTATCAAAATATTTATATTATCTTCTAATAAAATTCCTTCATTTTCATCAATAATAAGGTTAACTTCTCTATGTTCATATATTCCATCATTCGAGGGTGGCTTTTTCTAAAAGTCTAAGGCACTTTCCTTTATTATTTCACTTCTAGGAGGTTAAATTTGGTCATTATTCTCCTAATTATAGGCATCCCTAGGACATTTATGTTCCTCATTAGCTTGAACTTTTGAAATTGAGAGAGCATGATTCTCACCCAGAATGAGGGCATCCATTTTAAAATCCTCACAAGCCAAGTTGTCTTGTGAAATGGGTGATGGTAGGTGGCGACTGATCATGCAAGTACTGTACACTAGTTATGTATCCTTGTCGGGGTTCGAGGGTGGCAACCCGCAAGAAGTTCCATGAGCCGACATAAAAAAAAACCCTATTTTTGTAACTGACATAAGGCTTCATAAAAGCGGCTAAGGGTTAGGGTTTTGGTGGATATTGTATTGTAGCATTTACAATGGTATTGAGTTGCAGGGATTGATGGTTGTAATCGGTTTGATTTACTGGATAATAATATTGGACTCTCTGTTGTTTGATGTAGCCCGAGTTTGGGTGAACCACGTTAAAACTTATCTCTTGCTGTTATTATTTCTCTATATTTTTATTCCTTTATTTAATATTTATTTGCATTTAATTGATATCTTCTGTCATCTAATCCTAACAAGTGGTATCAGATCAGGTTGTGTTCAATTATCATCTACAGAAAAGTCTCACGGTTGAGTGGGAGCAATGGCGGATGAGGGTAAATTAAAGGTTGATAAATTCAATGGGCAGAACTATCAGTTATGGAAGATGCAGATGGAGGATTACCTCTATCAGAAGGATTTATGGAGTCTGTTGGAAGGAGTATCCAAGAAACTAACATGAATGATGGATGAGAATTGGGAACTTTAGGACAGAAAGGCACTAGGAACCATTCAGTTGTGCCTAGCACCATCTATGGTATTCAATATAATAGAAGTGAAGACACCAAGTGAACTGATGAAAGCTTTGGCTAAATTGTATGAAAAATCCTCAGCCTCAAATAAGGTATTTCTCATGAAGTGTTTATTTAATCTGAAAATGATTGAAGGTGGATCTGTGACAGATCATTTAAATGAGTTTAATACGATTACCAGTCAGTTAACTTCTGTAAAAGTGAAATTTGATGAAGAGGTGAGGGCTCTCTTGGTATTATGTTCTTTGCCAGAAAGCTGGAATAGCTTGGTAATGGCTGTAAGTAACTCTGTCTCTAGCTCAAACACTTTAAAATTTGATGATGTTGTTGGTGTTATCCTTAGCAAGGAAATGCGACAAAAAAGCTCAGGAGGGTCCACATCAGGTAGTGTTTTGAATGCAGAAAGCAGGAGCAGATCAAAGGAGAGAGGAAAAGGTTCTAGAGGTCATGGGAAGTCACGGGAAAAATCAAAGGATAAGAGATCCCAATCTAGAGGACAGAAGGATTGCTGGTACTGTGGGAAACCAGGTCATCTGAAGAAAGATTATTGGTCTCGGAAGAATAAAGGAGACAAACAAGAAGGAAATAAGGAGGCAAATGTGGTAAGTAATAAATCTGAAGATGATGCTTTGATTCTTTCCCTAGATAATGCTGATGATTCATGGGTTTTAGATTCAAGGGCCTCATTTTATGCTACGCCCCATAGAAGTTATTTTCTTGATTATGTCCAAGGGCATTTTGGGCTAGTTTATTTGGGAGATAATGAACCCTGTCAGATTGTTGGAAAGGGAAGAATTAAGATTAAGTTGTAGAATGGGAATCATTGGCTACTACAAGAGGTAAGGCACGTTCCAAGGCTCAGTAGGAATTTAATTTTAGTAGGGCAGCTAGCTGAAGAAGGTTGCATTGTTACATTTACTGATAAAAATTGGAAGGTTTCAAAAGGTGCCTTAATAGTAGAAAAAGGTGTGAAAGTAGGCACCTTATATCTTTGTACAGGTCATACTGTTCCTTCTACTTTAGCTGTTGCAAAGAAAAAATAAATAGGTTCAGGAACAGTTGCTGCAAGTTCTGAGACAACACTATGGCATAATAGACTTGGGCATATAAGTGAAAAAGATATGAAGGTACTTCATTCTAAGAAAGTTTTACCAGGTCTGAAATGTATTAATATAGATTTCTGTGAGAGTTGTGTGTATGGAAAACAAAAGAGAGTTAGTTTTCTCAAGGATGGGAAGCAAAAGAAAGATGAAAAGTTGGAGCTTGTGCATACAGACGTATGGGGACCAGCTCAAGTATCTTCTCTTGGTGGCTCTCGGTATTATGTTACATTCATAGATGATGCAACTAGGAAGGTTTGGATTTATTTCTTTAGGTAGAAATCTGATGTATTTGAAACATTTAAGAAATGGAGAAGCTTGGTTGAGAATGAGATAGGTAAAAGATTAAAATGTCTCAAATCTGATAATGGTGGTGAGTATTACAGTAAAGAATTTGAGGATTATTGTTCCTTTAATGGAATTCGTAGGCAAAAAATGGTTCCAGGGACTCCACAGGAAAATGGAGTGGCTGAACGCATGAATAGGACAATAATGGATCATGCAAGGACCATGAGATTGTATGTTGGGTTGCCTTTAAATATGTGGGCAGAGGCTGTCAACACTACTGTATATTTAATTAACAAAGGTCCTTCAGTTCCTTTGGGCTGTGGTATTCTAGAGGAATCATGGACATGTAAGAAGGTGAGTTATTCTTTTCTCAAAACTTTCGAATGTGAAGCATTTGCACATGTAGATTCTGAAAATAGAACCAAGCTGGATGCAAAATCAAAAAAGTGTACCTTCATTAGATATGGCATTGATGAATTTGGTTATAAGCTTTGGGATTTTGATAATCAAAAAATTGTAAGAAGCAGGGATGTTGTATTCAATGAGAAGGTGTTGTATAAAGATTAGTTGCAACAACATGGGAAGCAAGAAAAGGATTATGTGGTGTTGGATGATACTCCAAATAGTGATGTTCTAGTGGTTTCTCATGCTCCGCAATAGCAACTAGAAATACGACAAACTCCAGTGAATGTTAGACGGTCGACAAAGCTAAGTAGACCTCTTGAAATATTTTCTCCCTCTTTGTATTCTATTTTGTTAACAGATGCTGGTGAACTAGAAGGGTATGATGAAGCTATGTAGGTGGATACACAGGTTTAGTGGGAGCTTGCAATGAAAGAAGAAATGGACTCCTTGCTGAAAAATTAGACTTGGGAATTATGTAGTTACCTATAGGTAAAAAGGCTTTACCAAACAAATGGGTTTATAGTCTGAAAGAGGAAGATGGGGGTAAGAAAAGATTTAAAGCCAGGTTAGTTGTAAAAGGAATTGCACAGAAAAAGGGCATTAATTTTGATGAGATATTTTCTCCAGTTGTCAAAATAACTTCTATTCGTACCATTTTAAGTATTGTGGCTACTGAAGATTTGCATTTGGAATAGCTAGATGTGAAAACTGTCTTTATCCATGGTGATTTGGAGGAGGAGATATACATGGAACAGCCCTAAGGATTTGAGGTCAAAGGTAAGGAGAAATTGGTGTGCAAATTGAAGAAGAGTTTATATGGCGTGAAACAAGCACCTCGATAATGGTAATTGAAATTTGATAGTTTTATGGTTGAGCAAGGCTACAACCGGTTTAATTCTGACCATTGTGTTTATTTTAAGAGGTTGGATAATGACAACTACATTATTTTATGTTTATATGTTGATGACATGCTTGTAGCTGGGTCTAACATGGATCACATAAGAGAGTTAAAATAATAGTTAGCACAATCATTTGCTATGAAAGATTTGGGGGCAGCAAAACAAATCCTTGGTATGAAAATTTGCAGAGATAGGAAGAACAAAAAATTGACTCTATCTCAGGCTTATTATGTTGAAAAGGTGTTGCAGAGATTCCATATGGAGAATGCAAAAGTTGTCAGCACACCTTTGCCTAGTGATTTGAAATTGACTAAGGAGATGTGTCCTAAGACACCAGAGGAGAAGAAAAAATGTCCAAGGTACCATATGCTTCAGTTGTAGGAAGTTTAATGTATGCCATGGTATGCACAAGACCGGATATTGCACATGTTGTAGGAGTCGTAAGCAGGTATATGAGTCATCTTGGATTGGAGCATTGGACTGCAGTAAAATGGATTCTCAGATATTTGAGAGGTACATCCAATACACATTTATGTTTTAGGGGCTCTAATACTAATTTAGCAGGCTATGTAGACTCAGATTTGGTAGGGGATATTGATACTAGGAGGAGTACTACAGGTTATGTCTTTATTGTAGGTGGGACAGCAGTGAGTTGGATCTCATGGTTACAAAAGGTGGTTGCTTTATCCACCACAGAGGTAGAGTATGTAGCTGCAACAGAGGCAAGAAAGGAGATGATATGGCTGCAATCTTTCATGGAAGAATTGGGAAAACAACAGGCTAATAGTTCTTTGTATACAGACAGTCAGAGTGCCATACATCTTGCAAAGAATTCTACCTTGCATCCAAAGAGCAAACACATACAGTTGAGGTATCACTTTATTCGGTTGGTGTTGGATGATGGACAGTTAAGGCTGGAAAAGATACATACAGATGAAAATCTAGCAGATATGTTTACAAAGGTAGTGACAAGGGAGAAGTTGATCTCCTCTTCAGTTTCAGTTGGTCTTCAAGACTGAAACAATAAAATCAGAACAACAGAGTCCAGGGTACTAATTTCTAGTGGGAGTTGCACGTGTAGCAGTGTTGTCCAGGATCAGTCTCCAAGTGGGAGATTGTTGGCAGGTGGCGACTAATCATTCAAGTACTGTACACTAGTTATGTATCCTTAATATGCTCATAACATTTTATAATCTGATATGAACATAACCACTTTTCCATGAGCCAACATAAAAAAAACCCTATTTTTGTAACTGACATAAGGCTTGATAAAAGCGGCTAAGGGTTAGGGTTTTGGTGGATATTGTATTGTAGCATTTGCAATGGTATTGAGTTGCAGGGATTGTTGGTTGTAATCGGTTCGATTTATTGGATAATAATACTAGACTCTCTGTTGGTGGATGTAGCCCGAGTTTGGGTGAACCACGTTAAAACTTGTCTCTCGCTGTTATTATTTTTGTATATTTTTATTCCTCTATTTAATCTTTATTTGCATTTAATTTATATCTTCTGCCATCTAATCCTAACAATGGGGAGATCATTTATAACTCTCATGGGCTCTGAAGCCTTATTATCTTTCTTACACTCACTACTCAAATGGCCATAATTATGACAAGACAAACAAAGTGGGTTAGGGCCTTCATGTAATGCCCCTCCATTCTCATCTTGGAGGTGTAGATGGTCTGGCTAAGGAGCATGAAGATGAAGGTAAAATAATAGGAATATTTAGAGTATGTTAGACAGTTGATGTTGTACATTATATGATGTTGGTAGATGCTACATTCATGTTGGTGACATTCTTGATTATCCTCATGTGTGGTTTCATATGACAATTAGCATGTTTTACTGATAATCCTTGTTGCAACACTGATAATTCATATGCTTTGGCATTGTTTTACATTCAAGTGATTATGATGTTGATCATACTATGATTGTCATATGTTAGAATTAATTTTTATGCGACTAATTTTGTATTATAGGATGATTTGATTATTGTGTGGTGTGAAAAGAGATAATGTTGTACCACTCATTTGTGAGCATCCAACAACGTTGTGATTCTCTTTCACTCCATGACTGTTTTATATTTATTATTCTTGTGCATAGACCATGTTGTGTGTTGCAGATTACAGGTATCAGGCATCGACTCCACCTGAATTGACAGGTTTGAGCATGCCTTAAACCCAATGGAAATTGTTGAATAGAGATAACATATGGTCCCCTAGTTAGCCATCATCCTTGAAAAGGATGAGTATCTAGTTTTGCACCTAGTCAGTGTTGTCGGTATGGGCATGATAGTCAGTCATTGTTGTGGTGGTCTTGCTTTCTGATCATGCAAAGTGGTCAGGTATTGTTCAGCATTTGGATTATTGAGTTTGAAATTGTTTGATTAGTGCTTTGGTTAGTTGTTGCATTAAAATAAAATTATTAAGTTAAGAAGGCACTTTTAATAAATAAATATAGATGCTTTTATGTAAATTTAAGTTTATGGGAAATTATATTATATTGTATTCTATGGTCAATAAATAATAATAATTATAATAAGGAAAATAAAGTGTTATTAAAACGGGAATATAATTGATAAAATTAAAATGAAAATATTTTATAAACAAGTAAATGTTTTGTTAGTGGCAATAAAAAATAAATTTATAATATTTATGAGTTGTCATAAAAACTTATATATATAGCAAATTCTAAAATAAATAAGATCAGAGATAAATTGTTGTTTGGTTAAAATAGCAAATTGTAAGAAAGTAATAAAGGCAGAATTTATTGCCTTTAATAAGGAGAATCTTCTGGAAGAAGTGATGGGGGTGGTTATGCATGCTTAATTTTATTTTGAAATCTGAAGACATAATTTGGGGGAGGAGTGTGCATTTCAAATAGCAGAATATGTTTTATGTTTTGAGGCTCTCTCTCTCTCTCAGGAAGTTTTTATTTTTTTCTTTTGGCACCATAAACCATGGCTTCCAGAAGAAAAGGCTTGGGGAAAAATGGATGCGAGCTGGGAAATTTTGTGAAGATGTGATAGAAGTAATATTCCAAGTATGGACTGAGATATGAAACTGATTTATTCTTGCATTAGATTTAGTGAGATGAGTTTGTCATATGCAAGTTTTAAATTATTATGTGAATTCTCTTCTACATATTCTGAACCTAGTCTATTACGTTAGCCATAACTTTATTTTTACGAACTGGGTTCCTCTATAATTTTTATATATGGTGCAAGACCTAGTTATCTAAATCATATCCGAAAATCAACCTTATCTAGGGTGTCATTTTGGATATATGAATATTTTGTGACTGTCTATCTCTCACCCATTTCATCTCTGTTTTAATAGTCTATTACGTTATCCATAACTTTATTTTTATGAACTGGGTTCCTCTATAATTTTTATATATGGTGAATGACCTAGTTGTCTAAATCATATCCAAAAATCAACCTTACCTAGTTTGATATTTTGGAGATATGAATATTTTGTGACTGTCTACCTCTCACCCGTTTCATCTCTGTTAAAACAGTTAGTTGCGTCACCAATAACTCTATATTTTTGAACTGTCTTTCTCTAAAATTTTTATATAAGATTCAACTCTTATCTATGAAAATCATATCCAAAAATTAGCATTACCCAGTTTGCCAATTCAGATATATGTATCAATTAGTGACAGACATTCCTATGCCATCTTGGTTGTTGTTATTAAATCTACAAATCCATTCTGTGTGTATCCTACAATCATTTCAATCCAAGAGATGATGTCTCTTTGAGACAACTGTCAAACAGTTCACAGACCTTGTCTATGCCTCGATCTTTTGCATAACCATCTTCCAAAGTATTTTCAACTATATAAGTTATCACTTGCATATTAGTGGCATCAACTTATAAAAAATTTGTCAATGGTTGTTCATCTAATGAGGAGTCGAAAGCTTTATCTGGATCTCTTTCTAATATGAACTGAAGTAAGTTTAGGACATAAAACCTTTATTAGAACTTTTATTTAATCTGTTAGGTATTAAAGATATTGGTTATATTTTCTAATTTAATTGTATCTTTGAATCTGAATTTTAGGATGTGTTTTGGAGAGTTTTGTGTTAGTGTATCTATAGCTAGGATCCATATTTATAGTTCAATATACTATCGAGATTTAGAAGAATATTATAGAAAAGATCATTCTTAGACTTTATCTATATTGTGTGTGTAATTATCTTAAATTTATGGATGAGTGAGTCTACTTTTAGATCATGATTGGAGGAGATAATTGGTTTGACAAGTATGTCTTGGTTAGAGTCCTTTCTTAGGGTCCTCTTAAGTAAACTATTTAATTATTTTTACATATTATTTTGACTGGTCTAATAATTGCAAAATCTTTTGATAAGGACCATACAGGTAAGTATCAAGTAGATACCTTAATTATTATATAATACCTTAGGGACGACTTTGATAACCTTTAGAATGGCTAGACCATTTATTTTTATTTCTAATTGTAAACCTTGTAGTTAGTTTAATAAAGGTTTGTGATATTATCTCATGGCATTAATGTAGTAGACCTAGTATTAGTACTAGTTTATGAGTAATGCTTATGATTTTTTGTTATGTATAGCAACGAATGAAGTTATTTTGAAACTAAGTACATATATATTTAGATATAACTGGGTTGGAGATGGTGTTAAATGCTTTGATAAGGAATCAAATCTTTAGACCTCTTTTGGATTTATTTATTGAGATTAATGTTTAGATAGAAAGTAATTACTTTGGGACTTTAGATAAACATGAAATGAAACTAGTTTTGAATAATGAATTAATGTTTGAGTAAAGGTGCTAACTCTTTGTTATAAGTGATTTAGATCTTGGTGAATTGTTATTTTGCATTCATAATGAAGTTCACATATATGTATCAAATTCAATATGATTAATTATATTGTTATTATCTTTTAACAAAGGTTAGATAAATCCCTAACATTTAGGTTATGTTTAATACTAGGATTAGTATAATATTTAAGTCTAAAACTTAGAGAGAATGTTTTGTTGATTTATGGGTAGCTTATGATTAATGCTACATTCTTAAAGACCCATTTTTAGTGCATCATATCGTATGTTGCATTTGTGGTAATGTAATTGAAATATCGTTGAAGGATCTTAGTTTATGATGTGCATTTGAGAGTGGATGTGATGTGAGACCATTGTGTTTTAGTGGTGTCAAGTGTTTGTGTCATTTGGGAAGTTGATTCCAGAGGCCTAAGATGTTATGTTTTGATTTCATGTAACTGTTTTGTTAGGTGTCTTGAGATAATGATGTCTCTTGTTTATGTATGTGGGTTTTGGTAAACGATAATGTGAGATGATGTACATTCTATGTTGTAAATACATCATGATGAGGTAATAATCTCTTTTAAGAATGCATTGATATCAAACTTGTGTTTAGTATTGTGTTTGATAATGGGGAGATCTCAGTTATCATAAAGAGGAAGTATTTTGTTTGTCAGTGAGATTTGGGAGCAAGATGGCCCATGCCTTTCTCTGGGTATGTGTTATTTATGGTTGTTGTGATTGTTCCAACTAGAAATTTTGGGATAATGATTTAAGAGTTGGTCCTTTAATTATGTTTTATTTGTAAGAAAGTTAATGCCTTACATTGTATATATATATTTGACGTTATGCCGTTAATTGTCTTGCTTGATGGAAAGGGTCTTATAGATGCAGATAGGGGAGTGGCTTTCAATGTGGGGCCAGTGCCCAAAGTGGCTTGCCAGGGTAACCCATTGAAATTTAGTAACCAAGTGATAACTTAATAATAAATTTAGAGGGTTGGGTAGTTTCCACACTAAATAAGATAATTAGATGCCTCACCCATTCCTGTAGTGCTCGTTCAGACTAAGGATGGGATGAGAAGGCCTAGTTGGCAAAATCAACTTCCTTGTCCTCACGAAAAGAATGTTGGTTCTACACATGTCACCCTATGGGGCCGGCGTCTAGTGAGAGACTACCAGGGTAACTCATGTCAGGGCCTGATGCAGAGGTGTTAGGTCTCCAAAGATAATCTAACAAGATCAAAAGGTTTCAATAGTTTGTGGCCTTCAACCAATAAGACTTCTCTAGCCTTCCTCTTGTCCTAAACTCCACCAAAGGGCTCAAGTTTGGATTCCAACTTCTCAGATGAATTTTAGCACCTTCTAGGGTCTCAACCTACCCCAACCAACAAAGTTCCAAAGGTTTCACAAACTAATTTGATAGATTCTTGACAATTCCCCTTAAACAGGCCTAATCCTTGTAGTCTTGTTCAGCGACTAAACTGTACTTTTCTCCAAACTTTCCCAAAACACTTTTGAAAAAAATGACTGATTTGGATACCCTCTATTGAGTTCTAAAACATATCTCAAACTCACCTACTATTGTTTTGGACGAAATGTGACTGTCCTAACACCCTGCTGCCTTCCTACAAGGCCTAAATTGACCATTTTACAAAGGAACCCTATGACAAACTTGTCCCACACACTTCAAACCTAAAAATAGTCTTAGTAAAGGGTTCAAAACCAAGGATTTTCCAGGTCTTATCAGGAGGTTTGCACATTTATGGTTTGAAATACAAAAAACTCGTTTCTAGGCCTCAAAACCTAGGGCTTGCTAGATCTTCCACCTCCAATCACTTCCAGACCTCATTCAAAGGTCTAACACCATCTCCTTGACCATATTAAACAACATCAATCATAAAAATGTCACCTTGTTAAGACGGATCTCCGGCCGCTATAACCATGCCACCATTTCAATGCTTTTTCACAAGCAATCCCTTACTTCAAATGGTGATCACCTTCTAGTTTGAACTCCTCCTGCCTTGAAAAGGTTAAAGAATCATAGTATACATGTTAGCAAGGACCTATCCCATGAGAACCAGGGTCTTACATTCATGGGAAGGCCCAAAGATGCATTGTCACCACTCAAAACACACAGAACAGTCTGCTGTTTTTTATGACAGTCAACAAGAACAGAAATAAAACTGATCTAAAAACTTTTTCAGAGCATGGAATGAAGTCTAATAATGTTAACTGAGGTCCTAATACATTTGCCAACACTCAGCAACCAAAGAATCAATGGAAATGAGAAGAAAAAATGCAAGAAAATTGAAATTTCTGTTATTTCCCAGTCTGCCGTACCAAAAAACAACCTCCAAAGTACTTGTCCGTACATCAAATGCCTTGGAATGATTACATAAGTTCTATCCAACTTCCTTAACCAATCCCCATCGGTTGGAGTTGGTTTAACCACAAAGAAACTACTCAAATTGACTTTCCCTCCTAAATGCATAATTCAGAAATTTGAATTTTTAAACTTTGGTTTAGTGAATTTTTGCCTTATTTAATAAATTTCTACCTTATTTATTTATCATGTTTGATTTTATTTAGGTTCATTAAACCTTCTTATTGATCTTAGACACCTCTATTTGACTCTAGGGGCACTATTGGCCCAACTTACATCATTTTTGGTCCTAGGGTCCTTACCAGGACCCTCAAGACATTTAAACATTACATCATCTTGACCATTACAATATGTAATTATTGGTTTTAGGCTATTCCATTTGACTTGATTGACTCCATGGACTCCTCTCTTATTCACCGATGCCTCCTTGTTCCACAATGTTCTATTAGGTGCTCCTACACCATACTCCCCAGCATGATAAAAACTCTTGTCCCAAGAGTCATGTGATCTGCTCCAAACCTCCTGCAGTCTCTTTGAAATGTTCCTTTGAGTTGTGATAGGAAACATGAACTCTCCAAGAGTTATCCTCCTCCTTCTCCCACCTGCATGACTCTTACAAAAAATGTTAGCATCATAAAACATGTTTTGCTGTCCTAGTCTAGGACCTTGCTGCTGTAATGCTCTTGCATTCTCCATCTTAGAATTTTGATTTATTTCTTCTTGTACTATCTGCTGTCTACCTTCCTTCTTCAGCCGCCTTATAGGGCAATCAATGTCCCCAATCTTGATGTAACTCATGTCCCAAATTTGCTGCTCTTTAGGACTGTCATAAACCTTTCTTTGCTGCAACTGTTCCTGCTGTTCAACCTGCACATCCAACTTCAATTTCTCTCCAAAACAGATAGTAACATGTTCCTTCTTGTCTCCACAAGGTAAAGGGATTAATCTAAATTGTTTACCATCTTTGTGCACCAAATAGTTATTAGTATAACCATCATGAACTGTCTTTCTCAAATGCTGCCATGGTCTACCCAAAATTATATGCCCACATGTCATTGAAATAACATCACATAAAATAGAATCATGATATGGACCAATTGAAAAATCAACATATGCCTTCTGACTAACCCTTACTTGCTGTTCTTGACTTACCCAAGTGGCATTGTAAGGACTAGGATGATCAAATGTCTTCAATCCCAACTTGTGCACCATTTCCCAAGAGACTAAATTATCATGTGAACCTGAATCTATAATCAACTTGCATATTTTTCCATGGCTTAAACAATTAGTTTTAAAAATGGATACCTGTGGTGTTTGCTGCATTTTGCCTTTTTCCACCATGAGCATTTCTCCGTCCATTACTGGAGAGGCTAATGACATTTCTTGTTCTTCTTTCTTTTCCTCTTCTTGTGCCAAATGAACTCTTCTCTCCTTGTTCTTATCAGCATCATCTCTCTTAGGACATTTGAAAGATGTGTGTCCTACTTCATTGCAATGATAACACCTACCTGTGAATACTCCTCTACCTGATCCAAACCTACCTCCACCTCTATATCCACCTCTCTGATCTGCAGAAAACTCTTTGCCTTTCTCATTGCTGCTTTGTCCTTCATTAGTAGGTCTGCCCCTACCTCTATATCCTCTACCACTACCTCCTTGTCTTTCTTGCTTCCTCTTCACCCTTTCTTCAGCCCTGATGGCTAACTGAAAACATTCTCCAAGTGATTTTGGTATTGTCAAACCAATCTCATCTTGCAAGTTATACCTAAGCCCATTAATCTATCTTGCCACTTTCTCTTCTTCATCTTCCAATCCTCCTCTAATACTAAGCTTATGAAATTGCTCAGTATAGGACATAACATCCATGTCCTTTTGTTTCAAATTCTGCCTCATCCTCTTTGTTTGAATGGAGTAATCGGATGGAAGAAATTGATCCTTCATCATATCCTTCATCCTACCCCAAGAAGTGATTCTTGTTCCACCTCTAGCCGCTCTTTCTGTTTGCACACTACTCCACCATGTAAGTGCTGTCCCTCTCAACTTTGTTTTTGCAAATTTAATCTTCTTCTCATCACTCATCTCCTCATACTCAAAGAAATTTTCAAGGGCATCTATCCACCCTAATAGCTCTTCACTATCCATCTTCCCTTGATAGATAGGTAACTCTATGTTTGCCTTTGTTCCACTTCCTTGGACTGCCTTAAGCAATCTCACAAATCTCCTTTCTTCCACATCCAACTCATCATCAGGAGTGTTCTCATCTACCTTCTCATGTCCTCCATCATCTCCTTCTTGATCATCTTGTTCATCCCCTCTAGAATTCTTTTCTAATGCTTCCAACCTTGCCAAGATTGATGCATTCTCCCTTCTCACTTGTCTTAACTCTCTTTCTCTTGTAGCATCTTGTTCTTTTCTATCCCTCAACTCTTTTTCTCTTGCCTCTAAGGCTTCTCTCAATTCATTGTTCTCCCTAGCCATTTGATTTTTAGGAGCCATATTCACACTTTCACAAACCCTTATTGTTTCACAAGATCCTACCACTCTCTCAAGGACCTACTTGCTGCTCTGATACCACTATGATGCAGAGGTGTTAGGTCTCCAAAGATAATCTAACAAGATCAAAAGGTTTCAATAGTTTGTGGCCTTCAACCAATAAGACTTCTCTAGCCTTCCTCTTGTCCTAAACTCCACCAAAGGGCTCAAGTTTGGATTCCAACTTCTCAGATGAATTTTAGCACCTTCTAGAGTCTCAACCTACCCCAACCAACAAGGTTCCAAAGGTTTCACAAACTAATTTGATAGATTCTTGACAATTCCCCTTAAACAGGCCTAATCCTTGTAGTCTTGTTCAGCGACTAAACTGTACTTTTCTCCAAACTTTCCCAAAACACTTTTGAAACAAATGACTGATTTGGATACCCTCTATTGAGTTCTAAAACATATCTCAAACTCACCTACTATTGTTTTGGACGAAATGTGACTGTCCTAACACCCTGCTGCCTTCCTACAAGGCCTAAATTGACCATTTTACAAAGGAACCCTATGACAAACTTGTCCCACACACTTCAAACCTAAAAATAGTCTTAGTAAAGGGTTCAAAACCAAGGATTTTCTAGGTCTTATCAGGAGGTTTGCACATTTATGGTTTGAAATACAAAAAACTCGTTTCTAGGCCTCAAAACCTAGGGCTTGCTAGATCTTCCACCTCCAATCACTTCCAGACCTCATTCAAAGGTCTAACACCATCTCCTTGACCATATTAAACAACATCAATCATAAAAATGTCACCTTGTTAAGACGGATCTCCGGCCGCTATAACCATGCCACCATTTCAATGCTTTTTCACAAGCAATCCCTTACTTCAAATGGTGATCACCTTCCAGTTTGAACTCCTCCTGCCTTGAAAAGGTTAAAGAATCATAGTATACATGTTATCAAGGACCTATCCCATGAGAACCAGGGTCTTACATTCATGGGAAGGCCCAAAGATGCATTGTCACCACTCAAAACACACAGAACAGTCTGCTGTTTTTTATGACAGTCAACAAGAACAGAAATAAAAATGATCTAAAAACTTTTTCAGAGCATGGAATGAAGTCTAATAATGTTAACTGAGGTCCTAATACATTTGCCAACACTCAGCAACCAAAGAATCAATGGAAATGAGAAGAAAAAATGCAAGAAAATTGAAATTTCTGTTATTTCCCAGTCTGCCGTACCAAAAAACAACCTCCAAAGTACTTGTCCGTACATCAAATGCCTTGGAATGATTACATAAGTTCTATCCAACTTCCTTAACCAATCCCCATCGGTTGGAGTTGGTTTAACCACAAAGAAACTACTCAAATTGACTTTCCCTCCTAAATGCATAATTCAGAAATTTGAATTTCTGAACTTTGGTTTAGTGAATTTTTGCCTTATTTAATAAACTTCTACCTTATTTATTTATCATGTTTGATTTTATTTAGGTTCATTAAACCTTCTTATTGATCTTAGACACCTCTATTTGACTCTAGGGGCACTATTGGCCCAACTTACATCATTTTTGGTCCTAGGGTCCTTACCAGGACCCTCAAGACATTTAAACATTACATCATCTTGACCATTACAATATGTAATTATTGGTTTTAGGCTATTCCATTTGACTTGATTGACTCCATGGACTCCTCTCTTATTCACCGATGCCTCCTTGTTCCACAATGTTCTATTAGGTGCTCCTACACCATACTCCCCAGCATGATAAAAACTCTTGTCCCAAGAGTCATGTGATCTGCTCCAAACCTCCTGCAGTCTCTTTGAAATGTTCCTTTGAGTTGTGATAGGAAACATGAACTCTCCAAGAGTTATCCTCCTCCTTCTCCCACCTGCATGACTCTTACAAAAAATGTTAGCATCATAAAACATGTTTTGCTGTCCTAGTCTAGGACCTTGCTGCTGTAATGCTCTTGCATTCTCCATCTTAGAATTTTGATTTATTTCTTCTTGTACTATCTGCTGTCTACCTTCCTTCTTCAGCCGCCTTATAGGGCAATCAATGTCCCCAATCTTGATGTAACTCATGTCCCAAATTTGCTGCTCTTTAGGACTGTCATAAACCTTTCTTTGCTGCAACTGTTCCTGCTGTTCAACCTGCACATCCAACTTCAATTTCTCTCCAAAACAGATAGTAACATGTTCCTTCTTGTCTCCACAAGGTAAAGGGATTAATCTAAATTGTTTACATCTTTGTGCACCAAATAGTTATTAGTATAACCATCATGAACTGTCTTTCTCAAATGCTGCCATGGTCTACCCAAAATTATATGCCCACATGTCATTGAAATAACATCACATAAAATAGAATCATGATATGGACCAATTGAAAAATCAACATATGCCTTCTGACTAACCCTTACTTGCTGTTCTTGACTTACCCAAGTGGCATTGTAAGGACTAGGATGATCAAATGTCTTCAATCCCAACTTGTGCACCATTTCCCAAGAGACTAAATTATCATGTGAACCTGAATCTATAATCAACTTGCATATTTTTCCATGGCTTAAACAATTAGTTTTAAAAATGGATACCTGTGGTGTTTGCTGCATTTTGCCTTTTTCCACCATGAGCATTTCTCCGTCCATTACTGGAGAGGCTAATGACATTTCTTGTTCTTCTTTCTTTTCCTCTTCTTGTGCCAAATGAACTCTTCTCTCCTTGTTCTTATCAGCATCATCTCTCTTAGGACATTTGAAAGATGTGTGTCCTACTTCATTGCAATGATAACACCTACCTGTGAATACTCCTCTACCTGATCCAAACCTACCTCCACCTCTATATCCACCTCTCTGATCTGCAGAAAACTCTTTGCCTTTCTCATTGCTGCTTTGTCCTTCATTAGTAGGTCTGCCCCTACCTCTATATCCTCTACCACTACCTCCTTGTCTTTCTTGCTTCCTCTTCACCCTTTCTTCAGCCCTGATGGCTAACTGAAAACATTCTCCAAGTGATTTTGGTATTGTCAAACCAATCTCATCTTGCAACTTATACCTAAGCCCATTAAGCTATCTTGCCACTTTCTCTTCTTCATCTTCCAATCCTCCTCTAATACTAAGCTTATGAAATTGCTCAGTATAGGACATAACATCCATGTCCTTTTGTTTCAAATTCTGCCTCATCCTCTTTGTTTGAATGGAGTAATCGGATGGAAGAAATTGATCCTTCATCATATCCTTCATCCTACCCCAAGAAGTGATTCTTGTTCCACCTCTAGCCACTCTTTCTGTTTGCACACTACTCCACCATGTAAGTGCTGTCCCTCTCAACTTTGTTTTTGCAAATTTAATCTTCTTCTCATCACTCATCTCCTCATACTCAAAGAAATTTTCAAGGGCATCTATCCACCCTAATAGCTCTTCACTATCCATCTTCCCTTGATAGATAGGTAACTCTATGTTTGCCTTTGTTCCACTTCCTTGGACTGCCTTAAGCAATCTCACAAATCTCCTTTCTTCCACATCCAACTCATCATCAGGAGTGTTCTCATCTACCTTCTCATGTCCTCCATCATCTCCTTCTTGATCATCTTGTTCATCCCCTCTAGAATTCTTTTCTAATGCTTCCAACCTTACCAAGATTGATGCATTCTCCCTTCTCACTTGTCTTAACTCTCTTTCTCTTGCAGCATCTTGTTCTTTTCTATCCCTCAACTCTTTTTCTCTTGCCTCTAAGGCTTCTCTCAATTCATTGTTCTCCCTAGCCATTTGATTTTTAGGAGCCATATTCACACTTTCACAAACCCTTATTGTTTCACAAGATCCTACCACTCTCTCAAGGACCTACTTGCTGCTCTGATACCACTATGATGCAGAGGTGTTAGGTCTCCAAAGATAATCTAACAAGATCAAAAGGTTTCAATAGTTTGTGGCCTTCAACCAATAAGACTTCTCTAGCCTTCCTCTTGTCCTAAACTCCACCAAAGGGCTCAAGTTTGGATTCCAACTTCTCAGATGAATTTTAGCACCTTCTAGGGTCTCAACCTACCCCAACCAACAAGGTTCCAAAGGTTTCACAAACTAATTTGATAGATTCTTGACAATTCCCCTTAAACAGGCCTAATCCTTGTAGTCTTGTTCAGCGACTAAACTGTACTTTTCTCCAAACTTTCCCAAAACACTTTTGAAACAAATGACTGATTTGGATACCCTCTATTGAGTTATAAAACATATCTCAAACTCACCTACTATTGTTTTGGATGAAATGTGACTGTCCTAACACCCTGCTGCCTTCCTACAAGGCCTAAATTGACCATTTTACAAAGGAACCCTATGACAAACTTGTCCCACACACTTCAAACCTAAAAATAGTCTTAGTAAAGGGTTCAAAACCAAGGATTTTCTAGGTCTTATCAGGAGGTTTGCACATTTATGGTTTGAAATACAAAAAACTCGTTTCTAGGCCTCAAAACCTAGGGCTTGCTAGATCTTCCACCTCCAATCACTTCCAGACCTCATTCAAAGGTCTAACACCATCTCCTTGACCATATTAAACAACATCAATCATAAAAATGTCACCTTGTTAAGACGGATCTCCGGCCGCTATAACCATGCCACCATTTCAATGCTTTTTCACAAGCAATCCCTTACTTCAAATGGTGATCACCTTCCAGTTTGAACTCCTCCTGCCTTGCAAAGGTTAAAGAATCATAGTATACATGTTAGCAAGGACCTATCCCATGAGAACCAGGGTCTTACATTCATGGGAAGGCCCAAAGATGCATTGTCACCACTCAAAACACACAGAACAGTCTGCTGTTTTTTATGACAGTCAACAAGAACAGAAATAAAACTGATCTAAAAACTTTTTCAGAGCATGGAATGAAGTCTAATAATGTTAACTGAGGTCCTAATACATTTGCCAACACTCAGCAACCAAAGAATCAATGGAAATGAGAAGAAAAAATGCAAGAAAACTGAAATTCCTGTTATTTCCCAGTCTGCCGTACCAAAAAACAACCTCCAAAGTACTTGTCCGTACATCAAATGCCTTGGAATGATTACATAAGTTCTATCCAACTTCCTTAACCAATCCCCATCGGTTGGAGTTGGTTTAACCACAAAGAAACTACTCAAATTGACTTTCCCTCCTAAATGCATAATTCAGAAATTTGAATTTCTGAACTTTGGTTTAGTGAATTTTTGCCTTATTTAATAAACTTCTACCTTATTTATTTATCATGTTTGATTTTATTTAGGTTCATTAAACCTTCTTATTGATCTTAGACACCTCTATTTGACTCTAGGGGCACTATTGGCCCAACTTACATCATTTTTGGTCCTAGGGTCCTTACCAGGACCCTCAAGACATTTAAACATTACATCATCTTGACCATTACAGTATGTAATTATTGGTTTTAGGCTATTCCATTTGACTTGATTGACTCCATGGACTCCTCTCTTATTCACTGATGCCTCCTTGTTCCACAATGTTCTATTAGGTGCTCCTGCACCAGGGCCATGTGATGACACTCTTCCCTACTACTATTGACCCATTTTCCTCTATTTAGAGGCAAACAGTTCACCTTGCATTTTCCTTAAAAATCCTTTAGAAATGACCCAAAAAATCTTAAATCCTTCAAAGTGCTCATGTATGCCTTGTTAAAAAATCTGAAGATCTTGCCTAAAGATTCCTTGCAAAAACCCAGAAAAACCCAGAAATCTTTTAGCTTCAAGTATTTTCTATCACTTGGATTTCTCATATTTTATAACTTATATTTGTATGCATACTTGTATATACATTCGCCTTTGTACATACAAAGGGAAAATATGCAAAGGTTATATACAAGTTTTTGCTTGTATATCAGCAATGTATGTCAAATATGCAAAGGGGTTTGTATGTACAAGAGTAAATATACATTGGCGGGCTTGCAGAAATTTCCATCGGCCTTCAAAAGAATGGAACAATTCAGTTGTATGCATTTCTGAATGCATATCGGGCTTAGAAGATGCATATACATTGGGGGAATCTATACAGATCCCAGGAATATTCCCTGAATGTATATTGGGTTTCAAATGCATATTGTGTTGTATGTTTGAACATGCAACGAAAACATACAAGGGAAAATATGCATATCGGATTATACATCGTAGGAATATTCCATCAAAGATTCCCGCTTGTATGTTTGGCCTATGTATATCAGGTTGTATATTCGGATATACAAGTCGATATACAAAGGCCAAGCATACAAGGGTGTTTGTATATCATCGAGATACAAGAGATGGGGCCCGCACATATACAAAGAGGATTGTATGTGTTCTATATACAAGTGAGCATGAACAGTAGAATGTATATCGGCTTGTATGTTCGCACCTACAAGGCCAATATAAAAAGATAATATACATCAGCTACAGTATAGGTACATCAGCGAATGAACAAAAGAGAATGTATATTTCACATTGTATGTTTCCAACATACAATTGAAACATACAACGAAAAATATACAAGGCCGAATGTGCAAGAGGTGGGGTCCGCCAAGGTACAAGCGCTTTGCATGTATCTTCTGCTTGTATATTTGCAATTGTATATTGCGATATACATGATAAGATACAATGCGACATACAAATGGTGGGGCCCGATGTACAGGGTGCCATGCATATCCAAAGGCTGATTCAGATGCTGATATATACATAGGTGCATAGCGATATATACAGGTGGTTGACCAAAACTTTGACCACCTGTATCTCCTTCATTTTAGTGAATTTTGACATGCTGCAAGAGGCAAAGATGCATATTTTGGTCCCCTCTTTCATTTGGTGGGGTTTTCAGGGGTTTTCTCTCACTTTCAAATTTTAGATCTGGCGTTGCATGCTTGGCCAACATGATATTTTAGCAGCGACAGTTGCATATTTAGCTGAAGATATTTGTTGCATTCATTGCTACAAATCAATGACTCTACAGACCATATTAAAGATGAAAAATATCTTTCATCTTCTCTATTTTTAGATCTTTTATGTCATAACTTCAGGGCAGATGGACATCCCTTCAGCGGAGATATTTTTCCTGACAGTGCCCATGGGTGATTTGGTTTGTAACCGACTGAGGCCAAATAAAGTGTTATATATACATGTAAAATAAATGTATATGGTTGTTGATTGTTCTTCTGGGCTATTCTTTGTAATGGTTACTTGGCCTCTATAATCAAAAAATTGGTATTTTTGCCACTCTCTTATTATTTGTTTGTACTATGTCTGTTCTTCTGGACCTCTCTAAAATTAATATGAGTCTGTGTAAGCCTTTCTAGCTATGAGATTATCACTGTGTCTATTCAGTTGCAGCCAAACACATTTAAATCTGGTGTATCACTTAGTTTATTTCAGCATTTCTTTTTAGCATTCCTTCTAACCCTTTTCCCAGTAAGCATTAGCACTAGGTTTAGATGTTTTTTCTCTAAGCTTTAGGCTTAGAAAGAGGAAGCCAGCCTTCTCCGGAGGTTGATCTCACTTCGTAAGGTCCCACACTTTGAGATCATTCCCATGTTACTCCAGATTGCTAAAGTTTCACAACCGTAGCAAAGGGTACAAATCTAGGTGATAACAGTTTCTGGCACGCCCGGTGGGACCAATGTGATGAACTTATCATCAAAATAATGAGAGATTTGGTGTTTCTCCCAGTATTATTTGGAGGTAGTACAAACAACACCATGGCGACTCTAATGGCGAATTAGCTGGTTACAGCAGTCTAGTTTCCAAGCAGCTAATGAGGTTGGTGCTACTTGTTAGTTTTATTATCATTTGACAGTTTTCATAGCACTTGGTGACTCCATTTGGTGTTCCAA
The DNA here is from genome assembly GCA_027924645.1 of Cunninghamia lanceolata. NCBI lineage: Eukaryota > Viridiplantae > Streptophyta > Pinopsida > Cupressales > Cupressaceae > Cunninghamia > Cunninghamia lanceolata. The sequence continues at coordinate 20,508,380 of BSBN01000111.1, read as the reverse complement.
CTAACATCCTAGTGTGCAAGACCCTATGGTCTATATTCATTCCTAATTTATTATCTAGACTTGCCTATGTTCATGATTTACCCTTGCAATGTCTGGTTATCAACACCATAGTGGTTATTCTCCTCCATTCCATGAAAATTCAAACTTTTACCCTCCAAACAGTTCTTCGCCTCATTACAACCAGCATTACCAACAAGAACACTTTCAAACCACTCTTGCTTATCCTTGTTTGCAGCCTATTCATTCCTATAATCAACCTTGTGAAACCCAATCTAGTCTGAATCAAACGTGCAACCTCCCTAGTCAATCCCAAAGTGATACTGATTTGAGTGGCATTAAGAGTTTGTTATTGGATTTCAAAAGGCAAATTTTAGAAATAAACAGAGAAGCACAATATAACATGCAGCAAGAGGAGCTTGCATATCAAGCTTATTTGCACCAGCAAGAGGCAGAAAATAGAAGCGTGTATGAGGGAGAATGCTTGAGCATGCAACTTGTAGCTAAGGAGGAACAAATAAAATAGTTTCTTGCTCAAGAACAAAAGCTTGAAGTAAATAGCTTCTCTCTTATTCCTAGCTTCAAATAGATGTATCCTTCAAACCAAAGTCAATCTATGAAGGAGCCTCAAACTTCTCTACCATGGTAGCCTTCTTGGGTCAAGCTTCCCGGTTACAAAATACCAAATCTTGTAAAGGCCAATCCTCTCATACCAGTTCAAAATTAGGAAGAGGAAAAGGTTGTAGAACCCAAGCCTATCATAATCCCAAGTTTCAGGCAACCTTCTGCCTTTAGGGTTCCAAGTTGGAAAGGGACATCTTTTTCACCCTGTGATGACCCTCCACCAAACACACAAACGGAAGCATGCTTTAGCATCCAGCTAGCAGAAGAAGAGCAAAAGAGGCTTTCGTTGGCTCCTTTTCAAAGGTTAGAAACTCAATCATTTCCAAATCCATTCTTTGAAGAACAGGTTTCCAGTTTCAGAACACCAAAGCTTCAAGCAAGATGAGTCTCCTAAGTCTCCTGAATTGAATATTCCAAGTTATAGAGGGTCTCATCCACTGAAGGAACCTATACTTAAACAAGAGCAGCCTATAGGTCTACAAGAGACCAAGCCAATTCCTCAGGTTTCTTTGTCAGATTGGCCTTCCTGTCCTTTTACTATCTGTATGTATCCGGGTGGACCTATAGTCTACCAAGATAATTGGAAAGATGAGCCAAAAGAGGAGGTGGAAGAAGCTAAAACTAATAAGGAGCAATCTGTTCCTACACTCACAGAGAAAAAATTGTTTGAATCTATTGCACCTATGATTATTGCTAAAGTCACTTCAGTGATGGATGATGCTGCCCTACTTCATGAGCTACCTGACTATGTTGAAGATGAAGAGAACGGGCAGCTGGTCATGGATATGCAGCAACAAGAGAACACTGAAAATAATGACAATTTGCTACAGTTTGAAGATGATGAAGCTAATTTGCAAAATGAGAGTTCGTTGGAGGAGCTTCCTTTCTGTTGTACAGAGGAGTTTGAGGCTGATATAACAAATGAAAGTCTGCAAGAGGAAGCTACCTCATTGTTTGAACTTTTGCCTTCCTTTATTGAAGAAGCAAAGCTTGATTTGGAGGGCACTTCTTTGAGTAATAATGGGAATTTTGAGCTTGAGCCAGCTGTTTGCAAAGGTCTTCTAAGAGCTGATAGCTTTGATGAGCTTTTGGCTATCCTAATAAAAGAGGATGTTCCATTGACCATGGAGGAGGAATCAACATGGCAAACTATCATGCGAGATGAAGATAATGATATCATTTTTGAGCTTTCAAATTGTCTTCTCTCTTGTCAAACCTTAGTCATGAACAAGGACGACCATGAACAAAAAACAAAAAGGTTTGAAGAATGCAGCCATGATGACATTATATTAGCCTTCTTGGATTCTTTGAAGGAAGAAGGACAAAGCCATGAGGTCCCAAGTTAGTTGTTTCACACACAAGAACAACATGAGAGTCAAATGGAGGACACCATCATACCAAATGAAGAGCTTGGGTTTTCAGACCAGTAAGAGGAGAAAGAATTAGAGCAGAGACATGAAATCAAACATGATGTTTTGCATGTCATTTCACAGGGATGCCCAATCAAGCATCTAGCCTAGCTAGAGACACATCAAGAGAAGTCACCACTTGTCATGCTTACCTCTAAGCATGAAGTTGAGCATCAAAATGAGTGGGATTAGCCCATTTATTCCCCACAAGTTGGCATCATCAGCAATTAGTCCAGGTGGATAGGTGAGTTTATCTCCATTTTATGGGGGGTGTTTTATCAATTTATCATATGCCTATTTCCCCCTTACCTCTTTTTAACTACCCACATGAATGGGAAACATTGTAAATTGTTAAGAAAGGGTAGTTACTTCCAAGAACTAGTTAATGGCTTTGTTTAAAGTCATGTCTGACTGGTTAGTTTAGAATTAAAGTAGGTTTCATTTCTATTTTAGTTTTCCCTTTCCCTAAGTGCTTCTGCATAGACTGCATTGTCATGAGGAGAATGCAGGCCCTTTCCCCTTTTTATGTTTTAGAGGCAGGTTCTAGTTTTCCCAGCATGTTTTAGACATGACTCCATGCCCAATGATGCATAAGGCTACTAATCTTATGTTTAGCAGGCAAACATCCCATAGAAGTCACCAAATTGTTGACCCATTTTCCTATGTTCAGAGCCAAACAGTTCACCTTGCATTTTCCTTGAAAATCCTTTAAAAATGACCCAAAAAATCTTAAATCCTTCAAAGTGCTCATGCATGCCTTGTTAAAAAATCCCAAGATCTTACCTAAAGATTCCTTGCAAAAACCCAAAAAAACCCAGAAATCTTTTAGCTTCAAGTATTTTCTATCGCTTGGATTTCTCATATTTTACAACTTGTATTTGTATGCATACTTGTATATACATTCGCCTTTGTACATACAAAGGGAAAATATGCAAAGGTTATATACAAGTTTTTGCTTGTATATTGACAATGTATGTCAAATATACAAAGGGGTTTGTATGTACAAGAGCAAATATACATTGGCAGCTTGCAAAAATTTCCATCGGCCTTCAAAAGAATGGAACAATTCAGTTGTATGCATTTCTAAATGCATATCAGGGTTAGAAGATGCATATACATTGGGGGAATCTATTGCAGATCCAGGAATATTCCCTGAATGTATATTAGGTTTCAAATGCATATTGTGTTGTATGTTTGAACATGCAACGAAAACATACAAGGGAAAATATGCATATCGGGTTATACATCGCAGGAATATTCCATCAAAGATTCCCACTTGTATGTTTGGCCTATGTATATCGGGTTGTATATTCGGATATATAAGTCGATATACAAAGGCCAAGCATACAAAGGCATTTGTATATCGCCGAGATACAAGAGATGGGACCCACACATATACAAAGAGGATTATATGTGTTCTATATACAAGTGAGCATGAATAGTAGAATGTATATCGGCTTGTATGTCCGCACCTACAAGGCCAATATACAAAGATAATATACATTGGCTACAGTAGAGGTACATCAGCGAATGAACAAAAGAGAATGTATATTTTGCATTGTATGTTTCCAACATACAATTGAAACATATAACAAAAAGTATACAAGGCCGAATGTGCAAGAGGTGGGGTCCGCGAAGGCACAAGCGCTTTGCATGTATCTTCTGCTTGTATATTTGCAATTGTATATTGCGATATACATGATAAGATACAATGCGACATACAAATGGTGGGGCCTGATGTACAGGGTGCCATGCATATCCAGAGGCTGATTCAGATGCTGATATATACACAGGTACATAGCGATATATACACAGATGCAAAGCGATATATACAGGCGGTTGACCAAAACTTTGACCACCTGTATCTCCTTCATTTTAGTGAATTTTGACATGCTGCAAGAGGCAAAGATGCATATTTTGGTCCCCTCTTTCATTTGGTAGGGTTTTCAGGGGTTTTCTCTCACTTTCAAATTTTAGATCTGGTGTTGCATGCTTGGCCAACATGATGTTTTAGCAACGACAGTTACATATTCAACTGAATATATTTGTTGCATTCATTGCTACAAATTAATGACTCTACAGACCACATTAAAGATGAAAAATATCTTTCATCTGCTCTGTTTTCAGATCTTTTACATCATAATTGCAGGGTAGATGGACGTCCCTTCAACGGAGATATTTTTCATGACAGCACCCATGGGCGATTTGGTTTGTAACCGACTGAGGCCAAATAAAGTGTTATATATACATGTAAAATAAATGTATATGGTTGTTGGTTGTTCTTCTGGGCTATTCTTTGTAATGGTTACTTGGCCTCTATAATAAAAAAACTGGTATTTTTGCCACTCTCTTATCATTTGTTTGTACTGTGTCTGTTCTTCTAGACCTCTCTAAAATTAATATGAGTCTGTGTAAGCCTTTCCAGCTATGAGATTATCACTGTGTCTATTCAGTTGCAACCAAACACATTTAAATTTGGTGTATCACTTAGTTTATTTCAGCATTTCTTTTTAGCATTCCTTCTAACCCTTTTCCCAGCAAGCATTAGCACTAGGTTTAGATACTTTTTCTCTGAGCTTTAGGCTTAGAAAGAGGAAGTCGGCCTTCTCCGGAGGTCTGATCTCACTTCGCAAGGTCCCACACTTCAAGATCATTCCCATGTTACTCCAGATTGCTAAAGTTTCACAACCGCAGCAAAGGGTGCAAATCAAGGTGATAACAATTGCAGCCTAGCATTCCCTAATTATGTTTTCCCCTTTTGTTGTGTGATTGCCTCTGGAAGTGTTATTGAGTTGCTTTTGATGTTCATATTGACCAGTGTTGTATTGGAGTCATGTGTAGTCTTTGCACCTATTAGCCTATTGTCTTCTTGACTATTTGCTTAGTGGGACCTTATTGTTATCTCCTAGTATGGGGGGTAGACCTTAGGGTTCCACATGGTTGGGTGGTTTTGCTTTATCTCCATTGGTTCCTTGTTGTTGTTCATGTACAAGAAGAATTTATCTCATGTAGTAGATTCTAGATCGTGTACCCATTTGAGGATATAGTTATTTATGATTATATTCTAGTTTTGTATATCAGTTGAATCATGTACTGTTATCTTGATGTATCTATCCCAATGCATTCGGGAAGGTGATATTGTAACATTGTAATAATATACTCTCATGTAAGGAAAATTGTATATGTACTTGTAATCCTATACAGGATCTTGATGCTTACTTATTTGATGATATAATATGGAAATGTATGTGTTTATTCATTTGATGCAATTAGATTTAGAATGAACCATGGTTGTTAGTTAATTCATGATGTTGGTTAGATCATGTTAATAGTTGTTAGTAATGCATCCGTGGAATCCCTATAGGATAAAGATTAATTAGATGTTTGAATAAATATGATTTACATTTCTTTGTTATTTCTTTCTTTAATTTAAAAAAAAAATCCCTTTTTGGTTAGCATAGTCAAGTTGTTCTCTAGGGTTTCTTAGCGGGGCGTTACACTTCAAATAAAATGGATTGCTTCCATTTTCCAGAGCAAGATTTAAGGTAAGCAAATGAAGGAAATTCCTTAGAGACGTCCATTAAGATACACATTCTAACATGGTCATCTTTCTCACTAAAAACAACAATATCATGGGATTGGAAAACCCCCAATATCTCTAAAATTTTAAGATCCCTATATTCTTTCAGAAGGTGTTTTATACGAATCCAGAAAGTAGTAAACTTTATGCATGAAATGAAGGGATCAAAGTTGGGTTTCCAAGGTTGAGAGTATATCCCTACTCCATTTAGGAACTAGGATCAGTTTTTTGAAACCCTATCTCTATCCTCTTTTGTTAGAAATTGGGCAATGAAAAAACCCTTTGCTAAAAGTAAGATCTCCTAGACTGGTGTCTACTTTTCCAACACCCATTTAGTTAATTAATATTGATTTAGAAGGGGAGATATTCTAGAACTTACCAATTAAAGTCATAGACATGAGAACTAATATGCAATAACTAATGATGGTATCTGAAATTTCTACATGTAAATTAGGAAATGAGGTGTTCCTCAAATTGGTGTCCTAGATTTTCTTTGATTATGGCACTATTGACGTTGAGCAAGTTTGATTTTTCCATCTCAATGGATGAGAAAACTAGTCTGTTCTAGAATAAAACCCTTCATTGATATTCTTCCTTGACGATTTTCCTCCAACATCTTTGGTATTACCTTCTATATTCTTTGATTTCTTCCATTGAAGTTCCTATGGTTTCATCTCACATAAGGTCTTGATCCAAATTGATCTCTCTAAGAATGGGTTATCCATTTTGTCACCAATTATGGGCCTCACTTGAACAAAAGATTGACACATTTTAATTTGAAAAGAGCGTTTTTGTTTTAGAGTGTACATATTTGTGTACTCATTTTCCATGATATTTTCCCATGGTCATGTTTTTTCCTTCTCTCCATTGTGTCACAGTCATCCAAAATTCCTAGGTTCCAAATGATGTTATTCAACCTTCCAAAAATATTGCATATATTTAAACAAAATATGTGTAATGGTGAAATTAGTATATTAATGTAAATGTGTTTAGTTTAATAAGAATGATTCATGCAAGAATATTTCAACAAGTGGTATATTCTGGTGGTAGGTTTGGTTTATGGCTTGATTCCTATCCATCTTTATTTTATTCCATTGCACAATTATTCTTATTTATTCACTATCTACTCATTCATATTTTATCTTTGTTAGCACGTATTTCCATACATTCACTCCATACCTCAAGGCCATTGCCTTATCCCTTTAGATCATTTTTATGCGGCCCCAAATTGACCTAGGTAAATCTTGAAGAGTGTGACAATGAATCCTAATATTCAAATAATCAAATTCAAATTTCAACTTGCTTGTCTCTTTCCACTAACCATTATGGGTCGACTAACACATGTTTTGTGTGACATGTTGCTATATAATGACCTATTTTAGAACATTCAATGCGCACTTGAATTCATGAATGGCACATTGTATGGCCACACTACAATTATAAAGGACAATAAAGGAATCAAATTTGCATTATCATCATATAGGCCACCTACATATTTGTGAATGGTGTATTCAATGTCATTCATCACTATTAATCCAGTCTGCCAAGGGGTTTGACCTAGGAGATCATGATCACCTATTGAGTTTGAAAACTCCTAAATGATGTCCCCAAACAACACGCTAACAGATTCAAATATTTACAAGGCAAAGATGAGCAAATTTTTAATCAAACATTTTCTGTCAGATCATTCCTACATGGTATTGATCAATCCTATGTGGCGGATCAGGTTCATGGTAGTTAGGATCAAACTTGCAGGGCTCAAGATTTAACCATAGGATTTTCCAAGTCCATATATTCTAAAACATTCATCAAATAATGGAAATTAAATTTTGGATGGTGGCACATGTTGATTCAGCATGAGAACAACTTCTATGCATCATCAATCCTAGAGCTAACTACTTTGTATCCACTTATTTAATTGTCACATTTACTTTAGTTAAATTATTTTTCCTAATTTTCTTATAAAGTTTAATTATTCTTGTTTGATTTCATTTATTTAACTAGCCTAGAGGTAATCCATATAATGCCATTATTTTTATTACAAGTTTTAGTGAACTCGACATACCTTCACAACCTAAGGTTTGGCCTTCATTTTAATTAGTATTTTAATCTATCTTTTCCTTACTACATCCTTTTATTTTAGATATACCTAGGGTTTGGATTCGCCCTTATTTTTCTTGGCCTATCATATCTTGATTAGGGTTTGAGAACTTACATAGTGATATATCTATTTGATCCCACCTTCCTACTCTTGGATAATCTATCAACATGACCTCTCATAGGTCATTTTCCTTAGTTGGTATACATGCAGACATTTATTATTTTGACATGTTTTTATCTTTTTAGATACATGATCCTTCCATCCTTAATATGCTCATACATTTTATACTATGGATAAGGATGTGTTTCCTATGGATATATGTTATTCTATCATATACTTATTTTTCCCTAATTTTAGTTGGTCAATACTTATCCCTTAGTTTTATGCATATTCACTTCACTTGTTTATGAGTTTCATATTGTTCATATTTTTATAATGGCTTGTGATCATGTTGAACATATAACTAGAAAAGGCTTATCTTATGTTATTGATCTACACCTAGGGTGATGGACATTGATGAAATCACATCTTCATCTATTTATGTGACACTATTAAACCTTTTAATGATATCTCTGTTATATGTCATGATAGCATTCATATGCTTTCAATGAATTATATTCTTGTATACATAATGATGTGTTTTATGATGAACATTTTTCTACATCTCACATTAGCCATATAGATATTCATGATAGTATTTCACATAGTGACACCTTACATAGTGATGGCATAAACCTTGATGTTAATCTATTAGCTTCTCATGTAGTTGTTAGAATTATGGGACTAGGTGTGTTGTAGATCTTGCAAGCTCTAGATCTAGTTTAATTATTTGATATTTGTAATATTGTAATTAATGTGCCTACATGTAAAAGGGTGTCTCACTTTGATAAAATCTTGAGATTCCATGGTTAGCATTCATTTCCATGTGTCATTAGTGTTATTTTGGTTCTAAGAAGTCATTGAGTTGAGGTTACTTAGTGGACTATGACTAGCATATTTGTCCAACTATTTATAGTATGCGTAACTCGTAATAACTACATGTGCTTAGAGTTCTTGAGAGTTACTTTGACTCCACTTCATCTTTGGAATCAAATTGGTCAATCATAAGTTGCATTCTTCTTATGGATGGAGGTTGGGGTGCATAGATTGAATGTGGACCACCTTGACTAGTCTTTTTCTATTTTAGAAAACCATTTTTGGTTTCATACATCTCCTTATGAATGAAGACATTATGTCCATGTTTATGCAAGTTATTCTACCAAAATTCCTCCAAGATTGAGAGTGTTGATCTCCTCTAAATTTTGAAGCTTGATTTTGTATTGTAACCTGTAGTTACTTCAATAATACATTGGTTTCAATACATTAGAGGCTAGGTGTTTTCCCTCTGTAGGGTTTTTCCATGGTATATTATTGTCATTCTCTTTTGTGGTTGTTTCTATTCTTCTTCTTCCTTTTATTATTGTTCTATGTCTTGAGTGTTGTTACTTTGTTAGAATGTTATTGAATTTTGTATAGATTGGATAACTTGTAACACTCTCCTCATAGGATTACATAGGAATTTTTTTTATATTTCCTTGCATTTCATATTAGATCATTTTAATCTTGTTAGATCTCTAAGAAGATTAAGGCCTATTTTTTATTAATCCTTACTTAAGTAGGATTTTATTGTAGATGATCTTATTTTTTAGGAAATAGCTATAAAAATCACTTCTAGAATGGAGGTGGAGAGTTTTAATGGAACCAACTTTGAGATTTGGAAGCTCAATATAGATAATTTTCTCATTAATAGAGATATGTGGGTAGTAGTTATAGATCATAAACCATTTAGCGTGAAATATGAAGAGTGGATCATTGTTGATTAAAAGGCAAGGAGCCTCATTTAGCTCTACCTTACAAATTCAATGCTCCTAAATGTTTTGAGAGAGACCACCACTAAGACATTTTGAGTTAAGTTGGGGAAATTGTATCAAATAAATCCCATTTTGGATAAAATTTTCCTCAGGAATAAATTATATTCTCTAAAGATGGGTGATGGTGATTCAATGATGAAGCACCTAAATGCTTTTAACTTTATGGTGACCTAGTTGACATCTATAAATGTGAATATGGACAAACAGGACTAGTACATAACCTTCAATTGTTCTTTTCCTAATAGTTGGAACAATCTTGTGATGGTGATTAGTAGCAGCATCTTAAAGTTGAATCATGATGAGGTGGTGGGTGCATTTCTTTTTAAAGAGATACTTGGTGAAAAACTTTAGATTTCTCTAAAGACGTCTTGACTGTGAGAAGTCCATTGTACACTTGTTTTTTGTCTTCAAACCTTTCTTTCAAAGATATATAGCTAATCTATTAGGAATTAGATTAACGAGGACTTGAACCTCATAATGTAGTAGATTCCCCAAAGGTATTCCTAAAATCTATTATCCTTATGCACATTTTGATAGAAAAATGAAGGTGAATGAATCCTAATAGTCCACATTTTTCTATATTATATCCACAAGTTTAAGATCAAGTCCAAATGGAGGTTTAAATATGGACTAGAAAAAATCAATTCTAGACTGGTGTAGGACGTGATCGAGAGAAAAAATAGTCATTAAATTGCATAACCTAAAATTTTCTTCTTAGTAAACCCTAAAATTATTGAGTATTAGAAAACCAACTTTTGACATTTGGGTGAAAGCACATAAGTGAGTCCCACTTTTGGGGAAAACTAAAAAAAATTCAAAATGAATCACACCCAAAATCACATAAATTCAATTGCATGTATGTTTAATCAAATTGCGTTCAATCAAACCTATCCAATCAAAGCTCCCTAGAAGTTTTCTTATAAGAGAAGGGGTTCTAGACTGTTATTTTGGCACTTCTACCAACAAACTAAATGAGACACCACCTTGCATGTTGAGAGATTCTAGTGCATGAGACATGAGTTTGTGTGCTTGGAGGCAAAAGTAGAATGGATCAAGATTTCTACCTACCTAACTAGTTGTGCCAACCAATCATACAAGTGGAAAATTTAGATCTATTGTATTGTGACAAATCATTGAGGACATTAGAGACATTAGGGGTTAAATCCAACCCTCTTTTGATCTAACAAAGGTTCAATCAAACCTTGTTTTAAAAAAAGGTGCTTTGATCAAACATGTTTATGTGGTAGCCTTATTTTGTCCTATCCACATGTTACATTTTTCTAATTCAAAATAGTCAACTTTGCATCATGTGTGTGAGTGTCAAATAAAATCACCTAGAGATAAGATTTTACATGCAGGTAAGTGCAGGAAGATGGGGGGCCAAAAAGGGGTCTTAAGTGGCCACTTTTTTTCTGAAATCAGGAAATACTGGCCTTGGATGAGAAATTGAGCATAGTTACACTCAAAATTTGGAGATGCAACCAAAACAATGTTCGTAGTGCTCCGAGTCTACTTTCTAAACTACTATTATTTTTTGAAAATGGCATAGATTAAGGGGTTCAAAAGAGGGAGCCACAGAAATTGGTGTTGTTTCTGTCAAAAAACATAACATAGCATGTTTTGTGGCTCCCTCAAAAGGTCAACTTTTTTTTGGTATTTTTAAAATCGCTTCGGTGAGAAATTAGCTAATAGCATGTAGTTTATGCCCGATTTTTCTAATAATTATTTGATGAATATTTAATTTTTTACCAATTTTCAAAGTGGACACATCCTAAAAAATAGAATTTTGGCCGTGCTACCCCTATAAATTTTGAAAACTAATCGAAAATCATTTTTTTCTTTTTTAATATTTGTAGAATGGAGTCTAGTTTCTAAATATGTAATTTTTTTGAAATTTCAATGAATAGTTAATTTACAATGCAAAAAAGACCAAACAGTGGTTTTTGCCCAAAAACGGACACACAAAGAAAAAAAATTAAAGATGAAAGGCTTAACATTGTTAAAATGTGAAAAAAATTACATCGTCAGATAGCTAAGAGAAAGCCTAACATTACCCAGGTGTTTGATTTGTTTGACCTTGAAACACGTGCAAATCTGAGGGTTAGCATGAACAAAATTATCTAAAATTTTGAAGAATATGGAAAAACATGTCTGTTACTATTCATAAGGCACTCCAAGCCTTTGGGTTGGAAATCCAAAGCAAATCCCAAGCCCAAGGCTTGGGATTCCCAAAGCAAGACATAACGTGAGCGCGTTATAACGCGCTCTCGTTATAACGCGCTCGCGTTATTCTTTTCTTTGCATTTTTCCTTTTCGACAAAAGTTTGTGTTGTTTTTCATGTTTTAAATAACACGAGCGCGTTATGTTAAACTTAAATTTTTTTATGTTTAAGGCTATTAATCATGTATGTAGGTATGCCTATATGTATGTATGTATGTATGTATGCCTATATGTATGTATGTATCTATGTATGCCTATATGTATGTATGTATCTATGTATGCCTATATGTATGTATGTATAGTGTTGACGGTAGAGGAGGGTAGAGATGGGAGTGAGCCAGATAGGGGAGGAGAGGGGTGGATAAGGATTGAGTGATTAAGATTTAAGGTTAAGGGTTGAGCATTTAGGGATAGGATTTAGAGCTTAGGGATAAGGGATTAGAGTTTAGGACCTTGAGGGATTAGGGTTTAGGGTTGAGGCTTTAGGGATAGCATTTAGGGTTAAGGGCCGAGGGATTAGAGTTAAGGTAGACTGTTGAGGGTAGAGGGATTAGGGATAGGGTTTAGGGTTGAAAGTTTAGGGTTGAGGGATTAGGGTTTAAGGTATAGTTTAGTAGTTCTTGTGGATAGAGCCAGTAAACAATGGGAGATTATTTGCTTGTTTCATAACAATATACCTCCCCTAAGTGCGAGGTGCACAACAAGAAACATAGATGTACCCCAATGCAAAGCTTTTCTCATAATGATCATCCTTCTGATTTCAACTGTTAATTACTCACTGTGGATGTACCATATGCAAATCTTTTCTCATAGTGTGTACACCTATTGGCATAATGAACCCCAAATAGGCCAGAAAAACATGCCATATAACATTACTAACATTAAAAAAGTTCATAGCCATTTTTCTGACATATTCTTGCAACTCAAATATCTTTAAGAGAAGAGTGTCAAAAATGATGGGTTTAACAACCTAACATAAGGCAAAGTAGTTTTGTTGGGTTTAGGGATAGGGCTTAGGGTTTAGGGTTGAGGGATTAGGGTTTAGGGATTATGGTTTAAGGTATAGTGTTGAGGGTTGAGGGTTTAGGGATATGATTTAGGGTTGATGGATTAGGGTTTAGGGTTGATGGATTAGGGTTTAATGTTGAGAGTTGAGGGTTGAGGGTTGAGGGTTTAGGGATAGGGTTGATGGTCAAGGGATTAGGGTTAAAGTAGAGTGTTGAGGGTAGCGGGATTAGGGATAGGGTTTAGGGTTGAAGGTTTAACGATTGAGGGTTGAGGCTTTAGGGCTGAGGGTTAAGGGATTGGGGTTTAAAATATAGTGTTGAGCATCAAGGGTTTATGGATAGGTTTTAGGGTTTAATTTTTAAGGGTTAAGGGTTGAGGGATAGTGTTTAGGGTTTAGGGATAAGGGATAAGGGTTTAAGGTATAGTGTCGAGGGTTGAGGGTTTAGGAATAGGGATAGAGTTTAGGGTTTAGGGATGAGGGATTAGGGTTGAGGGTTGAGGTATTAGGGTTGTGGGTTGAGGGATTAGGGTTTAAGGTATAGTTTCAAGGGTTGAGGGTTTATTAATAGTGTTTAGGGTTGAGGGTTGATGGATTAGGTTTTAGGGTTGATGGATTAGGGTTTAAGGTATAGTGTTGAGTGTTGAGGGTTTAGGGTTGACAGATTAGGGTTTAGGGTTGGCGGATTAGTGTTTAATGTCAAGGTTAGGGTTAGAGTGTCGAGGGTAGAGGGATTAGGGATAGGGTTTAGGGTTGAAGGTTTAAGAATTGAGGGTTGAGGCTTTAGGGATGAGGGTTTAAGGCTTAAGATATAGTGTCAAGTGTTGAGGGTATAGGGATAGGGTTTAAGTTTTAAGGGTTAAGGGATAGGGATTAGGGTTTAAGGTATAGTGTTGAGGGTTGATGGTTTAGGGATAGGGTTTAGGTTTGAGGGATTAGGGTTTACGGTTGATGAATTAGGGTTTAATGTTTAGAGTTGAGTGTTGAGGGTTGAGGGTTGAGGGTTGAGGTTGAGGTTGAGGTTGAGGGATAGGGTTAATGGTCAAGGGATTAGGGTTAAATAAGAGTGTCGAGGGTAGAGGGATTAGGGTTTAAGGTATAGTATCGAGCCTATTGAGGGTCTAGGAATAGGGATAACGTTTAGGGTTTAGGGATGAGGGATTCAAGTTGAGGGATGACAGATGACGGATTAGGGTAGAGGGTTGAGGGATTAGGGTTTAGGGACAAGGTTTAGGGTTAGGGTTGAGGGATTAGGGTTTAAGGTATAGTGTTGAGGGTTTAGGGATAGGGTTTAGGGTTGAGGGTTTAGGGTTTAGGGTTGAGGGATTATGGTTTAAGGTATAGTGTTGAGGGTTGAGGGTTTAGGGATAGGATTTAGGGTTGAGGGATTAGGGTTTAGGGTTGACGGATTAGGGTTTAGGGTTGACGGATTAGGGTTTAATGTTGAGAGTTGAGGGTTGAGGGTTTAGGGTTTAGGGATAGGGTTGATGGTCAAGGGATTAGGGTTAAAGTAGAGTGTTGAGGGTAGAGGGATTAGGGATAGGGTTTAGGGTTGAAGGTTTAACGATTGAGGGTTAAGGGATTGGGTTTTAAAATATAGTGTTGAGCGTCGAGGGTTTATGGATAGGTTTTAGGGTTTAGTTTTTAAGGGTTAAGGGTTGAGGGATAGTGTTTAGGGTTTAGGGATAAGGGATTAGGGTTTAAGGTATAGTGTCGAGGGTTGAGGGTTTAGGAATAGGGATAGAGTTTAGGGTCTAGGGATGAGGGATTAGGGTTGAGGGTTGAGGTATTAGGGTTGAGGGTTGAGGGATTAGGGTTTAAAGTATAGTGTCAAGGGTTGAGGGTTTATTAATAGTGTTTAGGGTTGAGGGTTGATGGATTAGGGTTTAATGTATAGTGTTGAGGGTTGAGGGTTTGGGGTTGATAGATTAGGGTTTAGGGTTGACAGATTAGTGTTTAATGTCAAGGTTAGGGTTAGAGTGTCGAGGGTAGAGGGATTAGGGATAGGGTTTAGGGTTGAAGGTTTAAGAATTAAGGGTTGAGGCTTTGGGGATGAGGGTTTAAGGCTTAAGATATAGTGTCAAGTGTTGAGGGTATAGGGATAGGCTTTAAGTTTTAAGGGTTAAGGGATAGGGATTAGGGTTTAAGGTATAGTGTTGAGGGTTGATGATTTAGGGATAGGGTTTGGGTTTGAGGGATTAGGGTTTACGGTTGATGAATTAGGGTTTAATGTTTAGAGTTGAGTGTTGAGGGTTAAGGGTTGACAGTTGAGGGTTGAGGTTGAGGGATAGGGTTAATGGTCAAGGGATTAGGGTTAAATAAGAGTGTCGAGGGTAGAGGGATTAGGGTTTAAGGTATAGTATCAAGCCTGTTGAGGGTCTAGGAATAGGGATAGCATTTAGGGTTTAGGGATGAGGGATTAGAGTTGAGGGATAACGGATGACGGATTAGGGTTGAGGGTTGAGGGATTAGGGTTTAGGGACAAGGTTTAGGGTTAGGGTTGAGGGATTAGGGTTTAAGGTATAGTGTTGAGGGTTTAGGGATAGGGTTTAGGGTTTAGGGTTGAGGGATTATGGTTTAAGGTATAGTGTTGAGGGTTTAGGGTTTAGGGATAGGATTTAGGGTTGAGGGATTAGGGTTTAGGGTTGAGGGATTAGGGTTTAGGGTTGACAGATTAGGGTTTAATGTTGAGAGTTGAGGGTTGAGGGTTGAGGGTTTAGGGATAGGGTTGATGGTTAAAGGATTAGGGTTAAAGTAGAGTGTTGAGGGTAGAGGGATTAGGGATAGGGTTTAGGGTTGAAGGTTTAACGATTGACGGTTGAGGCTTTATGGCTGAGGGTTAAGGGATTGGGGTTTAAAATATAGGGTTGAGCATTGAGGGTTTATGGATAGGTTTTAGGGTTTAATTTTTAAGGGTTAAGGGTTGAGGGATAGTGTTTAGGGTTTAGGGATAAGTGATTAGGGTTTAAGGTATAGTATCGAGGGTTGAGGGTTTGGGAATAGGGATAGAGTTTAGGGTTTGGGGATGAGGGATTAGGGTTGAGGGTTGAGGTATTAGGGTTGAGGGTTGAGGGATTAGGGTTTAAGGTATAGTGTCAAGGGTTGAGGGTTTATTAATAGTGTTTAGGGTTGAGGGTTGATGGATTAGGTTTTAGGGTTGATGGATAAGGGTTAAGGTATAGTGTTGAGGGTTGAGGGTTTAGGGTTGACAGATTAGGGTTTAGGGTTGACAGATTAGTGTTTAATGTCAAGGTTAGGGTTAGAGTGTCGAGGGTAGAGGGATTAGGGATAGGGTTTAGGGTTGAAGGTTTAAGAATTAAGGGTTGAGGCTTTAGGGATGAGGGTTTAAGGTTTAAGATATAGTGTCAAGTGTTGAGGGTATAGGGATAGGGTTTAAGTTTTAAGGGTTAAGGGATAGGGATTAGGGTTTAAGGTATAGTGTTGAGGGTTGATGATTTAGGGATAGGGTTTAGGTTTGAGGGATTAGGGTTTACGATTGATGAATTAGGGTTTAATGTTTAGAGTTGAGTGTTGAGGGTTGAGGGTTGATGGTTGACGGTTGAGGTTGAGGGATAGGGTTAATGGTCAAGGGATTAGGGTTAAATAAGAGTGTCGAGGGTAGAGGGATTAGGGTTTAAGGTATAGTATCGAGCCTGTTGAGGGTCTAGGAATAGGGATAGCATTTAGGGTTTAGGGATGAGGGATTAGAGTTGAGGGATGATGGATGACAGATTAGGGTTGAGGGTTGAGGGATTAGGGTTTAAGGACAAGGTTTAGGGTTCAGGTTAAGGGATTAGGGTTTAAGGTATAGTGTTGAGGATTTAGGGATAGGGTTTAGGGTTGAGGGATTAGGATTTGATGTTGAGGGTTGAGGGTTTAGGGATAAGGGTTAGGGTTTAGGGTTGAGGGATTATGGTTTAAGGTATAGTGTTGAGGGTTTAGGGTTTAGGGATAGGATTTAGGGTTGAGGGATTAGGGTTTAGGGTTGACGGATTAGGGTTTAGGGTTGACAGATTAGGGTTTAATGTTGAGAGTTGAGGGTTCAGGGTTGAGGGTTTAGGGATAGGGTTGATGGTCAAGGAATTAGGGTTAAAGTAGAATGTTGAGGGTAGAGGGATTAGGGATAGGGTTTAGGGTTGAAGGTTTAACAATTGAGGGTTGAGGCTTTATGGCTGAGGGTTAATGGATTAGGTTTTAAAATATAGTGTTGAGCATCGAGGGTTTATGGATAGGTTTTAGGGTTTAATTTTTAAGGGTTAAGGGTTGAGGGATAGTGTTTAGGGTTTAGGGATAAGGGATTAGGGTTTAAGGTATAGTGTCGAGGGTTGAGGATTTAGGAATAGGGATAGAGTTTAGGGTTTAGGGATGAGGGATTAGGGTTGAGGGTTGAGGTATTAGGGTTGAGGGTTGAGGGATTAAAGGTCTAGTGTCAAGGGTTAAGGGTTTATTAATAGTGTTTAGGGTTGAGGGTTGATGGATTAGGTTTTAGGGTTGATGGATTAGGGTTTAAGGTATAGTGTTGAGGGTTCAGGGTTTAGGGTTGACAGATTAGGGTTCAGGGTTGACGGATTAGTGTTTAATGTCAAGGTTAGGGTTAGAGTGTCGAGGGTAGAGGGATTAGGGATAGGGTTTAGGGTTGAAGGTTTAAGAATTGAGGGTTGAGGCTTTAGGGATGAGGGTTTAAGGCTTAAGATATAGTGTCAAGTGTTGAGGGTATAGGGATAGGCTTTAAGTTTTAAGGATTAAGGGATAGGGATTAGGGTTTAAGGTATAGTGTTGAGGGTTGATGATTTAGGGATAGGGTTTAGGTTTGAGGGATTAGGGTTTACGGTTGATGAATTAGGGTTTAATGTTTAGTGTTGAGGGTTGAGGGTTGACGGTTGAGGGTTGAGGTTGAGGGATAGGGTTAATGGTCAAGGGATTAGGGTTAAATAAGAGTGTCAAGGGTAGAGGGATTAGGGTTTAAGGTATAGTATTGAGCCTGTTGAGGGTCTAGGAATAGGGATAGCATTTAGGGTTTAGGGATGAGGGATTAGAGTTGAGGGATAACGGATAACGGATTAGGGTTGAGGGTTGAGGGATTAGGGTTTAGGGACAAGGTTTAGGGTTCAGGTTGAGGGATTAGGGTTTAAAGTATAGTGTTGAGGGTTTAGGGATAGGGTTTAGTTGAGGGATTAGAGTGAAGGGTTGAGGGATTAGGATTTGATGTTGAGGGTTGAGGGTTTAAGGTTTAGGGTGAGGGTTGAGAGTTGAGGGATCAGAGTTAAGGGTTGAGGGATTAGGGTTTGACGTCAAGGGTTGAGGGTTGAGGTTTGAGGGTCAAGGGTTTAGGGATAGGGTTGAGGTTCAAGGGATTAGGGTTAAAGTAGAGTGTGGAGGGTGTAAGGATTAGGGATAGGGTTGGAGGGTTTAGGGATAAGGGATTAGGGTTTAAGGTATAGTATCGAGTTTGTTGAGGGTTTAGGAATAGGGATAGCATTTAGGGTTTAGGGATGAGGGACTAGAGTTGAGGGATGATGGATTAGGGTTGAGGGTTGAGGGATTAGGGTTTAGGGATAAGGTTTAGGGTTGAGGGTTGAGGGATTAGGGTTTAAGGTATAGTTTTGAGGGTTGAGGGTTTAGGATTAGAGTTTAGGGTTGACAGATTAGCATTTAATGTCAAGGTTAGGGTTAGAGTGTCAAGGGTAGAGGGATTAGGGATAGGGTTTAGGGTTGAAGGTTTAAGGATTAAGGGTTGAGGCTTTAAGGATGAGGGTTTAAGGCTTAAGATATAGTGTCAAGTGTTGAGGGTGTAGGGATAGGGTTTAAGTTTTAAGGGTTAAGGGTTGAGGGATAGGGATTAGGGTTTAAGGTATAGTGTTGAGGGTTGATGGTTTAGGGATAGGGTTTAGGTTTGAGGGATTAGGGTTTAGGGTTGATGAATTAGGGTTTAATGTTGAGAGTTGAGGGTTGAGGGTTGAGGGTTGAGGTTGAGGGATAGGGTTAATGGTCAACGGATTAGGGTTAAATAAGAGTGTCAAGGGTAGAGGGATTAGGGTTTAAGGTATAGTATCGAGCCTGTTGAGGGTCTAGGAATAGGGATAGCGTTTAGGGTTTAGGGATGAGGGATTAGGTTAAGGGATGATGGATGATGGATTAGGGTTGAGGGTTGACGGATTAGGGTTTAGGGACATGTTTTAGGGTTAGGGTTGAGGGATTAGGGTTTAAGGTATAGTGTTGAGGGTTTAGGGATAGGGTTTAGGGTTGAGGGATTAGAGTGAAGGGTTGAGGGATTAGGATTTGACGTTGAGGGTTGAGGGTTTAGTGTTTAGGGTTTAGGGTTAGGGTTAAGAGTTAAGGGATCAGAGTTAAGGGTTGAGGGATTAGGGTTTGATGTCGAGGGTTGAGGGTTGAGGTTCGAGGGTCAAGGGTTTAGGGATAGGGTTGAGGTTCAAGGGATTAGGGTTAAAGTAGAGTGTGGAGGGTGTAAGGATTAGGGATAGGGTTGGAGGGTTTAGGGATAAGGGATTAGGGTTTAAGGTTTAGTATCGAGTCTGTTGAGGGTTTAGGAATAGGGATAGCATTTAGGGTTTAGGGATGAGGGATTAGAGTTGAGGGATGATAGATTAGGGTTGAGGGTTGAGGGATTAGGGTTCGGGGTTTAAGGGGGAGGTATATTGTTATGAAATAGGCAAATAATCTCCCATTGTTTATTGGCTCTATCCACAAGAACTACTAAACTATACCTTAAACCCTAATCCCTCAACCCTAAACTTTCAACCCTAAACCCTATCCCTAATCCCTCTACCCTCAACACTCTACCTTAACCCTAATCCCTCGACCCTTAACCCTAAACGCTATCCCTAAAGCCTCAACCCTAAACCCTAATCCCTCAAGGTCCTAAACTCTAATCCCTTATCCCTAAACTCTAAATCCTATCCCTAAATGCTCAACCCTTAACCTTAAACCTTAATCACTCAATCCTTATCCACCCCTCTCCTCCCCTATCTAGCTCACTCTCATCTCTACCCTCCTCTACCCTCGACACTATACATACATACATATAGGCATACATAGATACATACATACATATAGGCATACATACATACATACATACATACATACATATAGGCATACATACATACATGATTAATAGCCTTAAACATAAAAAAATTTAAGTTTAACATAACGCACTCGCGTTATTTAAAACATGAAAAATAGCACAAACTTTTGTGGAAAAGGTAAAATGCAAAGAAAGAATAACGCGAGCGCGTTATAACGCGATCACGTTATGGCTTGGTTTTGACGAGCCTAAGGCTCGTCATTACCAAGCCATAACGCAAGCGCGTTATAACGCGCTCGCGTTTTGACCTATTTTTTTTTAAACTAATTTGGCCACTTTTTGGCCTCCCATCTTCTTGCACTTACCCATGCACGTAGCCCTCAAAATTAGCTTACCAAAAAGTATAATATATAATATGTTTTTTCAATATTATATTTTTTAATTTATTTTATAAGCAAGATAGGCCAATACAAAAAAAAGATATTTATTTGAGATGCTAGAAAAAAAGTAAATTATATCAAAAAAAATTTAAAATTTGCACTACACTCTACATTAATATCCTTGTTTCAACAAAAAGAAATTGATAAATATAAGAAAAGAAAAACATGTCACAATAAAATGCATACATCTAAATTTCTATTAGTACTAATTGAGAATTAATAATAAACAAAATCTTCAATAAAAATTACCAAAACATATCTACACACTATATAATGGAGTTAACGATTAAATTCCAAGAAATACTAGAAAGATTTGATTTGAAGTAAAAGTTATGTATTATGGTAAAATTTCACGTACTATAAAATAATTTAAAAATTGATGAAAACTAGAACCAAAAATTATAGAAATATTTTTTAAGATTTTAGAAAAATAATAAATTGAATCTATAAAGAAAATAACACAAATCACTAGTTTTTATATATGCCAAGGATGTGTTCCCTAAATTTTCAAACTCATACTCTATATGGGGAATTTCAAGGATGGAGGGATAGTTTGAAAATATCCCCCCAGTCATACCTAATTTGTTAAAAAAAAAAGAGAAACATCCTCAAGATTCCTTGTTTTCGAAGAAATGGTAGGGGATGGCTAGTTGTCCCCTACAACCCAATAAAAAATTAAGGGTAAGTGCAAAGAGTTGGGGGGCCAAAAGTGGCCAAATTGTTTTCAAAAAAATTTAATGCATAACGCGCTCATGTTATAACGCGCTCGCGTTATGGTTTGGTAATGACGTGCCTAAGGCTCATCAAAACCAAACCATAATGTGCTCGCGTTATAACGCAAGCGCATTATGACTAGCTATAAATAAATAAAAAAGAGCATTTGTGCTCATTTCATTTCTTTGTTTTCCTCTATACTCGCAGCCTGCAAACCCTAAGAAGCGCGCTCAAGTTTTGGAAAAGTCAATTCAACACCAAAATCTTACCGATTTGTTGCCAAAATGCCGCCATGACGTCGAGCACACCAAAGGAGTGAGTTTTATTTGTTTTTTCATTTGAATTTGTTTCTAAATAGGTAGGTTTGAGTTGATTTTTGATGTAAATTTTGTTAATTGTCAGGAAATGTTAGTGCACCTCCTCCTTCTCCTCCTCCTCAAAATCCACAAAATCTTGAGGAGGAAATACCTGCGGAACAACAACCTCCTCCATCCATTCCTTGACATGCCCCTGGAACACAAGAAAATCTAATGGGGCAAATTGAAAACAATAAAAAAGAAATTGAAGATATAATTGCAAGGTTGAAAGATCCTTCCACTTCAACCTTGCATAGGTCCACGCTTGCTGAATCTCTTGAATCTATGTTATCAAATGTAGATTCAATTAGCAAGAAAATATCTAGTTGGACGGATAAGAGGAGAGAGTTTAGAGACTATTATGCAGACAAGCTGTCATACCAAGATGTGAAAAAATTACAAATTACAAAATTAGACTTGTATTCGATTTTCACAAACCCACAAACAAATCAACCTCCACCCATTACATGCAAGAGGTTCCCTATCCATGGTGCAACAACCAAGTGATAAAGGACAATTTTGGGCAGAGGTGGTGGATGGTTTTTGACCTCCTCCATGCAATAATAATGAGGTCCCGCAATACTTTTTGAGGAAACTCTACTGCAATTTTGTCCTCAATAAAGTGCCAAACTATTTTGATATGCACGACTTCCAGGGTAGAGGTGGGGGGTCAACCCAAGATAGACCAGGGGCACGTGTTGACCCACAATGGGCAGTGAGATGAGTAATCAGCAGACCAGCCCATGAGCATGTTTCTATCCCTTCCATTGTGAAGGAGAGTGTTGAGGTCGATACACTTCATTCCATTAGTGCCTTGACCCAGAGCATCATGGAGCATGCCAGTCCTGCAGCACAGAGTGGGTTGGGAGATAGTGAGAGGAGTAAGGTCCCACCCCATGCTTGTCAGACTTGCAGGTCAGCCTATGGTTATGACCCCATGGATAGTCAAGACACAGGTGCACAGGCTACATCTGCAGCTGAGTAGATGGTGATGACAGATACCCTCCTAAGTGAGACTTTCAACCTTGATACTCAAGTAAATATTAGCAATTTTATTAAATTTTATTTTTGAAATGCAAGATTAACTAATTTAGTTTGATGATTTTAATGAAATTTCAGGGTCATAGAGTTGATGTAGTTTTCAGTGGTTCTCCACCTGCATATTACACTAAATCATCTACTGTTGGGGTATGTAACTAGTAAACAATTATAAATATTACATGTGATTAGCATCGTTATATGAATGGTATTCTAATATCTGATTTTGGATGTTGAATAGGTTAATATTGGAGATTTCACAGCAACACCTGCCAACAGTGGTGGACTTCAAAGCTTCACGGAGGTAATAAAATAAATAGTTTAATGAATGAATTGTACTTACTAGATTTTTGTATGTGACTCAAGTGTGTTTTATTGTGTGTACTTCCATGTTTAGATGAACGTGTGTGTATGTTAGGAGCCATGATTTGCATCACTATTATAGTTTTCGTAATTGAATAATGTTGTTTTATTTCCAAATGATGTAGGCTGCGGAGACACCTCCCAATGTTCATAGGGCAATGGAGCATGGTGTGACCTCTACGATTCATAGCTCCATGGCATTGACAAGGGTATGAAGTAGATTAGTAAATTTCAATTTACATTCATTGTTATAGTTGTTTATTTTTGAAAATTCAAAAGATTATTGATTTGAAGTTTAATTTCTATCTGGATGGTTTCTATAGGACATGACATCACCACAGCCTATTCCTGCTACTAAGGCAAGTGAGGAGAC
Source organism: Cunninghamia lanceolata (assembly GCA_027924645.1). Lineage (NCBI taxonomy): Eukaryota > Viridiplantae > Streptophyta > Pinopsida > Cupressales > Cupressaceae > Cunninghamia > Cunninghamia lanceolata. The sequence goes on along the minus strand of BSBN01000111.1, from coordinate 20,485,206 downwards.
AAATTATATGGTAGTGGTAAGTGATTATTTTGTTAAATGTTTCATTTTTTATAACATGTAATTTCTATATATTAATGTCTATACTTTTTATTGTAACAGCTAAAGATGCAGGAAGTACTAAATAGGGGGAGCAGCCCTCGAGTTCATAGTAGATCACCCACATAAATGTCTCCATCCCCTAGAAGATCAAAGACTGCCCATGATCTATTCTCTTCACCAGCCATAGGGGAATGACTTTTTATTGTGTTCCTTTGTTGTATGCCTATATGGCATTTGTGGACATATATTTTGTATTGTATATAGTTGACATTGTATGCCTATATGGCATTCTTGTAATCCTATATGGCTATTTTGTATATATGTTATACTTATATCGACAGATATTGATGTATGCCTATATGGATATTTGCTTAATACAAATATTTTTTATTGATGGCGTCCATACTTGCATTATAAATCCACGTTTGAATGGATATTTGTAGATGGCTACTTCAAATATTTAAAGTTCAATTGTATTACATAGGATGTTTGTTGATCCAATAAGCTAGCTATTGTTATTCAAGTATAACCTAAACCTCATTTTGGAACTAAAAGATAAAAGTTGTATTTAAAAAAAATGAATCATCATGTTGAACAAAAAATATTAATATTCTTTATGAGTTGCTCAATTGAAAATATTCAAATGAGTATGTTGATCCATATTCTTTATGAGTTAGTCAATTGAAAATATTTCTTAATTTCTTGTTATTATACCATATTAGGATGCAAAGAGTATGTTTGTTGTTTTGAATAAGATAGTCAAAATCATATGCTTATGAGCACCTGATGACCATTGTGGTTATTAAATGTAATTCCTCTTGCATATAAGGCGAGGTTATGAGATTAGATTGAGTCTTACCTAATTTTAGTATGCAACATAACATTGGGGCTATAGGCTTCCATAAGTCATACCTCAGGGATTTTTAGTTTTAGGCACAAATTTGCTTTAAGACCTTAGGCGCATTTCTCTACTTTGCCATCAAAACAGCCTCACATTGGCACCTTGGAGGAAATCAACTTAAAACTACAAGTCTTGGAGTTTTTTCATGTTTTGATGATGTCTTTTGAGAACAATTATAATGATTGAAGGATGAGGTGGGTAAAAATTCTTCATCTAGCTTAGGCGCCCATTTAATATTTAGTTTTTTCACATACCTTAATCTGCACCTTGACTTGGAGGAGTTAGTTTATGCTTTAAAATCATTTCTATGTGTTTATATGATTCAATATTTGTCAATAATTTAATATGCCAATACAATGTAGCTCGGACTGTTTCAGCATGTTTGGGTACAAAACAGGACCATGCCTAGCCTAAACGTACCCATCCAAACGCGTTGAAACTGTCAGTTTGGCCACATGAGGAGAAGAAAAAAAGTTACACCCCTTTGCAACTTTACATTGCCTCCTTCTGACAATTTTTGGGGCAATAGAAAACTTTTCACCATGGGAAAACGCGTTAGAGATATAAAAAATTGAGATAGGTTATTGTAGAGGCACTCTATGTGATCGTGTTGCCTCAGAAAAAATGTTTCTAAGTGACACGGTTTTTGAGTAACATCTCATCAAAGATTGTTACCTTTTTGCACTTTGGACTCTTCAGGGATATCATTGGTACAATGTAGCTCAGACTGTTTTGACATGTTTGGGTGAAAAATAGGACTATGCCTAGCATAAATGTACCCATCCAGATGTGTTAGAACAATCAGTTTGGTTGCATTAGGAGCAAGACGAAAGTTACACCCCTTTGTAACTTTACACTACCTCCTTCTAATGATTTTTGGGGTAGCAGAAAACCTTTCACCATGGGCAAATGCCTCAGAGATATAAAAAACTAAGAGAGGTTATTGTAGAGGTACTCTACGTGATAGTGTTTCCTTAGTGTTACCTTTTGAGTCGCCCTTATCTATCTATTGGTAATATTTCCTAAACAAGAGTCGATTTGCTGTGTTGTATTATTGGTCATACCTTTGTTTCTTAAATCGGCTCTTGATCCTTCAAAATTCACCCGTTTATCATCTTTGTGTGTGAAGTTACTTAAGGTTTGAACCTTTGAACCTGAACCATTCTCAAAGTTCAAAGTTCAAATGGTCTAATATGTTCAAAGTCTCTCAAAAAGATGAGCTATTTTGTTCCATGTAATTAAACATCTTTAAGTTTTCGTGTTGAACTTGAACCTTTTTTTGTTAATGGTCCTAAAGGTTCAAGGTTCAAAGTTCAACACGCAGTGCTTCGTAATGAGTCACATTACCTAGTTCTTTGTTCAGTTTTATATGTCGGTGAACCTCCCGCTTGAACCTCCCAAAAGTTTATTATTCAAGGTTCAATGGTGTGCTTTTTCATCGTTTAAGTCTTTTTACAAGTCATGTGTTGTTAGTCGGTCTGTGCAGTTCTCGTATCTTTGAACTTGAACTTTGAACCATGCTCCCAAGGTTCAATGGTTCAAATTTCACCGGTTTGACGATTTCAACCTTACCACTTCTCGAAGCCCTCTAACTCAAATTTAGTGGGAAAGTTAAAGGAAATTTTGTCTGAAACTCATTTATGAAACAGAAAGTTCTAATTTGGTGGAGGTTACGGATAATTATTATACATCATGATCGCACGTGAATAATACTTGCTATTAATGAAGAGGTCAGAATTCATGTCTTTTCAAACATTTTTGGCACGTATTGTTTTGAGTAATAATTATTCAGTCTGGATAGTGCCATTATTAACAAAGGACAAGCCAAATTTAGCAAGTGAACATACTGTGCGACGCGAAGTAGAATAGTGCAGGAGATATAAGGTCTGAATGCCCAAATTTCACGGTAATTTCAGTTTTCCTGAAGGTGAGTTCATTTCTTCCTACCTGTTGTTTCCATTTCTTAAAGCTGGAAAGAAAACCCTTTGAATTTCTGACCTTATTTTCAAGATTCAAATCTTTTTGGTTATATCCTCCGAGTATGGCCTTGAAATCTACTTGTCTAGGAAATGAGCACGGCCCTGGCCTTACCTGTTCTCACCCTGAATTTGGGGATACTTCATTAATACAATATGATTTGGAAGAATTCAGAGAAAGGTCTAGAAGCTCTGTGCTAACTCCTATGATGGAGAAGATAGTAAGAAGTGGCCTAATAGAAGTCGCGGCCTTTCCCAAGGCTGTACTGTGCCTAGAACTGGTTCAGGAATGTATGAATAGGTATGAACCCCAAAACAGATGCATTAGAAATGCAGACGGTGATGTATTGTTTCATGTCAACAGACAAACCCTGATGTCTGTGATGAGAATACTGCCTAAAGAGGCGTATTCCAGCCTCAACATTACTTCTTATGGGTATTTCTCGAAGAAGAAAGCAAGTTACAAAAGTGTGATAGCAAGAAACTGGCTGTTGAAATTTCAGAAGGGTGGTTCAAGGCTACCTAGACCACTTACTAGGGATCACTTGATTAAGGAGGTGAGGGATACAGTAGTGTTATTGCACAAACTGAAAGGTAGCCAACATGCATATTATTGGGAAGATTGGATGTACTTTTTCATACAAGTTATCCTCCAAGGAGAGCAATATTTGGATTGGGCAGAAATTGTTGCCGATTGTTTGCATCAGGAACTAAGTAATTGTTTGGGAGATAGAAATTTTTATATGTCTTCATACCTATTTTATTGCCTGGCATCTACAAGATAGTGGTTGGGTCTGCCTCATGCACCCTTGGCTGAGGATAGTAGGATTTATGAATATTATTCACAATTGCAGATGAAGAACTGTTATGAAAATTACAAAAGGGTTAGTGGAGTTTTCACTGGAAGGATGACTTATGAATTGGCAGGCAATCTGAGTAAAAGAATGTCTGATCAGGCAATGCAGTTAATTAGCATTTATGGTAGCTTCTTTATTCAATTTTCCAAGTTCACTTACATCAGAGTTGGAGGATTTGACGGTGAACCTGTTAAGTTACCCAGATATGTGTTCGACCATTTTGTGCTGATAGAGGTATGCAAACAGCTAGCACATGTGGACAAGAAGTTCTCGACAAAGAAGGGATTTGGTATCTCTTTTCCCATCGAACTTGGACATTACTCGTGCCAGTCAAAATCTGATGCTTTGAATTTAGAGGTGAGCCTTAAAAACTTCAATTTTCAGTTCTTCACTGCTAGGTCCCAATTTGACAACAAAGGATTTGTCAGGGATAACTTTGATTCTGGAGCAGGGCTTTCACACATTCCTAAGTTAGAGGATTACTGGGAAGACTGTTCAGATGAGTTTGAGGTCAGGAGAAGACTGTGGTGTAGGTTCTCTTTGGGACAGATAATTACTCTTAACTTAAATATGGATATTTCTGGAGTTATTGATGATGAGGAACAGGTGATTGATCTGTAGCTTGCACAAATAGAGCAACTACCTATTCCAAAAATTGACTGGAGCAAAAAGGAGGAAGATAGGATTGAGGATAAAACTCTCCTAGTGATAAGGAGAACCAAGAAATGATTAAGGGGAAAGAAATAGGAAGGGATCCAGAATAAAAATGCCCAACAATTCACATCAATGATTAAGTCATCATTCCCCATAAGCTCTTCTAACCAGCCTATTGCTATCTGTGGTGCAGGTACTTCCAAGTCATTAACTAGAAGGAGCCCTACTTCTAAGAAATCTAGAAGAGCCCTCACAACCATTCTACCCCCTCGTGCTACCAGGTTGAGAACCAAAAGTAAGAGAAAGAAACAGGTTTCTGAAAGAATAGTTGTGGATCTGAATTCAGAGGAAGATTCAGGAGAACCCATGGGTCATAAGGAATCTAGTCCACATAGAACAAAGGAAGTTAATACTGGGCCACAGTCAAAGGTTGTTCTAGAGACCTCTGGACTGTTAACAATTTCTAATGTATCCTCTAATGGATTAAACCCTGAGAAGGAAACCTTAGCCCCTGCACCCAAGGGGCTGGAGAGTTCTATTACTGACAAGAGAAAAATAATTCCTTTTTCTGTCCCTTTACAGGATATGGTGAGCAAATGTTTAGGGAAAACACCCAAGTCTAAGAAGCTAAAGATGACATCCAGAGTAAGCATTGATCCAAATACTGGAAACTGGAGTGCTGAGATAGCCAAACCACTGACTGAAGAAGAAGTACAGGACCCAACTGTATAGGATTTCACTGTTGAGAGAGTGGATCTTGGCGCTGCTTCAAGAGCTGCAGATGTTCATCATCTTGAAGCATCCACTAAGAGGATAGTTAGTCGGAGTTAGAAGGATGAAAAGGGCAAAAGGGAATTGAAGTAGACCCTGCGTTCAATGGCAGAGTACATCGATGCTATCCATAACCCCAGCCCGTAGCTAGTTTCACAGTTCTCCCTGTCTTTCGATCCTAAGTCACCACTTAACCAGAAAATGTTGGATCAGGTTCACAGAAACAAGATGGAGGCTAAGATATTTGACAATTGGTTGGACTGCATTATACAAAAGGGGACTGAATACATTCATGAACTTAAGAATATATATGATCTAACTACTGCCACCGTTGAAGACCTTAAGGCACAGATTACTGTTGGGCGAAAGATGAAGGTAAATGTGTAAGTGTAATGAATCAAATCAATGAAGTTCAAAAATATGGAGTAGTGAAGTTTCTGACAGAAAAGGGCCTAACTGGTTTGGATGAAGATCTTCTATATGTGAATAAGAAAAATATTGAATGGAGAAATTCCATATCACGGCAGGGGTGTTTTGAACTTACTAAATTGATTAAGGAGATAACTGAGTTTACTCAATCGCTGCAGCATGACTTACAATGTATTGATGTCAAATACATAAAAGATGATGGGCAGCCAGAGGAGAACATCGATACAGTGCTTCAAACCTTCATGGATAAAATCAACTTTGTCAAAGAAAGTGATAATATATTAACTAAAGATTTATCCTGAATTTCTAAGGTGGAATCATTGCTTTACCTTTGCATCGACGCACTTCCAGAATATAAGCAAAAGGTTGGGAAAATACGGATAGAGAGAGAGAGAGAAGTTTGGAAATCAAGAATGAAGCACATAGGCATCCCCAACCTCCCGAGAATTCAGGAGTTTGTTGCAACTTTTCAGGAGTGGAAGACTCAACATGCTTCTCCAACCGCCGATGACAAATCTAGAGATTCAAATCTGTTGCCTCAGCCGTGATCTTATTCGCTCATTTTCCTTTATTTAGTTCCTCAGTTATGCTATTTTTGTAATCTTGATCTTTGAATCAATTTGTTATAAACTAAATCCCGTATGGGTTAGAGTTACTTTAACTCTGGGTTTGGTTTACTTGATGATATGATTAGGGCATTCATATATATAGCTTTTTGGAAACTTTCATAAGATATAGAGATAGAGAGAAAAACAAGAAGGGAATTTTTGGGCTGAACTATTTTATGGTTTTACAGTATATGATGATTGTCTGATAAATTTTTCATCTGTGAATGAAAAGAAGAAACAGTTACTGTCTACTTAGGTCTGTACGTCTGAGTGTTTGAAATTGGATTTTCTGTGTGAAATCTCCTTTCATCTAGTAATTGCTCTTTTATTGGACAACTCATTATATGTGTTCTATTATTTATTGGTTCAGCAAACATATATGTATGTGTTTATGTATTTAAATGTGTTGAAAATAGAATCTATGCATTCTATTACTCACTGTTATTGGAGAAATTTACCGCATTCATAACATAGTTATGTATGAATGTTAGTTTTCCTTAGGCACTTTCTAGTTAAAGGTGCATTTGGATAGTTGAATAGATTGAATTCATTGGAAATCTTAAAGGGAGCTGTACCTAAATTCAGAGGGCAACTAATTTAAAAAGTTCACCCATTTGTTGCTTAACTCATTTGTTCTTTAAAGAAGGGTATAGAGTCAGAATAAAACATTTTCAGAATAAGGGCAAATCTATTAGCCAACAGTTTTTGGCGACTCTACTGGGGAAGATGTAATCATTAATTAAAAGATTGGTTGCCTTAATATGAAGCAACAATGGTGCTTCCACATGAAAACATAATTCATGTTCTGCAGCCTAATCTTGGATTTCAGGATGAGCAAGAAGACATTATTGGCCAGTTGAATACCCTTGCTTGGCGTACTCGTCGGAATAGTGAAGATTATAGAAGAGCAAGCAGAGTATTAGAAAAAGAGGAGGAATTGGTCGATAACCTGAGATTGCTGTTACTCAGGCAGAGAAGAAGGCAGGCACAAAATGCAGCAAGAAATCAAGTTCTTGAAGCACAAAGAAATCAAGAACAGCATAGAAATTAATAGCTACCTATCCAGCCACAATATTTTAAGTTGGATTCTAGACCGTATACCAGGTCTTTGAGGAGAGAGGGAGTTGAGGATTCTACCTTTCAAGAACTACAAAATTTTAATTTTCCTTATATCCCTACTCGTGCAAGAAGAGCTAGAAGTAGACCTCCTAGCCCCACTAAAACTTCCACATCTCTTGTTTGTCAAGCTCTAGTTCTTTTTGGTACCATCATCCCCTCAGCTATAAACTTCCTACCAATGGCCCAACCTTGGGGAGCAACCATAGGGCCTCTGAACCTTGGGGCTAACCTGAATCCATTGCCCAAAAATGCAAGGGAGAATTTGCCTAAATTTAATGGAGACGGGAGGCAATCACCAGAAGAACATTTGTGTACCTTTACAACAGCATGTAGTGTGTTAGGCGTACAACACCAAGATGTAGCCATAAGGCTTTTCGTGCAAACTTTGACTGATACTGCAGCACAATGGTTCTACCATCTAACTAACTCCTCAATCTCAAACTGGAATGACATGAAAACTACGTTTGAAAACAGGTTCAAAAGCACAGAAGATGAACATTCTCTTCTTGCACAACTGACTCAGCTTAAGAAAGAGATTCATGAACCTATGAGGGAATTCGTGGCTAAATTTAACATAATTGTGAATAAAATCCCTGCTGCTAAAAGACCAACTGGCGAGAATCTGAAATGTTTCTTTATTAATTCTATGCCTCCTAATATTAGCTTCCATCTTAGGAGGGGTGTAATTGCTGATTTACTAGCTGCACAAGGTTTGGTAGTCGGATTGGTAGATGATCTCATTATGGCCGGTAAATGGAAGAAAGAGGTCCAGGTGCCAAATGCTCACCCCTCATCATCTACGGATCCCGTAGTGCAAAAATTGGTTAAAGATATGATTGCCTTAAAGAGGCAATTACCTAAAATTGGCGCTCCTTTCCAACAACCGTATCAAGATATTGGCAGAAGAAATTTGAGTCAACAAGCAAATACTGGTAGAGCTTTCCCCTGATATCAGTACAGCCAAAGCTGACTATTGAAGCTTCTCCTGGAAGGGGGAACATGTGTATTTTTCATTTGACTACCGACCATGATGGAAATTCTTGCCCAGAAATGTTCAGGTATGCTCAGATGACTACTACTCAAGATATGCTAGGGGAGTCTACCGAAGAAGAAAGGAACTTTGAGGAACCTGGCAGCTCTGAGATAAACTTCCTTGAATATGAGTTTGATTCAGAAAGGGGAGGTGAAATATTGGTTACCCTTGAAGATCCTTCATGTGCCGTGCTCACCAGAAGTCAGAGGAATGTGAGATCCTCTAATACATAAGAAGTACCTGGTAAAGGTAAGGAGCCTTTTACTAGAAATCATGATGCTAATTTGAAGCTCAGGAAACTAGATTGTTGCATAAAAATGATCCAGATGCTTCTTTTGATATTGTAGAATTCTGTAAATCTGCAAAAATTCAAATCTCTCCTATTGAGTATCTCAATTTAAAACCTAATGAGCTTGAAAAATTGGTTAAACATGTTAAGGGTGGTCCTACATAAACTGAATCTGAGAGTCAACTAGAGGTTGATGCTGAGTCTCCCATTGCTTGACTATTTGCTTCCTCGTCTGAGTCATCCATGTCTACCCCAAAAATGACCCTAAATTCACCAAATGATACTTCTTACACTACTGATTTGAAACCTAATCCTTTCTATGTGTCTTTGTTTATCAATGATCATAAACTTAGTAACTGTATTATAGATTCAGGAGCCTCTGACAATATTATGCCCTCTTCTATGGCTAAAGCCCTAGGGTTATCACTTACAAAAACATTTGGTAGGTGTTATTCTATGGATGGAAAATAGGTTTCCTTGCTTGGACAGATTAAAGATGCATGAGTTGCTCTTGCAGCTTACCCTGACAAAAGGGTGAAATTGACTATTTTGGTAGCAGATATTCCTGCTAGTTACGGGATGCTGTTAAGCAGGACATTTTGCAAGGATTTGGGTGGGCAAATCAATTTGGATTGGTCAGAAGCCACAATCCTAGTGGGGAAGCAGAAAGTGAAGCTGGAACCTGAGCCCAAGTGCAAGTTCACTATCTACCCCTCTGATGATCCCAAGTTCCAGATTTTGTTTGAGGAATGTGAATTTGTTAACTATTTTCTCTCCTCTTAGCAGAGTTTTGGAGTAGCCCCCAAAGAAGAATTAATCCAAAGATTTGTACATTCTGATGACCTATGGGTTATGGAATTTGATGGCAGTTGTGCTACTGCTGGTTCAAGGACTGGGGTTGTGTTGATCTCACCTGAAGGTGAAATTTTTTCTTATTCTTTTAAGCTAGAGTTCAAAAACACCAACAATACTGTAGAATATGAAGCTTTATTGCTTGGGCTATTTGAAGCCAAAGGAAGGGGTGTGAAGGTACTTAAAGTGAAAGGTGATGCTGAATTAATTGTGAAACAAGTAAGGGGGATCTTTTCTGTTAAGAATGAAAGATTAAAGCATTACAAAAATACAGTATGGGATGAGATTGAATATTTTGATGCCTTCTCTATCAAAGCAATTCCCAGAGACCAGAACTCCCGAGTAGATTCTTTAGCAGTATCAGCTTCTCTCCTTCTGCCACATCTAGATTTCAAAAAGGATTCTTATAGAATAGAACTAATATATCGTCCTACTGTCCCGGATAATGCCGGAAGCTGGCAAGTTTTTGAGAGTGATAATTAGATCAAAAAGTTTTTAGAGAATGCTGAAATGTTCCTGGGAACCTATTTTGAAGGCTCCGAAGCAGAGTGTAAAGAATTCAGTCCTGACCCAGGGATTAATCCAAAAGATGGCGTGATTCAGTTAAAGGGAAATAAAATCCCTAAAGGACTGGTCTCCTTCGAACATTTGTTTTCTTGAAGAGATGAATATATTAAAGGTAAACCTTCCCATAATCCTGATAAAGTAGAGGATTATGAGAAAATAAACATCGGGGATGAGGCTGATCCTAAATGGATATCCATTGGTAGTTCTTGTTCTTTAGAGGAGAAAAACAAATTGATCAAACTGTTAATCAGGTATAAGGATGTTTTCGCCTGGTGCTATGATAATCTTAAAATTTTTAGACATGGACAGTTTCAACACCATATTCCTTTGAAAGCAAATGTAGCCCCATTCAAGTAGAAGCTGAGGAATTATAATCTGAAAGTTGCTGAGGCCATTTTTAAGGAGATTGATAAGATGTTGAAAGCTAGAATTATCTATCCAATTCATCACTCCACTTGGGTGGCAAATATTGTTCCATTACGCAAGAAAAATGGAGAAATAAGAATCTGCATTGATTTCAGGAACTTGAACCAGGCCAGCCTAAAAGATAACTATCCCTTACCTGTGATGGACCACATCTTGCAGACAGTTGCTGGGTCTAAAATGATGTCTATGCTGGATGGTTTCTCAGGTTACAATTAGATAGGTGTGGCTGCAGATGATCAACATAAGACTGCTTTCACTACACCTTGGGGAACTTTTGCCTATAACCGAATGCCCTTTGGCTTGATTAATGCGGGAGCAACTTTTCAGCGGGCGATGGATTCATCTTTTAGAGATTTGAAGAATAGAATTATTGTTATTTATCTTGATGATCTGACTATTTTTTACAGAAATAAAGAAGATCACTTGAAGGATCTAGAGACTGTCTTACAAAGGTGCCGAAGCCATGGCATCTCACTCAATCCCAAGAAGTCAGTTTTTTGTGTTACTGAGGGAAAATTGTTGGGGCACTTAGTCTCAAAAGATGGAATCAGAATTGATCCAGAGAGGGTCAGGGTGATTCAACAGCTTAGTCTCCCTTCAAATAGAACTGGAGTCAAGTCCTTCTTTGGCCAAATCAATTTTCTCAGAAGGTTCATTCCTGACTTTGCTGAGATTACAAAACATATTGTTGGAATGATGAGCGAGAAACAGCCATTCAAGTGGAATGAAGTTGCTAAGAAGGCATTTGAGGATATCAAGGAAGCGATTGCAAACACTCCCATTTTGGTAAATCCTAATTTTCAAAAAAAAATTATTATTTACTGTTATGCCTCGGAACACACCATGTCAGGTATTTTGTTACAGAAAAATGAATTGGATGAAGAGGTTCCCATAGCCTTTATGAGCGTTCCCCTTAAAAAGTATGAGCTGAAATATTCTTTGGGTGAAAAACAAGCTTTCACTGTGGTAAAAGCTGTTAAACAATTCAGATATTATATACTTCACTCTCATTCAGTTGTATTTGTTCCAAATTCAGCTATGAAAAGTATCTTGACTCAGCAAGATGTTGGGTTAAACAATAGAGCAACGTGGGTTGCTAAAATCCAGGAATATGATTTGGAAGTTAAGCCTACTAAACTAATCAAGGGTCAAGGCTTATGTAAATTAATTGCTGAGAATAGAAAGGAGGAAGAAGAAGAAGGACTTCCCACTATCTTACTGGTAAGTTTACAAGACCCATGGTTTCTAGATGTAGCATACTATCTTACTTACGGAGATTGTCCCAATCACTTATCTCCTAAAGAGAAAAGAAACCTGAAGCTAAAAGTGGTGAAATATGTTATTTGGGGGGATGTCCTTTACAAAAAGGGATTAGATGGGACTTTCCTAAGATGTGTAGATAAGGAGCAATATGATAAGCTCTTGGAAGTTTTCCATAATCAAGCCTGTGGTGGACATTTTTCTTCTTCAGTTATAGCTTTCAAAATCCTCAGGAATTGTTACTACTAGCCAGGGATGTTTAAGGATGCATATAAATGGGTGGCTAACTGTGAAAAATGTAAAATGTTCTCAGGAAGGCCACAACTTACAGCTTTACCTTTGAGGCCCAGTTTTATTGAAGAACCCTTTAAACAATGGCAATTGGATTTTATTGGGCCTATCTCGGCCCCCTCAAGTGCAGGACATACCCACATCTTAACAACAATAGATTATTTCACGAAATGGGTTGAAGCAGCCCCTGTAAAGAGAACAACTTCGGAGGTGGTTTGTAATTTTCTTAAAGAAAATATTTTGGTACGTTTTGGTGTTCCCAAGAAGATTGTAGCAGATAATGCTACCAGTTTCTCTTCAGTTGAAATGACTTCTTTTTGTTATGAACATAGTATATCTCTCTCCCATTCATTAGATTACTATCCGCAAGGAAATGGACAAGTTGAGTCCAATAACAAGAATTTGATTGCTATCATGAAGAAGTTAGTGAATGATAACCCTAGAGATTGGCATAAGAGACTGTATGAAGCACTCTGGGCTGACAGAATAACTCCAAAAAGGGCAATTGGGATGGCACCTTTTGAATTAGTTTATGGAATAGGTGCCCAATTATCTTTACCTTTGGAACTATCTACAGCTAAGCTACAAAGTGTAATCGAGGATCAATACTTCCAAGATTCCCTAGAGAAGAGGATTATGTACTTAACTAAGATTGAAGAAGAGAAATGAATTGGTTGACCGAGTTACTGTACATCAGGCCAAAGTTAAAGAGATTTTTGACAGGAAAACAAGGCCTAGGAAGTTTAGGGAAGGAGATGAAGTATTACTGTGGGATAGAAGAAGAGAACCAAAGGGTGCACATAGCAAATTTGACTTGCTTTGGAAAGGACCTTTCAGAATTCACTAGGTATTGGGTCCAAATTCTTTTAAATTGGAGTATCTGGATGGAGCTATTTTACCCCTATCCTACAATGGATAGGATCTCAAATAGTATCATCTGTAAAATAGGAGTCCCCTATTTTGTACATAGTTTTCCCTTTTGTCCGGTTTTGTGTTTTCCTTTCTCGTTTTTGTTTTGTCTTGCTCCGTTTCCTTTCTTCTCTATGTTCCTTTTTTCTATGAAACTAGAGCTTCTGAGTTCTCTGCATTTTGCCATAAAATGTAGTCCCCATTCAAAGCCAATGTTACCTTTTGAGTCGCCCTTATTTATCTATTGGTAATATTTCCTAAACAAGAGTCGATTTGTTGTGTTGTATTATTGGTCATACCTTTGTTTCTTAAATCGGCTCTTGATCCTTCAAAATTTACCCGTTTATCATCTTTGTGTGTGAAGTTACTTAAGGTTTGAACCTTTGAACTTGAACCATTCTCAAAGTTCAAAGTTCAAATGGTCTGATATGTTCAAAGTCTCTCAAAAAGATGAGCTATTTTGTTCCATGTAATTAAACGTCTTTAAGTTTTCATGTTGAAGTTGAACCTTTTTTTGTTAATGGTCCTAAAGGTTCAAGGTTCAAAGTTCAACACGCGGTGCTTCGTAATGAGTCACATTACCCAGTTCTTTGTTCAGTTTTATATGTCGGTGAACCTCCCGCTTGAACCTCCCAAAAGTTTATGGTTCAAGGTTCAATGGTGTGCTTTTTCATCATTTAAGTCCTTTTACAAGTCATGTGTTGTTAGTTGGTCTATGCAGTTCTCGTATCTTTGAACTTGAACTTTGAACCACGCTCCCAAGGTTCAATGGTTCAAATTTCACCGGTTTGATGATTTCAACCTTACCACTTCTCGAGGCCCTCTAAGTTAAATTTAGTAGGAAAGTTAAAGGAAATTTTGTCCAAACTCATTTATGAAACAGAAAGTTCTAATTTGGTGGAGGTTACAGATAATTATTATACATCATGATCGCGCGTGAATAATACTTGCTATTAATGAAGAGGTCAGAATTCATGTCTTTTCAAACATTTTTGGCACGTGTTGTTTCGAGTAATAATTATTCAGTCTGGATAGTGCCATTATTAACAAAGAACAAGCCAAATTTAGCAAGTGAACATACTGTGTGATGCGGAGCAGAATAGTGCAGGAGATATAAGGTCTGAATGCCCAAATTTCATGGTAATTTCAATTTTCCTGAAGGTGAGTTCATTTCTTCCTACCTGCTGTTTCCATTTCTTAAAGATGGAAAGAAAACCCTTTGAATTTCTGACATTATTTTCAAGATTCAAATCTTTTTGGTTATATCCTCCGAGTATGGCCTTGAAATCTACTTGTCTAGGAAATAAGCATGGCCCTGGCCTTACCTGTTCTCACCCTGAATTCGGGGATACTTAATTAATACAATATGATTTGGAAGAATTCAGAGAAAGGTCTAGAAGCTCTGTGCTAACTCCTATGATGGAGAAGATAGTAGGAAGTGGCCTAATAGAAGCCGCGGCCTTTCCCAAGGCTGTACAGTGCCTAGAACTGGTTCAGGAATGTATGAATAGGTATGAACCCCAAAACAGATGCATTAGAAATGCAGACGGTGATGTATTGTTTCATGTCGATAGACAAACACTGATGTCTGTGATGAGAATACCGCCTAAAGAGGCGTATTCTAGCCTCAACATTACTTCTTATGGGTATTTCTTGGAGAAGAAAGCAAGTTACAAAAGTGTGATAGCAAGAAACTGGCTGTTGAAATTTCAGAAGGGTGGTTCAAGCTTGCCTAGACCACTTACTAGGGATCACTTGATTAAGGAGGTGAGGGATATGGTAGTGTTATTGCACAGACTGAAAAGCAGCCAGCATGCATATTATTGGGAAGATTGGATGTACTTTTTCATACAAGTTATCCTCCAAGGAGAGCAATATTTGGATTGGGCAGAAATTGTTGCCGATTGTTTGCATCAGGAACTAAGTAATTGTTTGGGAGATAGAAATTTTTATATGTCTTCATACCTGTTTTATTGCCTGGCATCTACAAGACAGTGGTTGGGTCTGCCTCATGCACCCTTGGCTGAGGATAGTAGGATTTATGAATATTATTCACAATTGCAGATGAAGAACTGTTATGAAAATTACAAAAGGGTTAGTGATGTTTTCACTAGAAGGATGACTTATGAATTGGCAGGCAATCTGAGTAAAAGAATGTTCGATGAGGCAATGCAGTTAATTAGCACTTATGGTAGCTTCTTTATTCAATTTTCCAAGTTCACTTACATCAGAGTTGGAGGATTTGACGGTGAACCTGTTAAGTTACCCAGATATGTGTTCTACCGTTTTGTGTTGATAGAGGTATGCAGACAGCTAGCACATGTGGACAAGAAGTTCTCGACAAAGAAGGGATTTGGTATCTCTTTTCCCATTGAACTTGGACATTACTCATGCCAGTCAAAATCTGATGCTTTGAATTTAGAGGTGAGCCTTAAAAAGTTTAATTTTAAGTTCTTCACTGCCAGGTCCCAATTTGACAGCAAAGGATTTGTCAGGGATAACTTTGATTCTGGAGTAGGGCTTTCACACATTCCTAAGTTAGAGGATTACTGGGAAGACTGTTTAGATGAGTTTGAGGTCAGGAGAAGACTGTGGTGTAGGTTCTCTTTGGGACAGATAATTACTCTTAACTTAAATATGGATATTTCTGGAGTTATTGATGATGAGGAACAGGTGATTGACCCATAGTTTGCACAAATAGAGCAACTACCTATTCCAGAAATTGACTGGAGCAAAAAGGAGGAAGATAGGATTTAGGTTAAAACTCTCCCAGTGATAAGGAGAACTGAGAAATGGTTAAGGGGAAAGAAATAGGAATGGATCCAGAATAAAAATGCCCAACAATTCACATCAATGATTGAGTCATCATTCCCCATAAGCTCTTCTAACCAACCTATTGCTATCTGTGGTGCAGGTACTTCCAAGTCATTAACTGGAAGGAGCCCTGCTACTAAGAAATCTAGAAGAGCCCTCACAACCATTCTACCCCCTCATGCTACCAGGTTGAGAACCAAAAGTAAGAGAACGAAACGGGTTTCCAAAAGAATAGTTGTGGATCTGAATTCAGAGGAAGATTCAGGAGAACCCATGGG
This sequence comes from Cunninghamia lanceolata, assembly GCA_027924645.1. NCBI lineage: Eukaryota > Viridiplantae > Streptophyta > Pinopsida > Cupressales > Cupressaceae > Cunninghamia > Cunninghamia lanceolata. The sequence continues at coordinate 20,469,133 of BSBN01000111.1, read as the reverse complement.
TGATAAGGAATCTAGTCCACATAGAACAGAGGAAGTTAATACTGGGCCACAGTCAGAGGTTGTTCTAGAGACCTCTGGATTGTTAACAATTTCTAATGTATCCTCTGATGGATTAAACCCTGAGAAGGAACCTTAGCCCCTGCACCCAAGTGGCTGGAGAGTTCTATTACCGACAAGAGAAAAATAATTCCTTTTTTGGTCCCTTTAGAGAATATGGTGAGCAAATGTTTAGGGAAAACACCCAAGTCTAAGAAGCTAAAGATGACATCCAGAGTAAGCATTGATCCAAATACTGGAAACTGGAGTGTTGAGATAGCCAAACCAGTGACTGAAGAAGAAGTACAGGACCCAACTTTATAGGATTTCACTGTTGAGAGAGTGGATCTTGGCGCTGCTTCAAGAGCTGCAGATGTTCATCATCTTGAAGCATCCACTAAGAGGATAATTAGTCAGAGTTGGAAGGATGAAAAAGACAAAAGGGAATTGAAGCAGACCCTGTGTTCAATGGCAGAGTACATCGATGCTATCCATAACCCCATCCCGCAGCCAGTTTCATAGTTCTCCCTGTCTTTCGATCCTAAGTCACCAGTTAACCAAAAAATGTTGGATTAGGTTCACAGAAACAAGATGGTGGCTAAGATATTTGACAGTTGGTTAGACTGCATTATACAGAAGGGGACTGAATACATTCATGAACTTAAGAATATATACGATCTGACTACTACCACCATTGAAGACCTTAAGGCACAGATTACTGCTTGGGCAAAAGATGAAGGTAAATGGGTAAGTGTAATGAATCAAATCGATGAAGTTCAAAAATATGGAGTAGTGAAGTTTCTGACAAAAAAGGGCCTAACTGGTTTGGATGAAGATCTACTATATGTGAATAAGAAAAATATTGAATGGAGAAATTCCATATCATGGCAGGGGTGTTTTGAACTTACTAAATTGATTAAGGAGATAACTGAGTTCACTCAATCGCTGTAGCGTGACTTACAATATATTGATGTCAAATACATAAAAGATGATTTGCAGCTGGAGGAGAACATCGATACAGTGATTCAAACCTTCGTGGATAAAATCAACTTTGTCAAAGAAAGTGATAATATCTTAATTGAAGATTTATCCCAAATTTCTAAGGTGGAATCATTGCTTTACCTTTGCATCGACACACTTCCAGAATATAAGCAAAAGTTTGGGAAATTACAGAGAGAGAGAGAGAGAGAAGTTTTGAAATCAAGAATGAAGCACATAGGCATCCCCAACCTCCTGAGAATTCAGGAGTTTGTTGTAGCTTTTCAGGAGTGGAAGACTCAACATGCTTCTCCGACCGCCGATGATAAATTTGGAGATTCAAATCCGTTGCCTCAGCCGTGATCTTATTTGCTCATTTTCCTTTATTTAGTTCCTCAGTTATGCTATTTTCGTAATCTTGATCTTTGAATCAATTTGTTATAAACTAAATCCTGTATGGGTCAGAGTTACTTTAACTTTAGGTTTGGTTTACTTGATGATATGATTAGGGCATTCATATATATAGGTTTTTGGAAACTTTCATAAGATATAGAGATAGAGAGAAAAACAAGAAGGGAATTTTTGGGCTGAACTATTTTATGGTTTTACAGTATATGATGATTGTCTGATAAATTTTTCATCTGTGAATGGAAAGAAGAAACAGTTACTGTCTACTTAGGTCTGTGCGTCTGAGTGTTTGAAATTGGATTTTTTGTGTGAAATCTCCTTTCATCTGGTAATTGCTCTTTTATTAGACAACTCGTTATATGTGTTCTATTATTTATTGGTTCAACAAACATATATGTATGTGTTTATGTATTTAAATGTGTTGAAAATAGAATCTGTGCATTCTATTACTCACTGTTATTGCAAAAATTTACCGCATTCATAACATAGTTATGTATGAATGTTAGTTTGCCTTAGGCACTTTCTGGTTAAAGATGCATTTGGATAGTTGAATAGATTGAATTCATTGGAAATCTTAAAGGGAGCTGTACCTAAATTTAGAGGGGAACTAATTTAAAAAGTTCACCCATTTGTTGCTTAACTCATTTGTTCTTTAAAGAAGGGTATAGAGTCAGAATAAAACATTTTCAAAATAAGGACAAATCTGTTAGCCAACACTTTATAGAATATTTCTAAGTGACACGGTTTTTGAGGAACATCTCGTCAAAGATTGCTACCTTTTTGCACTTTGGACTTTTCAGGGATATTGTCGATACAATGTAGCTCAGACTGTTTCGACATGTTTGGGTGAAAAATAGGACCATGCCTAGCATAAATGTACCCATCTGGACGCGTTGGAATAGTCAGTTTGGTCGCATCAAGAGCAAGAAAAAAGTTACACCCCTTTGCAACTTTACACTGCCTCCTTCTAACGATTTTTGGGGCAGCAGAAAACCTTTCACCACAGGAAAATGCCTCAAAGATATAAAAAACTGAGAGAGGTTATTATAGAGGCACTCTACATGATCATGTTGCCTTAGATGGAATGTTTCTAAGTGACATGGTTTTCAAGTAACATCTCGTCAAAGATTGCTACCTTTTTGCACTTTGGACTCTTCAGGGATATTGTCGGTACAATGTAGCTCAGACTATTTCGACATGTTTGGGTGAAAAATAGGACCATGCCTAGCGTAAATGTACCCATCTGGATGCATTGGAATAGTCAGTTTGGTCGCATTAGGAGCAGGATGAAAGTTACACCCCTTTGCAACTTTACATTGCCTCCCTCTGACAATTTTTGGGGAAGCAGAAAACCTTTCACCACGGGCAAATGCCTTAGAGATATAAAAAACTGAGAGAGGTTATTGTAGAGGCACTCTACATGATCGTGTTTCCTTAGATAGAATGTTTCTAAGTGACACAGTTTTCAAGTAACATCTCATCAAAGATTGCTACTTTTTTGCACTTTGGACTCCTCGGATATATTGTCGGTACAATGTAGCTCAGACTGTTTCGACATGTTTGGGTGAAAAATAGGACCATGCCTAGCGTAAATGTACCCATCCAAATGTGTTGGAATAATTAGTTTGGTCGCATCAGGAGCTTGACAAAAGTTACACGTCTTTGCAACTTTACACTGCCTCCTTCTGACAATTTTTGGGGCAGCAGAAAACCTTTCACCACAGGCAAATGCCCCAGAGATATAAAAAATTGAGAGAGGTTATTGTAGAGGCACTCTACATGATTGTGTTTCCTTAGATGAAATATTTCTAAGTGACATAGTTTTCGAGTAACATCTCGTCAAAGATTGCTGCCTTTTTACACTTTGGACTCTTCAGGGATATCGTCGGTACAATGTAGCTCGGACTGTTTCGACATGTTTGGGTGAAAAAAAACCATTCCTAGCCTAAACATACCCATCCAGATGCATTGGAACTATCATTTTGGTTGCATCAAGAGAAGGACACCAAAAATGCAAAAGTTGCTTTGTGCAACTTGACAATATTGACACTTTTTTGCAACATGACTCAAAGACTCAAACTGACCCCAAATGACTCAAAGTGATTTAAAAAGAAATGAAATGGTCTTAGAAGACCTTATTACATACAATTGACTCAATCAAACAAAATTTTATTTTTTGACCCCTCTTGGAGGCATGACAACCTAGGTGCCCCTGCACCATTAGTGCAACTAAAGGACTATGGTGGTGGCATGAAACTAGAGTGAGTTGACATTCATTTGTATCTAGTTTGGCATCTTGAAACAATTCTAGAGTAGAGTAAGACTCATTTTCCTGAAAATAGTTTAAGAAACCCTTATCTAGGGTTTTGGTAAGAATCATGCATTTTTTGGCCATTCTACTAATTTGATTCACTTTTGATGAGTGGAATGGGTTGTAGTAGGTTTGTTCTAGTATGCTATGATGATTTTTTGGTAGGAAATCTGAGGAGAAGAAGTTTTCTTTGAGGAAACCTAACAAAACCATGTGTTAGGTGATGTTTAGAGACAGAGAAGGAACCATAGACGCATTTTTGGGAACAGCAGATTGTAGGAGGACAAAACCCACAAAATTCATAGTTTTGACATGAATACTAAGTGTTCAAGTCATTGGTTGAGTTTTGTGTGTGAATTTAAGGGGGGTCTCTTTGTATTTTAGGCCTAATTGGGGCTCTAGGTTATTGAGAGGAGTTATAGGTTAGGGTATATCATCCAAAACAACCTATACCCAGTTTTGGATATGTGATAGGGAGTCCAAATGGGTATCTACTGATTATCCAAGTTTTATGTTTGAAGATCTATATCAAAAGTTATTAGGATTGTTCTCCTTTTTTAGGGCTACAAGCCATTTCTTGGGTTTGTGAAGGAAGTGTTAATCCTAAGTTTGGTTTGCCTTTGACAATGATTGGAATGGGTCCCATAGCATCTAAAATCACCTTTTCCATGAATAATTTAGAGTCTCTAACTGTTGTTCCCACTTTTGTATAATGATCATGAAATTTGGGCTTTAGAGCATAAGGAAACCTTGTCTAGTTTGCCATCCTCCAACTATCCCATTACCTCTACATCACAATTCAAGACACCTATTATCTAGTTAGAAACCAAGACACCTAGAGAAACCTATATTTTATACATTATTCTTAGGATCAACTTCATCCATCACTTATGTCTAACCCCATGAAGCATAACATGATGATGTAAAAATGTGTATATGTGTAAAAGTGCGGCAGAAAATAAAAAAAAAAAGACAAACCTTACAAATTAATGTGCATACTTACAACTCAATGTAACATGACTTAACAAAATTAATGTGAATACTTACAAATTAATACAATGAACCATCCGGGTCTGCTCTACTCTTTATTGTGTCAAGTATTGCGTCATGGTCATTTGACTACTTACAATAGTCGATGTAATCACATGCTGTGTTGAATTACTATCTTTTGTGCGTGAGGTGTTACCCACACTCTCATACACAATCATTAGATTCTTGACAATAGATTTTTCACTTGAAGCCTTTGATGTTCTCAACCCAAGAATCTTCATGATGGACCTATACTTTATACTTTGCATCATTTCAAGGAATAGTTGACATCTTACAGTCTCATTTAACTTTTCAAAGAACAATCTCCAAATCTTATGAGCATATCTTCTAGAAGTGCATTTTGGAATCTTACCTTCCATTGGCTGCAAAATATTCTCATCAATATCAATCAAATACTTTGGCTTTCTATGCAAAATTCTAGGTGGTGTTAAGTTAGATAAATTTATCTCAACATTAAGAATTTCATCAATATTTAAATGAGATGGGCTATATGGCATACCTTCGATCGAAGATGGAATAGATGGCATACCTTGAGGTTGAGGTGGGAATGATGCTGTACCTCCTGTTGCAAGTATGGGCCTAACCGGTGTTGTCATTGATGTAAACATACTCATGTTGCACTAATGAGAAGGATTAGATGAGCTATGTGCTGATGATATTGAGAGAATAAGTCTCAATCAGGAACAGTGAAGAACAGTGATGACAAGAAGGTAAAAAGTCCTCAATAGGTTGAGGATCAAAGGATACGGTTTAAAGGGTTTTTAGATATAAGTCTTGAGATGCTCCAGTCAAGATTTTAGAGGTCCTCATGAAGATCTAAAGAAGTTATGGTCGCTCAAGTAGAACCGGTTTCGGCAGGTGTTCAGAGGTGACAGAGGGCCACAGAAAGGTCCGGTGAGATCCGGTATTTCATTATCCCATTCTACGGATCTGAGGGAGTGTTGAGGACATCCCTGTGAAGTATCAACTAGATTAGTTCGTGGGTTGAAGGTCTAGAAGTGCCTATTCATTTGTGACAGTGATGACAGACTGTGTTCTTGTAGCTCCGAATTAAGGAAAGAAGAATTTCAGTAGGATGATGAAGTGCGGATGTTTTTGGTGATTTAGGGAAGGTTATGATGATCGTTGGATCATGTCCAGTTAATGTTGGTAGTCCTCATTGAAGTTAGAGTTTGCATTTGAAGAATAACCACGGTTATTGGTGTTCTTCTTGAGACTGGCCGACGGGATGTATTACACATCTTGCAGATGATCTTGTAGGTGTTTTCTGACTTAGATGATTGTTCCTAAGTCGATGCCTTGTATAAATAAGAGATTTTGAATTGATTTTGAAGTGTGTTTTGGAGTGATGAGTGTGTGGTAGCAAAGAGAAGTGCGAAAGGCAGAGCAGAAGTATTGGGCTTAAATGGAACTGATTCAAACATGCTGAAGATGCTATTCTCCAGTTCATAAAGGTGATACTTATTCCTTTGTAGACAGTGTGTCTCTTGTAGGCAGTGAGCCTCTTGTGAGTAGTGTGCTCAGGCAGTGAGCCCTAATTAGCATGTGCCATTTTGTTCTTTTTATTCTTCTAACAGAGAATACATTCTTGGGTTAATCACCCTATGGTTTTTCCCTTAACTAGGTTTTCCATGTCAAAATCTTGGTGTCATGTGTGTTGATATGTTTTTGCTTTTGATTTGAATGCATTATGGTTCATGATTAATATTATGCTAATCACTAAAGAAGATTCAAGTGTTTAAATAAGGGAAAGTTTCGCACAACTGATTCACCCCCCCTCTCAGTTGTATGCCCTAAGTCTAACACCTCCTTCATCACATGTGAGTGATGATGTACTCTCAACTTGAGATGTGGTAGATGGTGCCCCTACATGTTGACTTGCTGTAGAGGACATGTCTCCAACTATAGTATTCAAATCTCTCGTAGCATGAAGTTTTTGCATTCGTTCTCTTTGTGCCACCAATACCATATCTCTTTGTGATGGTTGTGGTTCCTCTTCAATTGGCATGTCTTCATTTATCATGTCCAATTTCCTCTTCTCACGAAGTTCCCTCATAGCCACTGCTTTCTTTGCATTCTTAGCTTCTATCTCTTCTTGTGTTGGTTTAATTCTTGATCGTTTCCTCAGCATGACGAAGAATTTGTCTGTAGCATGATAAAGAGACCAATATTAGTTCCTAAGAAATGAATCCATACAAATAACTAAAATATGTCATTCAACCCTTCATAGTAAATGTACATATAATCATCATGTAAAAGAGTAAATGTCACTCAACTAAAATAGGTACAAAGCATACAAAGCAAATTATTGCAACCATGAAAAGAGTACATGGGACTTCATGCTTGAAAAGGTTGAGGTAGACCCAATTTGACATGTTTGTTGTTACTAGGGTTATTAGGATTTGGAATTGAGAAGGTGTTTTGTTGGTACTAGGGATACTAGGATTTGGGTGGCTTGTGAAGGAATAGACAACAATTGTTGTGTCATGTGCATGTACAAATCATCATGAATAGGTGCATAAGCAATGTCCTAGCCCAAGATATGTGCATACAAATCATCATGTCATGTGCATACTTGTATGATCTTGGCACCTATTCATTTGTATTTTAACTTGTTAATATGACAAGATAATAGTGGGATTGTATTTCTATTATGTTGTAAGGATTTATTCTTGTATAGTTTGACATCATGGTATGTTAAGGTCTATTTATTACACATAATTATTAAAGAGCCCAAGTGTAGAAAATATACATGGCATCATGTGAGATTGTAGACTACTTTCTTGATTGGGAATGTGTCTATTTTAATCATGTATGATAAAGCATGATAAAGTAATTCAAATAGAATTAAGGAAAATGTAAAGAACATGCATGTAAAGACTTGACATACCTAAAAAATAAAGATTTGAATGGAGAGAGTACCCAATTATGTAGTGTTTTTTTCTTCTTGCATTAAACTCCTCAACAATTTGAGTTTTTCACCACTTGCTTCCTTTTCAATGTTAAATTGAATAACACTCAAATATAATTACTAACAACAATACTATTAACCAATCTATAATGTTAAATTCTTAAAATTGAATCACAATTAACATTGCAGCACTACAAAAATTAAAACTTGAATAGATATATATCAAACTTGGTGTGAAAACTATGTTATTTCCTCCTTCTCAAGTTGGCAAAGTAGAAAAGGTGGTGGAAAGATCATGCAAAGGTGGTAGAATGTGTAAAATGTGGATGTGAACTTCCCAACAGCATGAAAGCACTTCTTTTTTGTTAGAGTACACGCATAATCAGCATGAAAACAGAGCATGTGGGCCTGGATCATGGGGTTCAACACTTTTTTACCATTTCTATAGCAGGACAAAACACGAGCGCATTATAACGCGCTCGCATTTTGTCCTGCTATAGATTGATCCATAAATATTTGTGCGTATCTCACCTTTACAATATCTCACCTCTAGTTCCATCATCTCATGTTCTATATCTCACTTATCTCTCCTCCTCACCTCTCTACCTCTCTTATAACGCGCTCGCATTTTGTCCTGCTATAGATTGATCCATAAATATTTGTGTGTATCTCACCTTTACAATATCTCACCTCTAGTTCCATCATCTCATGTTCTCTATCTCACTTATCTCTCCTCCTCACCTCTCTACCTCTCTACCTCTCCCCTCTCTATGTCTCTCAGTCGCTCCTTGTCTACCTCAACCCTAAACCTTATCCCTAAACCCTAATCCCTCAACCCTCAAGTCTAATCCCTCATCCCTAAACCCTAAACACTATCCCTATTCCTAAAACCTCAACGAGCTCAATACTATACCTTAAACCCTAATCCCTTATCCCTAAACAATCCAACCCTATCTCTAATCCTTATACCCTCGACACTCTACTTTAACCCTAATCCCTCAACCCTCAACCCTATCCCTCAACCCTCAATCCTCGAACCTCAATGTATGCAACCCTCAATGTCAAACCCTAATCCCTCAACCCTTAACTCTGATCCCTCGACCCTCAACCCTATCCCTAAACCCTAAACCCTAAAGCCTCAACCCTCAACCCTCAATGTCAAATCCTAATCCCTCAACCCTTAACTCTAATCCCTCAACCCTAAACCCTATCCCTAAACCCTAAACACTATCCCTATTCCTAAACCCTCAACAGGCTTGATACTATACCTTACACCCTAATCCTTTATCCGTAAACCCTCCAACCCTATCCCTAATCCTTATACCCTTGACACTCTACTTTAACCCTAATCCCTCTACCCTCAACCCTATCCCGAAACCCTCAACCCTTAAACCTCAACCCTTAATGTCAAACCCTAATCCCTCAACCCTTAACTCTAATCCCTCGACCCTCAACCCTATCCCTAAACCCTAAACCCTAAAGCCTCAACCCTCAACCCTCAACCCTTAACATCAAATCCTAATCCCTCAACCCTTCACTCGAATCCCTCAACCCTAAACCCTATCCCTAGACCCTCAACACTATACCTTAAACCCTAATCCCTCAACCTTCAACCCTAAACCTTATCCCTAAACCCTAATCCCTCAACCCTAAACCTTATCCCTAAACCCTAATCCCTTAACCCTCAACCCCAATCCATCATCCCTCAACTCTAATCCCTCATCCCTAAACCCTAAATGCTATCCCTATTCCTAAACCCTCAATGGGCTCGATACTATACCTTAAACCCTAGTCCCTTATCCCTAAACCCTCCAACCCTATCCCTAATCCTTATACCCTCAACACTCTACTTTAATCCTAATCCCTCGACCCTCAACCCTATCTCGAAACCCTCAACCCTTGAACCTCAATGTACTCAACCCTCAACGTCAAACCCTAATCCCTCAACCCTTAACTCTGATCCCTTGACCCTCAACCCTATCCGTAAACCCTAAACCCTAAAGCCCCAACCCTCAACCCTCAACGTCAAATCCTAATCCCTTAACACTTAACTCTAATCCCTCAACCCTAAACCCTAAACACTATCCCTATTCCTAAACCCTCAACGGGCTTGATACTAGACCTTAAACCCTAATCCCTTATCCGTAAACCCTCCAACCCTATCCCTAATCCTTATACCCTCAAAACTGTACTTCAACCCTAATCCCTCAACCCTCAACCCTATCCCTAAACCCTCAATCCTCGAACCTCAACCCTTAACCCTCAACGTCAAACTCTAATCCCTCAACCCTTAACTCTAATCCCTCAACCCTCAACCCTATCCCTAAATCCTCAACCCTCAACTCTCAACGTCAAATCTAATCCCTCAACCCTAAACCCTATCCCTAAACCCTCAACACTATACCTTAAACCCTAATCTATCAACCCTCAACCCTAAACCTTATCCCTAAACCCTAATCCCTCAACCCTCAACCCTAATCTATCATCCCTCAACTCTAATCCCTCATCCCTAAACCCTAAACGCTATCCCTATTCCTAAACCCTCAACAAGCTTGATAATATACCTTAATCCTTAATCCCTTATCCCTAAACCCTCCAACCCTATCCCTAATCCTTATACCCTCGACACTCTACTTTAACCCTAATCCCTTGACCCTCAACCCTATCCCAAAACCCTCAACCCTCAAACCTCAATGTACTCAACCCTCAACATCAAACCCTAATCCCTCAACCCTTAACTCTGATCCCTCGACCCTTAACCCTTAAAAATTGAACCCTAATACCTATCCCTACACGCTTGATACTCGACACTATATCTTAAACCATGATCCCTTAACCCTCATCCCTAAAGCCTCAACCCTAAATCCCTATACCTTCAACCCTAAACCCTATCCCTAATCCCTCTACCCTCGATACTCTTCTTTAACCCTAATCCCTTGACCATCAACCCTATCCCTAAACCCTCAACCCTCAACCCTCAACCCTTAACTCTCAACATTAAACCCTAATTCATCAACCCTAAACCCTAATCCCTCAAACCTAAACCATATCCCTAAACCATCAACCCTCAACACTATACCTTAAACCCTAATCCCTATCCCTCAACCCTTAACCCTTAAAACTTAAACCCTATCCCTACACCCTCAACACTTGACACTATATCTTAAGCCTTAAACCCTCAACCCTCAATCCTTAAACCTTCAACCCTAAACCCTATCCCTAATCCCTCTACCCTCAACACTCTAACCCTAACCTTGACATTAAACGCTAATTTGTCAACCCTAAACCCTAATCTGTCAACCCTAAACCCTCAACCATCAATACTATACCTTAAACCCTAATCCATCAACCCTAAAACCTAATCCCTCAACCCTCAACCCTCAACAAAATACCTTAAACCCTAATCCCTCAACCCTTGACACTATACCTTAAACCCTAAACCCTATCCCTCAACCCTTAAAAATTAAACCCTAAAACCTATCCATAAACCCTCAATGCTCAACACTATATTTTAAACGCTAATCCCTTAACCCTCAACCCTAAAGCCTCAACCCTCAATCGTTAAACCTTCGACCCTAAACCCTATCCCTAATCCCTCTACCCTCAACACTCTACTTTAACCCTAATCCCTTGACGATCAACCCTATCCCTAAACCCCCAACCCTCAACCCTTAACCCTCAAATCTCAACATTAAACCCTAATCCATCAACCCTAAACCCTAATTCGTCGACCCTAAACCCTAATCCCTCAACCCTAAATCCTATCCCTAAACCCTCAACCCTCAACACTACACCTTAAACCATAATCCCTCAACCCTATACCCTAAACCCTATCCCTAAACCCAACAAAACTGCTTTGCCTTATATTAGGTTGTTAAACCCATCAGACACTCTTCTCTTAAAGATATCTGAGTTGCAAGAATATGTCAGAAAAATGGCTATAAACTTTTTTAATGTTAGTAATGTTATATGGCATGTTTTTCTGGCCCATCTGGGGTTCATTATGCCAATAGGTGTACACACTATGAGAAAATCTTTGCGTATGGTACATCCACAGTGAGTAATTAACAGTTGAAATCAGAATGATGATCATTATGAGAAAAGCTTTGCATTGGGGTACATCTATGTTTCTTTCTGTCCACCTCGCACTTAGGGGAGGTATATTGTTATGAAACAGGCAAATAATCTCCCATTGTTTACTGGCTCTATCCACAAGAACTACTAAACTTTTTTCTCTTGGCAATTGTAGAGGACATTCACCTATTTTTGGCAACTCCTGCATTCCCAAACCATTACAAAAACTAAGTTATTTTAACCTAATAAATAGCTGATTGCATTGATTTAATACTCTACTATATTAAAGCTTAGCATTCACACAAATGCAGATGTTCATATTATAGAAGACTGCATTATATTAGACTATTAGAGATGCCTCAAAAAAATGTAATAACAAAACTGCTTTGTCTTATGTTAGCTTACAATTAAACCCATTCTTTTTGACACTCTTCTCTTAGAAAAGTAAGAGTAATAAGAATAGAAGGCAAAGAATTTGATCTTACTAGTATGCATGGTTGGTTTACATTCCGTGACTTCATTTTCATTGAATAAAAAGGTAAATATCTGATTTGAAAGGTGGGGCAGAGTTCATTGTCATGTGCTTTTCTAGATGATAGGGTCCATAATATCCAAGGTTCTTCAAAGAAAGGCTTGTAACATAATTAAGTTTTTGTTATACCAATCCTCTAGGTAAAGCTACAATTCAAATGCCTACTTTGAAAGTTGAAATAAATTAAATTAGACTTACAATTTTGATTTTCTTCCATTGCTTCAACAACATCATTGTTTTCTTCATCAGAAACCAATTCAAGATCAGCAACTTGCTGCCCATTGGTTGACTTGAATTACATCCTCTATTAGAAGAAGGGCAATTTTTATCTGTATCAATGTTGGTATTCATAAGCTGAAGAGCATTGATATTTTTCACACACCCTATTCTTTGAAATATCTTACCCTTAAAATATGACTTGGATATGTACTTGAACATAGCAAAATCTCCAATCTCCAGCCCATGATGATTCATAAAATTTTCCTAACCCTGCCTAAATTCTAGTTTATTTATGGTCACCCTTAATTGTACATCCCACTCCTGCTCACCTGGGCCTTGAAGAAGGAGGCACGCCCATTAAACCAACTCATTCGACAACTTGTTGCCCATCAGTTGACTTGAACTGCATACTCTATTAGAAGAAGGGCATCTTTTATCTGTATCAATGTTAGTATTCATAAGCCGAAGAGCATTGATGTTTTTCACACATCCTGTTCTTTGAAATATCTTAACCTTCAATTATGACTTGGATATGTACTTGAACACAACAAAATCTCTAATCTCCAGCCCATGATGATTCACAAAATTTTCCTAACCCTTCCTAAATTCTAGTTTATTTATGGTACCCCTTAATTATACATCCCTAAACCTTAAACCCTAATCCCTTAACCCTAAACCCTAATCCCTAGTCGCTAAACCATAAACCCTAATCCCTAAACCCTAAACTCTAATCCCTTATCCCTAAACCATAAAACATATCCCTAAATCCTCAACCCTCAACACTTAAACCTTAAATCCTAAACCATATCCCTAAACCCTCAACCCTCAAAACTATACCTTAAACCCTAATCCCTCAACCCTAAACCCTGTCCCTAATCCCTCTACCCTCAACACTCTACCTTAACCCTAATCCCTCAACCCTCAACCCTAAATGTTATCCCTAAAGCCTCAACCCTAAACCCTAATCCCTTAAGGTCCTAAACTCTAATCCCTTATCCTTAAACTCTAAATTCTATCCCTAGACCCTCAACCCTCAACCTTAAACCTTAATCACTCAATCCTTATCCACCCCTCTCCTCCCCTATCTGGCTCACCCCCATCTCTACCCTCCTCTACCCTCGACACTATACATACATACATATAGGCATACATACATACATGATTAATAACCTTGAACATAAAAAAATTCAAGGGGGACATAATGCGAGTGCATTATAATGCGCTCACGTTATTGCAAACATGACAAACAATCCACAAACTTCTGCAGAAAAGGAAAAATGCAAAGTTGAACATAACGCGAGCGCGTTATAACGCGCTCGCATTATGTTTTGCTTTGGGAATCCCAAGCCTTGGGCTTGGGACTTGCTTTGGATTTCCAACCCAAAGGCTTGGAGTGTCTTCCCAATGTCCAAAGACATGTTTTTCCATATTCTACAGGATTTCACATAATTTTGTTCGTGCTAACCCTCAAATTTGCACGTGTTTCAAGGTGAAACAAATCGAACACCTGGGTAATGTTAGGCTTTCTCTTAGCTATTTGACGATGTGATTTTTTTCACAATTTGACAATGTTAAGCCTTTCATCTTTAATTTCTTTTGTTTGTGTGTCTGTTTTTGGGCAAAAACCACTGTTTGGTCTTTTTTTCATTGTAAATTAACTATTCATTAAAATTTTAAAACAATTACATATTTAGAAACTAGACTCCATTCTACACATATTAAAAAAAGAAAAAAATAATTTTCAATTAGTTTTCAAAATTTATAGGGGTAGCACGGCCAAAATTCTATTTTTTAGGATGTGTCCACTTTGAAAATTAGTAAAAAATCAAATATTCATCAAAAAATTATCAAAAAAATCAGGCATAAACTACATGCTGTTAGCTAATTTCTCACTGAAGCGATTTTAAAAATACCAACAAAAAGTTGACCTTTTGAGGGAGCCACAAAACATGCTATGTTATATTTTTTTGACAGAAACAACACCAATTTCTGTGGCTCCCTCTTTTGAACCCCTTAATCTATATCATTTTCAAAAAAAATTAGTAGTTTAGAAAGTAGACTTGGAGTACTATGAACATTGTTTTGGTTGCATCTCCAAATTTTGAGTGTAACTATGCTCAATTTCTCATCCAAGGCCAGCATTTCCTGATTTCAAAAAAAAAGTGGCCAGTTAAGACCCCTTTTTGGCCCCCCATCTTTTTGCACTTACCCTTAATACAAATTTGAAAAAAAGGATGGGTGGCCAAAAGGACCCCCACACCCCTTTACACCAACACTAAACCTTAAACAACCACACTAACAACTAAAAACAAAAAATAAACTCATTTTTTCTTTTCCATTTTATGAAGAAGACAAAGAAAGAGAATAGTCATGAGAATAGAAGAGACCAATAGTGAGAAGAAGGTAAGAGGGCATCAAAACTGCATCATCTAAGATAAGTTTATTATTATTATTCATTTGCAACAATTCTTTTGTATTTTTCTTTTTTCAAAGTTTCAAACACATAGGGAGGATGTTATGTTTTTTTTTTGTTTTACATTTTTACTTCCAACTATGAACTTTGATTTTTCAACAAAAAATGATGAGTAGGAAGAGGTACAAACTCAACAAAGAAGTTGTAGACAAAGACAAGAAAAAGTTTAGTGGAAAGTAGAGTATGGTTATGTCATTTGTGCAACAAGGATTATAGGGGTAGCTACACAAGGGTTTAGTCTCATCTTTTGTGCATAATTGAAAAAAGGGTAAAAGATTGTGAATAAATAACCCTAGCTAAGAAGGTTAATGTGACTAGGTTGTACATAGAGGGTGAGGCAAGATATAAGGGAATGTCAATAAAGACTGCCCAACCTAGTGTGGCATTGCCTAATGAAACTATAGATGTTGAGAGTCAAATAGGAGAGGATTCTACCAAGGGAAAGAGGGGCTAGTAGTGTTAAAGGAGTGTTCAATATGCAATCATGAGAAATGGCTTTAATTCTTTTATTGCCAAGTTTTTCTTTGCCCATGCCATACCATTGCATGTGGCACATTCTCTCTATTTCAAACAAATGTTTAAATATACAATTGTTGGTGGTCCCTCATTTACTTCCTTGGAGAATATAAACTACAAACTACCCTTCTTGATAGAGAGTATTATAAGGTGTCATGATAGAGAAAATGAAACAAGGTTGGAGAAGGCAGTGCTCCTTTATTATCATGAATGGTTTGACTGATATTAAACATCAATCACTCATCAATATGATTGGATCACATTTTCAACTAGCTCTTATTTTTTAGAGCTATTGATTATTTTGCTAGGAAGAGGAATGATGCAAACTTCTAATTTCAAATTTTGAAGGATGTCATAGAGGAGGTTAGTCCCTCTAATGTTGTACAAATAGTGACCAATTTATCCCATGGATGTAAGTTATAAAACTTGATGGTGGAGGGTGCTTGCAAGCACATTTTTGGAACCCATGTTGTGTTCATGTGTTGACAACACATTGAAGGTTATTGGGAAAATAGATTAGGTGAAGGCAATGGTGGTAGAAGCTAGATACATATAGATGTTCATTTACAACCATCACACATCACTTGTTCTATTCAAGAAATTTTTTAGGAAGGAATTCATCAAGCCCATATATACTATCTATATGTCAGCTACTTTATTTTTTAGAGAGGATGCTTGAGGTGTAAGATCCTTTGCAATTAATTATGGTTAATCAAGAGTGTAGTAGATGGCAAAAGTCTAACATGTTTGAAGAAAAAAGTATGGAACAAAAGATTCTTACCAATGATTATAGTCCATGGTGAGGTAAGAATTATTGATTTTATTATTAAATTATTAATTTAATAATGTTTCTAACTTGTAAATTATTTGATCATATTATTTGTAATAACATTCACTCTTTGTCATTTGAGACAATATTTTTTAAAAATTTAATTCATGTAACTTGTTTGTATATACATTCTTACTCATTCATCTCACCTATTGTATGATTCATAAGATATGTTGATAAAGACTTTATTAGTCTCAAAGAGATTTACAAGACATTTGAAAACATGCTTGGGTAGATGAAGCAAGACATTCATAACAAGGATCTTAATTTGGGATTTAAGAGGATCATATCACGCCATTATGACACAACAGTGGAACACCATGAACACATGACTTCATATGGCAATCTATGATCCAAATCGCAAATGGTATACCACAAGGCCTAGGAAAGTGCCTCCATCTAATGATGAAGAGGTGAAAGAAATGATCATTAAGGCCTTTTGAAAGATGTATATTCATTAGGAGTCTACTTCACTTCAAATTTAATGGCTAGCCTTTGTCAATCTCGGTGGTCCAACATTCAACAAACCAAAGGTGATAACAAAATAGAACTATATTAGCTCAAACTAGCCCTATTGTATGGTGGACATGACATGACAAGGATGCACCAAAGTTGAGGATGCTTTCCACTTTCCTCCTTTCACATGTCATCAATTTCTTTGCTACAAAGAGAAATTTATCCACATATAACTCCATCCAAACAATCAAGAGGAATAGACTTATCTCTCAACAAGTAGTGAAGTTGGTGGTCATGCATAGTGCTTTGCAACTTTAGGATTAATAGAATCTTGAGTATCATCAAACTCTAGTTGCATGTTGGGATTTTGATCTCAAGGATACCACACATGTTGATGAGGAGGCATAGAAGGGATTGGTTGGGTTTCATTGGATGAGGTGATCCCTCATAGTTGTAGTGATTTAGACTCATTATAATTTTGATTCATTTACTGTTAATAGACATTGATTAGGGGTAGCAACATATTTTTAATGTTTTGTCATTTTATAGTTAAAATTTGTATCCTTTAGGCATTTTGTTGTAATTAAGTTATATATATATATATATATATATATATATATATATATATATATATATATATATATATATATATATATATATATGTGCACATTGATAATGAAAGCAATTAAATTTTGTTAATTTGTTTGTAATCTCTCATGCGAAATCTCAACTCAACTCTAATGTTATGTATTAAGGTTCTATATAATATGTATGGTGAATGCATTTTCAATATTATTATATAAATTTTGAAATTTCTTATATTTTTAAATTTTCCCTATTTCTTAATAGTTGTCCTCTATCATCCATTAAAAATGGCCTCCCAAAAAACTATCCTAGAAATACATCCCCCTCGGGGATTTGCCTCTTTAAAAGCAATACTTTATCATGTGCATGCATATTAAAGTTTTTTAAATAGCCAAATCATGGCCCAATATATATCACTTCAATATTAGGAGAAAGGGGGACAATCCAATTAATGTGATATGGTAGGTATTGAGGGTTGGCAAACATGTGCATAAGGGGTTAGGGTGTTTATAAGTGGTATTCCAAATCTTATATAGATCACTTTACATATGTGAACCAAGAAAAATGCCTTTCACTATGTTGGTGATGCCATGGTTGTGAAGCTATTTTTTTTCTACACCACATAGTCTTATATTGTGTTAGGCCTCATAATCCCAGAGGCACCTACTTAATCCTAACATTAATAAAATTTACAAAGAAAACAATGGTTACAGCAAGGTCATGCAAGTTCAACACAATTCTATCTAAGTTTTCTAAATTTAGTTATTGGACACCTTTCGGTAATGCCACGAGCCTACCTAGAAGAATCACTAGGTACCTCTAAAACCCTTACATTATAATTTAGATTACTATGTATTCTATAATTGAGATATTTGTTATTAGGGGGATTTGTTGTTAGAGTTGATGTGGCAAGGGTTTAAGGGTTGAGATGTGTAAGTGATTTTGTATCAAAATTTTCTATACGGTAACATATTTGTCATAGCTCATCTAAGTTTTCTATTGTGAGACTTTAATGTATGAAATTGCAATCAAAATTGGTTTTCAATTAGATGTAGGTGTGGGTAATGCCCTTGGTTGATTGGGTGGAAATAATGAAGGATATAAAAAAGTAACCAAACAAATAAGAAAATAGGGAGGTGTTTTAATTATATTGTTATATGTAGAGAGGTATCAAAAAAATAAATTGAGGGGTAGAAATGAAATTAGGGGTATTTATTAGTACCCTATGAAAACACATGCTATGCCATTGATTTATTAAGTGAACCCTTGAGTGCTTCCCTCTATCCCCATCCTAAAACTTGGTGTAACATAAACTAGTTTACATCATCTTTAAATTCTTGACAATCAATATAATTAACATAATGTGTTAAATACTAAAAAAAATGATTTTTATGTCCCTTAAAAATGAGACACACTATTGTATTTTCACATATTAATCACAACACTTCTCCATTATTAAATTTAGAACTAATTATTATATTTAATTTATTTCAATTTTCACATACAATTTTACATTCAATAATCAATCCCAACTCTAAATCTTAAAATTTTATTATTATTATTTTAAAATTCATGGGTACTTAAAAAATACCATTGTACAACGTGAGGATCTAAATTATTTCCCCTAAGATTTACAACCCCAACACAGGGACGTTGACGTTTATGTAAAGGAACCATACATGACGTCAATTTGCACTTTTATTGAATAAAATATTCATTTACCCATGTGTATCATTATTACTTTTTTATATTGTGGAAGTGGGTGAGACTCGAACCGGGCACTTTTTTTGGTTGCCTACACAGAACTGGAGACCATTTAGATCGTTATTATTACTTGTGCTCTAATCCATTTTAATATTATATACATACAAAGCACAGTCAATGATGAAAACATTTCTACAGAGCATAATCAACCTAACAATTTTAGGTATACATCTTCATCGTCTCATTAATTTCAGTGCGTTGTTTCTTTGCTACGTTTTCATATTGAACTACCACCATAAGTCATAAGTTTGGTAGTAATCTTGTCTGTAACTCTCTTTAAATTTCTATCAGAAAATTGGATGGTGCCCACTTCCAGTCTTAATAAATTCGAACTTATCCAAGAATCTATATTTTTTAAATATGAAATCATTCTGTGTGTTTGGGTTGATTACTTTGTTTAACAATATCCTTCTGCATATTGTATCTGGATGTTGGATAATTGTTTTAAGAATGGATATCATTGAAATCATTAGATGGGTCAGGCTTGCACATCCATGATTTCTCATGTTCGAAGGCAACTAACAAGGAACTGTCTAGTATAATTGAACAGAAGTTAGTTCATGGTTTCCACCAACCATATATTAACAATGAAGTTACTCCTCTAAAAAGAGTATTATGAATATGATGTGGATAAGAGGTTGATGATGATGACATTAAACCTTTTTAAAATATTGATAAGTAGTATATTTTAGTTAGAGACATCAAATTTTCACAGTCTATAATAGTAAGATGTGAATGCTTTTCGATATTAACTGTGTAGTGTTTTTTACATCAACATTTCGGATCATACTTTCATGATCCATCCTCAAGATGAAGAGAGCAAAATTTTCATTTTCCTCTCTTGCTCTCTTCATCTTAAGGATGGATCATGAAAGTATGATCCAAAACATTGATGTAAAGAAAGCACCACACAATTAATATCCAAAAGCAATCACATCTTAGTATATTTTAGTGTTAAGTTTGGTTTATGGCTTGATTTCTATCTATGTTCATTTCATCTTATTGTAATTACTTTTATGTATTCACTATTTCTACTTGTTCTTATTTTATTTCTATTAGTACTTATTTCTATACATTCACTCCCTACCTCAAGACCATTACTTTACCTCTGTAGATTATTTTGTGTGACTTGGAATTGATCCAAGTCAATCTTGAGGAGTGCGACAATGAACTCCAATATTCAAATTATCAAACTCAATACAACTTTCCTATCTCTTTCTACTACAATGTGCACTTGATTTCATGAATGGCACATTATTAGGCCACACTTCAATTCTAAAGGACAATAAAGGAATCAAATTTGTATTATCATCATATAGGCCACCTACATATTTGTAAATGGTGTATCCAATATCACTTCTCACTATTAATCTAGCTTGCCAAGGGGTTTAACCTAGAAGATTATGATCACTTATCAAGTCAACAAACTCCTAAATGATGTCCCTAGACACCACCTTAATAGATTCAAAAAAATCATTTGAAGAAGATTTAATAAAAAATAATATAAATAACAAATACAAAACAACAATAGAATAGGCTATAAAGAGGTTGCGAATAGTAGAAAAAACTCAACAACAACTAGTGGATGACAAAACCCAACAACCACACATACAATCGTTGACTAAAAACATAAAAGAGTCCAGTAGAGCCATGAATAAAGAGATTAATGTGAAGTAGAAAAGACGGTAAAAAGGTTCTGATGGCAGAAGAGAAAAACAACTCCATAAGAAATCATGAGCAGAACCCAACCAAATCTACACAAGCTCCTCAAAAGCCTCAAAATAGCCATGGCCCAACAAGAGGAACATAGAACAAACAACAAT
This sequence comes from Cunninghamia lanceolata, assembly GCA_027924645.1. Classification (NCBI taxonomy): domain Eukaryota; kingdom Viridiplantae; phylum Streptophyta; class Pinopsida; order Cupressales; family Cupressaceae; genus Cunninghamia; species Cunninghamia lanceolata. The sequence continues at coordinate 20,448,168 of BSBN01000111.1, read as the reverse complement.
AGCTCAAACAAAATTCATAGGCTATTCCCACCTGCACAAATAAAGGCATCCTTAACTTTAAGATCTAGGAAGAGATTGATTACTCCGTAAAAACCTATATTAAGAATCTTGGAAGAAGACAAGAGGTCAGAATTCTTGATGAGCTCATCAATGAATCTAGACAAGTGACTATGATCATTGGTCAAAGTGCCCAACTGCACTAATATGTCATCCATCTATTGTCTGATCTCTATATTGAAAAGTAGAACATCATGCAGAGTCTCTGCGAAATTGATAACTTGGAAAAGAACAAGAAATAAAAGATCTCAAGTTGTAAATCCAATTGGAAGAGTTTTCTTTTAAAAAAATGGTTGCACGTCTCTATTTTTAAAGGAATAAAAGAATTGTATGGCAGTAGGATTTAGCAATAACATTGCAAGAGATTTTGATTCCTAAAATGATAGATTTACATGATAGCTACATAGGGAATATAGCAGGTATAGAGTGTGATTGATTGCCATAAGATATGGGAACGCCCATAGAACCAAAATAAACATTTGGTAGTCTCTTTCTTTTTATAGAATGAACAATTTATTGTGTCCATTAGAATGAAATGAATGGAATCTCCAATAGGAAGATGGTGATGCAGGAATTTCTAGGCCAAAAATCAAGCCTGTGCAATGGCCCTCGAATTCCATATTGCATTGCTAATTCTACACCATTTCATGGAGGAGAATGAGTATTTTCACTTCAAATTTAACCTATCATCAATCTTAAATTTAAGGGAAAAAGACTTTTACACACAATTTCACTAGAAAATGAATTATACTACCTTCAGTATGCCATTGCCAATCTTTAAAAAAATTACATCTCATACTCATTGAGAATTTAAGTTGGAGTTGTTAGGGGATAAGAGATTGAATCAAATGTATACTTTACAATTATCGATTAGAAAGATTAAACTCAAGTTTGAGGTGATGATCTTCCTTCTAAGATATTTTTGGTAGATCTCATAAATCAACAAAAGTTTTCACCCCTTTTTACTACGTGACCAAATTTTTAGGCACACATTTATCGTATCATTCCTGTATGGCACTAATCAATATCACATGGTGAATCAGGTTCGTGGTAGGTAGGATTAAACTCACGAGGATCAAGATTTAACCATAAGAATTTTTGAGTCTAGATATAGATTCTAAAACATTTATCAAACAATGGCAGATAAATTTTGTACAGTGGCATATTGATTCAATGTGACAACTTCTATGCATCATCAATCTTAGAGTTAAGTACCTCATATCCACTTATTTAATTATCACATTTATTTTATTTTAATTATTAGTCCCAACTCTATTATCTAGGCTAATTATTGCTTATTTGATTGCATTCATTTAACTAGCCTAGATAATCCATGTTTAATACCATTATTTTCATTACATTTTTAGTAAACTTGACATACCTTCACAAACTAGGGTTTGACCTTATTTTTAATTAGCATTTTTAGATCTAATTTCTTTTTTACATCATTTTATTTTATATATACCTCCCTTTCGGATTCACTGTTATTTGTCTTGGCCTATCATATCTTGATTAGGGCTTGAGATTATATAATGATATACCTATTTGATCCCACCTTCCCAACCTTGGATAATCTATCATCATGACCTCTAATAGGTCATTTTACTTAGTTGATAGACATGAATACATTTTCTATTGGCATGGTCTTTCTTTTGTGGCACATGATCATTCCATCCTTGATACTCTGATAATATTTTATGATATCGATGAGGATGTGTTTCCTATGGAGATGTTATTCTATCATGTACTTGTTTTCCCTCCTTTGAGTTGGTCAAGGCTTATTCCTTACTTTTATGCATACTCACTTCATTTGTCCATGAGTTTCATATTGTTCATAGTTCTTCTATGGCTTGTGATAGAGATGAACATATAACTAGAAAGGGTTCATCTTATGTTAGTGATACACCTAGGGTGATGGACACTCTGAAAAGGGTCATTGTACCTTGGCATTTAATCATATTTATTTATCAAATCCAGGGTTGTGTCCATGACAATCTACAATAGAAACTGACAATTAACAATCCTTAACTAACTACTAAAATGAAACTTTCCTATTTAATCAAACTCATACATCTAACTATCTGCTTTGAAGGAAACCTAATCCAACAATTGAAATAGTACATTGTTGGAAATGATATATCAAATTACAAAAGTTGAAACAATCATTAAAATAGAAACAAAACTAAATTGACAAGAATTTGATTTATTCTATGAAAGCAGGGAAAACTAAATTAAGAAATCAATACATAAGAAAGCAATAAACAATACTAGCCTTCCTTCTATCAGTGGGAGTAGGCCCTTGCTCCACACCTTTAGAACTGAAGGATAAAACAGAGACTTCATAACACCAAAAGATAAAAGAACCATCTTCCTTAATCCAATATTTCAAAATAGAGTATATTCAAAAAGTATATGTTTCTGCAAAATCTGAACTATGTAAAAACCAACTAAAAAAACTATATTATTCTGATGTCTCCATCAATATATATCAATTTGTTGTTGATATCATATCTCTCAAGTTTACCATCTTTACTCTCAGTTCATCTTGAGATATAAAAGATCTTTTATTCTAAAACTAAACATGCAACTATCTCTATAAACGTATAACCATGTAAGATCTTTTATTCTAAAACTAAACATGCAACTATCTCTATAAACGTATAACCATGTAGAACTTAAAGAGACTTAAGTAACATTCAAAGTGTCCTTAAATCTAGAGTTTGACTTTTAATAAGACAGGTCATGGAGGCCCTGATAAAAAGGAAAGGGAATTAACTTTAAAACAATGAACTACTGGAAGTCCCTAACTCATGCAAAATCAAATGGAAGTTGTACTTTGTTCCCTTCGAATCACTACAGTTATCTTCTCAAAAACCCTAGCCTTAATATGCAGAACTACATAGCTTCATAGCAACTCCAGAGATTCTGGCAGCCGAAGATTATGTGTAACTTTGGAGACTCTGTGCAGTTAAAAATAACTCCAGAGATCACCATATGGCTCATTAGGACATAGCTCTGGAGGTCTTTATGATCAACAACCCTTCCTGTCCTGCTACTCCAGCTCCTGAGATCCTCCAACCATCCTAGAAAATGTTAGTGTTGTGTAGTGTACCTTCTGCTCAACTCTAGGATAGTTAGGAACAACTCCGGAGTCTCCCAAAAACCTTTCTCCACCTGAGAGATAGACACCTGTGATAAAAAGAAGGTATTTCTACATAATTTTGTTAGTTTAAATCCAAAACATGGGTCCTTTCATCACAATTGTAACTTCAACATTTCATATTTTATTAATATAAATAAACAAGATTTCATAGCTTTCATAGCGCAATCAGCAGAACAAGTGGTGCACAAAAATGGGAAAAAGGGAACAAAAAGGTGTGTTTGGATGAGTTTTACCTACCACTCATCATCCTTCTGAGCTTGAGGATTTGCAGGTCCTCTTGCACTGCTCGCAGCCTAGATTTATTGAGCTTGTACAACCTATCTAAGATGTTGTATTCCTATTCATAGATTCTCCAAGTTTTTGTGTTAGTGTTAGCATTCCCTCTGAATTGGTCAATCTGCTTTATCCATTCTTGAAATCTTGTATCCTCTAGTTGTTCAGCCCATATGGGCAGGGGTTCAATGATTAAGGGTGGCCTAGAGCATCCCCCTATCCATTATTGCTTGTACTTATCTATCATTTTGACTATAGCTCTTGCCTTCCTCATGAACCATTTAAGGTTAGGTCCCTTTTTCTAATCCTGGGTTAAGGTATTCCCCCTTTTCTTACAAATTGCCATAATATGGTCAGCTGAGGTGTGCATGAATAGACCAAATTCTATAACATTAGATTGTAGGTGCTGCTGGTATAGGGGCAAAATTTTGGCTCTGGGGGAATAGATGGATAATCTAAAATGAATTTCAAAAGCCTTTGGGTTTGGGCAGTCCCTTCAGAGGAATAGGCTTGTTCCTACCACTTTATCCGTATATGCTTCCATTCTCTCATGCCATATTTGGTGGTTTTTCATTAAGGACATGAATGCCCTCAACTGGCATTCCCCTACAAAAAGATTGATAAAGAATGTGTGGTCTTCAATAAAGAAATTATGCAAAAATAATTCACAAAGGAAGTTCTTTTCTTCATCACTGCTCTGCATATACACTTTGAGGAAATCATTGCGATTTTTTATGGTTTCAGTTAGGTTAGAGAGAACCAATGAGAGCTTCCTCTGAAGGACCTGTTCTTGTAAAAACACTACATAATTACCACTGGGTGGCCTGTATGAAAGTATTTCTGATGAGAGAGTGGCTACTGTCATTAATTTTTCTTCTAGGGTCTTCACTTTGTCAGTCATCACAGTGACTGACCTTTGTAACTGCATCATGACAGTTGTACCTGATAGTTCTCGGCACCTTCTTTCCCAATTCAATAGTGCCCTAAGGACATCCAACTAGAATGTCCTCAAAGTGACATCAATTTGTGTGCCTTGATCACTTGTAGGTACTGAAACAACCAATTCTTAAATCAATTCTACCTGATCATCAATTTTGTTCTTGGCCTTTGTCAACTCTCAGGCTTGATTGTGCAGTTTCTTAATTAGGGCTGAAATTAAGGTGATGTTGTTAACCATGGCTTTGACAACATTAGAGATGTGAATATCTCTCTGTGTTATCTCTGCATCCCTCTTGTTAATCTCAGCTTCTTTTGCTTCAATGACCTTTTCTTTCTTCTCCATTTGTTCCTTAGTTGATTCCTTTTCTTGCATGACCTTTTTAAGGTCTATGTTAATCAGTTGTTTACCCCATAACATTCTTTTTAAATTATCAATTTCCTCCATTAGTTGCTGCTCTTTTGATATCTCAATATCTTCCTGATCAAAAGGATGGGAGAAGCTCCCTGTCTCCAACCCCTCTGTCATGTCTGTCTCCTACACTCCAATATCCTCCTATTCTTCAAAACCACCCTACTCTTTTTCTCCCTCTACCCCTTCCATCTGTGTGGATTCCCTCTTTCCTTTTGTTTCTATGTCTTTAGCAAACTCTTGGGCATGTGATGGCCCAGTGTGATCTTGAGGAGGGGTCATTGAGGTTCTGAATCCAACAGGTACCTTAGCAAGGAGTGCAGTGTCTTTCTCAATCTGAGTTTGATGTCTTTTCCATTAGCTTCTCCGAAACACTTTCTTTGTCTGTGTCTCCGGCACTGTTGTCAATTCTTCTAAATATGAAGAAATTATCTAAGGTTCATTGGATGTAACCTCAGGTGCTTTGGTAGTTTGGGGAACAAGGATCTCTAGAGTGCTCTCCTCATTCACCGTCCCTCTTTTGCTCCTTCTCAAAATGGGAGAAGTGTCTATACTAGTTAGGTCCTCATTCTTCTTTTTATGTTTTTGGGATTTGGGAGTCTCTACAAGCTCCTCTACTTTTTCTTCTTCACTTACTTTTTCTGAAACCTGAGGAGAACTTACAACGCCTCTCTTTTTATGTGCTAGGGTGGACTCCTCAACCAAAGTTAATTTACGTTTTGTTTTATGGGAAGTTTTGTGGGACTCTTCCTCAGGTATGGCTTCTTCATGCCCTAGTGCAACAGATGATTCCCCTAGAGTTCCTTTACCCTTTTTCTTCTTCTTAGTAGATGGGGAAGAAGTGGATGGAGTTGGCCTTTCCTCCTCCATCTCCTTAGTGGAGGAAGGTGATTCTACTATTGTTTTCTTCCCCTTTTTCTTCTTCTCAGTAGCTTGAACTTTTGAAATTGAGATAGCATGATTCTCACCCAAAATGAGGGCATCCATTTTCAAATCCTCACCAAGTTGTCTTGTGAAATGGGCTGATTGTTTGTAACTCTCATAGGCTATGAAGCCTTATTATCTTTCTTACACTCACTACTCAAATGGCCATAATTATAACAAGACAAGCAACGTGGATTAGGGCCTTCAAATAAAATGGATTGCTTTCATTTTCCAAAGCAAGATTTAAGGTAAACAAATCTTAAAATTTTATTATTATTACTTTAAAATTCATGGGTACTTAAAAATTACCATTGTACAACGTGAGGATGTAATGTATTTCCCCTAAGATTTACAACCCCAAATAAGGGACGTTAACGTTTATGTAAAGGAACAATACATGACGTCAACTTGCACTTTTATTGAATAAAATATTCATTTAGCCATGTTGTATCATTATTACTTTTTTATATTGTGGAAGTGGGTGAGACTCCAAACGGGAACCTTTTTGTTGCCTACACAGAGCTGGCGGCCATTTAGATCGTTTTATTATTATTATTATTATTATTATTATTTTATTGAAGATAGATCGTTATTATTACTTGTGCCCTAATCCATTTTATATTATATACATACACAGCGCAGTCAATGATGAAAGTATTTCTACATAGCATAATCAACCTAACAATTTTAAGTATGTACATCTTCATTGTCTCATTAATTTCAGTGCGTTGTTTCTTTGCTGCGTTTTCATATTGAACAACCGCCATAAGTTTGGTACTAATCTTGTCTGGAACTCTCTCTTTAAATTTCTATCAGAAAATTGGACGGTGCCCACTTACAGTCTTAATAAATTCAAACCTATCCAAGAATCTATATTTTTTAAATATGAAATCATTCTGTGTGTTTGAGTTGATTACTATCTTTAACAATATCCTTCTGCATATTGTATCTGGATGTTGTATCTGGATGTTGGATAATTGTTTTAAGAATGGATATTATTGAAATCATTAGATGGGTCAGGCTTGCACATCCATGATTTGTCATGTTCGAAGGTAACTAACAAAGAACCATCTAGTATAATTGAACAGAAGATAGTTCATGGTTTCCACCAACCATATATTATCAATGAAGTTACTCCTCTAAAGAGTATTATGAATATGCCGTGGATAAGAGCTTGATGATGATTTCATTAAACCTTTTAAAAATATTGGTAAGTAGTATATTTTAGTTAGAGACATTAAATTTATACAGTCCATAATAGTAAGATGTGAATAGTTCTGGATATTAACTGTGTAGTACTTTTTTTACATCAACGTTTTGGATCTCTTGCTCTCTTCATCTTGAGGATGGATCATGAAGTATGATCCGAAATGTTGATGTAAAAAAAGTACTACATAGTTAATATTGAGAAGCAATCACATCTTGGTATATTTTAGTGTTAAGTTTGGTTTATGGCTTGATTCCTATCTATTTTCATTTCATCCTATTGTAATTATTTTTATGTATTCACTATCTCTACTCATTCTTATTTTATCTCTATTAGCACTTATTTCTATACATTCACTTCCTACCTCAAGACTATCACTTTACTCCTATAGATTGTTTTTCTATGTGCCTCGGAGTTGATCTAAGTCAATCTTGATGAGTACGACAATGAACCCCAATAATCAAATTATCAAATTCAATTCAACTTTCCTATCTCTTTCTACTAGCCATTATAAGTTGAACAACACATGTTTTATAGACATGTTGCTATGTCACAGTATTTAAAAACATTCAATGTGTACTTGATTTCATGAATGGCACATGTGAGAACCAAGATCGTGGAAAGACTATCAAACACGAGATTACAAGTGAGATCGAACAATTTGTATTGACAAATAACAAGTATAAATAGTAGAGGTTGCATACCCAACTCTCAGCTGTGGCTATCCAGCCCTAAAAAAAGCATGGGGCATGAATAGCCACTTCGATGACCTGCATCCATACATCGCAATACCTGTCTTTTCAACTACATGCCTGAACATCTACCGCCCCAGCCCCACGTGTACTAATAAATCCATTTACTTTGGAAAAAACAACCGTTGAGTTCTTGGTATTTGTCATTTCGGGAATTACGCGAATTTAAACGAGAGACAATCCATTTACTTTGGAAAAAAAAGAGAATTGACACAGGAAAATAATTTCTTCGTAATGTCTGATGAAATGGTCCATTAATATTATATCAATAATTAATATTATATCATATATTTTTCTAAACTAAAAACAAATGAAACCAACATATATTGCTTTGAAAATTATATATAATTTATATTATATCAATAATATATTATTTTAAAAAATTATAAATAATAATGTACATATAATTATATTAAAATATATTTATTATTGTAATAATAATAGAATAATAAACATAAATATAAATATAATATAATATAATATAATATAATGTGATCTAATATAATATAATATAATATTATTATAATAATATAATAATAATGTAATAATATAAATATAATATTAATTATAGTTAAATAATTTTCTTTATTCTATTTATTACTATATTTATTATTATAAACATTCTCCATAATAATCTAATAATATAAATATAATATTATTAAATTTAATAATGTTTTACGATATAATTATATATTAATTTGATTATCATTTTATTGTAATGTAATAATAATATAAATTTGAAAAATATAATTAATGATATTTGTATTTTTTTTGAAATGGGCTCTCCCGCTCCTCTTCCCACCCATGTTCCTAGTTCACAGGATTCATCTATTGCTAGGGTATTTGCAGGGCCTTCTTCTGCTGTTGGTGTGGTTGCAGTTGTTGGTGCGCCGTCCGTGGCCTCAGCTACTTTTGCTGGTGGAGCGCCGTCTGTGCCTACAACTGCTACCTTACAGGGTTTGTCTGCTACTTTACATGCAGGGGGTCCATCTGCTGCTGTTGGGTGTTCTTCTGTTGATGGTGTGGCTGCGGCTGTTCGTGTGCCGTCCATGGGATCTGCGGCTCGTGCGGCTGTGGCTGTCCATGAGTCATCTGTGGCTGGTGTGGCTGTCGATGCACTGTCTGTATCTATGGCTGGAGTTCTGTCTACTGGGGTGCCTGCGGCTACAGCTGTTAATGTGCCGTCCATGCATGCAACTGCTGGAATTGCAGTAGGAGTGCCGTCTGTGACTACGACTGCTATTTTTTAGGGCTCATTTGCTGCTTTATCAGCAGGGGTTCCGTCTGCTGTTGGGGTCTCTGCGGCTGTTGGTACGCCGCCCATTTCTGGTGCTGCTACTATTGCTGCTACATCTTATACAAAGATTGTTAGTAGTGGTTCTCCTCGGCAATGTGAGGAGTCTGCTAATGCTGCTACTGTCCTAGTATCTAGGAGATCTATTTCTCAGTTAGACTTGCCTCCCTCTGTAGTGGTCCTTGGGGATGAGGTTTTAAAAAATATTGACTATTTCTCTGAGCAGGGTTTGATTTGTAGATTTGACCGTTGGTGGCCTCGGCTGGGTGATTTGAACCTCTAGATTTTAGAGCATTGGTGCCCTCTCACGGGGGGAAAATAGAAATTTACCCTTGTGCAAAGGGTTTCTTTGTAGTTGTTTTTGCTTCAATTTCTGATCAGAATGCTATCCTTCATACTCAGGCCTGGTTTTGGGGCAATCATGCCCTCCTTCTCAAGCCTTGGGTTCCCTCATTTAACCCATTGACCGAGTCTTTCAATAGAATGTCTGTTTGGATTCGTCTCCTAAATCTTCCACTGCATCTTTGGTGCAAATCTTGTTATGAGGGTATTGGTAATTCTTTGGGCTCTTTTATTATGGTCGATCAAGCGACTACCTTGTTTTCTCATACCACATATGCTCGTGTTCTTGTGGATCTTGATCTCTCTAAGCCTCTCCCGGCTGAGATTATACTGCAGGTTGCTGATAATTCTTGGAGGCAGATTTTGGACTATGAAGGTATTCCCTTCCAGTGTCGTAGATACTTTACTATGGGTCATCTGGCTTCTGGGTGTCCTCGCTTAAAGATCCCTTGTTCTTCCTCCTGGTGGAAGAATTCTTTGCATGAACATCTTACAGTTGGTGCTACTGAGGATATTTCTGGGTCAGAGGAGGTTGATTCTTCCTCTAATGATGATGGGTCTACTCCTGATATTGTGCGGGTTCCAGATTTTACAGCTACTACTGCTAGAATTGCTAGTTTTGCTGGTGATTCTACAGCTGGGATCACTGGTGTTGCTGATCATTCTGATACTAGAATTACTGGGGTTGCTGGTGGGTCTGCTACTGGGATTGCTGGTGGTTCTATTGCTGGTGTTGTTGGTGGTTCTGCTGTTAGGATTACTGGTGTTGCTGGTGGTTCTGCTACAAAAATCTCAGTTGCTGATATGTCTCGCACTGTTAATATAGGTACACTTGTTGTTGGGGCTGATGTTGTTGTGCCTCAAGCTCTGCCCCTTTCCATGGATTTAGAGAGAGATTCTCCTTCTTCTCCTATTTCTGGGGATGGAGATGATATTTTTTAGACTATTGTCCAAAGGAGGAAGCGAGGTCTTCCCAAGCATGTTTCTTTGAACCACACTCATGCCAAGGGTGTTCGACCTGTTAGGTCTGGTTCTGCTATTGTTTAGGTTGTTGCTTAGGTTGTTGCTCCTTGCAACCTTGTTACTTAGTCTGTTAGGCTTTGTTGTTGTTTGTTTTTTAGAAAGGCTGCTGTGCCTTTGCTGTTGGTCTTTCTCTGTGTTGGCTGAGTTCTATCAGCACGCTGTTTTCTTGCCCCTTGGGCTTGGTTTTGTATAAGGGTTCAGCCCCTAGTTAAACGCCTTATCTTATCAAAAAAAATAATAATAATATAAATTTAATATTATTATATTTGATATTGTTATGCTATATAATTTTGATTTAAAATAATTAGGATTTTTAATAATTAATATAATATAATGTAATATAATATTATATATAACTATATATAATATTACTAGCATAGATATCTTAAATACATCTATATAGGCGCCTCGAAACTCATATTTGTCAAGTCTTTTAATAGATGTATTTAAGATATCTATGCTAGTTTAATAATTTAATTAATATATTACAATATATATAGAGTGAGGAGGTAAAATATATACATATTACTATATAATGTTAGTTTTACTTAAATAGTTATTATATTTACTTTATAGATTTGCAAACTTAAAAATTAGTTTTTAATTTAATCCAAATAATACCAAAAAATTAATTATAATTGTTTAATGGAATTAATTCCCATAATAAAAATCTTTAATCTTTTAAAGATTGAAGAACTATAATCCTACCCCACATTAAACTAAAGTAATTTACCTTCAATTAGTTTTTTTGTGGGATACAATGATAATTCTTAGCTTAACAATTAGTTTTAAAAACTTAATTATAATTTTTTAAAGGAATTAATTCCATAGTAAAAATATAAAACAAAGGTCATTAAACTAAATATTAATTTTCTTTGTAGCTTTTAAATATTTAACAACCCTAACCCTAGCTCTCATTAAACAAAAGTAAATAATTTACCTGGATTGCATCACTTATAAATTTATTTGCAAGTCTATTTTATTTTTATGTACACATCCATGTTTACATTATCCATTGTTTTAGTTTTATTGGTTAATTATACTAAATAAACTAGTATAGCTATATTTAAAAAAATATATCTAAAGTACGTTGATATCCATCTAGAGGCATCTTTTAATCAATTTATTTTAAATTATAATTGTAATTATTGTATACTTTAATAATTTTTAATCATAATAAAGTAGTATAATATTAGTAAACATTATAATAATGTATTTATATTATTATTTTATGTCCAAATAGTTTCATATTTTAAATCAGAATAATCAATTTAAATTAGAATAATTATTTCATATTTTAAATTATAATAAATAATTTAAATTAGAATAATTATTTTAAAGTTTCCTAACATAATTAATTCCTAAAATTAAGGACATGATTGAGTGATAATAAAAATTAAAATTATTTTAAGGTTTCATATCATATTTAATTTTTAAATTTCATGACATGATTGTTTGATAAATTTTAAAATTAAAAAAACTATATCAGCATTAGTATAGTTAGAATAACATTTATAAATAATATTATATTATATTTATATCTAATTATAATCACTATAGTTTTAACCCTAACATTAATTTTAATCCTAATGGTAAAGCTAATCCTTATTATATCCAAAACCCTAACACTAACCCTAATAGTAACACTCACAATAATTCTAATTCTAATTCTAACCCTAACCCTAACTATAAGCTTAACACCAACCCTAATTTTAATCCTACTTCTAATCCTAAATCTAATTCTAAACCTAAACCTATCCCTAATCATAGCCCTAACCTTAACCCCAATTCAAACCCTATCCCTAACATTGATTCTTATTCTAATCCTAACCCGAAACCTAACCCTAATTGTAACCCTAAGCATAATTTTAATCATAATTATAATTATATCCCTAATCTTAATTCTAATCCTAATTATAATTAAACCATTTAGAGTTTAACATAGACTGTAATAGTAATTCTAACTATAACCCTAATTGTAACCTTAACACCAACCTTAATTTTAATCCTCCTTCTAATCCTAACTCTAATTATAAATCTAATCCTAACCTTAAATTTAACCTTTACCCTAAATCTAATTCTAACCCTAACCCTACTTTGAATCATAACACTAATTTTAATCCTAACCATAATTCTAACTCTAACCCTAATTCTAATTCTTATCCTACATTAATTCTAAACCTAATTGTAATGCTATTTCTAATCCTAACCCTAAGTATAATTGTCATCCTTACTCTTATTCTATTTGTAAGGTTGATTCTAACCTTCTAGTTCTAATACTAATTCAAGTGTCATATTCAAAATATACTTTTGAAGTATAGAAGTGATAGGTTAAATATCCATTTCCCTTTTTTTAGTAAATTGATTTGTATTTTAACAATTCAACTAAATTGCCTTATTTATTAAAACTAAAGCTAACATCTTCTTTATAGTATATTAAAACAAACATTTTCCTCTATCACATAGTTGAGTGGTGGAGTTTTATATTTAAGAGATTTTAATGTGTCATTTCTAGTAAGTTTTTATCTTTTAATATTTTAGATTTGTTATACTTACTTTACTTTGCCATTTAGATGGATTTTTTTAATCTATATATTTTTTTCTACATTTTTATTTTATATTTGCTACTTTTGTCATTATATTATGTTAAGTTAAAAAGTTATATATTCAACCAATTTGAATGTTACATTTTATTTTATAGAAGCCAATGGAAAGTGTAAAACACTAATTGATTTTTAATTGATCACTAAGTATGATCCAAAACGTTGATTCAAAAGTAGACACAGTTAAATCTAGAAGCATTCAATATGAACAAACATAATTAGAGAACACTAAAGTATAGAGATAGATTCTAAATGTCTCTCTTCTATTATTTTCAATCTCAACAGATAAACTTGACCATAACATCTCCAATCACATTGAAATTTGAAAACTTTGTATCTAGCATAAGAAAAGTAAATAATTTGAGACATTGGACACAGTTTTCATAAGCCAGCCGACATAATCTCTTGATAGGGAGGGTCTCTAGAATGTCAATTCTACCTATCTTGAATCAATTCAAGACTCTGGACAACTCTAGCCTCTCTACCAATTCAAGTGCTCATGACATCTTTCTACACAAAAATGTCTGCTAAATTCCTCAACTCTTTGCAGAGATGGAAAAGTCTATCACTCTGCTTGGTGTGGGACACATTCCTTGTCCTCACTACTTCCAAGATACTGCCTCAAGGGCACATAACTTTTCTGAGCCCGTTGTCCACCCTTCTCTCTCTGTTCAAGGGTCTTGACTGGTTGGTGCTCACTTTCTCCCTCTCTATTTTCCACCCCTGCAAGTCTATTCTTCTACTTGTTTATCTAGCCAAACTCCTTACTGAGCTTGCCTAGAACAAGCATGCATTGCCTCTAGTCGACAATCCAACCATCCCACAAAAGAAAAACAAACAAAAGGCATGGCTCTGTTTGATGGCCTCCATACTGTACAGAGGAACTTGAGGGACATCAAGACAGAGTCATGGTTTGCAAAAGAGAACAAAATTGCAGAAAAGAAAAAGACTAATCTACCTCAGAATGACAAACTGAAAACTGTACAAAAATACAATAATGGTTGAACTGCTAAATTGGATTTTTATTCAAAATTGTTCTTACATCAAAATGCTTCTCAAATCAAAATCTTCCTCAGGTGTACCCCCTACAAAGAGAATTCTACATCTAAATAGCGATCTCATGTCCATTACAGGACATTTCAGTTCCCAAACCGGTTCGTATTCTAACTGCCCCGGTTCAACTTCTATGATATCGCTCCATCGGTGTGACCACCCTCTATCGGTGAGTCTAAATATTTATCTGTCGATAGTATAAGTTTGGCTGATGTCGCCTTTGACTTCATAGACTCCCGTCGCTTAGACTTACACCATCGGTGTAGCCTTCGGTCTATCTCCCGATGCACTAACTTACCCCAATGACTTCCCTTCGTGCTTGTTGGTGTGAGTTTCCACTATCGGCAATCTCCTACCGACACCAGTAGTCACTCCGATGAGACTCCAAACCGCCTTCATCTATTTGCCTATTGGCAAGACTCCATCCATCGACGAACACTTTGCATCTTCCACCGATACTCCCTCTCAACCCGATGCCTTAGGTCAAGGCAAACATCGGTGAGACTTTCACCGTCGAGCCAATCGATTTCGTTTCCTCCGATGATGATACTTTCGCCGATATGCTTAACACCACTTCACCGTCGGCAAGACTGCCTCTATCGGCAGTGTCTTCATTTCTCCCGCCGACATGCCGATAATATCCCCATCGGTGAGACATAATGATTGTCACTCCGATACAATACATTCACAACATCACACCAAAATGCAACTATAGGAAAATTCACAACATCACACCAAAATGTAAAACAAATATATATATGGGCTCACTCCAAGCCCCTTGGTGCTCTTGCACCATACTCCCCCTATGCGGAAGAAGTCAAGTCACCTCCGGTGACAATGAGGCAAAATCAATGCCCCTCTTTTTGAATTCTGACTCTGTAACCCAGGTAGCTTCTACCTCAGGCAACTGCTTCCATTTGACCAAATGCTCCATGTAGACGCCATGTCTGGTCTGCTTCTGTACCCTAGAATCCAGTATTCTCTCTGCCTGTAGTTTGGGTTTTGGTGGCAAAGTCACATTTTTGACTGTCTGTTCCTTCTCTGAAAGGGATCCATTTGCTGCTGACTGAGGACCCTTGTATTTCACCAGGTCTTGAATATTAAACACTGGTGAGATTGCCAGGTCTTCTGGCAATTCAATCCTGTATGCATTGTTACCATACTTGTTCAAGATTTTGCAAGGACCAATTCTTTGTATTTGCAATTTGGTTGGCATTCCTTTCTGCAGTCTGGCTTTGTTTAGGTGCACCATAACCAGATCACCAACTTCAAATTGGATGTCCTTCCTGTGGGCATCTACTATGTCCTTGATCTTCTGTGTGTTTTCTGTCAAGGTTTTCTTCACCTGTTCATGTACTTCTTTCATGGATTGTGCAAAATCCTCTGCATGACCACTTCTGTTCTCCATGTTTCCCATATTCCTGAGCTCACATACACCTCTGGGGTGCATTCCATAGACTATTTCAAATGGACTCTTACCAGTAGTCTATTCACACTGTCATTATAGGCAAATTCTGCCTAATGAACGACTTGATCCCAGCTCTGCCCATATTCCTTGGTTATACATCTTGACAAGTTACCCAGTGTCCTGTTTACCACCTTTGTCTAACCATATGTTTGTGGATGGTATGCTGAGCTGAAAGATAAATTTGTCCCTAATCTCTGCCATAAAGTTTTCCAGAAATGCCCCATGAATCCTTATCACTTCTCTGAAAAACAAGTGTGCTATATGACTGGCATCATGAGTCACTTTACAGGGAACGAAATGACTCATCTTGCTAAACTTGTCCACAACTACATATATGCTATCATAACTAGTCTTAGTCTTAGGCAAACCAACCACAAAGTCCATACTTACACATTCCCATGGCCTGGAAGGAATGGGCAAAGGTTGGTACAATCCTACATTTTAAGTGGTTCCCTTGGCCTTCTGACATACAATACACTGCTCTACATACCTTCTGATGTCTCTGTGCATCCTCGGCCAATAATAGAACCTTTGGACTAGCTCCAGTGTTTTGTTCAGACCAAAATGGCCACTCAGACTACCATTGTGCTTCTCCTGTATGAGATTTTCTCTCATAGATCCCCTTGGCACACATAATTGTCCACCTTTGAATAGCAATCCCTGCTGCAAGGTGAAATCTACAAACTTACTATGAAAGTGATTCTCAAAATCTTGACATACCTTGTATGCCTCAGCAAAGTCTTCATCATCTCTATAGAGATCCTTGAAGTCTTCAACTCCAATGCTCTTCAACTGCACTTCCTACACTGTGAGCAACCTCTTGCTCGAAGCATCTACAACATTGTTGAGCTGCCCCTTCTTATGCTTAATTATAAAAGTGTAGGATTGCAGGTACTCCATCCACTTAATATGTCTACTGCTAAACTTATCCTGTGAGTTTAGAAAACTCAGGGCTTGGTTATCTGTGTAGACAACAAATTCCTTAGGTAGGAGATAATGTCTCCACTTCCTAAGTGCTTGGACTAGAGCATACAACTCTAAGTCATACGAAGAGTACTTACTCTTTGCTTCATTCAACCTCTCACTAAAAAAGGCTACAGGTCTGTTCTCCTGATTTAACACTGCTCCAACAGCTACGTTACTTGCATCACATTCAATAGTAAATAGCTTATCAAAACTAGGCAGTAATAGTACAGGTTGTGTTGCTATCTCTTTCTTCAATTGTTCAAAACTTCTATCTGCAGCTGGTGTCCATCTAAATTTTGCTTTCATTCCACCCTTAATTATATTCAACATGGGTGCACATATCCCACTGAAATTTTTGATAAACTTTCTATAAAACTAGGCTAAGCCATGCAAACTTCTCACCTCTGTGGCTGCTCTGGGAGTAGGCCAGCTCAAGATTGCCTCTACCTTTGACTTGTCCATCTTCAATTCTCCCTAGGACACCACAAAACCAAGGTATACCAATTCCTGCTTCATGAATTCACACTTCTCCAGATTGATGGTTAGTTGTTCATCATGTAATTTTTGCAAAACAGTATTTACATGTTCTAGATGTTCTTCCTTGGTCTGACTAAAAATTAGAATATCATCTAGAAAAACAACTACAAATTTACCAATATAATCCTTTAGGACTTCATTCATGAGTCTCATTAAGGTGCTGGGCGCATTTGATAGACCAAATGGCATAACAAGCCATTCATACAATCCTTCTATGGTCTTGAAGGCTGTCTTCCACTCATCACCTTCCTTGATTCTTATTTGGTGGTAACCACTCTTCAGGTCTATCTTAGTAAAGTACTTTGCTTTTCCAATACAATCCATGAGATCTTCAATTCTAGGAATTGGAAATCTATACCTTATAGTTATCTTGTTTATGGCTCTGGCATCTGTGCATAATCTCCATGATCCTCCTTTCTTCGGTGCCAACACTGTGGGTACTACACAAGGACTAATACTCTTCCTGATCAATCCCTGATCGAGCAACTCTTACACTTGTTTGGAAATTTCTTTGTGCTGGTCTGGAGTCATCTTGTAAGGAGCCTTGTTTGGCAAAGATGCTCCTGGAATCAGGTCTATCTGATGACTTATTGCTCTCTGTGGAGGTAATGTGGCTGGTGTACCATCACTGATTATGCCCTTATACTTCTCCAGTATAGGCTGCATCTCCTTGGGAATCATTGTCTTCTTATCCTGCTACTCTTCTTTTGGTTTTACTATGATGGCATAACCAATACCATCTTCCTTAAGAGTATTCAAAAACTCTTTTCCACTCACAACCAAGATACTGGGACTCTTTATCTGAACTGCATCCTCATCCTCCAATGACTGAATCTTATAGGTGACACCATCCTTCTGAAAAGAATAGGCATTCTTCTCACCATCATGTATTGCCTTTCGGTCATACTGCCATGGTCTGCCCAATAAGAGATGGCATGCATCCATGGGTAGTATATCACATAATACCTTATCCTTATAGCCACCTATACTAAACTCTACCCAACTTTGTTCATTTACTACCACATGTTGACCCTTATTCAACCATGTGACTCTATATGGGTTTGCATGAGTTATTCTTTTCAAATTCAGTTTCTTAACTACCTCATCAGAAATAATATTATCAGTAGATCCTGAGTCTATGATAATTTTACATACCTTATTCAAAATCTTGCATTTGATTCTGAATAGTGCCTTCCTCTGGCTTGGTTTAGACTTTACTGGTTCCTTCATCAAGGTTCTCCTTATCATCAGGTTCTCTCCATCTTCTAAGTTTAGACTGACCTCAGGTGACTAGCTACTAGATGCATTATCTTGGACATAGTGATTTCTCTTATCACCCCCTTGAGACGAGGATGTGGCCTTTTCTGGACACCTATATGCTGGATGACCTAGATTACCATAGTTGTAACACTTCATGGTGGT
This sequence comes from Cunninghamia lanceolata, assembly GCA_027924645.1. Classification (NCBI taxonomy): domain Eukaryota; kingdom Viridiplantae; phylum Streptophyta; class Pinopsida; order Cupressales; family Cupressaceae; genus Cunninghamia; species Cunninghamia lanceolata. The sequence continues at coordinate 20,429,736 of BSBN01000111.1, read as the reverse complement.
GAAATAGGATTCTCTCCCTGATCCTCCTGACCTTCCTCTATTAGATCCTCTTCCTCTGTGGTTTCCTCTACCACTCGACTCCCCACTCTGCTCTGTGAGTTTGGATTCTGCTTGGGATCTATTGTCAGCATTCCTTCCACCAAAACTTCCTCTGTGTCCTCTGTTATCTCTACCTCTTCCTCTTCCTATATTTGAGTCTTGTTTCCTGTTGCTCTTTTCCTCTACTTTCAGTGCTAGCTGATAGCATTTGTGCACTGTTATAGGACACAACAAACTGATCTCTTCTTGTATATTCCACTTCAGACCGTTAAGGTACCTTGCTACCTTTATGCTTTCATCCTCCATCACTTTGGACCTTAAGCATAGCTTTTGGAATTCTTCAGTGTATGCACTGACATCTAATTCCTTCTATCTCAGATTCTGTCTCTTCCTGTGTAGCTGTATTTCATAATCTTCTGGCATATATGCTTCTTTGATTTTAGCTACCATCCCCTTCCAAGTAGCTATGGGCTTCTTATCTTCTTATGCTCTTTCAGTCTGCACAAATTTCCACCAGGTTAAGGCAGCTCCCCTGAGTCTGGATTTGGCCACCTTTACTTTCTGTGTCTCACTTACAACATCACATTCAAAGTGATTTTCAAGTCCTTCTATCCATTCCATGACCAAATCTGGGTCCATTTTTCCCACTGAAAAGAGGAACTCCTTCCAATGTCTTACCACTCATGGCTTTCAAAGCTTTCAAGAATGGTTCTTCTTCCATCTTAGGATCAGGTGTGGGCTCTTCATCTTCTATAGACACACCTTTTTCCTTGTTTACTTTCTGCCTGACTTCTTCAGTCTTCTCCATCATTGCACCTAGTTTACTTTCCATTGCTGCCAATCTTTCCTGTAGGAGCCTATTCTCCTCTTCTTGATTCTCAACCTTCTTTGCCAGTTCTACATTAGTCACCATCTTCTTGGATGAATCTACAGACTCACTTGAACTCGGTGATAACATACAACTTCTTCTATTCCAACCTAGGAATAGCCCAAATCTTTAACTTGCTCTGATACCAATTTGATAGGGAGGGTCTCTAGAATGTCAATTCTACCTATCTCGAATTAATTCAAGACTCTGGACAACTCTAGCTTCTCTACCAATTCAAGTGCTCATGACATCTTTCTACACAAAAATGTCTGTTAAATTCCTCAACTCTTTGCAGAGATGGAAAAGTCTATCACTCTGCTTGGTGTGGGACACATTCCTTGTCCTCACTGCTTCCAAGATACTACCTCAAGGGCACATAACTTTTCTAAGCCCGTTGTCCACCCTTCTCTCTCTATTCAAGGGTCTTGACTGCTTGGTGCTCACTTTCTCCCTATCTGTTTTCCACCCCTACAAGTCTATTCTTCTACTTGTTTATCTAGCCAAATTCCTTACTGAGCTTGCCTAGAACAAGCATGCATTGCCTCTAGTCAACAATCCAACCATCCCACAAAAGAAAAATAAACAAAAGGCATGGCTCTGTTTGATGGCCTCCATACTATACAGAGGAACTTGAGGGACATCAAGACAGAGTCATGGTTTGCAAAAGAGAACAAAATTGTAGAAAAGAAAAAGACTAATCTACCTCAGAATGACAAACTGAAAACTGTACAAAAATACAATATTGGTCGAACTGCTGAATTGGATTTTTATTCAAAATTATTCTTACATCAAAATGCTTCTCAAATCAAAATCTTCCTCGGGTGTACCCCCTACAAAGAGAATTCTACATCTAAATAGTGATCTCATGTCCATTACAGGACGTTTCAGTTCCTAGACCGGTTCGTATTCTAACTGCCCCGGTTCAACTTCTATGCTATCGCTCCATCGGTGTGACCACCCTCTATCGGTGAGTCTAAATCTTTATCGGCCGATAGTATAAGTTTGGCCGATGTTGCCTTTGACTTCATAGACTCCCGTCGCTCAGACTTACACCATCGGTGTATCCTTCGGTCTATCTCTCGATGCACTAACTTACCCCGATGACTTCCCTTTGTGCTTGTCAGTGCGAGTTTCCACTATCGGCAATCTCCTTGAATCTCCTACCGACACCGTTAGTCACTTCGATGAGACTCCAAACCGCCTTCATCTATTTTCCTATCGGCAAGACTACGTCCATCGGCGAACACCTTGCATCTTCCACCGATACTCCCTCTCAACCTGATGCCTTAGGTCAAGGCAAACATCTGTGAGACTTTCATCATCGAGCCAACCGATTTTGTTTCCTCCGATGATGATACTTTCACTGATATGCTTAACACCACATCACTGTTGGCAAGACTACCTCTATCAGCAGTGTCTCCATTTCTCTCGCCGACATGCCGATAACATCCCTATCGGTGAGACATAATGATTGTCACTCCGATACAATACATTCACAACATCACACCAAAATGCAACTATAGGAAAATTCACATCACACCAAAATGTAAAACAAATATATACATGGGCTCACTCCAAGCCCCTTGGTGCTCCTGCACCATCTCTCTAGTGAAACATAATCTCAACACTATTTGGCATTTTATTACCCTGCATCAGCCTGCAAAAAGTTTAACTATAGAAAGAGCAATACCTTAAAATTACCAAAGAAAATCATAAGTGTTTCTTCACATCATGAATGTATCTCATGTCTCTTATGACACATGATTGTCATATTACATACATTTGATAACTTATTTTACCATAAATGCCTATTCCCCATCATTCACCATTTTTTAATACTAGAAATGATTTTGTCTATGTTTCCTTATTGAAATGCTAGGTAGACTAATGCCTTTTTTCTTTTTTCATTACTAAAAATTTATGGTAGCTAGGCTGCAGCATAGCTCTATAAAATAGAAAAGGAAAGATAAATATCTTTAGTAAAAAGGATTAAAAAGTTAAAATATGTTGTATATATTTGAAATGATTTGTTAATTATTTATGTATGTTATAATTAAATAGTTTCTCACATTTTGGTAAACTCAGTTGAATGCTCTAGTTTTCCTGAAAATTATTTTTTAATTTAATCCAAATAATACCAAAAAATTAATTATAATTGTCTAATGGAATTAATTCTCATAATAAAAATATTTAATCTTTTAAAGATTGAAGAACTATAATCCTACCCCACATTAAACTAAAGTAATTTACCCTGCAATTAGTTTTTTTGTGGGATACAATGATAATTCTTAGCTTAACAATTAGTTTTAAAAATTTAATTATAATTTTTTAAAGGAATTAATTCCATAGTAAAAATATAAAACAAAGGTCATTAAACTAAATATCAATTTTCTTTGTAGCTTTTAAATATTTAACAACCCTAATCCTAACTCTCATTAAACAAAAGTAAATAATTTACCTGAGGATTGCATCACTTATAAATTTATTTTCAAGTCTATTTTATTTTTATGTACACATCCATATTTCAGTATCCATTGATTTAGTTTTATTGGTTAATTAAACTAAATAAATAATTTAAATAATTTACCCTGCCTTATTGCATTACTTATAAATTTATCCTTTAAGTTAAGTGTATATATATAAATATAATTTTATATAAATTTTGAGGGTTTGTTTGAAATTTCTCTTTTTATGTAATATAATTTTAAAAAAAAATTGATTATGTTTAAATATGATTATACAACCATCAAATTTAGGTTGTGGATGAGTCGATTTATTTAATTAATTATGAATTTTTTTAATTTTTTTCTCTTAAATAAAAATTCTAGTGTGATTGTATCCTTATTTTAATATTTAAGTTCCTTCATTTTAAAGTTCAAATTTTTAAGATTTGATTGTTGTTTATTGGTTTGTGTATTAAATTTGTTTGAATTGGGTCCAGGTCATCATATTTAAAAATATGGTATAGGACTCTAAGGTCATAAGTGCATATTTATTTAGGTCTTTGTTGTGATATACAATCATTGTCCATTACAATAAAACAAAATTTAGGGAGAAAGAAGATACGTTTATGATTATAATTTTATATTTACTTGTGGTAGACCTAGCTTAACTCATCATATCAATTTAGATATAACCATGTGTTAGATATAAATTAATAATTAGTAACAAGATTAAAGAACACTATTATATTTATATACTTTATGGTTTTTATTTTTCTTTAAAAGAAAATAGGAGGTTTTATTGAGAAGATAAAGAAAACATTAAATTTTAGATGGAAATAATAATTTTAGTTTGTTTTTAATTTTAATGATGAATCATAAAATGTGGTTTAAAATATTGATTTAAAAATAACAAATAATTCTCTTTAAAAAGAATTCATTCTAATTAATTTTATGAATTATAAAAACTTAAATTTTATCATCTTAATTTTTAAAATTTTAACAAAAACTATAATAATTTAATTCTATAAATAAAAATCTATTTGATAGTTGAGGTTTCACTTAGACCATTTAAGTTTTAGATGTTACTAATTTAAATTTAATGGGCTAGATGTTATAAACTTAGATTATAAATATTGACATTTTATTGGAGAGAAGAATTTATTATTTAATTAACCAACATGTAATATTTATGTTGAATAGGAGTATTTTTACAAAAACAAATGTGCCAAAAATTTTGTATCATTTAAGATCACATTCTATTATCCATCATCAAAATATGTTAAATGCACTACTATAGATATCTAAAATACATCTATCTAAAGGATGTATTGATATCTCTCGCCATCTTTTAAATAGATGTACTTAAAATATCTATGTTAATCTATTAAGTAAATAACCATTTTTTTTAAATTAAGAAATTTATTAGTAAGAAGTGTAAAGATTAAGAGAATACATTTCAAAAAAAGGAAACCAAAATTACAACAATATAAATTAATGAATAACTATTTTAATAGTACAAAAATTTTCAAAAAGTTAAATAAGAACAAATTATTTCAATAATTTTACTTGGTATTTTATTTATAGTTAAATGAAAATATATTAGCATTTTAACTTTACTTTTAAGAGCTATTTTATTTTTCTATATGAATATTAATTTTTAATACTTTTTTTTTAAATTCTTAATAGAAGATATTAATTTTTAATACTTATTTAAACTATTACAAATACACACATGAATAGATAAACAAATAGATGAAAAAGACACAAAAATATTTTATTTACTTAAGAATTATTTTATTTTACTTTAGAACTATTTTATTTACTTAGTTATTTTATTTTGTGAAGGATGGCTAACATCCTTTTTTCATAAGTTGAGTGGGTGAGATTTCTTCTTATTAGGGCCTTAATGGTGAATGTGAGATGTCTCCCTTCTTGCATGAGAACAATGCCTAATTCAATTCCTAAAGCATCACTTGGAATGACAAATGTTTTGGAGAAGTCGGCATAACAAGAACCGAAGTAGTGCACATAACTTGCTTGAGAATTTCAAAGGTTCTTTTTGTCATTTCAAACCACTGAAAGGAATCCATTTTGAACATGGTTGTAAGGGGGGCTATAATTTTCTCATAATTAAGATGAGCTTGTGGTAATATCTCATGAGGCCTAAAAACCCATAAAGGCTCTTGAAGTTTATAGGTTTAGGCTAGTTTTCATAGCCTCAATTTTTGTTAGATCCACCTTAACTCCTTAGAAATGATGTGCCCTAGGTACTTGATTCTTTTTGTCCAAATGAACATTTGGAGCATTTGGCATATAATTTGTTAGAAAATATTTGGAGGGTTTGGTTCGGGTGCAAGAGGTGGTCTTCACACATGTTTGATTGTACACATGGATATCATCAAAGAAGATTAAAATGAACTTTTGAATAAATCGGTGAAAATCTTATTCATCAAGCTTCAAAAGTTTGACAATGTGTTATTGAGGCCAAATGGCATGATTAGAAACTTGAAATGGCTATCATGAGTTCAAAAAAACATTTTAACAATGCTTTCTTCTTTGATGTGGATCTAATGATTACTCAGACATAAATCTAGCTTTGAGAAGTAGGTAGCATAGAGTCCATTCAAGAGCTTATTAACCATTGGAAGGGGAATTTGTCCTTGATGGTGATTTTATTTAGCTCGTGAAAATCAATAGAAAGGTGTTAAGACCCATCTTTTTCTGAACCAATAGTACTAGAGAAGATAAAGCATGATGCTCAATTGAATGACTCTCGCATGCAATAGATCCTAGATCATTTGGCTAACTTATTATCTTGAGTAAATGGATGTCAATAAGGATAATGTTTGAAGGTATGCTCCCAATAGTAACTAGATTGTGTGATATTTGGTGTGTCATGATGGTAATCTAGTTGGTTCTTCAAAGATAATTGCATGTTGAGACAAGACCTCTTATAATTTTATGGGCTAGGTTAAAGTGAATCATTTATTTGAATGGCAGAAAACTACACAGTCATTCCATGAGATCCCTTTAAATGAGTAACTTCTCCATCTGATGTGATCTAATGATTCTTACTAATCTAAGAGTAAATCCTCTACTTAAACCTTTGACTCAATAATGCATAGGAGGCATGCTTGTGTAGATGCAAAACCCTCCTATTTTTATAGTTATTGCTTTTCTATATTCTTAATATCCTAATTTAGGAAATTATCTCTAAAGCACATTGCTTCTTGTGCAAGAAATCTCATGTACATGTTTTTTTAAAATATAATTTCATTGCTTTATGTGCAAGAAACACTATGCACATGTATTTCTTAAAATTTAAGACATTATTTAATTAACAATTATTATTTTGAAGTCTTGATTAACGATAGATGTTTCCTTGAAATATCTTATTTCTAATGTTAACAAGGAGATTTTTTATTTGAAAATCATGACAATACCTCTTCTAGGAAAATCAATAATGAAAGATTTGTCTTTTGTTCCACTCAAGTATGTCCTTTAATAAGAACATAACGATCCTTCCATGCAAATTGTAATTAGGTCCAAGAAATGCTAAAAGTGTCCTTTCAAGATTTCCTCTAAGTCAAATTTGTACATTGGCTGGGGGCAAGGACACGAGCATAGCAACCATCATGACAAGCTTAACAATGTGGAAAGTAATGCCTTCCTTTCCTTGAATCTATCAAAAAACAAGACAAGGAATATGCTCTCCAACTAGAGGCATATGTAATATTCAATCACTACTCATTTGGAATTGACCAATCCAAGAAGGCCACGTATTGATCCTTTAGTGATTTGAGATTTTTAGATTCTATAAAAGGGTTGAATCTTGGCCATGAGAGTTAGCTCCCTTTGCTCGATCTACTCCCCTCTCAACCAAATTGTTATCCTGTTTTACAACTCATTATTAGAGGACTAGGTCTTATTGGTCCAACTAGTAATATTCCTTCATAAGAACACTCATCATCCACATATACAAATCATTAGATCAAGAATTTTCCTTTCCAAAATTGAAATAAAATCATCTTCCATAGAGAAATTTGTCATATTTTGGGCCCCTCTCCCTAGGGTCCATTTTTTTCATCTTCCATAAGAGGACTAGGTCTTCTTGGTTCAACTAGTAATATTCCTTCAGAAGAACACTCATCATCCACATATACAAATCCTTATCAAGAATAACAATCAACATGAGAAAAGAAATAAAACCAATAAAACTAAAAACATGGATATAACCCTAAAATATAAACATAGATCCATACATAAAAATAAAATAAACTTGCAAAATAAATTTATAAGTGATGCAATAAGGTAGGGTAAATTATTTAAATTATTTATTTAGTTTAAATAACCAATAAAACTAAAAACATGGATATAACGTAAAATGTAAACATGGATGTGTACATAAAAATAAAATAGACTTGCAAATAAATTTATAAGTGATGCAATGCTCTGATAAATTATTTACTTTTGTTTAATGAGAGCTAGGGTTAGGATTATTAAATATTTAAAAGCCACAAAGAAAATTAATATTTAGTTTAATGACCTTTGTTTTAGATTTTTACTATGGAATTAATTCCTTTAAAAAATTATAATTAAGTTTTTAAAATTAATTGTTAAGTTAAGAATTATCATTGTATCCCACAAAAAAACTAATTGTAGGGTAAATTACTTTAGTTTAATGTGGGGTAGGATTATAGTTCTTCAATCTTTAAAAGATTAAAGATTCTTATTATGGGAATTAATTCCATTAGACAATTATAATTATTTCTTTGGTATTGTTTGGATTAAATTAAAAATTAATTTTTAGGTTTACGAATCTATAAAGTAAATATAATAACTATTTAAGTAAAACTAATATTATATAGTAATATATATATATATATATATATTACCTCCTCACTCTATATATATTGTAATATATTAATTAAATTATTAAACTAGCATAAATATCTTAAATACATCTATTAAAAGAGCCGAGAGATATTTTTCGAGGCGCCTATATAGATGTATTTAAGATATCTATGCTAGTAATATTATATATTGTTATATATAATATAATATTATATTATATTATATTAATTATTATAAATCCTAACTATTTTATAGTAATAATTATTAAAAACCCTAATTGTTTTAAATCAAAATTATATAGCATAACAATATCAAATATAATAATATTAAACTTATATTATTATTACATTACAATAAAATATAATTAAACTAATATATAATTATATCCTAAAACATTATTAAATTTAATAATATTATATTTATATTATTATAATATTATTAGATTATTATGGAGAATGTTTATAATAATAAATATAGTAATAAATAGAATAAAAAAAAATATTTAACTATAATTAATATTATTATAATATTATAATATAATTATAATTATATTATAATATTACTAGCATAGATATCTTAAATACATCTATATAGGCGCCTCCAAAAATATCTCTCGGGTCTTTTAATAGATGTATTTAAGATATCCATGCTGGTTACGCTGAGAGGCGTTCTACAATGGCAAGAAGGGGCTGAAAGATTCAGATTCCCATAAATATGTAAACAAAATTCAAAAATTTCAAAAACTAAAATCTTTATTAAATAAAACTACAAATTAGAAGTGGGGAAGGTGAAAGGACTGGGATTTCATGGCTGGGATGGAAATTAAAAATAATTCTTGTAATAGAGAGTTACATAACGGTGCAAATTAAAAAAATATAGAACAAACATATCAAATTGTACGATATATTATATACTAGTATTATATTATAGATATATTATATTATATTATATTAGATCACATTCTATTATATTATATTTATATTTATGTTTATTATTCTATTATTATTACAATAATAAATGTATTTTAATATAATTATATGTACATTATTATATATAATTTTTTAAAATAATATATTATTGATATAATATAAATTATATATATTTTTTGGAACAATATATGTTGGTTTCATTTGTTTTTACTTTAGAAAAATATATGATATAATATTAATGGACCATTTCACCAAACATTACGAAGAAATTATTTTCCTGCATCAATTCTCTTTTTTTTCCAAAGTAAATGGATTGTCTCTTGTTTAAATCCACGTAATTCCTGAAATGACAAATACCAATAAATCAACGGCTATTTTTTCCAAAGTGAATGGATTTATCAGGACATGTGGGGTTGGGGCTGTCAGATGTTCAGGCATGTAGTTGAAAAGACAAGTACTGTGATCTATGGATGCAGGTCATCGAAGTGGCTATCCATGCCCCATGCTTTTTTTAGGGCTGGATAGTCACAGCCCCAACTCTCCATGATATGAGGATAGGTGGCGATATTCAAAGCAAGAGAATAGTGTAACCACCCTAAAATAGAGGCAAGGTGTCAAGTGAGATGACACCTATTACCAACGACTCACCAAGTTGAAGAAGTCAATTGGCATGTGCTATAAGTCGCCTAACTATGATTAAGTGTTAACTCATGGAGTTATACACTAACACCCCCCCTTAAGCATAGCTTAGGTGAGTTTATGAATGACGAGTCTCGGCAGTGTGTCATTTTAGGTACTCATTTACAAATGTATCTCTCAAAAAATGGAGAAAGAAAGAAAACCCTGTGGGAAAAAACTTTCCTCCAAAAAGAGAAATTATACAAGGAAAGAAATACTACTTCTTTCACTAAGTACAATATAAGATTCCGCCCATAGGAGAGAAAATGAGAGAAGGTCAATGAGACCCCTCCATAATACATGTCCTACTGTAGTGATGTTGAATAGTCGACAAAAGATGCAGATGTAGATCCAAGAATGTCAAACAATGTTCGTTCCCTTGGGAAGAAAAGAAACCACTTGAAGATGCAGGATATCTTCCCATGCGAGAAGATGTATGTATGATCTTGAATTATGTTGAAGCTAATCCAAGGATGATGGTGCCCATGTTAATGCCTTCGAAGAGTGCTCAGGTGTCCCCGTGTCGATGCCAAAGGATGCCATAATCAAATCAGGTGTATGTGCAATAAATAAGGATGATGACAATCTAGAACCATGTGTAGGACAATGTAGAGCATGAATATATGAAGTGGACAATTTTGATACAACTTCATCGAAACTATCATCGAAGAGAAGACTGATGTCTTTAATGTGTGCTTCCATGTCAGCAATGCAAGACTCTACAAATAGACAAGAGATGTCAAGTAGAAATGTGTCCCAATCAGCAATGCTAGGAAGATTGATTTCCTGTTGTGAAGAAGCACTAGAAGCTTTCGAAGAAGTGACTCTAGAATTTGATGAAGCAACAGTAGGAGTGATGACTTCTGTCACTAGAACATTTTATTTCTATATCATGATTAGGGATGTGAGTTGTGATCAACGCAGGATCATGTGGGAATGGAGAAACATTTGAGTCTCCATATATCTCCCAAATTTTGATCCATAATGCATGTGGACAGTCAATATCCATGATGGCATACAAAAGTGTTTCTAGTATATGTAAACTAATTAATCCACAAATATGATCACGATGATTAAACCACTTAGCCTTCTGAGATTGTTTACCAGGTTCAGGGACAAGTCCATACAAATGGGGTATGAGATTATGGAACCTGAGGTGTTTCAGGATGCCTTCACACTAAGACTTACAGTTTCCCTTGTTTAGGTTGATTACAGAAGAGTGAGTTTCATATCCCATGATTAGAACAACTTAATTCGACTAGACAATAGAAATCAACACAATTAGGAAACCCATATTAGTTAGATCCCTAATTGAACTTTGTGAAGTGGAACTTTATAAGTTGAGTGTGTGATTTTGCTTAGTTCCCCCCTTAATGTGGCACTTGATAAAGGTAGTGCATAGTGAAAAATGATGACACAATGCTATCCCCCTTTGATTATGTGTCCCCCCCCCTGAATTACGCAATTAATGGAATGAGTGCTTATCGTCTCCCTACAAAAGCGTGATCAGGTACTTTATAATGATAGTGCGATATTAACTTTGTTGGATAGAGGACAAAAAGAACCAACTTTGCAAAAGGAACGACTCAATTTTGAGTCAATTTGCAAAATTTATGGCCTTTCAAAGTTTTGCATATGCAAAAAAAATACACTTCCAAAAAATAATTTTCCAATGTGTTTGGAAAAAATTGCATACAAAGAGTGAAGGAAAAAAAACTTGTGTGTGAGGGAGAAATTTAAGCCCCCAATGGTAGAGCGCGACCAAGAGCTTAAATACCCATGTGACCAATGGCTTAGCTCTTAAAATTTTGCCCCCCCCCTTCTTGGATTTTTGCCTTTAATGATGTCACCCCCCCGAGTTTCTTACATCAGCATTTTAATACAAAATACAAATGGATAGTGCCAATACATATGGCATTAACTTTGACAACCATCAAAACAAAATTAATAAAAAAAACTTTTTTTTTTAAAAGTCTTTCCCTCCTATTTCATGGCCGCTGGTGGGGCCCTCAAAGGATAATTTGAATGCAACTGGCACGGTTACAAAGGAGAGCATTAGGCTTGGCCGTTGGGCGTTAGCAGTTGGGTGGTCCAAGTTGGAGCGCTTAAAGCGTCGACCACAATGCATGGAGGAACTGTGGTGGTGTTGACCACCACCTAATCACTGAAGAGGAGCCCCTTTGGGATTGTGGCACCGTCGACCTTTGTGGCATGTGTCTTGCTCTCCACCATTGACCTTTGGTTACTGCGAATGCTTGCTAACAACAGTCTGTTGGCCTCTGCGACTAATCTCCACTTGATGGCTACTGCATATGCAGTGTGAATATGGCCTATAATCACTATGAATGCAATTTATAGTCATCCTTTTGTAGCCGCTACAAATGATATATGATGTCAGCTTTTTGTAGCCATTTAGGGTTCTCTCTGACTCGGCCTTTGATTCTGATGTCAATGCTTATAAAAGATAACCTATATGGCCACTCTAGATGTTGTCTATGAGCATTCAAACATATATGGCCAATGCAGCCTGTGTGGCGCTTGAAAGCGAGGATCCACACTATCTAATGTGGGCGTTTGAAAACAATAAGAGCACACAGAAGTGTTAAATAGAAAACAACCGAACTATGAAAAAAAAAGCACAGAGATGCAAACACGATTTGATGCTGACCACAGTGCTCTAATACCATGTGAGAACCAAGATCATGGAAAGACTATCAAACATGAGATTACAAGTAAGAACAAACAATTTGTATTGACAAATAACAAGTATAAATAGTAGAGGTTGCATACCCAACTCTCCACAATATGAGGATAGGTGGCGATATTCAAAGCAAGAGAATAGCGTAACCACCCTAAAATAGAGGCGAGGTGTCAAGTGAGATGACACCTATTACAAACGACTCACCAAGTTGAAGAAGTCAATTGGCATGTGCTATAAGTCGCCTAACTATTATTGAGTAAGTGTTAACTCATGGAGTTATACACTAACAACACATTATTATGCCACAAGTCAATTCTAAAGGACAATAAAGGAATCAAATTTGTATTATCAAATCATATAGGCCACCTACATATTTTGATGTATCTGATATCACTCATCACTATTAATCTAGCTTGCCAAGGGGTTTGACCTAGAAGATCATGATCACTTATCAGGTCAACAAACTCCTAAATGGTGTCCCTAGACACCACCTTAATAGATTTTAAAAAAATTATTGGACGAAAAGATTTAAAAATAATAATATAAATAACAAATACAAAGCAACAATAGAATAGGCTATAAAGAGGTTGTGAATAGTAGCAAAAAGTCAACAACAATTAGTAGACAACAAAATCCAACAACCACACATACAATTGTTGACTAAAAATATGAAAGAGACTAGTAGAGCCATGAATAAAGAGATTTATACAAATTAGAAAAGATAGTAAAAAGGTTTTGATGACAGAAGAGAGAAACAACTCCATAAGAAATCATGAGTAGAACCCAAGAAAATTTGCGCAAGCTCCTCAAAAGTCTCAAAATAGTCGTGGCCCAACAAGAGGAACATAAAACAAACAACAATAGACCAAACAAAATTCATAGGCTACTCCCGCCTACACAAACAAAGGCATCCTTAACTTTAAGATCTAAAAAGAGATTGATTACTCCATAAAAACCTATATTAAGAATCTTGGAAGAAGACAAGAAGTCAGAATTCTTGATGAGTTCATCAATGAATCTAGACAAGTGACAATGATTATTGGTCAAAGTGCCCAGCTGCATTAATATGTCATCCATCTATTGTTTGAGCTCTATATTGAAAAGTAGAACATCTTGTAGAGTCTCTGTGAAATTGGCAACTTGGAAAAGAAGATGAAACAAAAAATCTCAAGTTGTCAATCCAATTAGAAGAGTTTTCTTTAAAAAAATGGTTGCACATCTCTTTTTTTAAAGGAATAAAAGAATTGTCTGGCAGTAGGATTTAGCAATAACATTGCAAGAGATTTCGATTCCTAAAATGATAGATTTACATGATAGCTACATAGGGAATATAGCTAGTATAGATTGTGATTGATTGCCATAAGATATGGGAACACCCATAGAACCAAAATAAATGTTTGGTAGTCTCTTTCTTTTTATAGAATGAATAATTTATTGTGTCCATTAGAAAGAAATGAATGGAATCTCCAATAGGAAGATGGTGATGGAGGAGTTTCTAGGCCAAAAATCAAGCTTGTGCAATGGCCCTCGAATTCCATATTGCATTGCTAAGTATACACCATTTCATGGAGGAGAATGAGTATTTCCACTTCAAATTCAACCTCTCATCAATCTTGAATTTAAGGGAAAAAGACTTTTATACACAACTCTCACTAGAAAATGAATTATACTACCTTCAGTATGTCATTGACAATCTTTAAAAAAATTACATCTCATACTCATTGAGAGTTTAAGTTGGAGTTGTTAGGGGATAAGAGATTGAATCAAATGCATACTTTGAAATTATTTATTAGAAAGATTAAACTCAAGTTTGAAGTGATGATCTTCATTCTAAGACATTTTTCGTAGATCTCATAAATCAACAAAAGTTTGCACCCCTTTTTACTAATTGACCAAATTTTTAGGCACACATTTGTCATGTCATTCCTACATGGCACTAATCAATATCACATGGTGAATCAAGTTCATGGTAGCTAGGATCAAATGCATGAGGATCAAGATTTAACCATAAGATTTTTTGAGTCCATATAGATTCTAAAACATTCATCAAACAATGGCAATTAAATTTTGGACAATGGCATATTGATTCAGTGTGACAACTTCTATGCATCATCGATCTTAGAATTAAGTACCTCATATCCACTTATTTAATTATCACATTTACTTTATTTTAATTATTAGTCCCAACTCTATTATCTAGGTTAATTATTTCTTATTTGATTGCATTCATTTAACTAGCCTAGATAATCCATGTTTAATACCTTATTTTCATTACCATTTTTAGTGAACTCGACATACCTTCACAAACTAGGGTTTGACCTTATTTTTAATTAGCATTTTTAGATCTAATTTCTTTTTTACATCATTTTATTTTAGATATACCTCTCTTTTGGATTCACCATTATTTGTCTTGGCCTATCATATCTTGATTAGGGTTTGAGAGTATATAATGATATACCCATTTGATCCCACCTTCCCACCCTTGGATAATCTATCATCATGACCACTCATAAGTCATTTTACTTAGTTGATATACATGAATACATTTTTTATTGACATGTTCTTTCTTTTGTGACACATGATCATTCCATCCTTGATACTCTCATTTTATTTTATGCCATCGATGAGGATGTGTTTCCTATGGAGATGTTATTCTATCATGTACTTGTTTTCCCTCCTTTGAGTTGGTCAAGGCTTATTCCTTACTGTTATGCATACTCACTTCATTTTTCCATGAGTTTCATATTGTTCATAGTTCTTCTATGGCTTGTGACAGTGATGAACATGTAACTAGCAAGGGTTCATCTTATGTTAGTGATACAGCTAGGATGATGGACACTCGTGAAATCACATCTTCTTCATCTACTCCAATGATATTGTTACATCTTTTAATGGTAGCCCTATTATATCTCATGATAGCCTATGTCTATAGATTCATATGCTTTCAATGAATTACCTTCTTTTTTACATAATGATGTGTTTTATGATGATCATTTTTCTAAATTCCATGAACTAGCCTTATAGATATTCATGATAGTCTTTCACATAATGATAGCATACACCTTGATGTTAATTTATTAGCTTCTCATGTAGGTGTTAGGGCTAGGGGACTAGGTGTGTTATGGACCTTGCAAGTCCTAGGTCTAGGTTAATTATTTAATATTTATATAATATTATAATTAATATGCCTGCATGGAAAAAAAGGGTATTTCACTTGGATAGAATCTTGAGATTCCATGTTTGATACTATTTTCCACGTGTTATTAGCATTATGATAGTTGTAAGAAGTCACTTGTTGGGGATTACTTAGTGGACTATGACTAGCACATTTGACTAGCTTTTTGTAGCATTTGTAAGAGATGTGTAAGTGGTAAGAGCTCCACCTACATCAAGCACTTGATAGTAGCACTGACCCCACTTGGTCTTGGGAATCAAATCAATCAATCAGGAATTACATTGTATTTGCAGAGGAGTTGCACTTGGAGGTGGGTGCATAGGTTGAACATGGTCCACCTTAACTAGTCTTTGGCTCATGATTTTGAGCCCATGCTTTTGGAAAACCATTCTTTGGTTTCTTAAGTCTCCTTGGATTATATATATAGGTATTAGGATATAGGTATTATGTCCATGTTTATGCTACTATAATTCCTCCAAGATTGAGAGTGTTGATCTCTTTTAAAACTTGAGGCTTGATATTATATTATAATTTATATTTATTGATAATATATTGGTTTCAATTCTTTGGAGGCTACTTTTTTCCTTTGTAGGATCTTTCCATGGTATATTGATGTCACTCTCTTTTGTGGTTGTTTCCATTATTCTTTTTCTTCTTTCTTCTATTCATATTATACTTCTTAAGTATTATTAAACTATGTCAGAATATTGTTGAAATTTGTATAGATTGGATAACTTGTAACATTCTCCTCATAAGATTAGGTAGGAAGTCTTTGCATCTTTCCTTTCATTTGGTATTAGAGCGTTTTTACCTTTTTAGATCCATGAGAGGAGTAGGGCATACTTTATATTAATCTTTGTTCAAGTAGGAGTTTGTCGCAATAACTCTTATTTTTCAAACATATACATAGAAAGTACTTCTAGAATGGAGGTGGGTAGGTTTAATGGGACTAATTTTGAGCTTTAGAAGCTCAATATGGAGGATTTTCTCATTGATAGAGATTTGTAGGTAGCAATTGCAAACCATAAAGAATTTGGCACGAATGATGAAGACTAGATCATTATTGATTAGAAGGTAAGGAGCCTCATTTAGCTTTGCTTTGCAAATTCAGTGCTCTTAAATGTTTTAAGAGAGACCCTCACCAAGATAGTTTGGGATAATTTGGGTAACTTGTATTAAAAAAAGTCCCTTATGAGTAAGTTTTTTCTGTAAAAGAAGTTGTATTTTAAAGATGGATGATGGTGATTCAATGATGGAGCACTTGAATGATTTTAACATTATGGTGAGCTAGTTGGCATCTATATATGTGATTATGGACAAAGAGAACTAGTACATAACCCTCATCTATTATTTTTCTAATAGTTGGGACAATATTGTGATGGCAATCAATAGCACCATCTCAAAGTTGAATCTTGATGAGATGGTGGGTGCATTACTTTGTAAGGGGATGAGGTGGAAAACTTTATATTTTATGAAAGATGCCTTGATTATGAGAGGTCATACCAAGGACAATGGAAATAATAAGAAAATGGATAATCATTCCAAATCTAAGGGGAGATCAAAGTCTCTTAGTAGATCCAAGGTGAAATATTGGAACTATGTACAACAAGATTGAGCACATCAAAAAGGATTGTAAGGAGACATGGAAAAGGAGTCAAATGATGATTCATAATTAAGGGCCTTTAATGATGGTGGTGGTGATGCTTTAGTTTCATCCCTTGCTACACATGCACATAATGGTGCATAGCTCATTGATTATGGATCCTCCTTTTATATCACTCCCAATAAGGAATGGTTTTTAGTTTATGAGAGTTTTAATGGTGGATTGTATACTTGGGAGATAAATTGTCTCTCAAAATTATTGGATAAGTCAAAGTCATGCTTACATTTAGAGATGGACGACCAAAAAATGTTCAACACATTCTGGGTGTGGCAAGAAGCATTGTTTTCCTAAGTTGAATGATGTTGGTGTGTATGTGGTCTCTAATAAGGATGGATACAAAATGGTGTGTGGGGTCATGATCTAGGATAAGGGAATTAGGTCTAGAACTCTAGGGTATGTGCACCAAAATAAGGGGCCAAAAGTGGCCAAAACGCATTTTGAAGCAAAATATGAGATAACGTGTGCATGTTATGGCTCAAGATGGCTCAAAAATCTTAAGCCATAATGAGAGCGCATTATAACATGAGTGAGCATTATAATGTGCTCACATTGTATTTGCATTAAAAACACACAAAGCACTCTATTTTTTGAGTTTATAACATGTGTGCATTATAATGCGTGCATGTTATAATGCACACATATTTCATTTAAAGTTGCTTTGGAAGCCCACCCTTAAACTTGTATTTGGCTTGGATGTTCGAGCCAAAGGGTTGGACTTGCACATGTAAGGTGCTCAAAGACATGTTTTTCATAAAACATGAAAAAACAAGTAAATGTTGAGCATGCTTTCCTTTAGGTTTGCACATTTTAAAATATTATTTTGAGAAATGCCACATTAACGTCAAGCTCTCTCTTACCTTTCTAACGATGTAATTTTTCTATGTTTCAAATATATTAAGGTTTTTATCTTCATTTTCTTTCACTAGTGTCTTCATTTTTCTTTGAAAACCTATGTATAGCTTTTTTTGGTGTCATTTTTTATCTACTTATCCAAATTTGAAACAAATTACATTTTATATTCTAGACTCCATTCTATACAAATTCAAAAAAAATGATTTTTGATTTTTTTGCTCAAAAGTAAGGGGAGAGCACACTCATTTTTTTTATTTTTCAAGATGTATCCACTTTGAAAATTAGTAAAAAATCATATATTCATTAAAAAATTAGCAGAAAATTTTGACATAGGGTAAAAGTTTAGAATTGCGTCACACTTTTGGCCATATAAATAGTTTCTATAGAAATGGTTTCACCCTAAATAGTTTTGGGAGAAAAACTTTTGCCCAAAACCACATAGCACCTATGTGGCATTACGTGGCATAAAGAGTTTCGCCTAAAACCTTTTCACCTGAATTTTTTAAATTTATAAAATATGACTTCAACTTTGGAAAGGATGTTTTTGCATAGAAAGCTTCAGGAGAGAGGGTTTCACCTGAAACTTTTCCTAGCGATATCCTCTTGCACGAAATTGCCTATGTGGCAACCAACCCACCCCCCCCCCCCATTTTCAAGAAATTGAACAAAATGTCAAGTTCAACTCCAAATTTCTCCAACCAAAGGGTATTTTCATGAAAATTTAAAAATACCCT
This sequence comes from Cunninghamia lanceolata, assembly GCA_027924645.1. Taxonomy (NCBI): domain Eukaryota; kingdom Viridiplantae; phylum Streptophyta; class Pinopsida; order Cupressales; family Cupressaceae; genus Cunninghamia; species Cunninghamia lanceolata. The sequence goes on along the minus strand of BSBN01000111.1, from coordinate 20,410,799 downwards.
TTAGTAGATCTTAGAGTCTAGAATTTACAAATATATTTTTTATATATTTTTTTATTAGTTCTACTAGGATAATTTTAAATTTATTACAAGTTGGTTATTATAATCAAATATACAACTGATTAGAAATTTAAAAAATATTAAAAAATACTTCAAATTTTTGAAAAATATATGATGCACTAGAGGAGATAGTTATCTCCATGAAGGTATAATTTTTTTTTAACTTTTAAAAAATTTAGACAACATTTGACGTCCCATGAAAACTATGCCAAGTTGAGTAAATTTGACTTTAAAAAATTATTAAAAAACAAATATTAATCAAAAATTATTTTTTTTCTCCATGCACTAGATTTTCAAGTTAACTAAGTGGGAAAAAAAATAAAAAATAAAGAAGTTTGCTTTAAATTTTGCAACGTCCCATCAACCTCACTTTTTTCAAAAAATTTTAGCAATTAATATTATGCTCTTAAATTTGTAAAAAAATATATCAAACTAATTTTAAAAAATTTGAAAAAATATAAACATAAACTACATTAAGAGTTATACATTTCATTATTTTATATCATTTTAAAATTCAAAACATGAACATCACTTTTAGGAGCTCTAAGTTGGAAAATTGTATCTGTGTTGGTTGGATTTCCTTTATAAAAGTGTGTGACATGGTTTTGAACTTTTACCCCATAAACTACATGACATTAGCTAACTTTCTACTGAGGGTATTTGTGAAATACTTAAAAAAATTTAACATTTTAAGGGGAGCACACCTGATAGTATGTTATATTTCTGCCACAAAAATAGGACCACTTTGTGTGCTCCCCCTATTTGACCCTCTTAATCTCCACCATTTAAAAAATAAAAGAGTAGTTTAGAAACTAGATTATAAGCACTACTAATCTTGTTCTTATCACATTTTAAAATTTTGAGCATGGGTACATCTTGAATTTCTCATCCAAAATCATTTTTTTGTTGATTTCAAGAAAAAAAAATTGATACAAGGAACTAGAAGCTTCAAGTAGAGAAGACTATGTTGTGGCATGAGCATATTGTCCACATTAGTGATAAAGGCCTAAGGGCATTGAAATGTGAAAACTTAGTAGAGGGGATAAATAATTGTTTGATATATTTTGATTTTTGTGAACATTGTATATATGAGGGAAATTTAAGTTTTCTATTAGCATTGCCAGATCTATAGGGATTGTATATTTGAATCATGGTGATGTATTTGGTCCTATATATGTAGGATCTCTAGGAAAATCCCTATATTAAAAGTACCTTTTATTGATGACTTCTCTAGAAATTGATGGATACTTTTCCTTAGGCACAAATAAAAGGTCTTCTCAAAGTTCAAAGAGTTTAAGGCTCTTATTAAGAACCAAATAGATCTAGGAAGACCAAAATTTTGAGGACAAAAAATAGTGGAGAGTTTTTAAGTAGAGTTTGATAGATTTTTCAAGAAACATGATATTCTGAGGAATAAGAAAACTCCATACACTCAAAAAATGGATTTTTATAGAGATTGAACAAGACACTAATGGAGATATCTAGCAGCGTACTCAGTGGTGCTAGTTTGGAGAAAACAGTTTGTTGAACCTATGAGTACAACTTGTTACCTAATTAACTAGTCTCTTACTTTATCTCTTATGGATAAAAACCTTGAGGAGGCTTAGTTAGGAAAGAATCCTTCATTATAGTATATAACAATTTTTAGTTGTGAGGCATATGTGCATGTGCCTAAGGATAAAAGATCTAAGTTGAATTTTAAAGCAAAGAAATTATGTATCTTCATTAGCTACAAGAATGATGTGAAAGGGTACATGATCTTTGGAATCCTAAAATTAGGAAGACAATGTACAATTACAGTGTGATCTTTAGGGAGATTAGATCTTCTTCCATGCCTTCATAGTCTAAAACTAAGAAAGAAGTGGTGCAGGTAAAGCCAAAGATTGAGGAAATTACACCTAAGGCTAAACATGAGGTTCAACATGGACTTAATGAGGAGGTTAGTTCAGATATTTCAAAGAGTTCTAAGGAAGAAGAAGAACATCAAATCCCACTCTTAAGGAGGTTAATAAAGGAGGCAATGAAGTTTGCAAACAATAAGTATTGGAAAGTGGTCATGGATGAGGAGATCTGGAAACACTAGGGAAAACAACACATGGGACGTGGTGAATCTTCCTAAGAATAGGAAAACTATTAGTTTCAAATGTGTTTTCAAGAATATAGTTCATAGGGAAAAGTTGAGAAGTACAAATAAAGGTTAGTGGTTAAGTGTTATTCCTAGTATTGTTTCTCAAAGTTACAGCTTCACATTCCTAGAGTGTGAACCTATCCTCAAGGCTAGGGACTTGTCATCAAGAGTTAAGGATAGAGGCTCATCAATATAAAAAGGATAACTTGAGGCCAATTCTTGAGGATGGATGATGTCCCATTCACTCCAAGCTTAGCTAGACCCATGAGGGTACTCCTATAGGTTTCCTTATTAGGACAATTAGACCAATCAATAGCTACAACCACTATATCATAAACTCCAAGATTTGTCACTAAGCCTATAACACACTAGCTACATATAAGACCTCTTATTAAGGTAATAGTAATATCCTATTATATGCACCCAAAGATGACAATATTACTATATCCCCACAACTAAATCCAATTTACCTTTCATACACATGTGCAAGGTACAAGGATGTATAACATGATTCTCTAACAATCTATCAATTTTAGTTCACTAAGAATGTGCCTTGGGTTATATCAATAAACCATGAAAGCATGTAAGAATTAATCTTCTCCTAAACTACTAAGGACAACTTGGGGATTAAATTAAATATATTTGGTCCTTCACTCTTATGGGAAACAAAGTCACACCTTGCAAGGAAGAAGATAGCACACATACTAACCATAAGGGAATAAGACTTGCATACAATGTATACAAATCAAAGATATAAGCTTTCTACAACTAATCATGCTTAATAATCCATCCCAAAGTTGAAACAACACACATGAAATAAGAGAATACCATTACAAATGCTTTCAATTTATTATTCATCTAGCTCCTATTACAATCATACCAAAAATGTGGCAAGAGGGGACCCACAACTAGGTTCAAAGGTCCCCCTAAAATGTTATAATTTGTCATAGAGACATTCAATTATAGCCACAACTTCAATTGACTACCCTTCCTATGATATACAAAGTATGTTCTTTCTACTCACAAATTGGACTTGCATGAGTTAATGCCCTAAAATAACTTAAGACACATATAGGAATTAGCTCCAAGACCAACATTTGTTTCATATTACATGCTTGTATATATGATAATTCATTTACAATGCATTCTATTCCTTGGGTACAAGGTCATAAGGGTCTTTTGTAGTCAACATATGCATCATGCTAGTACAACCATTTCCAAAAGAGATATCCCTTGGATCTGTTGTTAGGTACCTTGGGGCAAGTAAAATATTCTCTTCATGCTCAAACTAGATACCAAGTACTATTTTGTAGGCCTACAAATGTATGCATTCACAAATCACATTCAATTTGTGTTGGTACTTAGGAGATATTCATTTGGGAGAGTCTTGGTAGGAAGAGTTTATCTATAGCCTTCATTGTGGTGGAGTGTAATGAGTTTTCAAGTATTGCATTATATTAGACATAGTGATTTACATATGTTTATGATGGTGTAGGTCTTGTGGTACATCATATATGTTGGTTCACATTTGGTGGTGCTATAGTAGCAACTGCAAGATATCTAGATAAAGAACTCACAACCGCATAGGTGTTTAGTACTTGTTGGAGCATGATCAATGATACAAGAGCACTTGCAATAGTATGGGTTAACATGTGGCATGAAATAAAGGCTATATAATGTCTTGAAAGATGACAAAAGGTATTAAAAGCAATCTAGAAATTGAAGTGATGTTTGTATGAGCTACTGCAACCAAGAAGCTAGGAATTGGGAGCTATACTAGAAATATACTTGTACCAACAATGTAAAGGATGCAACTATTGTTTCATAGTGTGCAACTTCAAAAAAAATTACAAGGTTATTAACCATGTGGAGACATCGTATTGGGTGGTAAGTGGAGTATGCTAACATCACATGTGTATAGAATATGGTTACATGACTCTTGGTATTCTACAAGTTAGTTATATGGTTGGGTGATTATTATTCCATGAATTTGTCTATATATAATAGTTTCAATTAATGCACTAAGGTTACTAGAGGTTATGAAGTTATTGTATAGACACTGAAGACATTGTGTACATTGTTGGAGTGTAAACACTTGAGTAATTGCATAAGAAGGGTATGTTGTAGACTGAGACTCTATAAAAGGTTGTCCAAAAGCCTTGTATTGAATCAGTGTTGATTCTAAATAATACAATTGTGAACATCTTTTGGTGGTGGATTTTTTCCCATAAGGGTTTCCTAGATAAATGTTTGTCTTGTGTAGTCTTGGGACTACATACTATTCTATTACTTTCATACATGTTGATGCATGATTTGATACATGTTGTTGACTATTAATTGAACACATAATCTTAAGAATTTGTTAGTTTGTTAGCCTTCTACAACATGGGTGAAAATCCCCAACATTTGGTATCAAAGTGAAGTTAGTTGTTTGGGTGGTTTCTACTTCATTTTAGTGGAAACCCTGGCATATGCAGTGGTGTAACCCTATAATGGTTATAAAGTTACAATTGGTGTGTAATTGGAATCAAATGAAATATTTGAAGGATTCTATGTGAAAGCATAACAACATTAAATTTTTAGAACATCAAGGTTTGAAATTGATAATTTCAATTATCAGAACTTCAAACTATGGAAGTTGAAGATGGTAGATCTTCTTCTAGAAAGAGATCAATGGATGGCGGTATTTTCTTTAACTAAACCCTCAAGTATGTCTGATGAAGATTGTGCAAAACTAGATAAGAAAGCTAGAAGTACAATCCAGTTATGTCTATCAAATTATGTGTTAATTAATGTGTCTTAGGAGTCGATAGAAAATTTATTGAGGAAGAAGTTAGGTATGTTATGTTAGTCCAATAGCTTAGTTTAAATAAACTTGTTTTGAAGAAAAAGTTATATTCTCTAAAAATGAGGGAGAGAACTTGTGTAACTGATCACTTAAATTGTTTTAATATAATTTTGAGTCAACTTGCATCAATAGGAGTCAAGATGGAAGAAGAGGATAAATGCATTTTTTTACTTTGTTCCTTACCAGATTCATGGGATAACCTTGTGATGTCAATAATTAGTAATGAAACAACACTTAAATTGAAAAATGTGATTAGCATTTTGTTAAGTGAAAAAAACTAAAAAAGGTCCATGGATGATAAATCTTCTAATGCCCTTGTGGTAAGAGGTAGGTCAAAAGAGAAGAAAGGTAAGAAGAAGATAGGAGATAAAGAGGGTAATGACAAGTTTAAATCTCCAAGTCTAAGGTAAAATGTTGAAACTGACCCATTCAATGGATGTTTACATCAAATTCTTCCTCTACTAATAAATCTGGAATCAAGTGGACTCCTCCCCCATTGGGATTTTGGAAATTAAATTTTGATGGGTCCTCCAGAGGCAACCCAAGTCCCTTTTGGGTAGGTTCCATCATTAGAGACTCTAATGGTTCCCTAATCAAAGTGGCTTTGAAGAAATTGGCTCCAGGCATGAACAATGAGGCTGAAGTAGAAGCCCTCCTTAGATTACAGTTGCTCAAGTCCTATCCCCCATATAAGGTGGTTATTGAAGGAGACTCATTAATAATACTTCAATGCTTGGGGAATCAATTTTCATTTAATTGGAAAATTCAACATATTTTGAAGGAAATTTTGATAATCCTTGATTCTTTGGAAGAATTTTCTATATTAGTGTAGAAAGTATAATATGGTCACTTATAGTGGGTTTTTTGTCAAGTTCTCAATTGTGTATGTCTATATTGGTAGTATTTTGAACTACTATTATATGTATTGAATCCCATAGTCATAGTTATTTTAAATTTACTAATAAACAACATACATATCTTTCTTTTCTACAAGTTAATACAAAGGGAGAGAGCACATACTCTCACTTTATCTATAAAAAAAAATTGGAAGTATGGCAAGAAGGGACACATAAAGAAGGATGACTTCTTTGCTAAGTACTATAACACTAATGAATATAGTAGTGATGCCTTTGTGTCTACTAATGTTGCTGGTGATGATTCCTGGTTGATTGGTTAAGGTCTTGTTTTCATATGACACCACATAGGGAGTGGTACTCAGAGTATACTAGAAGTGATGAAGGGTAAGTGTTTCTTAGTGACAATAGTTCCTTAAAGATTCTTGGTTAAGGAAAGGTCAAAGTTTCTTTCATGGATGATACAGTATGAACACTCATAGATGCACTTCATACACCAAGTTTAGCAAGAAAACTTATGTCTATGTCTAAAATGACTAATGCAAGAGTTCAAGTCACTTTTGATGGGAAAGGGTGTAGATTATTAAGAGGTAATTTGATGCTTGCAAAAGGAGTGTGACATGATACTTTGTGTAGGTTGGATGCATCAACTTTATTTAGTTATGTTAATGTTACTACATCTAAATTAAGATTATTGTGGCATTTGTGGTTAGGCCATTTGAGTGAAAAAGTCTTAAGAACCTTGGTCAGTAAATATATGGTGGAAAGTCTTGGTGATTGTTTTGTTGGTATTGACTTTTGTAAGCATTGTGTGCTAGGAAAACATAATAGAGTGTGGTTCAACTCTGGCAGCACTAGAGAAGAAGATATTTTGGAGGTGATCCATAGTGATCTATTTAGTCCTATGGATATCCCATACATTGGTAAGTCTCTATACTACTTGTTATTAATTGATGATTATTCTAGGTATACTCGAATATATTTTCTTAGGTTTAAGTTTGAAGTGTTTCTCAAGTTTAAGGAGTTCAAATCCCTAGTTGAGAATAAGATTGGTAAGAAAATAAAGGTTTGTAGGATAGATAATGGTGGTGAATTCTACTCTAAAGAGTTTTATGATTTTTTTTAGAATGCTAGAATTATGAAGTAAAGAACTACTCCATATACACAACAACAGAATGGGCTAGTAGAAAGGTTAAACATCTTACTTTGCTAGTTCAAGGTAGGAATATGTTCAGTAGAACATCCTACCTAGGACAAAAATTTTGGGTAGAAGCAGTGAGTACCACATGCTACTTGAAGAATACGTCTCCCACTTTTGCATTGAAAATGAAGACGCCATATGAAGTATGGACTAGAAGAAAACTAGTGGTGGCACACTTGTGGGTATTTTGTTATGAGACATTTGTTCATGTACCTAAGGGGTGGTGGTCTAAGTTGGATATTAAAGCTAAAAGGTGTACTTTCTTTGATTATAATGAAAATGTCAAATGCTACAAGCTTTGGAAATCAAAAAACTTGAAGGTTCTCTACTCAAGGGATGTTACATTCAGGTCAAACTTGGTGTAGTGCCTAAAATTGAATAGTCAAAGGATACTAAAATTGAGAGGATGCATTTTGAAACAAAAATGGAGTAGTGGAATGTATTGGAAGCTAAACAAAACAGTGGACAAGGAAGTTTGGAAGAGGATGAAGAAAGCACATTCGATAATAACTCTGAAGAAGAACAAGGTGTAGATGCAATAGAAATTTCTTCACCGTAAACCGTGAGAAGATCTATAAGGTAGTGGAGATCACCTGATAGGTATAGTCCATTGGATTTTCATTGTGTTTTTACTCTACTTGTACTAATAGTGAACCAAGTTCTATGAAAGACGCTCTCACTTCCAAAGAGAAAAGGTCTTGGAAGAATGCCATGGGTGAGGATATGTTGGCATTGAAATAGTGTAAGACTTGATTTTCCTAAGGATAGGAAACCCATTGGATACAAGTGGACATTGAAGAAGAAGTTCAGATAAGATGGCTCTCTTGATTGGTACAAGGTGCAATTAGTGTAAAAGGGTTATTCTCAGGTTGAGGGAATAGACTTCAATGAGATATTTTCACATATTGCTAATTTGAGTTCCATTAGAATGTTGGTATCTATTGTTGTAACACTTGATTTGGAGATTAAGTATATGGATGTCAAAACAACATTCTTACATGGAGACTTAGAGGAAATTTTCATGGGACAACCTGAAGGATACAAGGTGAAAGGTAAAAATAAATTAGTTTTCAAGTTGAATATGTCTCTATATGGGTTAAGGTAGTCCCCACAAATGTGGAATCAAAAGTTTGACACACATGTGTTAGAATTAGGTTTTGGAAGAAGTGATGCTAATCATTATGTATACTTCAAGAAGGCAAATGATAATATTTTGATTATTATTTTATATGTTTATTATATGCTTATCATTAGAGACAATAAGCACTAATTCAAGATCTTAAAACTTAGTTGGCTAGTAAGTTTTATATGAAAGACTTAGGGGCTACTAGATACATTCTTGGAATCCAAAGATATGCTAGGATAGGAGTAAAAGGAAACTATGACTAAACTAGAGGAAGTATCTTGACATAGTCTTGCAGAGGTTTGGAATGCGGGATAGTAAATTGGTAGTTTCACCCCTAGCAGTTAGCACAAAGCTAAGTATGGAACAATGTCCTAAATTTGTAGAGGATTTGGAGGACATGAGGAAGGTTCCTTATGAAAGTGTGGTAGGAAGTCTCATGTATGTGATGATCAGTACAAGACCAGGAATTGCCCAAGTAGTGGGAGTTCTGAGTAAGTTCATGGTGCAACTAGGTAAAGAGCATTGGACACATGTGAAAAGGGTGTTTAGGTACTTGAAGGGAACCCTAGACTATTGCTTGATTTATCATAGTACTAATTATATGGGTAGAATTTTGAGTGTACAAGAATTTGTTGACTTAAATTGTGCTAGACGTCTTAACAATTGGATGTCTACTCTATTTGGAGTAGAAATAACCTTGTGTTGTTCTAATTTCTTAACAACCACTTGATTATAACCTGAGAACCCATCCATCATTGACATAAGTTCTAATCTAGCTACTCTTTACAATTGATGGTGCATGATTGGTAAAGAATAGTTGTTCTTGAAAGACCTTATGTTCAAATTTTTGAAATATACAAATAGCCTTATGTCACCATTATTTTTTATCATGGGGACAAGATTAGACACCCAAGAAGAGTGCCTAATAGGCTTGAATATTTCACCCTCTTTCAGCTTTATCAATTCCTTTTGCATTTGAGGGCCAATGTAGGGTTTATAAGAATTATCTTCTACCTGAAAGGATTTGTATCATGCTATAATGGGATGGTATGTTGAAACAAGTCTTCTCTATAGGACTTTTTTTCATCATAAGACCAAGAAAAGCACATCTTGAACTTCGTTAATAATTCAATCAGCATTTGCTTCTCTAGTAGTCTCAACTTGTTGCCAATGTAGATCATGTTAGGAGATTATTTAGTCCCTAAGTTCATACCTTACACATTAGCATCACTCATTGTCTTACTTCTAATATTATAGTAATAAGGATTATCAAACATCCTTTCAAGGGAAATTAACCTCCTAGGGATACTACTTGTCTTCAATTATATTACATTTGTCCCAAATCTAATGTCTCCTTATCATCATGATTTTCAACCATTGGCTCCCAATCTATCACCTATTTATCAAATCCATCTATGTGATTAAGGAACCTATATATTTTCTATTCATCATCAAAGGCTTGCTAATTGTATATGTTATCGAGGATAGTTGGCCTTGTAAGAATTTCAACACTGTAGGATAAGAGAGAGACCCAATTAACACTAAACTTAGAAAAAAGAATAGAAAGTGAATCAACTATGGATTTTTATAACTTATCCCCTAGTGGACACCAAAAGCATCAAACATCTCTATGATATCCTATGATGCATTCCTATACAACTTCAATATCTTACCTTTGGTTGTATATACACCTCTAACTTGAGACACAATTAATTCAAAATCACCATACACCTTCAAGCATTTAATGACATGCTTCAATGCCATATTCATTCCCAAAATCAAGGCCTCATATTTAGCAATATTTTTAGTACAATAAAGTGCAAGCCTGAAAGAAAACCTAAATTGTTTGTGTAACATTTCATTCCATAATGACCAAAAATTAAAAATGAATTTTCATCTTAACTAAGAGTTACAATAAACCATAATTATCCAAAGCATAATTAAACAAGATTGAATCAATATCATTTTAAAATTTAATCATGTTATTCTAAATCAAAATATAACAAAACTTATAATTATAATATCTAATTACATCTCATTAGTGAATAACCTTCACTATGCATGTATAAATCTATGCTTAAGGCATCATATATCAAATTATACATAATAATGACTATCAAGTCATATAATAAAAAAGAAAAGAATTGCATCTAGAACTCTTAACATCTGTCTCATAAGCCTCGGCTTGTCTCATGCTTGGGAAGGAGAGCATCATCCCGGTGCTTTTCCTCCAACCACAGACTGACGATCCCTCGCACAACTTCCTACCTGGAAGCGACCCTACCCTTCACAAAAGGTATAGATATAAGGAACCATAAGGTTTGTCATTTGAGTATCTAGTGTTGTGTCCTTCATAATGCCTCTCAGTCATGCAATTATAGATCCACTCTAACTATGCATGACACTACTAGAGACGTTATGTCATCTAGAGCATTGTGGACCGACAATGCATGTAGAGATGGATGCATTACTTTGGCCATATATTTATATACATGTACGTTATGTAATGAATGTTGTTGTATGTCCACCACCTCAACTTGACTTATAAGTTGTCATGTCCTACAGTAAATATAATTCGACCCTTCTTGGTCTAGAACAGTTAAGTTCAAAACGTCTTAGTCCATTCGTTGGACATTCGATTCCTATCTTAAAAACCCATTCCTAAGGTTCTCATTGCTTAAGAAACTGGGAACTAGTGACTCCACATCACTTTTTCCCACACTTGCATGCTGAAAAAGGTTCAATCATGTTCCCAACACTTAACCATACTATGTTGGTATTTACTTTATTTACCTCATATTAAGGTTTACATTTAGATCATAATGTTAATGGGAGTACTTGTAGTGACTCTTAGAGTCGATTCCCTTTAACAAAGATTCTATCTCAAGAGACCCTCTTGATTCTATATTCTTAAAGAAGAATAATAGTCATTCGAAAAGAAGGCATTCATTTACTTTTGCACAACAAGAATTATAGTGACAAAGGTTTTATTCTTGTAAAAGAACGTTTCAAAGGTTAACTTTCCCTTAAGGAGATATGGCTCTCACTCATAGGTGTCAAAGGATAACAACATGTCTATAAGAACCTTCTCATTTCCACCTTCTCATTTCCATGAGAAATCATTATAGGATCAATATCCATTACATGCACAAAGGATATCATTACATGCAGTCAAAGTTTTACATCTTTCACTTCAAGGGGATAAGTTTTAATACTAAGAGCAATAGCTCAATAAAGAGTTTCCACCAAGACTGGAGCAGTCTTTATCATAATATAGTTTGGCCTTACTTTGTTATCATAAGTCTATATCATAATATGATTCGGTTGTACTTGTTATCATATGCATGGCTCTGGTTATCAAGAGCATGATCCAATACTGGCTTTCACATTCATTAAACACACAGTCGCCCTATCAGGCTCTTTAAGTAAAGACATGTTTCAAGCCTTTGTATTTGTCAAACAGTCATATAGAAGCATCATAATAGGGATTCAAGGCTCAAAAGCCACTTAACATAAGTTAATAACCCATTACGAGTGTAACACGGGTATGAAAAGATAATACCTACTTATTTAACACAGTCATCATAATGATGACATGAAGATATAAAAGTTTTAATAGGGTTCAAATCTCTGTCATACGGCACACAATATGATTCTTATACTCATGATACACATGTCTTGAGCTCCAAGTTGGCCGAGCATCGCCATAGTGATGATTGTTTACTAAATACATACATAGTATGATGTATAAATATGTGGCCTTAGAAAAATATATCAACAGTTAAAACCAATGATGAAACACAATGTTTAACTTCGTGGTTTAAACAACTTCGAAGGCTTTTGGATAATAGTACATAATAAACATGGATCGACACTGTTGACACCCATTTTTAAACAATTGAATACTTATTTCAAAATTTGATTATCGAGTTTAAATTGATGAGCTACATCTCATACCTGTAGATAGTTCTTAGTCAAATGTAGCTATTGTAGCTGGGCTCTCAAGCATGTACACAAGTTTTAAGCTAGATTCTTCAAAGCTTTCATTGTAACAGCGAAGTCACCTGTCTCGTATACTCTATTTCTTCAGCCCCGGAGTCACCCACCCAAAAAAAAACATAACATAACACATAACATCCCAATGACAAAAGCCAAGACTCTATCCAAAATTGGTATCAATCGATTCTTACATGCATGCAAATCAAGAACAGTTCTCAGCAAAGCTTAAAGCTCACCACCTCTCCTATCATCAATAAGTTGGTTGTGGTTAAGGCTAGAGAATAGGGTACACATAGCCACCACTCTTCTTCCCACTCCTTGCAGGTGGTGACTGGTCGAGTGCCACACAAAACATGAACAATGTTTAATAAAATATAAAGTAGTTATTAAACATGTTTGGCGTTTTGAAGAGTTAAGATAAATATAACTTATATAAATAAGGTTTAAGGGTTAAAAAATATCTAGGGTGTTATTAATATCAACACCATTAGATAAAGATGCATATTTACGATGCAACTATGGGGTCGAGCACTGCTCTCCCTTAAAGCATCATTCACTAAAAGACAAATATAACCAAATATAATAGTCATAATCATAATACAGAAAATAAACATGGAACCAAGGAGTGCTTGACAACTTTGCCAAAATTGACAAATGACTCAAATAGATGTTCTTACGAACATCATCATTTCAACAAATCAATATTGAAGGCATTGAGAAGAGTCCCATTAACAAATTGGTATGAGAAAATAAAAGACTAACAAGGAATGGAGTAACTCACCCTGATAGCAAGGTTTTAAAGGACAAAGTTTGATACTCAGATGGTAGTTTAACCCCTTTTCTTGACATCTATCTCTTCCTCCCGGATGATACCCTCCTTCCGTCTTCAAAGGATGATTACTTTCTTGATCAAACTCACCATCATAAAATCATGATTAGTGTATCATCATATGATTTGTAAATCAAAATAATTAAATAATCATTTTCAAATTGAAATTTCACATGTAACTATCATTAGTTAGTTTCCTCATAAACAATGATTAATCTGATATTTACCACAAACATCTAATCATTCAACTCTAGCTAATCATCCTAATTACCATGCAAAAGTAAGATTAAGCTAAATAATAAGTTGGGGATGTAACATATCCCCCCCATAAGAATCATCATCCTTGATGATTAATTGTCTTAAAATTTAATTAGCATAATAAGAAAATGTTTTGAGAGCATAATAAAAAGTTTTTCTGAAAACATGAGGAAATCTTGCATAAATATCATCATAGTTTTCTGAGGTGGCATTTTCCTCTACATATTGGTCCCACTGGACCTTGCATTGTGTTATCTCTTTGTTACGTAAGCATAGCTTACGCATTTTGAGCACCTTGATGGGCTCAATCACCACCACCCCTGCGTCCTTCACCTATATAGCATTCCAATCAAGTATAGGAATTTGATTATCTGCAGTATTAAACTTTTTCAAATAAGAAACATGAAACACATTATGCATCATGGAAAGAACTAGCGATAGAGCAATTCTGTATGCCACTGGGTTGACTTCTTTGAGAACTTCGAAGGGGCCCGTGTATCTAGGTGCCAATTTGGATATCTTTCTAAATTTAATGGAACTCTTTTGAGGTTTTACCCTTAAGAGGACTTTCTCTCCCACTATGAAATGCCTTTGGATGTGCTTAGCATCTGCATAACTCTTTTTCCTATCATTGGCTTATGCTAGCCTTCTCTTAATCAGATGGACTTGCTCTTCCATTTCTGATAGCATTTCTAGACCAAGGCTAACCCTATCTTATAGCGTGTCCCAGCTTATAGGGGTTCAGCACTTCCATCCATATAATGCTTCAAATGGAGCCATCTTAATAGCAGAGTGATAGGAATTATTATAGACAAATTCCACCAGAGGAAGATAATCCTCCCATTTGTATTGTTGATCCATGCAATACATTCTCAATAAGTCCTCCAACACTTGGTTTACCCTCTCAGTTTGGCCATCTATTTTAGGATGATAAGCAGAGATTATATTTAACTGGGTTCCAAGTGAAGAGAACAAGGTTTGCGAAAACCTCGATGTCATTTGTGCATCCCTATCTAAGATAATCTTCTCAGGAATGTCATGCAATCTAAAAATCTCTTGAATAAATTTTTGGGCTATGACGAGTGCCCCATCTATCAAGTTCCTAGGTATAAAATGAGCATCTTTGGTGAGTCTATCCACCACAACCAAAATAGCATTGTTTATGTTCCTTGACATAGGAAGCCCTTGCACAAAGTCCATGCTTTTAATTTGCCATTTTCACTCAGGAATTTCATGAGGGTATAAGAGTCATGCCGAGTGATGGTGTTCTGCCTTCACCCTCTGGCATTCCATACACATAGCTACAAAATTTGCATCATCCCTCTTCATTCCTTTCCATAAATATAGGGGTTTCACATTAGCAAGTAACTTTGTTACTCCAAGACGTCCAGAATACATTGCAGAATGAACCTCCTTCCACACCATATTCCTTAACTCTACAGAGTTAAGTACATACATCCTTTTGTTAAACCGTAATAACCCATCTGGTTCAAGGTTAAATCCTTCATATCTCAGATTCTAGGGATTTTCCTCAAGGGCTTGTTTTACTTGCTCATAAAACTCATCTCCCTTAGATTTCTATAATACTTGATTCCTAAAATTAGAATGTATGGAGATCATTGAGGAGATGTGTCTTCTCCTACTCAAAGCATCTTCCACCTGGTTTTCTTTTCCTTGAATATATTTAATCTCAGAATCGTAATCTAAGATGAATTCTAACCATCTTCTTTGACAAGCATTAAGATACAATTGAGTAAATATATATTTGAGCCCTTGATGATCAGTTTTCAGCTCAAACGGTTTTTCAAGTAAGTAGTGTCTCTACATTTGCAGTGCATGAATGACTGCTGCCAATTCCAAATCATGTGGGGCATAGTTTTGTTCATAAGTTTTTAGTTTTCGAGATTCATACGTAATGACTTGTCCATGATGGACTAGTACACCACCTAATCCTTCTCCTGAGGCATCAGTAATGACTACAAATTGACCCTCTAGGTTAGGTACCTTCAAAATTGGTGTTGAAGTCAATTTTTCCTTCAGTAGGTCAAAGGCCTCCTGGCACTTTTCTGATCACTCAAATCTCTTGCCTTTTCTCTGCAAGGAAGTTATGGGGTATGCAATTTTTGAAAAAATTTTAACAAACTTTCTATTATAACTAGCAAGGCCCATGAAACTTCGGACCTCATGAACATTTCTTGGTACCGGCCATTCCAAAATAGCCTTAATTTTAGCTGGGTCCACATCTATTCCCTTAGCTGAAATTATGTGGCCCAAATACTGCACTTCCTTCTGAAAGAAAGTACACTTAGGGATCTTACCATACAATTTATGATCTCTCAACCTCTGAAGAACAATCCTTAAATGTTGAAGATGCTCCCCCTCATTCTTAGAATAGATTAGAATCTCATCAAGAAACACTAGGAAAAACTTGTCCAAGCAATCCCTAAACACACTGTTCATTAGATTCATAAATGTTGTTGGTGCATTCGTTAATCCAAAAGGTAGGACAATGAACTCATAATGTCCATACCTTGTTCTAAAGGTTGTTTTATGGACGTCCTCATCCTTTAACCTTAATTGGTGATATCCAGACTGAAGATCGATCTTGGAAAACATGGTTGTACCTCTCATTTGATTGAAAAGATCATCAATGCGAGGCAACATGTATTTATTCTTAATTGTTGCGTTATTCAACTTGTGGTAATCTATGCATAATCACAAAGTGCCATCTTTCTTTTTCACAAATATAACTGGTGCTCTCCAGGGTGACACACTGGGTCTAATTAACCCTTTATCCAACAATTCATGTAATTGAGCTTTTAGCTCCATTAGTTCTGTAGTGGTCATTCTGTAGGGGGATTTAGAAATAGGTTCCAACCCTGGAATAATATCAATAGAGAAGTCAAAGGCTCTTTTAGGGGGTAATCCTGGTAGCTCATCCAGAAATGTGTTCTCAAAATATCTAAGGAAAGGATACCTATCCATATCGGATCTTTCCTGATCTATGGACTCCTTCCCAACTTCATTGAATTTTTGAGATTCATAAAACATTAAATCATCTTGGAAATTGGTTTCCTCAAACTCATTTAGTTTTTCCATTTTGACAACATAAAATTGGCATCCTTTTCTTTGAGTTCTTTTCATTTGCATGGCAGAAATTTGTATTAGTTTGACTTCCCTAGGGTTCCCTTGTAGAAAGACTTTGTTTCCTAAGTCATCAAGACATTCTACTATTTTGGCATGACAATGCACTTTGGCTCGATGTCTCCATAGCCGTTTTATCCCTAAGATAACATCGTATGAGCCTAGTGGGGCTACATAAAGATTTACTTCTATGGAGAAACTCGGAAGTTCAACCCTAGCCTCAAACAAACATTGCTCTACCTAAGCCTTGGTTTGATTTGCATATTCTATAGACCATGTGTTTGCCATGAGTTCATCCTTTCTAGGAATTTTGCTAACAATTTTAGGGGAAACAAAACATTTGGTAGCACCAATGTCAATTAAAACTAAAATCGGAAGACCATATAAAATACATGTTGTTTCGATGGGTGTTATTTGGTATTCATCTTTCCTATTGTCCAAGGCTACATGAATGTGTTGTTGGAATGCCGCTTGTTGAGAGGGTAGATGGTTTTACCTTGGTTGTGCTCCCTGTATCTTGTTAGGACATTGGTTGGTATAATGATCTCTGCCACATGTGTAGCACCCTCCCACTGGTCCTCGCCTCTCCTGAGGTTTTCTAGAATTGTCTCCATTCTTCTTTGAGTGATTATTTCCCTTCTTCTCCCCTTTGGACTCAGTTTTCTTATGCTTGGTCCCTTTATCATTTTTCTCAGTAAAATCCTACTCTCTCCCCTTTTTCTTAGAGGATTGAGAGGATTGGGACCAATTATATCTCTTTCGATTCCTTTCTCTATAAGATGACATAGCTTTCATTTTTTATTCTTGTTTGATGGCATTTTCATAGACCTGGTCCATTGTAGTAGGATCATGTACATCAACCTCACCCCCAATCTGGGTGTTCAATCCCATTATAAACTTTCAAATGTGGAATATCTCATCCTATTGGTACTATGGCACATACTTAAGCAAGCGAGTGAACTTTTCCCAATTTAATTCACAGACAAATCAGCATGTTTCATATTTTAAAAGTCTATAAGCTTCTGATCATAGAATAGATGAGGCAACCATCTTTGCCTAAAAAGTTCCACGAACCTGTCCCATGTAAGACTTGTAGACCTCAAGCCTAGTTCCATCTTTTTGTTCATCCACCATGTGGATGCTTCACCTGCTAGCTAGAATGCCCCCCATACTACTTTAGTGACATCATTATAGTTTCTGATTTCAAAATACTTTTTCCATTTCCACAAGTCGTGCATCCGCAGCATCTCTGCTTATAGATATATCAAATTTAAGAGGCATAACCTTTTTCATGTCTCGGCATAGTTCCAAATCCATATGGCTCCTTCTATCCACTTCTTGTTTGGCCTCAGAGTTATTTTCTCTATGCTCACTTTGGTTGGTGTCACTATGATGTGTCTCACATCATAGGCATCCCGCCTAGGTCCTTGTCGACCCCTGACCTCATGTTCAAGAGTTCCTACTCTTCCTCTTGTGTCTTGAAGCAAGGCGATAATCTCATCAAGTTTAGTTTTGGAATGCCCTGAAGGTTGCCCTTCATCCTGGATATCTCCCATCCTAGTTCTTATATGAACCTTTGTTACAATCTACTTCTTCCTAAAGTTTACAGATTAATCATGGATTAGTTTTTCCATGTCATTGAATTCATTCATAACACAAATCTATTCTCATTCAAGTGATCTTTAACAAGAAAGGAAATATTGTCAGAATTTTTCAATTGCATTATAGTTTTCATCAGATTACATATAATCCATCAAAATTACAAAATTTTGTTTACACCTTGCTATTGTAAGTCATTTTCAATCTGGGATAGCTTACCATGTTCATTTCTCAACTTTGAGGTTTATCATTTCAGTTTTAGGAGGTGGAGGTACACACAGGTACTCTTCCACAACCTCCGTTGGTACATCACAATCCTTAGGATTGTTTTCCATCAGTAGAGTTAGAGCAGCAATCCTAACTGCTTTCCTTAACTCCTGCTTGATGCATTTCATGGCATTAGCGAAGGTCTCCTCATCAGTCAACCATGCTCCTACTAAGAAGCCAGTCTATTCAAGTCTTTTCATTCTTGAGGCTCTCTCCCTCAAGACCTTTTGATGACATAGGTAACATCCATTTTCTGTTAAGTTCTTTCTAGGTGTTGTTCTAATTCTTATCATTCTAGCATAGAACATCCAATCATTAGCATCTGTTAATGTTAGATTAAAGTAATCATCAAGTAGTGAGCTCATAGGTCCATGTATTAAACCTGGTAACTTTGATACCATATGTAACATCTCATTCCATAATGAACAAAAATTAAACATGAATTTGCATCTTAACTAAGAGTTAGGATAAACCATAATTATCCAAAGCATAATTAAACAAGAATGAATCAATATCATTTCAAACTTTAATCATGTTATTCTAAACTAGAATATAACAAAACTTATAATTACAATATCTAATTACATCTCATTAGTAAATAACCTTCACTATGCATGTATAAAGCTATGCTCAAGGCATCATATATTAAATTATACATAATAATGATTATCAAGTCATATAATGAAAAATCACTCCATCTGGAACTCTTGACATCTGTCTCATAAGCCTCAGCTTGTCTCATGCTTGGGAAGGAGAGCATCATCCTAGTGGTTTTCCTCCAACCACAGACTGGCATTCCCCTGCACAACTTCCTACCTGGAAGTGGCCCTACCCTTCACTGAAGGTATAGATATAAGGAACCATAAGGTTTGCCATCTGAGTATCTGATGTTGTGTCCTTCATAATGCCTCCTGGTCATGCAACTATAGATCCACTCTAACTATGCATGACACTACTAGAGACATTATGTCATCTAGAGCACTGTGGACCGACAATGCATGTAGAGATGGATGCATTACTTTGGCCAAAGATTTATATACATGTATGTTATGTAATGAACATTGTCGTATGTCCACCACCTCAACTCAACTTATAAGATGTCATGTCCTACAGTAAATATAATTCGACCCTTCTTGGTCTAGAACAGTTAAGTTCAAAATGTCATAGTCCATTCCTTGGACATTTGACTCCTATCTTGAAAACCCATTCCTAAGGTTCTCATTGCTTAAGAAACTGGGAACTAGTGACTCCATGTCACTTTGTCCTGCACTCGCATGCAGAAAAAGGGTCAATCATTTTCCCAACACTTAACCATACTGGGTTGGTGTTTACTTTGTTTAAATCATATTAAGGTTTACATTTAGATCATAATGTCAATGGGAGTACTTGTAGTGACTCTTAGAGTTGATTCCCTTTAATAAAGATTCTATCTCAAGAGACCCTCTCGATTCCATATTCTTAAAGAAGAATAATAGCCATTCAAAAAGAAGGCATTCATTTACTTTTGCACAACAAGAATTATAGTGACAAAGGTTTTATTCTTGTAAAAGAACGTTTCAAAGGTTAACTTTCCCTTAAGGAGATATGTCTCACACTCATAGGTGTCAAAGGACAACAACATGTCTACAAGAACCTTCTCATTTCCATGAGAAGTCATTATAGTATCAATATCCATTACATGCACAAAGGATATCATTACATGCAGTTGAAGTTTTACTTCTTTCACTTTGAGGGGATAATTTTTAATACTAAGAGCAATAGCTCAATAAAGAGTTTCCACCAAGATTGGAGAAGTCTTTATCATAATATGGTTCGGCCTTACTTTGTTATCATAAGTCTATATCATAATATGATTCGGCCGTACTTGTTATCATATGCATGGCTCTAGTTATCGAGAGCATGAGCCAATACTCTTAGCTTTCACATTCATTAAACACACAGTCACCCTATTAGGCTCTTTAAGTAAAAACATGTTTCAAGCCTTTGCAGCTGTCAAATAGTCATATAGAAACATCATAACAGGGATTCAAGGCTTGAAAGCCACTTAACATAAGTTGATAACCCCTTACAAGTGTAACATAGGTATGAAAAGATAATACCTACTTATTTAACACAGTCATCATAATGATGACATGAAGATATAAAAGTTTTAATAGGGTTCGAATATCTACCATACGACACACAGTATGATTCGTAGACTCATGATACACATGTCTTGAGCTCCAAGTTGCCATAGCGATGACTATTTACTAAATACACAGTATGATGTATAAATATGTGGCCTTAGAAAAATATATCAACGGTTAAAACTAAAGATGAAACATAGTGTTTAACTTCGAGGTTTAAATGGCTTCGAAGGCTTTTGGATAACAACACATAATAAACAGGGGTCAACACCATCGACACCCATTTTTAAACAATTGAATACTTATTTCAAAATTTGATTATTGAGTTTAAATCAATGAGCTACAGCTCATACCCATAGATAGTTCTTAGTCGAATGTAGCTATTGCAACTAGGCTCTCAAGCATACACAAGTTTTAAGGTTGATTCTTCAAAGCTTTCGCTATAGCAGCAAAGTCACCCATCTCGTATACTATGTTTCTTCAGTGCCATAGTCACCCACCCAAAAAACATAACATAACACATAACATCCTAATGACAAAAGCCAAGACTCTATCCAAAATTAGTATCAACCGATTCTTGCATGCATACGAATCAAGAACTATTCTCAGCAAAGCATAAAGCTTGCCACCTGTCCTATCATCAATAGGTTGGTTGTGGTTAAGGCTATAGAATAGTGTACACTTAGTCACCACTTTTCTTCCCACTCCTCATGGGTGGTGACTGGCCGAGTGCCACGCAAAACATGAACAATGTTTAATAAAATATAAAGTAGTTATTAAACATGTTTAGCCTCTTGAAGAGTTAAGATAAATATAACCCATATAAATAAGGTTTAAGGGTTAAAAATATCTAGGGTGTTAATAATATCAACACCATTAGACAAGGACGCATACTTACGATGGGACAACTAGGTCGAGCACTACTCCCCCTTAAAGCATCGTTCACCGAAAGACAGATATAACCAAATATAATAGTCATAATCATAATATGAAAAATAAACATGGAACCAAGGATTCATCGACAAATTTGCCAAAATTGATAAACAACTCAAATAGACATTCTTACAAACATCATCATTTCAACAAATCAACATTGAAGGCGTCGAGAAGAGTCCCGTTAACAAATCGATATGAGAAAGTAAAAGACTAACAAGGAAAGATGTAACTCACCCTGATAGCAAGGTTTCAAAGCACAAAGTTTGATACTCAGATGGAAGTTTAACCCCTTTTCCCAACATCTATCTCTTCCTCCCAGATGATACCCTCCTTCCATCTTTGAAGGATGATTACTTTCCTAATCAAACTCACCATCATAAAATAATGATTAGTGTATCATCATATGATTTGTAAATCATAATAATTAAATAATCATTTTCAACTTGAAATTTCACATCTAACAATCATTAGTCAATTTCCTCATAAATAATGATTAATCTGTTATTTTCCACAAACATCTAATCATCCAACTCTATCTAATCTTCCTGATTACCATGCAAAAGTAAGATTAAGCTAAATAATAAGTTGGGGATGTAACAATTTTCCATTGTGATCTAAATAATAACAACCCTTACACCTTTACCTTCCTTTGAACATGATCTATCAAAGAACATAGTACACAAGTCATTACATTAAAAAATATTAGGATGAGGGAAAGAAATGGGATCAATAGGACTTCTAACATGGCCATCACAATAACAAATGAAGTGGCCTCACCCTCTATCCATGTAGAGTACCTCATTAGTTGCATTCTTAGGATATTATATAATATGAGGCATCTTCTTCTCTCTAGATAGCTTAACCTCTTCTCCAATGCAAATGGAGTGACATATAAAAGGTACATCGTATACCAACCCTAATGGAGTTTTCCCACTCTCTTGATAGTAACATACCCCATTTAATGAGGCAATCCACAATGATGATGTCCATAATAAATGATTTACTAGGGTATGTAGCTAGTTGGGCCTCCACACCATTAACAATTCCAATAAAATTTACCTCCTTTGACTCCATGGCAAAGTATTTACCATAGGACTTGGAAACTTTTAGTCCAAGATCATTCATAACTTAAATGGGCATAACCTTGCTTGAGGCACCAAAGTCAAGCATGTAGGTGTGTACTAGCCACCAATTAATCATCAATAAGGTATAGAAAGGGTCCACATTTGTGTGAGTTCCCACTAGTGATGTACCTAAGCATATTTTAGGTATTTCTTTAGCATTTTGATCAACCTTGGGATCATTGGAGAAAATAGTAAGTTGTCAAACATAGTAGAGAGAGTGATGTAGGATAAATCCATATTCTTATGCTCAAGAATTCTAATGAGTTCACTTAATGGGACTTGGAATTTGATTTGGCTTAGGGGAAGAGCCATGTTAATAGGGACATAGTTTGGGAAGGGAGTGGATCAGGTATAATAATGATATGAATATCAGGGATAAATTGCATGCCCTGACTACCAACATTGACACATTCATTACTAGAAATGGTATTGTTTTCTTTAGTAGTCCCATTTCCTTGTTAAAGTGACCTCTTTACTTCATTTGATTTGGTAATCATACTTTGTTCTTTGTGAACCTCAATTCTACTTGCAAGTATATCATCCTTCTTGGCCTTTGGAACAGACCTCTTCTACACTATTGGACTTCACATGGGAGCCCTTCTCTTCTTAACTACTTTTTGTTGAACTATTGTCCTTGACCTTAACATCTACCATTTATTTACAATTATCTACATTAGGGACATCAACCTTGGTTTAATTGCAACATTAGCATTATTTCTAGCACCAACCTACCTATTTCTGAATTGGTACCCATTTTACACTTGCATGATAGTAGCCTTAGTAAGAGCTTTGATGTCATATTTGCAAGTTCTATGCCTCTTATATCTCTATTGCATAAGTTACCTTAGGTGAGAAAAATCATGAGCTAGTATTTCATACTAATCAAAAGTATTGATGAAGTGATATTGCAAAATCACATCATCACTAAGATGAGTCTCATATTCTAATTGATCACATACATCTTGACATACTAGCATGTGTATAATTGATCGCCTTCCTTAACATGCTTGTCATAATACTTCAAATCGCCTTCATCATTTAGAAACTTCTCTTCCTTCATAATAGCAATTACAATTGCATACTCATGGGGTTGTGAGGAAAGTAACATGCCTCACACCAAGATACATCCTCTTGCATGTTTACATGGGCTTTTCTTAGTGTATGAAGAGTTTTTAATCTTGAAGCCTATAAATTCCTTGCATTGGAACCATTTATCTATCATTATGATCTAGTTTCACAAACCAATCAATATTGTAAGGTTTGTTATGCAAATTTTGGTTTCCATTATAATGTGTTGTAAAATTTTTAGGGGATAATCTCTTTTCATTTCTTGCAACTCTATATGACAAGTCTTTCATGGAACCCATAATCTTATCTAATTTATTGTCATTTGTGAGAGGATTTCCTAAAGAAATTTTATCGAGTTAAGATATCTTGACATTAGCCATCTTCATATGTTTCCTTGATGCTCTCATGTTACTCTAAATATTCACTAACATAGTATAAGACTTCCTCAAGGTTTGAGGATTCTTGTCTCTAAGGAAATTCCCTAGTTTGGCATCAAATGCACCATAGTATAATACTTAGCACTTGGACTCGTTAGGCCTCAATTTTAGTGGCACCTTCCTCATTATCATAAAAAACCTACTATTTAAGTCTACTACAATTTCATTTACACCTTTCCTTATAGTATTAATCTCATGGATAGAAATGTTAGGGTCAAATATATCACCATATTGTAGTCTTAAAACCTTCATAAATGCCTCTCATGAATCAATGCTACTATCAAGCCAATTTTTGTATCATTCCCTAGTACTTTTGTCCAAGGACTCAAACAAATTCATAATAACATCCTAATTATCTATCTCATAGTCATCAATGATGTTTATGAAGTGTCTAAGATGTTCTTCATCTAATATGTAATTGTTACCCTAAAATTTTGGAATCTTGCCTTTGATTTCACTAGGAATTGAATTAGGATAGTTTGTGATTCCATAGAAGTCAAGTTTTCTATATGTTTCTAACCCCAAATGTTGTTTATTAGGTGGAAACATTTGTTCTTTCTTTCTAAACTAAGCCCTTACATTAGGAGGATTGTTAAACTATTGTCCATGTTGTTGATGACGTATTGTGATTAGGGATATGGTGACCTTAATTTTGGTTTTGGTTTTGGGCCATTTGGGCAAATTGGGTTTGTAGTTGATCTTGTTGCAACTAAATTTATGCTTGGAGTTTTTTATTCCTTTCCTTAAGATGGTCAAATAACTCTATCTCTTCATCTATAGTTCTATCAGTATTATCATTACTAAGTTAATTGGATTCATGTGAATCATCAAAGGAAATCTGATGTACATGTTCATGAGAAAGGGTAGGGGAGGTAGGTTAGGGCATAACATGTGGATCTCTTACATTAGGATCAAGCATGCCTAAATTTTTAACATGCTCATCATATGAGTGTTCTCTATTTCTTCCCCTCCTATGCATTTGAATTTGGAATTTTCTGTTAGTTTGAACCATATGGTAGTTTGAATCATTTTATGTGTATTGATCTCTTAAGTCTACAAATAACTTATCTCTACTATATGTAGTAGCTTCATTTTCATGAGAAGAAGGTTGTTTTGATTTACCTGTATTTTTAGCTTTCTATGTTGTTTGTTGCTTCCTTGCATGCACATCTAAGTCTCTAATGTCTTGAGAATCTTTTAAATTATTTCATCTCTCCATCTTCAAGTCTTTATTAGGTCTTTAACTAGATTTAGTTGAACAAAGTCACCACTCATCACTTGGGAAGAGAAAATCATCCTTGCAATGATTAGTAAACCAAACAAGTGGTGAAAAGTTCAAATCCTCCTTGATAATAGTATCATTTGTTAGCCTTGAAATCTATTGGCTTCCAAAACCCTAAAGACAAACCACACCCAAGCCATAGGGGATGCTAGATTAGGATGAATGACTTTTTTCTTATGATCAAGCATTGATAGTTATGGAGAAAGTTATGAGTAAGGGTAACTCCTCCTCCTTATTTAAGCTCTATTAGGCCAAGGGGTATTTCCTAAGATTAGATTATGGGAAAACTAAAGAGAAATAGTTCAGAAACAATAAGCCTTGAATAAAAACCATACCCTATGCATTATAGGACTCCAAATATTGTCACTTAGCTTCAATGTGATGGTTCATAACTATCAAGGAAACTAACCTTATTAATCAAAGAATAATTCATGAATGAGACAATAGACATGTCACATGTTATCCCAAAACCATGTGTTCAATATAGGAGTACACTTCATGCAAGATTGATAGAAAATACCACAATCCATATCTCATAAAGAATGATACTTGAATAGCCCTCTTAAGATTGTAATATTGTTATGTCAATGAGACGTGCAAGGTGGGAAGTACCATAAACACTAAAGTATTAGAGGACTTATGCTTTGTTTTGTATATATGGTGGTGCAATGATAGGTCAAAATTCTAGTAGATTGGTTCCTTGATCCTATATCGGCTTTAGAGTCAAGCATTAAATCTAAAGAGTCAAGCATGTGTAACCCAAAGTAATATTAAATAAATGATGATGACCACAAGGACTAGGTATTTCATTCATATGCATAAACTAGGTTTTATGCATATAAGATGGAACACAAATAAAATCATAGCACAAAGATTTAAGTCTACTTTAAATAACTTATGAACAAGTAGATAAACTTTTTGTATTACACTTAAAAGACACCTTGGAAAGGATTTGAAAGGATGTTTTTAATCAACTAGTTAGTTCCAAAACTCCAAGTAGAAAATGTGATCAAGAAAATGACTAACATTTCCAAAAGCCTATTAGACATTCAAGGAGACACTAACAATCTCTACAAACTATTCATTATAGATTCTCTTTTAAAGGGTTACACAGATGGCATTACAAAATGGGATTGATACTCAAGCATACAATATGGTAAACCTACCCTAATACTATTATAGAAAGAGGAACACCCTACTCTATAGTTTTAAATTTCTTTCCTACAACCAATTCACCAACCAACTCAACTCCTTCTTTAATCTATTTATATATAACCCTTGATTTCTAACTTCAATAGCCTCACAAGAGTAGGCACATAGAAAAGCATGTTCCATTAACACTAGGTCATTTACTAGGTTGGCACACACTTATCTAGGAAAGGACATTGAGTATAGGAGAAGCTATCTTTTTTAGATCATAATTTGTACTAGCAGCAAAGGAGGCCATATCATCATAATCACAAAGAGAAAGGGTAAGGCTAAATCAAGATGCAGTCCTCTATATCATACATAAATCATCTAAAACCATTCCTAGCATCCATCATGCAATAAATCCATCAACAAGACAAAGAAGAGATATTTGATCAACCTACAAGCCCTATAGTATCCTTTCACATAACTCAAAACATATACAACATCACACATAGCTGTTGTGGGGTCACCATCAAGTATGAACATGCTGACAAGGGATCAAGAAAGGCACTAGAAGACTTCAATTCCCCATCATAGGCATGGACAAAGAGATAAACCACTAAAAAATGTAAATTAGAGAAATGGTAAAATGAATGCCTACATCACCCAATGACTAGCATTGAAGCCATAGTAACTAGAAGAAGTCTTGAGGACTGCATGTAGAAAATAGGCCTAGCTACCTACATGTACTAGTCCAAAATCCATAGCATCACATAACAAAGAAGACACACTAAAAAGTGGCTCTTCCAGTCATTTGAATAGTGCATGGGTGGGAAATTAAACCTTTTGAAGTTGATGCACATCACTGTTGTCCATGTGGAGGCTAGAAAGATCATATAGTGAGTGTGAAATGCATGAAAGAAGTTGTGCACTTTTATGTTGAGCTATTGGATACTTCTCATATGCTACTAATAGGCATAAGATATGCATCCATTGGTCATTGAATCCCATGCCATAAAAGAAAAGTCAATACAGTCCTACCACTTTTCCACATATGTGTCATATGTAAGCTAATGATTCACTGCTAGGGAAGAGGTACATAACAAAATGAGGAATAGAGCATGCCACTAACAAAGGTGGTACATGATGGGCAGACATTTTCCATCAAGTCCATGTAGAAATAATGTGGGCCCACCATAAAGAAATACAACCTATGAACAAAATAATGGGGCTTATAGATGATGCCATACATATACCATGTGGAACCAAGAAATTGGTCCACAGGCACAACCAAATAGATCCTAGTTGTCACC
Source organism: Cunninghamia lanceolata (assembly GCA_027924645.1). NCBI lineage: Eukaryota > Viridiplantae > Streptophyta > Pinopsida > Cupressales > Cupressaceae > Cunninghamia > Cunninghamia lanceolata. The sequence continues at coordinate 20,383,072 of BSBN01000111.1, read as the reverse complement.
ACATACATGTGGACCAATGGGGAGAAACCATACATGGAACCAATGACATTGGTACATCAAGTGGAATGGTCATGCCATAGAGAAGTAACTTGAGCAAGAAAGTCCCAAGGAGATCAAATGGTGTGCAAGAGAGAGGGATAGATCTAACATTGAGTGCATGGTAGGTGAAATGAAGTAGTGCACTAGTAGTTGACTTGATGTGTGCTCAACCACTACCAACCAGGGGATGACACATAGTCAGATGAATAGTAGAAAAAAGGGGCACAAGCAATAAGAGGTGGTCATAGGGTGACCAACTGCCACAAAAAGGGATCAATGGAGGTAAAGGACTACAAATGGTAGAGAAGACTAGTTAAGGTGGTGTTGGTAAACATACTTGTCATTATGATGTTCATTAAGATCAATGTGACTCGCTTAATGGGAAATGGTAAGTGTTTGCAACAATTAGAGAAATCACCATTGAACAAGAAATTTTACTCTATGTTTGAGAGGGGTAACTCTCTCAAATGATGGGGGTATTTGTATTTTTGTGTACTTTTAAATAGAACTTACAAAGGGAAAGAAAAAGAAAAGGAAAAGAACAAAGAACCCCTAGATAGATCAAACACAGACAACTATCTAGGTTTACTTGACATAAAGAAGAAATGAAGGAAAGGAAAATAGTATGCAAATTTGAATAGATAACAAATTTAATTTCCATTTACAACATTAACAAAGAGGGTAGAAGATATGTAGATTCATCAAATAGAATTTAGAGTTTAACAAACCTACACAAAAGTGATTGTTTGAAATAAATGAATAAACTTGGATGGAATTTGTAAATTGTAAAGAAGGATCTTGAGAAACAATAAAAGCACAATCTAACATAAGAAAAGATAATCCTCAACCAACATCTTGAAAATCAAAGTTTTGTTTGAAGTATTGATGCAGGAGCATCCAAAGGTGTAAGAGCAATCTTGCATCACCCAAAAAAAGATGTTGATTCAAAATTATTGATGTTGTTTCCATTTCTTTTCAAAATTAGTATTTATGGTTCCATAATCACTTGAATAATGATGTAGAACTTTTAGTTTTTCCAAACTACTAAAAAATAGCAAACTGATATTTTTGGAAAGTCTGCATTTGGGCACAGATTGAAGTGAAAAGTTACAGGAAGCTTCATAAATGAAAAATAAGACCTTTGGCGAAGGAATCATGGAAAAATCATTTGTGAGTTGAAAGATATTAAAGTTTTTGTTTCCCCAAAAATGCCTAAAAATTATTCAATTCAGGTTTGAGGCACTAAACGGCCCCATACGAGCCCAAAAATGGGCGAAATTGGTAGAGAAGGTTCTATGCGCGTAGAGAATTTTGCAATATTTCTATCACTTCAAAGAGTTCATCAATCGAACACCTGGATCAAAAGTTATGGCTCCCGGAAGTTGACCTATTTTTGGAGGGAGATGCAAAATTCAAAATTTGGCTATTGGCCTCCAAAAAGGGCTATTTATGACCATTTTGGGGAACACTTGGTAGTAGTAGTAGAGATAATGGGGAAAGTGTAGAGTCAAGAATAGGTGTGAAAACAAAAACCCTAGCTAATTTGGGGTTACAAAAGGTAGAAGATTCCAGAGTCTTGTGATAGGTAGTTGTAATGTGTTGCAGCTAGTGGGGAATTCATCCTCTGATTGTATTTGAGCTTCTGTAATGTAATGAGTTGTCAAAATCAATAAATAACATTCTATTTGTTGTGTACAATTTTTTTTGTTGTGTGTTTTATGATTTACCCCCTTCATCAAGTATTATTCCTCAAAATTTTACAAAAGCACAGTCTCTCACCTCCCTTTACAATCTGATGTGTGTTAGGCCAAGAATGGTAACTAGTAGTAACCCTTATAATGAATAGACTTCACATTTTATAGGGAAAGGTTATTCACATTCTAATACAACCATTTCATTTCCCCATTGGACATTACAAAAAAATTAAAATAATATTACAAAATCCCTCAAGTGAGTATACATTGTTTAACTCCTTGCAATAATGTTTTTGTAGACTTTAATAAAGCTAACTTATGAGTAAATATTGAGCCTTTGCATAAACTTGATGGTTTTTCGATTGTCATGGGATTTAGTTGAACATTTGGCATGCACTAGCTATAGTTGCATAGTCTTTTGAAGCATTTTGACAAATATTTCAGAAGAAAAATCTATAAATACTAATTTCTAAAGAAGTTTAGTTCTTATAAATCATGGTCATGGATTACAAGAATACGGATATGTTTGATAACCTCTAAAGGAAAACTAATTCATCCTCACTTGCATATTTTTGACATATACTCCTTTGAAAAACTGATCATACACTTGAAGTTCTTTGGTTTGATGATAATATGCTTCTGAAGCCAATATGGAGGTACTTTTGAATACACATTATTGTTCACCAATTCATCATCTCCATTGGCTTTATTCAAGAGATTTAATAGGTCATTTTCTCACATTTTTTGTAGGAATATGTCTCTAATAATTTAAATTTTCTATTACACTATTCCCTTCTTGATTCCTATCACCATTGTTCAACTTACATTCATTTCAAACAAGCAAACTAAACAAGACAAATGTTCAAATGATTGATTTCTCGAATCTAAACTAGTTAAATTTCATTTTGGCAATAACATTTCATCCCAAATATCACCATAATATAATTTGTCAAGCATGGCCCTAAGGTTTTGAGTACCTTGTTAAAATTAGAAAATTATATTGTCTCAAGAATCATCATCTTGATCTTTGTTTACAAATTTGAAGTTCTTATTATCACCTTGAAATATATTTTCATATTGACCATTCTTTAGCATAGTCTAACTTATGAGCAAAACCATCTTAGAGTATAGGTGATTCATCTATTTTCCAAAATATTTGTAAACCAACATTATTCTAAGCTAAGTTCTTTTGAGAAAATTACACATATTAGAGAAATTGTCTTGATCCTAGCTACAAATTGATTCTTCCATCTAACCTCAAGCATCAAATGGTCATTAATTGCTCATTTTGAATTTGCTAAACTAGTGCCATTATTCTCTTCAAGGATTTGTTGATGCTTCTCTATATACATTATATGTCTAATAATATCTTCTCCAAGTGCAAAGACCCGGTATGATATCTTGGCAACAACAAGGCCAATCTTAACTATCACTATTTGAATTTAAAATAAATTGAAAGCATCCTAAAGAACATTGCTTCTATTGTTTTTGTGATGTTCTTGCAATCATTATATCCCTTAAGATGACATCTCTTTGAGGCATTCTATCAAACAAGTATTATTCTTTGTCTATGCTTCTACATTTTACAAATATTTTAGGCCTATGAGATGTAATTATAACTTCTGACAGAAATCCATTAGAGAATAAATCATGGGAGGATGTTGACAAGGGGCATGCAGCTTAGCTTTACATATACCAACTACTAAGAAGTCTAAAAATCCTTTTTAGAGAATCCATTTTGTGCATTTACTACTCCAAATCTTCCATTTTAGCATTTCCATGGAGGTTGTTGCCTAGCAGAGGCCATGGGATGCTAGTTTTACACTAGCAAATTGAATTTTCTTAATAGTTTCTAAAACATTTTCAATAAATCCATTTTGTGTGTCTTGTTATCATGGTATTCCATGAGATCACTTTCCCTCAAAGGGTGTTTTGTATACAACCCACATGTAGTGTCTCTGCATCCATATTGTGTTTCAAAACTTCCATACAATGGTGCAAGCAAGGAGATTATTGGTAGAGGCATTGATATTCTCTGATATTAGAGAATAATTTCACCTCTAATGTGCTTTGATGAATGATTTAAACTTTCTCCAAGTTCCTAACAATCATGATGTAAACATGGAAGAAAACGGGTAGAGGGAAGACACTAGTGCATATATTGCAATCATTGCATTCCATGAGACAACAACTCTTTGAGGCACCCTGTCAAGCAATTTACATGCCTTGTCTTTGCTTCAACTAGCAACAATGGAATTTTTTATAGTCATGGAATCCATTTTGACATAGGTAGATGAGGAGGATGTGAGCAAGGGAGTTGTGAGAAGTAGAACTTCCCTTGCACTTTGTAATGATGCATGCTCACTATAGGAGTTTGCAACCTCACAATAAAACATCACTTTTGTCCTCCCCTTATAACATAGTAGGAGGTGCGATTTTATCTGCAATTTGCACCTTTTTTTCTTATGCACACACAACCCCTATAACTCCACATTTTCCCTTGTAAAACCAACATATAACATATTTTTTTTCTTTGCAAGATTGCAAGAATCAGAAGCACAACCACAACTTGCAACTTTCCTACTTGCTTACACACCAAGCCCATATTTTGTCTTTTAGTATGGAAATTTAGGATCTAAAAGCAAATGGGAATTTTGCAACCTTGCATGCTTGCATGCCAAGTCTGCATTTCCACTTTTTTGAAATTTATTAGCAGAATTTTGTCTTTCAAATGCCAATTTTGTATTTTTGCTCAAAGCTTCCATTATTTAAAAATAAAAAATTTGAAAATTTATTAAATCACAAACTCTTATAACTCAAAAACCACAAAAGCACTTATGGATGGTATAAATTTAATTTTTACCTTATTTTAATTTCCTCATGCTTTGTGACTGACAAACACATCAACCAACTTGCATGAACATGTGGAATCAACTTGCGACCATGTGTAAATTACAAAGTGCAAATAATGACTTCCAAGAGACAAACTGCAAACTACATTTAAATCGTATGCCTCCATTTATTTATGCAAAATTGGTGAGAATGAGTTAAAATATTGTCATGAGACAACTATCAAACTTTCTAGGAAGCTTATACACTACATGACAACTCACAACCATGTGTCAAAACTGTCAAACTATACATGACTTATATTTCTAACACTAAGATTATTTAATCATTTTGGATGAATTATCAGGTTGAGAAGATTTTATGGCTCAACTTAGATGAACTTGTGATGCTTGTAGGTGACCAAACTCAACTTTAAACCATTTACAAATACAACCAATAGTTGATGACTAGACAAGAAAAATTGCAAAATGATTAAGAATTTTTACAATCAAGACCTATTAATGCAAACATTAATAATTTCTAGACTTGATCAAGTTAAGATGACAAAGAGTCTTCACATGTGACTTGAAAATTGACATGACATTTGGAACAATAGTTTTATGACACATGTCAACCTAGGGAATGTGGAAAGTTCAAAAAACTTCAAGCTATAAAATGAGGATAACATGTGGTAACTACAAAAGGAAACAAAAGTGCATGTGCTTTAAGTTAAGTTGGGGCCAGCCTTAAGAAGACACTATAATAATATAACATAAAATGTATGTAGTCATGGTACATACGAAGGCCTAAATTTTACAATTTTATCTAAGCATAGTACTCCCTTATCACATTGGCCCTATTTTGCCTATCATACATAACTAATATAAGAACTCTTTGTTGCAAGTATGTGCCTAATCGGTGTTGTCATTGATGTCAACATATCTTTGTTGTCATTGGTGTCAACTATGTCCTATTCTATTACTTGTTTAGAAGCTTTGTATGTTGAGGATATTGAGAAAATTAGCCCCTCTGGAAGAAACAAGTGAGTTACAGTGAAGTGTAGTATAGACAGTGAGTTGTATGTTGAAGAATAGTCCGGTAGATTACTCCGCATTTCTCACTCCTTGAAGATCTTGATTTGCAGATTGGAAGTTATTTATAGGGAAGTCTAAAGATGCTAAATCTTGAGTTTGAGCCTCTGATGTGAAGAATTGAGAGAGTTGCATTCACTAGAGTAAAACCTGCTCCTTCTGATTATTCTCTAGTGACAGGAAGAAAGTGTTTTGCTCTGCATTCCTCTACAATAAAGTATTTTGCTCTACAATTCTAGAGGGAAGTCTGGGATGATGATAAGTGCCTACAATTGTAGTGGTTCATGTTTTGGTAGTCCGCAAGCTATCTTTCTTTTATGTCAGTCGAAGACAGTGAAGTTCATGTGTTTCGGTGACAAGATTCCTATGGCTGAAGTGGTTAAGGTTCGTGTGGTTGCTCCTGATGATTATAACATGCTTGTGGATGTCTCCTAATTATGTTCCTATCTTGACATTGGTCCACGTTAAGGAATTGAGATCATGTTTGAAGATTGTTCCTAGATAATGTAGCGTGTAACCAGTCTTAGCCGACTTGGTTAATTCCAGTAATTCTGGAGATCCCTTGAAGATCATGGAAGTGTGTTGAATTGTGGAAGATCATGTTTGAGTCCCTGCTAAGGCATGACATGATCCACATACATATTTACTTCATTTCCTTTGCATAATGTTGTAATAGCTCAGGACCTATTTTGTAAATGTTTGTAATGCCAACCTTGGAGATTGTTCCAATGGTTGATGATTGTAATGCCGACCTTGATGATCATTCCAAGGTTGATGAAGTTTATAAATACTTGTAATTGAGTTGTGGAAAAGTTTCCCTTGAGTGAAAATGTGAAGATAAGGAAAAGGAGTGAGGAGATAAGGCAGAGAAGGGCAGAGCAGAGAAGAGGACTGATTGTACTTCAATGTTTTAATCTCAGACATGAAGAAGATGGTGATTGTGGCAGTGAGCTTAGTAGTGAGCCGCCAATAGGGTTTAATAGCCCTCAGGTTTTAACAACCCTTGTTGTAATCTTTCTAGGTTTAGGGTTGAGGCAGTGAGCCTGCTAGACCTAGCTATACTTCATGGCAGTGAGCCAGTATGTTCTAGGCCCATGAAGTGACCAAGATTGGACATCATTTTTCAAATATTGAAATATATTTTGAGAGCTAATCCTCTATGTGGTTTTTCCCCACCTTGGGGTTTTCCACATAAAAATCTAGTGTCTCTTGTGTTTAATGTTGCATCTGTGTTTAAGCTTTTGATTTCATGCATTCATTGATAAATCATAATAATTATGGATAAGTGATTAATGTTTAAGTACAGAAGTGTTTGAGTTTTTGGGATAACTGATTCACCCCCCTCTCAGTTGTTCGATGCATTTCAACAATTGGTATCAGAGCCAATTTCCTTTAAAAAAAAGTCTAACAACTTAAGGAAGATCTGGGATAGTGCGATCATGGTAGCAAGAAGACTTGGAAATTATGAAAGTAACAAGCAACTAGAAGCGGCTCTTATGGATCTTGAAAATTCTGAAGCAAAAGTCAAGGATCTAAAAGAAAATTTGCAACAAGCTAATGAATGCATATCAAAGCTAAAAGAGCAAGTCAAGAAATTCAAAGACAAATACAAAGAAGTTAATAATCAACTAATATCAGCAAATGAAGCCCTAAATGAATTAGAAGCAGAAGTTATAGAAAGAAAAGAATCAGAAGATGATCTGAATCTAACTATGAAAAATAGATCAGAAGATTGTGCAAAACTTGAAAAGGAAATTGTAAGTCTAAAAATAGATCTAGAAAAGGCTAGAAGCTTTAAAGAAAAATTCAAGTTAAGTACTGCAAAACTTGATGAAATGATTGCCTGTCAGAAGAGTGTTGATGACAAGAAAGGTTTGGGATTTGAGAAAGGTGAAAGTTTAAAATCTAGTCAATCAAACACTAAATTAAAGCAGAACAGAGGAAACTAGTTCAGAAATCAGAGAAGAAGACCTAGAAGACCTCCAGTCAGACAACCAAATGTTCAAAAGTACCCATCTTTCAATGGTTATTGTGATTCATGTAATAAGTTTGGTCATAAGGCTACTCAGTATAGGAGAAGAATAAATTAAAAGGTTCCATCATTCTCTGGGCAATGTTTCAATTGCAAGAAAATTGGTCATAGAGCAAATGAATGTAGAAATTAGATCAAGAAAAATTTCAACAATGGATTCTTCAAAAGTAAATGCTTCGCTCACAATAAAATTGGTCATAAAGTAGTTGTGTGCATAAGCAAAGTGAGTCAAAATTCTATTATGTGCAATGCATGCTATAAAATGGGATACAGATCAAATGAATGCAAAAGCTCGGTGAGAGATGTTTTTCAAAATATAAGGAACAGTCAATCATTCAATGGAAAGTGTTTTGCATGCAATAGCTTTGGACATATGGCTAATCAATGTAGATCAAATCCAATCAATAAAGGGAATCAACGTCAAAAGAATGTGGTGTACTTCAATTACAACAAATCTAGACATATCGCAAGATTTTACAGAAGTAAGAATGTGATGAGAAATTACTATTCTGAAGAAAGGCAAACAGAGCAGAGGAATGATAAGGGAAAAGAAAAGATTGATCTGATTGAAACCAAGAAGGAAATGGATAAGATCTAGGTCAAGAAAGAAGTAATCAAAGAAGAGGATAGATCTACACCAGAATCAGATGCAGATACTTCCTACAGGAGGTAAATTAGAGGCTCTAGCTCAGGGGGAATAGTGTTGAAAATTCTAAACCCCTAGCCAGAAAGTGGGTACTAGAATCAGGCATGAAGGTGTATGATGGAATCTGATGTGACAAAGGTTATGACCTAAGCTTCAAGAACAATGGATGCAAGATTGGGGAAAGCTCCAGAACACTCATTGCAACTAGTAAGAAAATCAAAGGTAATATCTATCACTTGAAAGGAACTGATAATTATTATTTGTTGGCTCAGACTAATGAAAGTTGGCTATGGCATAGAAGGTTGTGTCATATCAATTTTGATAACATTATGAAGATAAGTACTGTATAGGCAGTTAGAGATTTGCCCAAGCTTGTGAAGCCTGCTAATCCTATTTGCAAGGAGTGTCAATTTGGGAAACAAACAAGAACAAGTTTCAAAAGCAAGGACCAATCAGTTGATGGACTACTGGAACTAGTGCATACAGACTTGTGTGGACCTACCAGAGTAAGAAGTTTGCAAGGAGATGAGTATTTCATGTTACTTATTGATGATTATTCTAGAGTAACTTGGGTTAGCTTTTTGAAAGAAAAATCAGAAGCTCTGGATAAGTTCAAGGCATTTAAGGCAATGGTTGAAAATGAGATGGATTTGAAGATCAAATGTTTAAGGTCTAATAGAGGAGGAGAGTTCACATCAAATGAATCTAATTTCTTTTGTGAAGAACATGGGATAAAGATATAGTTATCTACACCTAGAACTCCACAGCAAAATGGAGTCGTTGAAAGAAAAAATAGAATAGTTCAAGAAGCTGCTAGAACCATGATGAAGGAAGCTAATCTTCCTGAAATATATTGGAGAGAGGCAATTCACACTACTATATATATCCTAAACAAAGTCCAAGTCAAAGGTAACAGTTCTAAGACTCCTTATGAATTGTGGTATGGTAAAGTTCCTACTATGAAATATCTCAAAGTTTTTGGTAGCAAATGTTATATCAAAAGAGAAGAAGATCTAGGCAAGTTTGATGATAGGTGTGATGAAGGAATCTTCCTTGGTTACTCAACCAAGAGAAAGGCCTATCGGTGTTATAATAAGAGGCTAAATAAGGTCATTGAGAGTGCAAATGTCAAATTCAATGAAAGTAAGGAAAGATCTTCAAAATCAAGTGGATATGAATCAGATAAACCAGATGTCTTAGAAGTGGTGCAACATGAAGACAGCTCAGATGAAGAGGATCAAGCTCCAAAAAGTGCTACCACGACACCAAGGTATGTAAAACTTAATCATTCTGAAGATCAAATCATAGGAGATAAGAGTAAAGGAATCCTGACCACAAGAAGAGTGATGCAGAGCAAGGGATGGATTCAATATGGTCTGCACTATTGATTTGACTTGTCCTACATGGTATGGACAGTCCTCTTACTCTCATACCCATTTTTAAGGGTTGGAAAGGGTAACCTAATGTGATTTGAATGCATGAGAGACTTACCAAATCTTTCAAGAAATTGAAATCTCCTTAAAAATAACTAATTTACACCTCTTAAAGATAGACCAAAAGGATTCTTAAGCCCCACTAAGTTGACTGTCCCAACATGACAGGTTTCCTCTTAAATGAACATGGTTGTCAAAAGATGAAATATGCATAAATGAAGGTAAATGAATTAACCAACCTACACCACTCCTATTACACCTTGAATCACTTTGTTTTGGTAGACTGAGATCACTAAATACCCCCAAGAACTTTGACTCTATATCCCTTTAGACGTTCCTTTGCAACAGTCCTATATTGCTACTAGCACTAGAAATGAGGTTTTTGGAGTATAACTTGAAGGATCCATGAGATACCCATGAACACACTAGGTTTTTGGATACCCATTAGGGAGTTACACAACATATCAAACATGCAATAGGGGGTACTTTGTAACATATGCCTCAAAATATGACTATTTCACCTAAAATGAGGCCTAATTAGGCCTCCTCCATATAGCAAATGACTATGAAACTTTCTTTAAGCTTCTAAAACCCACTCCAGGGCATCAATCATATTGTAAATTATCTGAATACACTATTTTCAGGGTTCTTGGGTCAACCCAAGCCAACTACTCTTCAAAACACTAGTCTACCAATGTAAAAAATGCCTAATACATGATGATATTAGGCTCTAGCTACTCCAACAGACCTTCTCCACCATTCCCCTACATCTACAACATAATAAACAAGAAAAACATAACCTATTTAAGTCCATTCCACTTATTATAGGCCTATGACACAAGTGGAATGGAGTAAAAACTCATTGTTTTCCTCAAAACCCTCAAAACTAGGGTTTTTTAGCAGTTTCAGGAAAACTGATTATAAAATCCTTCAAGAGTAATTAGAATCCCTCTATCCTAACTCAAAAGAAAGCTAACACTATGAATTACATAATTTTAGAGGTTTTTGTTCATGACAATGTAGTATGGTCCTATACCAGGAGTTAGAACAGTGAGAACACAGGAAAAATGTAGAAAACTATTAAAATCACTGTTATTTCTCTTCAAAAACTACTTCTTCTCATCTATCTCAAGGTATATATGAGGCATGAACAACATCCTTACAACCATAAATCCACGTTCACTTCCACTCCCATCGTGGAAAAGCCATCATTAAGGCAAAAATCTGATTGTTTACCACAAAAAGTTGATTGTCTACTATGAGACTAAAATTAGACAGTCATAAAATTAGAAATTATTAAAGATCCTACTCCTACATGACCTCCACTCTATGAAAATACCTCTAGTGGGCTTATTACAATATTTTAAAATCCAAAATTTCACCTAGGGTCAAAGTTGAGCTCAAAAAAAATCAAAATTTGCTATGGCGGGCTCTACACCATACAGCCAAGGAGAAAGAGATCTCAGCTTCCACCTAAGATTAGATTGGGGACTATTATTCTATGCTTTGCAATGTCTTCATTTGTCATCCATGTGACATATTCATGGGGAAGACCTGTTGATGATTGCAATATACAGCCTTCCTCCTAACGTCAGAAAACTGTTGATGATTGTTTTGATGCAATCATAACAATAAGTTAAAATTCACATATAATGAACTGAAACTATACTTGAAAGATAAGAAGGAATCATTTGAGATTCAACTAATCCCAAGTCTACAATGGTTCGGTTGGTCAAGTTCAGTTGGTCAATGTGAAGCTGTAATGTTCAAGGGGCCTTACGTAGTTTAGGTTTGTTTGGTGGTTTACTGGACTAAGAATATGCAAAAAGATCATGAGATATGTCAATACTTTTCATTCCTTTGCATAAAAGTGTTACTGTGCTGCAAGTTTTAGATGGTTTTCTTGAATTATTGCAGCTTTCTCCTTCATGCACTTATGAAAACTGTCTACTCTTAACTCTGTTATGCATGCTTCTTCAAATTTGAGACAATTTCCTTTAGATTTCTACGTTTTAGCTAAATATTTCAGATGGGTTGGGAAAAGTTAGGAAAATCTAATCTATACCTCATTTAATCTACCGAAGGATCTAATTGTTTCTGTTATGCACTATGTAAATACCACAGTAATTTGATCAAATCCACAGTAAAAACCTTAAATGCAAGTTCTGAGCATTTTCACAAACATACATTTAAAATTGCAAGCTCTCAAAGATAATATTTCAAAACACAAAGAAGAGCAGGAGAACACTCAGAAGATAGATGCAGAACTCCAGATTCTATTGTATTAGAAACAAATAGTCATACATGATTTACAATGTAAGAATGACTCTTAGTTTCATTGATCATACTACAGAGAACTTACAAGCTTTACAGATACAGTAAGGCAGCCAGACATTCCACGCGCACCTTACTACAGACAAACAGGCAACCTCCTTCTTCTACCTCTAAACTATGCTAAGCTAACTCACTGTGTGCTTCTAAAATAAAAATCCCTGTTGTAGCCCCTGTTGTAAAGTATTACAGTGTAGAGAGGCACAATATAAAGACATTCTGATTGTCCTCACTACAGTAAAAAACCTAACTGAACCCCTGGTTCAAACCCCTGGTTACAGCAATAAATACAGGTGAACCAGCTCTCCAAAATATCCCTGAGCAGTGTCAAATCTGGGTGAAATATTGCCCCTTCTAAGAAGTTCCGGCAGCTTGGCAATAACTTTTGTTTGTCTGTTGTAGTAATACCCTCAGCTGCAACTTTGTCCTTTATTTGAATGGCCTTGACTTCTTCGCACTTCATCTTTATCTTCCTGCTCCTGAGATTGGATTTCCTTCCACCATGATGTCACTGTGTTGAATTTCCAGCTGCTTCCTCAACTGCAAGTCTGCAAGACAAGACAAGCAATAAGTATTACATTTATCACATAAACAGCAGGAAATTAAAATAATCATTTAAATCCAGGTGACTGTGCAAAATTGTGGAAATCGGGTCCAAAATACTCTTAAAACGCGTTCAAAACGCATACAGACTGCTCAAAACCCATCGGGTCAACCATTGCTGACCGAAAAAATGCCACGGGTGCCAAAAAATGCTTTAAAACTCCACCGCTATGTACATTCCCGCCCATCGGCGTGAGATTCGCCATCGGCGTGTCAAAAAATCGCTCGGCCGATGTTCGCTGTTTGGTCGATCTCCTTTCCATCGGGAAGACAACTCATATCGGCGGGAGAAAAAACGAACTTGGCCGATAGATAAAACCATGCCGATGGAAACTTAGAACTTTTGTCTGCATAATATTTTGGAAATATGATGCTCCCCCTTCCGAAGGTCCAGGTGACGTCATCAGGATGTTTCGCTTCTGTATATTGGGGAAAAGAATGACAATCATCATCATCATCATGTCGAAGGAAAATAGGAGGATATGAAATATGATCCTGCTGCTGAGGAAAGGAATATGATGATGACGTCATCGTCATATCCGGGCTTCATTAAAATGCAAAAGATGACGTCACCGTCATGTTTAGTTAAGATCAGGGGATAAATGTAATATCGGGTCACCTAAGGAGCATGATCAGGTGGTGAATGTAATATGACCCCTTTGCGGCCAAGGTAACCCTCTCGAAAGATCAGGATGATGATGATCATCAGGATATCCGGGGCTTTTGTTGAACTTAGAATATGACGTCATCATCATATTCGTGAACCGGATCATGTTTTGGAAAATATCCTGCCGAAGGGAAATGTGATGATGATGTCGTCCTAATATTTGCTTCTTCGTTTATCCGGTTAGGATGACGTCATCAGGATATTTGCAAAAGGTCATATTTCTCGACAGGAGGACTTTATGAAATGTCGGGTTATATTAGGAATATGATCCTCCTCATCGAATATCAGGATGAGGAAACCATCATATTCCGCCTTAGGAGCATGAGGATGAGTTGAGGTCATCATCAGGTTAGCGTTAGGGTGATATTTAAAATATGATCATGTTGCTGAGAGTATTACCCCCCCCTTAAAAGATAGGGTGATCATCATGATCATATTTAAAAAAGGAGATCAGGAGGATATGATGACGTCATCATCATATTAGCGAATATCAGCAAATGTGATCCTCCCTTGAAAGATCAAGATGATGACCCTCTGATAGGATTTTGACATGCGCATGCAAATATGCAGATGGTGGATTTTCTAAGCAGGGTGATATTATAATATCAGGTGATGTAAAAATATCATGATGCTCGTTGTTATGAAATATCGGGTTACACTCAAAACATGATGCTCATGATGCGCATAAGGTCATTCGACGGGTAAAGGGCACTATCACCTAAGATTGACGTCCGGATATTTCGACTGCATGATTTTATCAAGTGATAGATCAAGATCATGATGATCTTGACAACATGACTGAGGATAAAAATATGATGACCCTCTTGCGATTATCAGGTTTGACCAAAACTTTGACTGTGCATAACTTCCACATATGGACGAATTTTCAAGTGATGTAAAAGGGAAACCTATATGGAATTTCAAGCTCTTTCTAAATATGAGGTCACAGAAACAAAATATGAACTTTGACAAACTGACCTCATGATGATAACCTACCTCATCCCGACCTTCATGATGATGATGCACCTGACTCATTTTTACCAAACTGCCAGAAAGCAGAAAAACACAAGCAGAAGCAAAAAGCAAAGCGACAGCAGGGGTCCTTGTTTTGCTAAGGGGCAAAATGGGGCGTGTTGTGAACATCACAACAAGACCTTGCCACTTCACCAAGTATTCATTATAAACCTTATGTCTTGTCCTCTTGACTTCTTTGGAGTCTAGAATGGCTTCAAGTTTGACTGGAGCAGCAGGAAGAAGATCCTTAATCCAATCAGCATCATCACCTTCATGAACACCTGTACCTACATCCAAAGACTCCTTGAAAGGATATAAGTCAGCAATGTTAAATATTGGTGAGATAGCAACTCCAGGAGGGAGTTCTATCTCATATGCATTTTCACCAAACTTGTGGACCACCTTGCATGGCCCAATCTTCTTTATCAGCAACTTAGTGTATTTGCCCTTAGGTAACCTCTCTTTTCTGAGATGTGCAAGTATTAGATCTCCAACTTTGAACTGAACATTCCTCCTTTTCAAATCTACATGCTTCTTGTAAGTTTCCACACTCTTCTGGAGTTGTTCTCTGACTTGATCATGGATATCTTTCATAGCCATTGCGAACTCTTCTCCTTCAACACTTTTCTTCTCTAATCATCTCAAATCTTTAGCTCAAAGATACCTCTTGGGTTCAATCCATACACTACCTCAAAAGGACTCTTCCCTATACTCCTATTAATGGAATCATTATAAGCATAATCTTCCTATGGGATAACAAGATCCCATTGTTGTCCATGTTCTTTTGTAAGACATCTAAGTAGATTCCCCAATGATCTATTGATTACTTTAGTCTGCCCATCTATTTGTGGATGATAGGTAGAGCTGAAAGTGAAGTTGGTTTCAAGTTTCTTCCATAAGGTTCTCCAAACGTGGCCTATAAACTTTGAATCTCTATCTGAAACAATGGAGAGAGGCAGTCCATGTATTCTAACTATCTCCTTGAAGAATAAACTTGCAATATTAGATGCATCACTTGTGCACTTACAAGGAATAAAGTGTGCCATCTTGCTAAATCTGTCCACAACAAAAAAAACACTATCAACTCCCCTCTAAGTTTTGGGTAGGCCTAACACAAAATCCATGCTAAGATGCTCCCAAGGTCTACTAGGAATTGGAAGAGGCTGATATATGCCTACATTGGAACTAGAGCCCTTGGCTCTTTGACAAACTCCCTAAGACAATAAATTTTTTGATATTAGCATGCATCTTAGGCCAAAAATAAAACCTTCTTACCTAATCTAGTGTCTTGTCTATGCCAAAGTGTCCTCCAAGACTTCCACAGTGCTTCTCCCTTATAAAATTTGTCCTCATAGAGCATCTAGGGATGCATAACTGAGCTCCCTTGAATAATAGTCCATCTTGTAGCAGAAAATTAGAAAATTGTTCATGAAAGGTACCTTGAAATTGTTCGCAAATGGAATATGCATCCTTGAAGTCTACATCAGTAGCATACATATCCTTTAGTGCTTCCAAAGCCACACTCTGAAGTTGTATTTCATAGACTAGGACTGATCTCCTACTTAATGCATCAGCTACCTTGTTAGCTTGGCCCTTCTTATGCTTGATGGTGAAGGTATAACTTTGTAAATACTCCACCCACTTGATGTGCCTCTGATTCAACTTGTCTTAGTTGTTCAAGAAACTCAATGCATGATTGTCTGTGAAGACTACAAATTCTTTGGGTAAGAGGTAATGTCTCCACTTCCTCAAGGACTATACTAATGCATAAAGCTCTAGATCATATGAAGAGTACCTCCTCTTGGCATCATTAAGCTTTTCACTAAAGAAAGCTATTGGCCTGCCTTCTTGGCTCAGAACTGCACCTATGGCTGCTCCATTGGCATCACATTCCACTATAAAGACTTTGTCAAAGTCAGGCAAATCAAGTATGGGCTATTGTGCCACTCTCTTCTTCAGGTATTCAAAGCTTTTTGTTGCCTCCTTAGTCCATTGAAACTTTCTTTTCTTATCTCCCTTAATGGTGTCAAGAATAGGAGAACAAATATGACTAAAATTTTTGATAAACTTCCTATAAAATGTAGCCAAACCATGAAAACTTCTTACCTTTCCTACTAATTTTGGAGTTGGCCAACTAAGAATGGCTTCAACTTTGGAAGGATCCATCTTCAACATGCCTTTAGAGATGACAAAACCAAGGTAGACTAGCTCTTCTTTCATAAACTCACACTTCTTGAGGTTTATCATCAGCTTCTCCTCATTCAACCTTTGCAAAACCATGTCAAGGTGCTGCAAGTGCTCCTCTTTTGTCTTGCTAAACACAAGAATATCATCTAGTTAGACAACTACAAACTTCCCAAGAAAAGGTTTCAAGAACTTATTCATTAACCTCATGAATGTACTAGGAGCATTTGAGATTCTAAAAGGCATTACCATTCATTCATAGAGTCTCTCATTGGTTTTGAAGGCAGTCTTCCATTCATCTCCTTCCCTTATCCTAATTTGGTGATATCCACTCTTAAGATCAATCTTGGAAAAGTAGCATGTACCTCCCAAACAGTCCATCAGGTCCTCCATTCTTGGGATTGGGAACCTATATCTAATTTTGATCTTGTCTATGGACCTTGAGTTAGTACACATACTCCACTCTCCACCTTTCTTGGGTGCTAAGACAGTAGGAACATTACATGGACTTAAGCTCTCTCTGATGAGTCCTTTGTCTAACAATTCTTGGACTTGTGCATTGATCTATTCATTCTACTATGGGATTAGCTTGTATGCAGCCTTATTGGGCAAATTAGCTCTAGGGATCATATCTATGTGATGGTTGATGTCTCTCATTGGAGGCAATGAACTTGGTAGATCATCTAGCACTATATCTTTATACTTGTCTAACAAGGACTAAACTTCACTAGGGATACTTTCTTCCACCTTATTTTCTACTGCATCAGACTTAGTCTTAGATCTGATCACCACTACAAATCCTTGTCCTTCCTCTTTCATTGTTTGTAAAAACTCCTCTCCTACCACCATGATGTTAGACCCAATCTACTTATCAGGTTCTTCTTTAGGAAGGGGTGTTAATGAGAATGAGACTCCATCCTTCTCTATCACATAAATGTTCTTCTGACCATCATGTTTACTCTTTTTGTCATGTTGCCAGGGTCTTCCTAGCAATAGGTGACAAACATCTATAGAGATGATGTCACAAAGGATCTTATCCTTGTAACCACCAATGTTGAACTCCACCCATGCCTATTCATTTACTAAGACTTGCTGCCCCTTATTCAACCATGACACCTTGTAGGGTGTGGGGTGAGGAATCTTCTTCAAATGCAGCTTTTCTACCATTTCCAAAGAGACCAAATTATTAGTGGATCCTGAGTCAACAACTACATTACATACCTTGCCATGTGATTTGCATGTTGTCCTAAACAATGACTTCCTATGTGAAGGCTCCTTGGGTACTGACACCTTAAGGAGTGTCCTCCTTATCATCAATGCATCACCTCTCTTAGGAGCAACAGGTTGAAGTGGTGAATTGACACTTTCACTATCTTCTTCATGCACTATTTGAGTTCTTCATTCACCTCCTTGAGAACTTGATGCTTGCTTCTCTAGGCACTTGAATGCAGGATGTCCAAACTGATGACAGTTGTAACATTTGCCTAAGAAAGTGTTTGATCCTCTACCTTGGCCACCAAACCTTCCTCTTCTATTGGATCTTCTTCCTCTAAAGTTCCCTCTTTCACTTGACTCACCCCTTTGTTCTTGATTCTCCTTGTTGCTGCCACTTAATTCTCCTTGTTTTTGTGACTGTCCTCTTGTACCAAAGTTACCTCTACCTCTAAAATTCCTTCCTCTACCCCTAGTATGTTGTTCTTGTCTCCTTTTTATCTTTTCCTCTACCCTCACTGCCAATTAGAAGTATTCTTCCACATTTCTAGGTGTGGCAAGATTGATTTCATCCTGAATATTGAGCCTAAGCCCATTGATATACCTAGCAATTTTCTCAACTTCATCTTCATTGTGCCCTATCCTCATGGTCAACTTGTGGAATTCTTTAGTATAGGCTATAACATCCATGTCCTTTTGTTTTAAATTTTGCAATCTCCTAAAGGTTTGAATTGCATAAACCTTAGGGAGAAATTGACTCTTCACTTTGGACACCATCTGGTCCCATGAACTAATTTTTGCTTTTCCTTCCCTTAACCTTTATAATTGAACATAGTTCCACCATGTCAATGTTGGCCCCTTCAACTTGGTCTTAGCCAATTTGACTTCTGTTCTTCTAACATCTCCTTGTACTCAAAGTAGTTATCCAAGGTGTTGGTTATTTTCCCAAACTGGATGCTTATTCCCAGTAATCCCTACAAAATAGCCATCAGTGATCAACAAGATTCCCGGGCTAGGGGACAACAATATAGGAGATAGACTCTATAAATATCTCCTCTTCTTCTTTAGGCTCTACAGAACCAAGGGGGGTATTCCCTACTCAACATCTATAAAATGTATCTATGTATTTACAGGGATGTTGACACAAAGCAGATAAATTCTCTCTTATGCAGACCAAAACTGTAAGATAAGTGTAAAGGGGCTAGCTTTGAGCCTATATTCAGTTGTAGATAGAGGATTTCAGTCCTAAAACTACTTCTAATATCCTTAAGGTTTGTATATGGAGTTTGAGTTTGATTTTTTATTTGGATGCAAAACTAGGACTTGGAATGTAACCTCAATATAGGACCAGATTGGTGCCTATCCTGGGCTCAGAGTCGGTAGACATACACATGCACATGTACACATAAACCTATAGTGATGGCTGAGTTTCAAGGGGATTGTTTAGTACCTACCTTTCAAATACTTCCCAAAAACTAGGTGCTTAGTCATTCATACTTAATGGTATCCCTGCTGCAACACACTTTCTCAATGATTAACCTGAAACATTTAATTTGTTCCTTGAAATAAAGTAGGAGATTAAACATTCAATATACAAAAGCTATATTCTTGAATCTTAACAACCCTTAGTTATCCTGATTCAAAAGAAAGAATATGCCCATAGCTTGGAGACAAATGATTAAGCACATGCACAGAGTATTTCTCATATAAAACAGCATGAAACTAGTGAATTTATGCATTAAACATACAACATGAGACTCATAAACTCACAAGACAACAAAGACAGAGCCACCAATGAAGTCATATCTCCTTACAGCACCAAAAAGTTGTCCAGTTTTCAACAACAACAATGAGTAACACAGTTTGGCTTTATAACAAGACAGTGTACTCAGCAAAATTAATTACAAGGCAAGGTCAAAATTTCTGCCAGATACAATGCAAGAGAAATGGCACTCAAAATAGTCAATGCAGCAGAGAGAAAAAGAGGACTGAGCAGGTGAACTTGGGATCTGCACCGCCACTCAAGGACTTCCATCTTCAATCGGGTGGTTGACCTGTCCTTTCTGTCATCCATCCTCTGCAAATCCGCCATCAATGCTTCATCCACCCACAGGGCCCTTTGAAATGTAGGAGCAGATGCATCTGATATTTTCCCGCTCAAAAATTAACTGCAGAATGCAAAGAGAACCAATGCTCCAACCTCAAAACCTGGCCATCGATCTACTCCAATCGCTAAGATTCATGTCTCAGAATTGCATTGACTAGTCGTCAGCCAGTGAAAACGTGCCACATAGGCATCCCATGATTCTATCACTGACCTTTTCTCCTTTTATTTTTCCTTTTCGCCCTTGTATATGTAAGAATGAATGCATATACAATCGTCATTGTTCATCTTTCAAAATCCCTTGTATATGCAAAATGCATATACATACAACAGCTTAATATACAAGGCAGACCCCACGCCAGTTTAGAACAAATTTAAAAAACTACTCGAGTCTGGCTTGTATCCCTTTCAATGCACATCAGCTTGTATATCGGCATATACAAGCGCCTTATACAACCCACGGACCTCAAATTACCATTCGTTGTATTTGACTCCTCCTTCATGTCTGGGTTGTATATCTTTGTTTTGTATATCGGGTTGTATGCTACATATACAAACCCAATATACATGTTGTGGACCCCAAACTTGTATGAAGCATCTTAGAATTCTATTCGGGTCCAGAATGTATCTTTTCACTTGTATGTTTATAATGTATGTCAGCACACACACAACTGCCATTGTATACAACTGGTGGGCCCGACCCATCTTCTCTCTCCTTTGTACATTTCATCGCAAATACAATGTACAAGCCCCTTGATACAATTGTGGAATCTGCGGCAGAATATTCCAGGAATGCACATATGAAATATTTTGGAATCCAGCCTGTACACTGTGAATGCATATCTCCTTTGTATATCAACCATATACAAACTCACATGTACATACCTACGGGCCCCACCAATTGTATCTTTGCTGCCTTGTATACTTTCTTGCATGTGACCTTTGTATCTAACCATTGTATATCTAAACATACAAACCAATTATACAAGCAGCCCAATATACAAATAGGGAATATTCCTAGAATCTTTAATGTATATTCTGCCCTTGTACATTTTCCATTTGAGCCTAATATGCATTTGGGAATGCATACAACTGCAGAATATTCTTGGGAATCTATGAAAGATTCCCCCTTGTATATGTGAACTCGATATGCATTAAAATACATATAATTTTTTTTTTAATGATTTTTGGAAGCCGATTGAAATTTCACAAGCCCGCCAACATACATGACCATTTTGAACATACAAAACTTAGCATTTTTCTCAAGGTGACAGGAACAAACCATGAAACACTACATGGGGGTAGGTCAACCTATGAAAACCTAAATATGAGGATGAGATTTAACAACCAGAAACCCACCACACAAGGCCAACACCTGAATAGACAAAACAATGCAAGATCCCATGACCCACAAAATTGAGGGTTCAAATGAGAAAACCTGCAAACACCCAAGCTTAAAACCCAAAACATAAATGATTACCAACAGGCTCCGATTGGGGACGTGCAGGCGCAAGACTATAGCGAGGACCAGCCTACTCTGGGGTAGACCAAACAAAACCCAAAACTCAAAACACGATCAGCTATACAAGGCATGTACAAATTATTTACACCTAGTTTACAATGTGCACATAAGGTAGTTCATTTATGAGAAAAAGGTTTGAAGGAATTTACCGTGCACTGGCAATTCCAGTAGTTCACCATTTAGGGCTTTGAGAAAGTAAGAATCATTCTCATAGATATTGCCAATTTGTTATGGACCGGTCCATAAGGGCTCAAATTTACCATGTTTGCCCTTATACTGGCCTCTTGCATTCCACATAAGCACTAAGTCACCTATCTAAAACCTTCTCTCTATTGCCCTTTTATCAAACAGATATTTCACTCTTTGTTGTTTCTTGATGTTTGTTTTCCGTGCTTCCCATCCGATTTCATCTGATGCAACCAGCTGATTTATTCTCTTAGTCATTGGGTCCTCAATCTCCTCACCGTTGCCTTGGATGAACTTATAAACTGGCAGGAGGTTGTTCACAGGCAATTTAGCTGCTGCACCATACACTAATTCAAAAGGTGACCTTCCAACTGCTCTTTTGACTGTCACTCTGTCAGCCCATAATGCCAACTTTAGCTTTGAATCCCAAGACTTGTTGTTTTTATCTATCACCCTTCTGATGATTTTCATGAGACTTTTGTTGCTTGACTCTACTTGACCATTCCCTTGTGGATGGTATGGTGATGTATGAAACAAATCAATTCCATAATTATTGCAAAAATCAATAAATTCACCAGACTTGAAGCACATAGCATTATCTGCGACCTATTTGGCTGGTACTCCAAATCTTATAATTATATTTTCCAGGATAAAATCCATCACCACCTTGCTTGTAGTTTATCTAGTCAGAATAGCCTCAATCCATTTAGTGAAGTAATCAGTAGCCACTAAAATCCAACTGTGTCCTCCACTTGATTTTTCTGAGATTTCCCTTATAAAATCAATTCCCCATTGCTGAAATGGAGCTTCTATAGTTATAGTCCTAAGGGGCAATGCACCTTCATATTTTAGCTTTCCCGAGAACCTTTGGCAAGGATCACATTTTCTTATCATTTTTTGTGCGTCTAAGAAAAGAGTTGGCCACCAGTAGACATCTCTGAGAATTTTGTGGGCTGTTGTATAGGCAACATAATGTCCACCACACACTCCATCATGCATGTCACTTAGAATATCCTTAGCCTGATTTTCATCCACACATCTGAGTAATACACCGTCAGGATTTTTCCAATATAGCTCTCCTTGAACAATGATGTATTTAATAGCCTGCAGCTTCAAGGTTCTCTTCTGATCATCACTGAGATGAGAAGGACAATTTAGATTCTACAAATAATGTATTATGTCATTATACCATTCAGAATCTAACATGTTTACAACTTCATTATGCACCATATTCACTTGGCATGCCTCTAAATTATACTGTGTCATCAGTTTTGCCAAACCTTGTCCTCTTACCAATTTTGTGATCTGTATGTCAATGTTAAACTCCTGCAATTTGTTTATCCATCTGCATCTCCTTCCAGTTACCTCCTGCTGAGTGAAGATATCCTTGACTGCTGCATGAGGCACATACACAATTACTTGAGAGCCTACCAAATATGGCCTGAAACTCTTGACTGCTCTAACCAATGCATATGCTTGTTTCTCCATGATGTCAAACTTCAACTCAGCAGCCTGTAATGACCTGCTAAAGAAATTTATAGGTTGTTCAAAGCCTTCTTCATTTTTCTGCAATAGACATGCAGCAATAGTATGGTAAGAAGCAAATGAGAATAGCTGAAATGGCTTAGAAAAATTAGGAGCTTTCAGTACAGGAGCCATCTTTATAGCCTCTTTTATGTTCTGAAACGATTTTGTTGCTTCCTCCTCCCATTTGATAGTTGCATTCTTCTTCAGCATTTTAGAGATATCTTTGGTGTCTCTACAAAATTAGGCACAAATCTTCTAACAAAATTAATTTGCCCAAAGAAGGACTGAACACCCTTCACTGTTTTAGGGATCTAAATTTTGTCAATTGCAGCCACTCTTTCAGGATCAATCCTGACCCCATCTTTGGAAACAATGTGTCCAAGCAGCTTTCCTTCCACTACCCCAAAAGTACATTTCTTTGGGTTGAGCAAGATGCCATATTCTAATGCTTTAATAAAAATCTGTTCCAAGTGCATACAATACTGCTCTTCCTTTTTTGAATAAGCAATCAAGTCATCTTGATATACATCCAAGATTGAGTCAATCAATCCTGCAAAAGCAACATCCATTGCCCTTTGAAATGTGGCACATGCATTTGTTAGTCCAAATGGCATCCTCACATATACATATGTTCCCCATGGAGTAGTGAAAGCAGTCTTGAATTGCTCTGATTCCTTTACTTTCACTTGATTGTACCCTAAAAATACATCCATCATGGACAGAAGCTCACAGCCAGTCACCTTCTGCAACATGGCCTCCATGTTTGGCAATGGATAATTGTCCTTCGAAGAAGACATATTTAAATTTCTGAAGTCCACACAAAGTCCTATATCACCATTCATTTTTCTAACTAGGACAAGGTTAGACACCCAAGTTGAATGCTGATAGGCATAATTATTCCAGCCTCCCTAAGTTTCATAAGTTCTTCTTGCATTTTTGGAGCTAAGGTTGGGTTGATAGGCCTCTATTTTTGTGTAAATGGTTTAGCTCCAGGCTTCAAACGGATTTCATGCTGAAATAAATCCTCTCTATAAGCTTTGAGGTCCTCATAAGACCAAGAAAAGACATGCTTATATTTTCTTAGTAATGCAATCAGCATAGTTCTGATATGTAGCTTGAGCTGTTTGCCAATGTACACCTTCTTGGGGGGCCTAAGATGTCCCCAAGTTTATCTCTTCTAAATCATTCTTGTTTTTTGGAGATGGATTTGTGACAAATTGGTCCCTATTGTCAAAAGCTCTCTCTAAATTGACTAGCCCTCTAGGGATCTTCTTTGTCTTGAGTTGAATTATTTCTTTCCCTAGGAGGGTTTCTTTCCCATCTACAACCTCTACAAAGTTTTGAAAATCCATTTCCTGGTTCTCATATTCATCAATACAATGTAGAAATCTCAGTAAATCTTTATCATCATCAAATACCTGCCAGCTACATACATTATCTGGCACTACAGGTCTAAGCTTGACCTCAACATTTGTAACATCTGATAGAGTTATATCATCTGGCCTGATAGATACATTAGCTAGAAAATTTGCCCTGACATTTTTTGATCTCTCTATCCAGTTTATTGAAAAAGCATCAAACAATTCAATTGTATCCCAAACAGCATGCTTATACTATTTTAATCTCTTATTCTTTGATGCATACTTATCTCTGACTTGGGAAACAACTAACTCTGAATCCCCAAATACTTTGAGCATCTTAATTCCATGCTTTAAGGCCACATTCAATCCTATCAACAGAGCCTCATACTCTGTAATATTATTTGTACAGGCAAACTTCAACAAGAAAGAGAATTTTAGAAGTTTACCACCTGGAGACAAAAACACCACTCCAACACCAAAGCCTTCCTTCAAACAAGCTCCATCAAAATACATGGTCCAAAGACCCTGTTGGTCAAGCTCTTGAATGCACCTGTCTCTTCCTTTACCTTCTTTAACATATGAGACAACTCTGAAATTTTCACAGTCAATGTCCACAAAACATATATGCTCCTCTGAGTCTTGGTCCTTAACTGTCTCTGATGATCTTTCTTCTCTGATCAATTTGACGTCCTTGTCATTCATTGGGATCATGGCATATGACAGGTCCAGTTGCATACTCCCACCAATCAACGCTGCCCACCTTCTTGACAACAAAATGCCATTCTGTGGCTTGATGTCAACAATTGTTATGTTCATTTTGTAAGTTTTTTTCAGATATGCTGCCAGTTTGAAATCCACATCTTTCATGATTCTGATAACAGGTACTTCTCTAGCATCTATGGCATAGCATTTCCCACATGCTTTGTCTATTTTCAACCCAGCTTGTTGCATGATGGCCAAAGGCATGATATTTGTTGATGCTCCCGAATCAAGCATACAATTCTTAATTAATTTTCTGTTTATGACAAGGGAGACATAAAATGGTTCCACTTGTGAAGGGCATTTTGTCATGGTCATCCCCAGATATACCTCAGGAACTTCATCCTCATCCATACACAGCTTTTTTCCTACCCTGAGTCTCAATATTCTGATTAGCTTGACAGGGTACTCCTGAAATTAAAGATACTGCTTTATTTTTGAATTCTTCCACTTTCATCAGTTCCATTAGTGGAACAGAGACTTTTATCTGTGATAAGACTTGAGTCGTGTCAAATGGAGCATAATTTTGAATAACAGTTGTAATGTGCTCCACCATTTTACCTTTATCCTGGGATGATCCAACCTTAGTTTTTATGGCTGCTTGACTGTCATTCTTCCCCTGAGAATTTTTGTTTTGATTCTCAGCCTGCGGAATCATGCTTTCTAGTCCTTGAGGATCATGACTTATTTTGTGCTTGAAACCTTGCTTATTATTGTTCCATTGTTTCTTATATGTTTTAGTCCCCTTATAATTTTGCACTGGCTGGCCTGCAGAAGTATTCTCTAGTTGGTGTGAGTTACTTACCTGAGCTTTACCCCTTAGGTTGTAATTTCTTTTAACTTGAGCTACTGCTGCAGCTATGAAGGCTTGAATTTCTTCATCAGAAGGCCTCCTCAAGTTATTTAGAAAACTATGTGAGTCTTGAGCATAAGCATAATTATCTTCCTCATCTTCATCATAAGGAAATTGCTGCCAGACCTGAATCTCATCATTTGCACTTACATCAGCATCGTGAGAAGAGTATTCTCTGTTTGTAGATAGCATATTGACATTCTCATCTTCCATGCAATGCGGCTCATTGCACTCATCACAGGCAACAGCATTATTGTATAAAGACTGAGCAATCATGCATTGTGACTGTGAATGAGGCATTTGACATATGATACACCATGGGGTGTCATTAACAGTATTTACAGCCTTCTTCAAAGGATCAAGAGTTTCCTTTGCATTTTGAATCCTTTGACCTGTGTTGCTGTTTGGAAGGATAGGCTTACCATTATACCAATTGGTGTTATATGGCATATCATGTAATGATGGTCTTCTTTCTTGCCTTTGGTAAACTGGTTTGTCAGGACCTATCCCCTTTTCATTTTTAGCCATTCTATAACATAAGTCCTTGACAATAGTTGTCAATTTGTCTAATTTATCCTCAGAAGTAGATGCATTGCCCTAAACACTCTGAGATTTAGTATTTAGATTTTGCAGAATTTTTACATCATCTCTTCTATTTGTCTTACCAGATGCTTTTCTATTATTTTCAATATTTGTTGCAATCTTGAAGGCATCTCTGAGGCTATGAGGACCCTTATCTCTTAATCCATAGGTTGTTTTGGCATCAAAAGCATTTATGTACAACACTATGCACATAGGTTCATTAGGCCTCAGATCATGTCGCAATTTGTTTAGTACCTTAGTGAATCTAGCATTGAAATCAGCAACCTGTTCATTTGATCCTTTGGTGATGCCAGTGAATTCATTGATAAAGAAACTAAGATCAGTTTTGTCACCATACTATTCTTTGAATATTCTCCTGAAGTCATCCCATGATGAAATGCTTCTGTTAGGCAGACCTTTGTACCATTCTCTGGCTTCATCAACTAAGGATTGCATAAATGATTTCATGAAAACATCCTCATGCTCAACCTTAAAGTTGTCCATGATATTCTAAAAAGCTTTTAAATGGTCTTCATCTAATATAGTATTATTTCCTGAAAACTTAGGCACTTGCAACCTCACATGTTTGTCAATAGGATTGGGGTAACCAGGAATGCCATCAAAAATTACCTACCTGAATCTGTCTAGCTGCATAGGCTGTCTACCAAATTGATTAACATTGGCATTTCTGTTTGCATTCTGATTTCTTACATTATTTAATGGTATTCTAGCATCATTTGCATTCTGTCTTTGATCATTGTGTTGATCCTGTACTTCATTCCTGTGTTGATTTCTTTGCATATTTGCATTCCCAAGGGTAGGAACTGAATCATTCTAAGCAACTCTCAAAGCTTGTACTTTCTATCTCATGTCATCCCTAATCTTTACTGCTTGCAAATATTCTAATTCTGCCCTTAAGCTCTTAATTTCATCGGCTAGTTCCTCCTCTCTAGGCATAGAAGAGGATGGTTTTATCACATTCTGATCATCATTATCATCATCCCTTAGGGATTCGGCTTCTTCAAATCTCTCAGGGGAATCAACAAAAGGGCATTCTTGAAACACCTCTGACCTCATTTTCAATACACCACTCTGCTGTCTCTCATATACATTCTAGTTTTCAGCCTCGGTGTTTGTAAAATAAGGTATTGTTTGCTCTGAGGATCCTAGATTGTCCTGAATAAAATCATTTTTCCTAGGGCTAGGAGATCCATCTTGACTGGCTCGAACAGTCCCTTTTTTCTTATACATCATTTTTATGGGTAACTCTTCAAACAAAGGGTTACATTGGGATCTTCTCCCTTGCATACAAATTTTTACTTTACCAGTTGGGAGATTGGTTCGGAGTCACCACCTATTACTAGGAATTGTTTTCTTTTAAAATCTGGGTTCTTTTACAAAGCATTCCCTAGCGAAGTCGCCAATTTTTTTTGGTGACTCAGATGGGCACACAGATACTCTTTTTTTTTAATTCCCCAATAGAGTCGCCAAAATTTGTTGGTTATTTTCCTAGACTAGATGCTTATTCCTAGTAATGCCTACAAAATAGCCATCAGTGATCAACAGGATTCCTGAGCCAGGGGCCAACAGTATAGGAGATAGACTCTATAAATAGCTCCTCTTCTTCTTTAGGCTCTACAGAACCGAGGGGGATATTCCCTACTCAACATCTATAAAATGCATCTATGTATTTATTGGGATGTTGACACAAAGCAGATAAATCCTCTCTTATGCAGACCAAAACTATAAGATAAGTGAAAAGGGGCTAGTTTTGAGCCTATATTCAGTTGTAGATAGAGGATTTCAGTCCTAAAACTACTTCTAATATCCTAAAGGTTTGTATATGGAGTTTGAGTTTGATTTTATATTTGGATGCAAAACTAGGACTTGGAATGTAACCTCAATACAAGACTAGATTGGTGCCTATCCTAGGCTCGGAGTCAGTGAACATACACATGCACATGTACACATAAACCTATAGTGATGGCTGAGTTTCAAGGGGATTGTTTAGCACCTGCCTTATAGATACTTCCCAAAAACTAGGTGCTTAGTCATTCATACTTAATGGTGTCCCTACTGCAACACACTTTCTCAATGATTAACAACCTAAAACATTTAATTAGTTCCTTGAACAAAAGTAGGAGATTAAACATTCAATATAGAAAAGCTATATTCCTGAATCTTAACAACCCTTAGTTATCCTAATTCAAAAGAAAGAATATTCCCACATCTTGGAGACAAATGATTAAGCACATGCACAGAGCATTTTTCATATAAGACAGCATGAAACTAGTGAATTTATGCATTAAACATACAACATGAGACTCATAAACTCACAAGACAGTAAAGACAGAGCCACCAATAAAGTCGTATCTCCTTACAACACCAAAAATTTGTCCAGTTTTCAACAACAACAATGAGTAACACAATTTGGCTTTTATACCAAGACAGTGTACTCAGCAAAATTAATTACAAGGCAAGGTCAAAATTTTTGCCAGATACAATGCAAGAGAAATGGTGCTCAAAATAGTCAATGCAACAGAGAGACAGTAGGTGAACTCAGGATCTCCATTGCCACTCAAGGACTTTCGTCCTCAATTGGGTGGTTGACCTGTCCTTTCTGTCGTCCATCCTCTGCAAATCCACCATCAATGCTTCATCCACACGTAGGGCCCTTTGAAATGTAGCAGCGGATGCATCTGATATTTTCCCACTCAAAAATTGACTGCAAAATGCAAAGAGAACCAATGCTGCAACCTCAAAACCTGGCCGTCGATCTACTCCAATCGCTAAGATTCACGGCTTAGAATCGCATTGACTAGTCGTCGGCTAGTGAAAACGTGCCACGTAGGCATCCCATGATTCTATCGTTGGCCATTTCTCCTTTTATTTTGCCTTTTCGCCCTTGTATATGCAAGAATGAATGCATATACAATCGTCACTGTTCATCTTTCAAAATCCTTTTTATATGCAAAATGCATATACATACAATAACTTAATATACAAGGCGGATCCCACGCCAGTTTAGAACAAATTTAAAAAACTACTCGGGTCTGGCTTGTATCCCTTTCAATGCACATCGGCTTGTATATCGGCATATACAAGCGCCTTATACAACCCACGGACCTCAAATTACCATTCATTGTATTTGACTCCTCCTTCATGTCCAGGTTGTATATCTTTGTTTTGTATATCAGGTTGTATGCTACATATACAAACCCAATATACATGTTGTGGACCCCAAACTTGTATGAAGCATCTTGGAATTCTATTCAGGTCCAGAATGTATCTTTTCACTTGTATGTTTATAATGTATGTCGGCACACACACAACTGCCATTGTATACAATTGGTGGGCCCAACCCATCTTCTCTCTCCTTTGCACATTTCATCGCAAATACAATGTACAAGCCCCTTGATACAACTATGGAATCTGTAGCGAAATATTCCAAGAATGCACATATGAAATATTTTGGAATCCAGCCTGTACATTGCAAATGCATATCTCCTTTGTATATCGACCATATACAAACTCACATGTACATACTTGCGGGCCCCACCAATTGTATCTTTGCTGCCTTGTATACTTTCTTGCATGTGACCTTTGTATCTAACCGTTGTATGTCTAAACATACAAACCAATTATACAAGCAGCCCAATATACAAATAGGGAATATTCCTAGAATCTTCATGTATATTCCACCCTTGTACATTTTCCATTTGAGTCCGATATGCATTTGGGAATGCATACAACTGTAGAATATTCTTGGGAATCTGCAAAAGATTTCCCCCTTGTATATGTGAACTCGATATGCATTAAAATGCATATAATTTCTTTTTTCATGATTTTTTGAAGCCGATTGAAATTTCACAAGCCCGCCAACATACATGACCATTTTGAACATACAAAACTTAGCATTTTTCTCAAGGCAACAGGAACAAACCATGAAACACTGTGTGGGGGTAAGTCAACCTATGAAAACCTAAACATGAGGATGAGATTTAACAACCAGAAACCCACCACACAAGGCCAACACCTGAATAGACAAAACAATGCAAGATCCCATGACTCACAAAATTGAGGGTTCAAATGAGAAAACCTGCAAACACCCAAGCTTAAAACCCAAAACATAAATGATTACCAACACAAGGCATCAATCCAATGTAATACTTCCCCTTCATACATGGGTAACTCAATTTTAATAGCAGTGCCTTCTCCTTTCACAGTCTACAGCATCTTCATAAACCTTCTATCATCTGGATCCAACTCTTCCACATTGGATCCCTCTTGAGGGCCTGCATTCTCACCCTCATTCTCTTGGTCACTCTCTTCCTCAATGACCCCACCTCTTCGAAGGTTTGCTTCTATGGCTGCAAGTCTGGCTAGGACTCCTTGAGATTCCTTCATAATTCTAATGTCTCTAGTAAGGATTGGACTAGTTCTTGGAGGCATCTTGCCCTATTCCTTCTTCACACTTTAACTTCCATCTTTCTTCCCAATTAGAACCTAAACCTAGGATCTGATACCACTTGATCTAGAGTAGGGGATGGATTCAATATGGTCTGCACTATTGATTTGACTGATCCTGCATGGTATGGACTGTCCTCTTACTCTCATACCCATTTTCAAGGCTTGGAAAGGTAACCCAATGTGATTTGAATGCACGGGAGACTTACCAAATCTTTCAAGAAATTGAAATATCCTTAAAAATAACTAATTTACACCTCTCAAAGATAGACCAAAAGGATTCTTAAGCCCCACTAAGTTGACTATCCCAACATGATAGGTTTCCTCTTCAATGAACATGGTTGTCAAAAGATGAAATATACATAAATGAAGGTAAATGAATTAACCAACCTACACCACTCCTATTACACCTTGAATCACTTTGTCTTTGCAGACTAATATCACTAAAGACCCCCAAGAACTTTGACTCTATATCCCTTTAGACGTTCCTTTGCAACAGTCCTATATTGCTACTAGCCCTAGAAATGAGGTTTTTAGAGCATAACTTGAAGGATCCATGAACAAGATAGGTTTTTGGATACGCATCAGGGAGTTACACAACATATCAAACATGCAATAGGGGGTACTTTGTAACATATGCCTCAAAATATGATTGTTTCAGCTGAAATTAAGCCTAATTAGGCCTCCTCCATATAGTAAATGACTATGAAACTTGCTCGAAGCTTCTAAAACCTACTCCAGGGCATCAATCATGTTTTAAATGGTCTGAATACACTATTTTTAGGATTCTTGGGTCAACCCAAGTCAACTACTCTTCAAAACACTAGTCTACCAATGTTAAAAATGTCTAATACATGATTATATTAGGCTCTAGCTGCTCCAACAGACCTTCTCCACCATTCCCCTGCATCTGCAACATAATAAACAAGAAAAACATAACCTATTTAAGTCCATTCCACTTATTATAGGCCTATCATACAAGTGGAATGGAGTAAAAACTCATCATTTTCCTCAAAACCCTCAAAACTAGGGTTTTTGAGCAGTTTTAGGAAACCCGATTATAAAATCCTTCAAGAGTAATGAGAATCCCTATATCCTAACTCAAAAGAAAGATAACACTATGCATTAAATTATTTCATAGGTTTTTGTTCATGACAGTGTAGTACAGTCCTCTACCAGGCGTTAGAACAGCAAGAACATAGGAAAAATGTAGAAAACTGTTAAAATCATTGTTATTTCTCTTCAAAAACTGCTTCTTCTCATCTGCCTTGAGGTATATATGAGGCATGAGAAACATCCTTACAACCATAAATCCATGTTCACTTCCACTCCCATCATGGAAAAGCCATCATTAAGGCAAAAATCTGACTGTTTACCATAAAAAGTTGATTGTCCACTATGAGACTAAAATTAGACAGTCATAAAATAGAAAATTATTAAAGATCCTACTCCTACATGACCTCCACTCTATGAAAATGCCTCTAATGGGCTTATTACAATATTTTGAAATCCAAAATTTAACCTAGGGTCAAAGTTGAGCTCAAAAAAAATCAAAATTTGCTATGGTGGGCTCTGCACCAAAGAGCTGTAGAAGAACAAGTAAATTTCTGTCTAATTTCCAAATTTGAACCTAAGATTGTGAATGAAGCTTGCAATGGTGAGAATTGGGTAAAGGCTATGAAAGAAGAATTGATGCAGATAGAGAAGAATCAGACCTGGGATCTTGTTCCCAGACCAACAGATAAAAATGTAATTGGTACCAAGTGGGTTTTCAGAAACAAGATGAATGAGAATGGTGAAGTAGTGAGAAACAAAACAAGGTTGGTATGCAAAGGATACTCTCAAGTTAAAGGAATAGATTTTGAGGAAACATTTGTACTAGTGGAAAGAATTGAAGCTATAAGAATGTTTCTGGCATTTGTAGCCTACAAACATTTTAAGGTATATCAAATGGATGTAAAGTCTGCATTCTTGAATGGAGAGTTGGAAGAAGAAGTCTATATTGAACAACCAAAAGCATTCTAGTCATCAGATCAGGGTGACATAGTATGCATATTGAAGAAGGCTTTGTATGGATTCAAACAATCCCCCAGGGCATGGTATACATGGTTGGATAGGTATCTGATATAGATAGGGTTCAGTAAAGGTACTACAAACAACTATCTCTAGTTCAAGATCAATGATGAACAAATCCTAATTGTAGCAGTCTTTGTTGATGACATTATCTTTGGAGGCAATGAAAGTATGTGCACAGTTTTTGCCGGAGAAATGCAAAGTGAATTTGAAATGTCCATGTTTGGTGAGATGAATTTCTTTTTAGGTCTACAAATAAATCAATCAAATAAAGGTATCTTCATTTCTCAGTCTAAGTATGTGAAAGAGTTGCTAAAGAAGTCTAGGATGGAAGACTCTAAACCGGTAATACTCCCATGATAACTAGTTGTAAGTTGAGAAAAAAAAATGATTCACCTATGACAGATTAGAAAAGGTATAGATCTATGATTGGAGGATTACTTTGTCTAACTCAAACCAGACCTGACATAATGCATACAGTTTGTCTTGTGGCAAGATTTCAAGCAAAGCCCAAAGAGTCACATGTGATGGAAGTTAAGAAAATTCTGAGATATTTGAAAGGCACAATGGATTATGGTTTGTGGTATCAAAGGGACAATAATTTCACTCTCAGTGCATACACTGATGCAGATTGGGCCGGAGATGTAGATGACAGAAAAAGTACAAATGGAGGTGCATTCTTTTTGGGAAAAAGGCTGGTATCTTGGATAAGCAAAAAACAAGACTCAATATCTCTGTCCACTGCAGAAGCAGAATATATTGCAGCAACATGTAGTTGTACTCAGGTGTTGTGGATGAAACAAATATCGAAGGACATCAGAGTTATTTATGAAGATCCAATTGAAATCTTGTGTGACAATACAAGTGCCATAAACATATCAAAGAATCCAATAATGCATTCAAGGACAAAGCACATATCTATAAGATATCACTTTCTAAGGGAAAAAGTGACAGAGAATAAAGTCAAGTTGGAATATGTATCTACAAAAGACCAAATTGCAGACATTTTCACCAAACCTCTGCCTAAGGATACCTTTGAGTATCTCAGAGAAAAGTTTGGGGTTATTACCCCTCCTACTCTAAACTAAGATGCAAAAGAGTGCATCAGTCCGATGGTGCTTCTTTGGATTTGGATTGATGCTTTTAGGGCTACCTCTCAGGGGAGTAGTCAGAGAATTCAGAAGAGTGTAAGTATGTGCCCTTTGCCATTGATGTCAAAGGGGGACAGAAGTCATGTGAAAAACTTAGAAAGAAAGAGTGTAGATGTTTAAAGAGATAGGGGGAGAATCTTGGTCTCTTGGTTAGAAAGAAAGAGTGTAGATGTGTAAAGAGATAGGGGAGAATTTTGTCTTGATAGTTGTTATTTTTCACATCATATGTTGCCATCAATGACAAAGGGGGAGATTGTTGTAAGTATGTGCCTAATCGATGTTGTCATTGATGTCAACATATCTTTGTTGTCATTGGTGTCAACTATGTCCTATTCTATTACTTGTTTAGAAGCTTTGTATGTTGAGGATATTGAGAAAATTGGCCCCTCTGGAAAAAACAAGTGAGTTACAGTGAAGTGCAGTATAGACAATGAGTTGTATGCTAAAGAATAGTCTGGTAGATTACTCCGCATTTCTCGCTCCTTGAAGATCTTGGTCTGTGGATTGGAATTTATTTAAAGGGATGTCTAGAGATGCTAAATCCTGAGTTTGAGCCTCCAATGTGAAGAATTGAGAGAGTTGCATTCATCAGAGTAAAACCTGCTCCTTCTGATTATTCTCTGGTGACAGGGAGAAAGTGTTTTGCTCCGCATTCCTCCGCAATAAAGTATTTTGCTCTACAGTTCTAGAGGCAATTCTGGGATGATGATAAGTGCCTATAATTGTAGTGGTTCATGTTTTGATGGTCCGCAAGCTATCTTTCTTTTATGTCAGTGGAAGATAGTGAAGTTCATGTGTTCCGGTGAGAAGATTCCTATGGCTAAAGTGGTTAAGGTTCATGTTGTTGTTCCTAATGATTATAACATTCTTGTGGATGTCTCCTAATCATGTTCCTATCTTGACATTGGTCCACGTTAAGGAATTGAGATTGTGTTTGAAGATTGTTCCTAGATAATGTAGCGTGTAACCAATCTTAGCTGACTTGGTTAATTCCAATAATTGCGGAGGTCCCTTGAAGATCATGGAAGCATGTTGAAGCATGGAAGATCATGTTTGAGTCCCAGCTAAGGTGTGATGTCATCCGCATACATCTTTAATTTATTTCCTTTGCATAATATTCTAATAGGTTAGGACCTATTTTATAAATGTTTGTAATGCCAACCTTGGAGATTGTTCCAATGGTTGATGATTGTAATACTAACCTTGATGTTGAGAATTAAGGTGTCTCAACCTTGGTAATTCCTTGCATTTATTATTGTAATGTAATTTATTTACTTAGCCTATGTTGTAATTTGTTGGACATCCTATTTTGTCATTTAGTGTGAAGTGGCACAGTGAGTTGTCACTCCACTTGTAAGATGACTAGGATGGTCAACTCACTCCATGTGGAGATAGGCATCCCTTTTGTGTGGTAGAGATTTTTTGCCATGTGTTGGCATCTTGACTAGTGTGTAAGTGAATCTTGACTGAAACGGTTATGACAGATTCCTATGACAGAATCTATGACATGTAAGAGTCAGAAATAGAAGGTTCTATGACAGGTGAAGACATGTGTCACAAGGCATCTTAGAAGAAGGCATCTTTGGGAACCCCAAGGAGAGTTATGATGTGTTGTAAGAGAATATGTTATTTATAGCCTATTTATGACAGATTCTCTTACCGCTGTAAGATATGTCAGCATGACGGATTCTATGACGGTTGTAAGAGTCGTAAGAGCATCTGTCATTGCCCATCTTGGGAATAGGTGACCTCTTTGGGATGGGGTGACTTGACAAGTGTCAGGAACATCCTACAATGTTGGACAAGTGTCCATAGGCGTGGGTTTTGGGCCATGAGGCCATGTTGGACGCCCATCTCAAGATAGAGCCATTTTTGCCCTGTATTTTCTATATAAATAGGTGCTTTGGAGAGGAGATGTATTATGTGATTGATAGGTACTGTTATGCTACCGGTTTGTCTTCAGATACGAGTTTTGAAGACTCTTGAGAGCTTGCATTGCAAGTGTATTGTAAACCATTTCAGTTTTGATAATACGTTGTGCAGGTTTTGGAGTGTGGGGTTTTTCACCCGATAAGGGTTTTCCCCACGTATATCTTGTGTCTCTCTTCTGTCTCATTTCTGTGTGTATGTGTTTGCTGCAATATCTCCATTGTTGTTGTTAACATTCTAATTGTAAGGATTAAAATGAATTTGTACTCTTCTCTCCTCTTTAGATTAGTGTAGGAAGTGATTTCCGCACACCTAGCTTCCTTTCACTTGATGATCATTCCAAGGTTGATAAAGTGTATAAATACTTTAATTGAGTCGTGGAAAAGTTGCCCTTGGGCGAAAATGTGAAGATAAAGAAAAGAGGCGAGGAGATAAGGCAAAGCAGAGCAGAGGACTGATTGTACTTCAATGTTTTAATCTCAGACATAAATAAGATAGTGATTGTGGTAGTGAGCCTGGCAGTGAGCCGCTAGTAGGGTTTAGTAGTCCTTAGGATTTAATAGCCCTTGTTGTAATCTTTCTAGGTTTAGGTTGAGGTAGTGAGCCTACTAGACCTAGCTATACTTCATGGCAATGAGCCAGTATGTTCTAGGCCCGTGGAGTGACCAAGCCTAGACATCATTTTTCAAAGATTGCAATATATTTTGAGAGCTAATCCTCTCTGTGGTTTTTCCCCACCTTGGGGTTTTCCATGTAAAAATTTGGTGTCTCTTGTATTTAATGGTGCATATGTGTTTAAGCTTCTAATTTCATGCATTCATTGATAAATCATAATAATTGTGGATAAGTGATTAATGTTTAAGTGCAGAAGTGGTTGAGTTTTTGGGACAACTGATTCACCCCCCCTCTCAGTTGTCTAGCACATTTCAACACTCCTTGGTGGCCCCTTTTATAAAAAATATCCTCAATGTTGTTCTCTTCCTTTCCTTGTATGCTGGTCATATGTTAAATTGTGTAAAGTTTGAAAATCTCCTAAGTCTGGTGAGTGTGTTTTAAAGAAGGATGCAGGGGAAGAGAGATGAACCAACCATTAAAATGCAATTGTTGAAAATCCAACCATAGAAGATCCAATCACAAGGCTAGGTGTAGGGGAATGAAGATAATTTTGGGCATCTCTAACAATTCTTTAATGCACCTTACAACCATAGCACACCCACACATAGGTACATAGCTACTTATTTTAGATATGAGACATGAATATGTAGTATCTTTGCTCATTTTGAACTTTACTATGAGTGGATTTTGGAGAATTTTAGTACCTATTGGTTTATTTCCATGATTTGGTAGTTGTTTCATGAGTTTTAGTAGGATTTTGGGCACAATTTGGAGGTGTATTAATAGGCAGATGCAAGATGTCAAATGTTTTGTTGGTCATCTTTGTTCCTTCAAGTTAGTCATGTGTGTCAACAAATGCATGAGGTTTTAGTCTATGCACACCTAGAATAACACATTCTGTAGATCATAGAGAGGGATTTTTACTAGACAAGAGTATGTATTTAATTGAATGTATCCATTATAATATGTAAATCTTAGGAGAATCTTCGAACCTAGTTGTGGGTTTCCTCTTGCTGCATTTATTGGCATGAATGTAATAGGGACTTGATAAATATGATAATATTTCAAATTATTGTAGAGTTTTGTTTGTAATGATCATTCCTCTATTTTATATGGCTTTTTATAGCATTGTTATGGATTATTAAGCATGTTTGATTATATGGTATGATATATTTGGTATATGTATATGCAAAAATCTAGTTTCAATTGTGATTTATAGGCATGTCTTGTTCTCCTTGGTAATCTAGGACTTTGTTACCCATTAGAAATAGGCCCTAGTATTTGAATTTAATGACCAATCACCTTATTAAGCATAAAATCAAACAACACTAACAAGATGGTATTCAGTTAGTTTCTTGCATGTTTTCATGGTTTAGTTGCATAAGCTAGGGAGATATCCTAAGTGAACTATAATAGTCATTTAGCTTGAAGAATCATGTCTTACAAGCACATGTATTACATATTTCCATTGATATCATTATCATCTTAGAAAGAGATCATATATAGCTAGTTAGTCTTTAGCTTAGTGACAAATCTTTAAGCTAAGCATACACTAGGTTCAACTGTAAAGATTTAGTTTGTCTCATCATTCTATATTATAAATCTTGTCTAGGATACCTCTAAGAAAACCCTTCTAGGTCTAGCCAAGCCTAAAGTGAAGGAGATAATACCCACTCTCATAAATTGGCCTTTAATCATCCATACTCTATTGATGAGTTCTTGATTTATCTTCATAAAGACAAATCCCTAGCCTTGAAGATATATTGATACTCTAAGATTGTGGAGCTATGATTTTGGGACCCAACAAAGTTAGGCAAGGATAAGAGCCCTGAGAACCTATAGTGTGGCTCAAGGGGGGTGTTGGAAAATGAGCCACACTTGTACCATACATGGACTAGTCACCAAGTGGGCCAATAGATTAATGGTAGAGCACCCTAGTAGCAAATGGGATGGTCCTAGGTTCAACTCCTAGCTGGTCCATGAAAAGTTTAATAAATCTCACTACCATTAGAACCAAACTTGTCTTTATTAAAAAAGATAACATTAACATTGGCACCACTTGAAGCACCAACACCAGCCCGTAACCCTTCAGACTAAAGAACAACTTTTTCCTTTTAGAAGAATTTTTTGAACCTTTAGAGGTAGACTCAACATTTTTTCCACCAAACTCCTTATCCATGTTCTGCAACGAAGGCCTAGGTTATTACACTTCATAATTGGGTTATCATGCATTTCAAAATAGTCAAGAGCTCTCTTGTTATTGTCACTCAAACCAACAATTTGGGATAGAGGGATAGATTCATTAGGACACTTATCAACACTAGAATCTTTGACAATATTACTATGAATCATAATATAATCTTTCTTAATCATTCACTTTATTCTAAGGGGTAACTCTTTAGATTCCCCTAAAATTTTAGAACCATCATCTATGTCCATATTTCTAGTAGCATTAATATCCTCATTATCAATAGTAGATAATTGTTCTTTTGAGATTTCTAAATTAGGGGAAATTTACATATAAAATGGGCCTCCTAAAGGTGACATCATCAAAATAATGATTTAACAAAAATCAATTAAAATATGATATCATCCAAAATAAAAAAAAATATAATCATTTATTTTATTACTTTAAACTTTCTAAAATCCTCTAAGGTTAATTTGACTCTACATATCTTATTCCATCTCAACCATATTCCTAAAAAATAAAGATTTTTAGATTTATTGATCTTTAAGTTCTAAAATAGAAATTTTTGTATTATTTTTTTTAAATGAAAGATTTTTTTTTTGAGAAAAAATTTGTTGGGATGATTTTTTTTGCAAAAAGCTTTGTATAATTTTTTTGATATATAACCCATTTTAGGATCCAAGAACCAAAAAAGACTAGTCTGTAACATCCACTAAGCCACCAAAAAAGGTCTGACAAGATGTTGAACCAAAAAACAAACTATAGGCTAACAACTAATACTATATTGTTTGATAAAAACTATAAACTATTGACTATTTACCATAGACAAAAGATGGGGGGCCGAGGTAAATTACGTAGGCCTCATTCCCCTACAAGACATACACATTTGACACAAATAGAACTTGGAGTATTCGCCACTATATTTGTCTCCTTTGGGCTTCACTCCTTCATCACTTTCACCTTGTCCTCAACCTCATCTTCATCACAACACTCAGATACCACCAAAATGGCATCTTCGGGAAGAGTAATTTTCAAACCTAAAGCTATCTCCTCCACCACTTTCTGTAAGCATAGCTACATTCTTTTAATGGCATGTAAATGCTCCAAATAACAATCAAAATGTACCTTTGAATGATGTAAAACATCCCCAATATCATCGTACAAAAGGAAGGAAACCGTTGCAATGGACAACATTGAAGTGCAAGCCAAAGATTGAGCCATGTTAAAGGTATGCCAATGCTCACAAGTGTATTCTGGGTCTAGTAAGAGATTTTCCATCACCTATCAAATGTTAACCCTCAAAGAGCCATCCATATCCTTGGCCATAACCCAAATTCTTTGTAGCCAAAGGCAAAGACCAAGGTTTGTGATTTATCTCTCTATCATCACCATGAAATCTACAACCGCCTCCTCCTTAAAGACACATTGCTTCCTCTTCTTGCCAGTCTTCTCAACCTGACACATTTCCCCTTCATCTCAACCACCTTCCTCCTACTTATTCTTGAATCACCAGCTGCAAATACCATAGATAGATGCAGAGCCTGATACAAATGAAAACAAAAGTGTCGATGAAGATATCTCTACCCATGCCACATACTTTCTGATTTTTTCTTCATCTTAATGTGAAATGAATGTTGGGGTACCAAAATCATCATTGGAAAGTCATCTCCTACCACCACCTTTAATCATTGATATTACATCTCTGTCCTTAGCTTAAAACAACCCATTATTAGGTGGATGCCCTTTGATATCCTCTTGCATCAGTCTAATAACATTCTTCAAAAATTCTTTCCACTAGAATTTGTCATTAGAGCCTTCTTTCTCTCACAAGATTACCCCCTGGTTGGTAGTCCAATCTGCAACCTGATTGCCTCTAGTCACCAATTATTTTATTCTCATCCTTTCATTGCCCCTATCACTAGCTTCAAGTCTCCTTCCACCCATAACTTCCTCCATCCTTTATTTCTAGCAATCATCAATCCCCATAACAATGCTCTGGCCTCAACCAAATTATTAGTATTAATATTGAAATCATATAAAAAGATACCCAAAGGTTGTCCGTTTGAGTCTCTAAAGACACCTCAACCCCTTGCCTTGGATTGCCTTTTGCTGCTCCATCAAAGTTAATCTTTATCCAATAATTATCCAGACATTTCCAAACACCTCTTGTTGTTCTTTTATTTGGTGTTTACTTGACTTGTCCCAACCATCTGAACCATGGCCAGGCATTGGCCCAATTGACTTCATTATCTCTAATGTACTATTCCTCCTCCCTATATATTTCACCTAACTCAGAGATGGTCGAATCCACCAAATCCCATATTCTTTCTACCGATTTTTCAACACCTTGGAAAGTTCTTCTATTCTGTTCAAGCCATAAATTCTACACAATCAGGGTGGGTGCACTATACCAAATGAATTGTAAACCAGGACTTTTAATCTTAAGGTTCCTACTCTCCACGAGGCTAGGGATATCTCGAGGTGTGACCCAATTCAACCCTCGTCCATTTACAAATAGGAACCAAAAGCTTTGTATAGTTTAATAAGCATTGAATAAATTAAAGATTGTTTTTTCAAAAAAGATTTATTAGAATGATTTATTTTTATGGAGGTGATTTTTGAAAAGCTTTCTATGATTTAATAAGCATTGAGAAAAGATTTGTTGGAATGATTTATTTTTATGTACTTGATTTTTTAAAAGATCTCTATAATTTAATAAGCATTGAAGAAATGAAATATTGTTTTTTGAGAAAATATTTTTTGGAATGATTTATTTTTATGTACATGATTTTTGAAAAGCTTTATATGATTTAATAAGCACTAAAAATTATAATAATTTTTTTTTTTTTTTGGACAAAAACAATAATTTGAAGCATTAGGTGAGTTTTGTTCTCTAGAATTAGAATTTGTAAATTAATTAGTTTTTACAAATATATTAGTATTATAATGAACTAATAAAAATGTAACAAAATTAACAATAATAATTTATAAATTGCAAAATCTTAATTGTTACATATATATTATTATATAGTATATTAATATAATTTTATATTATATATTTCAATTTACAATAATATCTTATTTTATGTAATAATATGTATATTAATATATATTGTATATATACTACATGTATTAATATAATATATATTATAGTATAATAATATATATGAGAGGAAATGTGTTAAGAAGTTCTATAAAAAAATTAGAAATATGTGTGAGATTTAGGACAGACAACTGAGAGGGGGGGTGAATCAGTTGTCCAAAACTTTCTTGCAATTAATCACTTAAATCCTTTTCGTAATTTAGTAGTATAATAATAAATCAATCATGGAAACATAATGCAACAATTCAAGAGCAGAAACACATTAACACATATGACACCAAGATTTTGACATGGAAAACCCGGTTAAGGGAAAAACCATGGGGTGACTAACCCAAGATTGTATTCTCTGTTAAAAGAATAGAAAGAACAAAATGGCACATGTCAATTAGGGCTCAGTGTCTGAGCACACTGCTCACAAGAGGCTCATTGCCTACAGGAGACACACTGTCTACAGAATAATAAGTATTACATACTTGAACTGAAAAATAGCATCTTCACCATGCTTGAGTCAGTTCCATTTAAGCCCAATATTTATGCTCTACCTTTCACTCTCCTCCTCTCTACCATGCTCTCATCTCCACAAGACACTTTTGAAATGACTTTACAACTCCTTATTTATACAAGACATCGACTTAGGGATAATCATCCAAGTCAACATACATTACAGAGCAAATACATAAATACAACATGACTAATTACAAAAAGACTTCACATAGATCAACACACTGTCAGCCACATAAATCTGAGACTTCAATCTTCCTTTAGGAACATGCCATTCTTCACAGAACATCTCCAAGATCATCCGCAGGATGTGTAACTCATCCGGTCGGCTAGACTTAGGAAGAACATCATCATCCAAAAGTAATTTTTCAATTACAAGCTCAATCTTCAATGCGGACCACCAACACAAATTAGACACAATCTAAAGACCTCCACAAGCTTGCCTGAATCACCAAGAACATCCACACTACTACTTACTGAAATCATTCTCTCCTTCATCCAAAACCTCAAGAACACAGTCTATCATCACTATCATATTGGAATAGATGCTTGCGCACCTCTAGACTATGAACCAATTGAGTTGTCAATTCACATTGACTTCCTAAACACTCCACCAAATACGTAGAACAAGATATTGCATTTCTGGATCTTACCAGACCTATTTGTGTCACTCTGTCACCTCTAAACATCTGCCAAAACCAGTTTTACTTAAGTGGCCATAACTTCTTCAAATCGTCATGCGGACCTCTGAAATCTTTACTAGATCATCTTAAGACACATATCTACAAACCCTTTGAAGCATATCCTTTGATCTTCATCTTAGCCAAGATTTTTACCTCACTATCTTCACTATTCTTCTCTGTTCCTAATTAGAATTAATTTTCTCAATATCCTCAGCACACTAATTTTCTCAATATCCTCAACACACAACTCATCCAATCCTTATCATCAATGCAACAGGAGTCTGTTGACATCAATGACAACACCGGTTAGGCCCATACTTGCAACAATCTCCCCCTTTGTCATTGATGGCAACATATGATGTGAAAAACTATTTTAACCATCAAGACAAGAACTTCTCCTCAATGTCACAACTCCCCCTATCAACAACAACCATTCACCAGTCTTCTCTTCCTTTCCTGCTCCCCCTTTGATCAGCAATTACTTGTTTTTCACATGTCTTCTCTCCCCCTTTGACATCAATGGCAAAGGGCACATACTTGCATCAATTCAAAATCATACCAGCTGCTCCCCCTGAGTAACAGCTTCCCAAACATCAATCTGGACCACAAGATATGACTGTGAGATCTACCGGACTACTGCACCTTAATTCAGAACTAGAGGGGTAATAACCCCTAACTTCTCCCTGAGATACTCAAAAGAGTCCTTAGGTAGAGGTTTAGCAAAAATATATATGCAATCTGATCCTTGGAAGGCACAAACTCCAATCTAACTTCATTCTTGTTCACTTGCTCTCTTAAAAAGTGAAACTTGATGGATATATGTTTAGTCTTTGAATGCAACACCGGATTCTTTGATATAT
The DNA here is from genome assembly GCA_027924645.1 of Cunninghamia lanceolata. Classification (NCBI taxonomy): domain Eukaryota; kingdom Viridiplantae; phylum Streptophyta; class Pinopsida; order Cupressales; family Cupressaceae; genus Cunninghamia; species Cunninghamia lanceolata. Next base: position 20,338,833 of record BSBN01000111.1, on the reverse strand, counting down.
TTATTGCACTTGAATTATCACAGAAGATTGTAATAGGTTCTTCATACTCTACTCTGATATCTCTTAGCATTTGCTTCATCCACAATACTTGAGTGCAACTACTTGCTACTGCAATATATTTTTCTTCTGCAGTGGATAGAGATATTGCCTCTTGTTTCTTGCTCAGCCAAGAAACCAATCTCTTCCCCAAAAAGAATGCTCCACCACTAGTACTCTTCCAGTCATCCACATCTCCTACCCAATCGACATCTGTATATGCATGAAGAGAGAAATCATGATCTCTAGGATACCACAAACCATACTCAAAAGTCCCTTTTAGATATCTAAAAATCCTCTTGATTGCCATGACATGAGATTCTCTAGGATCAGCTTGGAATCTAGCAACAAGACCAACAACATTCATAATGTCAGGTCTAGTTTGAGTGAGATACAATAATCCTCCAATCATTGACCTGTACTTTTTCTGATCAGCCTTAGGAGAGTCATCATCTTTTCTCAATTTACATCCGTTTGCCATGGGAGTACTCATTGGTTTTGAGTCTTCCATCCCAAATTTCTTCAACAATTCTTTCACATATTTGGTCTGAGAAATGAAGATTCCTTTCTTTGTTTCAGTGATTTGCAGACCCAAGAATAAATTCATTTCCCCAAACATGGACATCTCAAATTCACTTTTTCATTTGATTTGCAAAAGTTTGGCACATACTATATCTTCCTCCAAAAATGATATCATCAACAAACACTTCAACAATCAAGATATTTTCATGATCAATTTTAAAGTACAAGTTACTGTCAGCAGTACCTTTGTTGAAACCAATCTTCAAAAGATGCTTATCCAGTCTTTCATACCAGTCTCTTGGGGCTTGTTTAAGTCCATACAGTGCTTTCTTCAACTTGCAGACCATATCACCATGATCAGACAATTGAAATCCATCCGGTTGCTCAATGTAAACTTCTTCTTCCAGGTCACCATTCAGAAAGGCAGACTTGACATCCATCTGATACACTTTGAAATCCTTGAAGGTAGCAAAGGTAAGAAATAATCTGACTGCTTCAATTCTTGCCACCAGAGCAAAAGTTTCTTCAAAATCAACTCCTTCAACTTGGGAGTAACCCTTGCAGACCAATCTAGCTTTGTTTCTAACTACTTCACCATCTTCATTCAATTTATTCTGGAAGACCCATTTGGTTCCAATCACATTCTTATTTTTAGGTCTAGGAACAAGATCCCAAGTGTGATTTTCTCAATTTGCATCAACTCTTCCTCCATTGCTTTAGTCCAATTTTCATCATTGCATGCTTCATTCACTGTCTTAGGTTCAATCTTTGAAATCAGATAATACTCTTCTGAATCTTGAGCAATCCTTCTTCTTGTTTGAACACCTTTGTTTTTATCACCTATGATCTAGTCTTCAGAGTGATTCAATTTTACATACCTGGGAATTTTGGGACTTACTTGAACTTCTATTTCTTGCATAGGTTCATTCAAACTTATCTCTTCTTCCTAATTCACTGGATCAGTTTGAATCTAAATTTTAGAAGGGGCTTGGACTCCTTGGATCAAAACATCATTCTAATTATCTTCATCATATTCATAAAATCTTGAGGGTTTTTCAATACATTCATCAACCTTCACATTTGTACTTTCTACAATCTTCCTCAATCTCTTGTTATAACACCGGTATGCTTTGCTTTGAGCAGAATAACCCAAGAATATTCCTTCATCACTTCTAGCATCAAATTTTCCTAGATCTTCATCTCTTTTAATGTAACATTTTCTACCAAAGACTCTGAAATACTTCACAGTGGGAGTGATGCCAAAAGAAAGTTCATAAGGAGTCGTACCGGTATTGCTTCTGATTTGTACTCGATTGAGAGTATAGACTGCAGTGCTTACAACTTCTCTCCAATAGATTTGAGGAACATTTGCTTCTATCATCATGGTTCTAGATGCTTCCTAGATGGTTCGGTTCTTTCTCTCCACTACTCCATTCTACTGTGGAGTCCTTGGAGCAGACAATTGTCTCTTTATCCCATGTTTCTCATAGAATTCTATGAACTCACCAGATGTGAATTCTCCACCTTTGTCAGACCTCAGACATTTTATGTTCAAACCAGTTTCATTCTCTACAATAGCCTTGAATATTTTGAATTTCTCAAGGGCCTCAAATTTCTCTTTCAGAAAAGTTACCCACATCATCTGGGAGTGATCATCAATTAATAACATGAAGTATCTATCACCTTGCACACTCTTGATTCTTGTCGAACCACATAGATCAGTATGAACTAAGTCCAATAATCCGGTAGAAGACTGTTCTTTACTTTTGAATGTGACTCTGCTCTGCTTACCCAACTGACATTCTTTGCACAAACTATTAGTAGGTTTCACCAGTCTTGGAAGATCTCTTATAGCCTGAGTGTTGCTTATCTTGATGATATTATCAAAATTCACATGACACATTCTCCTATGCCATGACCAACTCTGATCAATTTGAATAAATAAGCAATTTTTACCAGTACCAACCAAGTTGAAGATATTACCTTTGGTTTGAGTACCTGATACAATCTCTATTCTGAAACTTTCAAAGATCTTGCATTTTCCATTCTTGAATCAAAGATCAAAGCCTTTGTCCACCAACTATCCAACACTAAGAAGATTGTGCTTTAGACCTTCAACATAGAGTACATTACTGGTTTTGTTCTTTCCATCAAAAGAAATAGTTCGTCTACCTCTGATTCTGCCAGCAGAATTATCACCAAATTTTACCACTCCTCCTTCATACCTTTCCAAATCTATGAACTTATTTTTATCACCTATCATATGGTGGGAGCATCCACTATCAATGACCCAGACATCTTTTTCTTCAACTTGGGCAGCCAAAGCTTTTTCTACAAGTTTATGATTAACAGATTCAGAGGGCATTGGATCTTCTTCCTTGATGGCAATAAACACCCAGTTACTTCCAGATTTGTTTCCTATCTCTGATTCATCATCTGTTATTCCATCATCATCATCATCATCATCATCATCATCATCTTCATGAACATAGTAGCATTTCTTTTGGAACCTTGATCTGTTAGGATTTGGCCTTGAAAATCTTTCTAGACACCTTGAGGCAAAATGACCAATCTTATTGTAGTTAAAACATTTAAAAGGTAATTTGCCCTCATACTTACCAAATCCTCTTGGCAATCTTTTTGCAATAAGGGCTTCAAGTTGAGCAGCTTTTGGTTCATCTTCTTCGAGGTCTTTTCTTGCTTTTTCATACCATGATAGTTTCTTTGAAGAGTTCTCTCCTGAATCAAACTTTTGTTTTCCTTTTACAGAGGCACTAGCTTTGAATACAGATTCAGTCTTTGGGGGGGGCATCTCCAAACTCGGTCAATTCAAATGCAGCCCATTTACCAACCAATTGATCTCTTGAGATACCTGAAAAGGATCTGAATTCTTCAATAGCAGCAACCTTATATTTGTAAGAATTAGGAAGGGATCTGAGAACTTTTCCAACAATCTCATCTTCATCCAAGATTCCACCAGCACATCTAATGCCACAAACAAGATCATTTACTCTTGGCATAAATGTAGTGATATTTTCATCTTCTCTCATCTTCAGGTTTTCAAATTTTCCTTTTAGACTCTGTAGCTTGGCACATTTAACATACTAGTCTCCTTCATACAAAAGTTTCAGTTTTTGCCAAATCTCATATGCAATTTTTATATCAACAACATTTGTTAGCTCTGAATCAGATAAGGCACTTAGAAGAGCTTCTTTAGTCTATAGATTATTTTTAGCATCTCTAATTTCATCTACAGTATGCGGACCATTCTGTGGAGGATCATACTTCTTTGAATCCATGATCCAATACTGCATTCCCATACATTGCAAGTGGCATTCCATGCAACTTTTCCAAAGAGTGAAATTGGTTCCATCAAACCTCAAACTATCCTTCTTGTAGGATGACATCATGGATCTCCTCAAGTGGTTAAGCTCCTTTTAGAGGAACTTGGCTCTGATACCAATTGTTAGATTTAGGACAGACAACTGAGAGGGGGGTGAATTAGTTGTCCAAAACTTTCTTGCAATTAATCACTTAAATCCTTTTCTTAATTTAGCAGTATAATGATAAATCAATCATGGAAACATAATGCAACAATTCAAGAGCATAAACACATTAACACATATGATACCAAGATTTTGACATGGAAAACCTGGTTAAGGGAAAAACCATGGGGTGACTAAACCAAGATTGTATTCTCGGTTAAAAGAATAGAAAGAACAAAATGGCACATCCCAATTAGGGCTCACTTCTCGAGCACACTACTCACAAGAGGCCCACTTCCTATAGGAGACACACTATCTACAAAATAATAAGTATTACATACTTGAACTGAAGAATAGCATCTTCACCATGCTTGAGTCAATTCTATTTAAGCCCAAAAGTTTTGCTCTGCCTTTCGCTCTCCTCCTCTCTACCATGCTCTCATCTCCACAAGACACTTTTGAAATGACTTTACAACTCCTTATTTATACAAGACATCGACTTAGGGATAATCATCCAAGTCGGCATACATTACAAAGCAAATACATAAATACAACATGACTAATTACAAAAAGACTTCACGCAGATTAACACACTGTCGGCCACATAGATCTGAGACTTCATTCTTCCTTTAGGAACACGCCATTCTTCATAGAACATCTCCAAGATCATCTGTAGGACGTGTAACTCATCCGGTCGGCCAAACTTAGGAAGAACATCATCATCTGGAAGTAATTCTTCAATTACGAGCTCAATCTTCAATGCGGACCACCAACATGAACTGGACACAATCCAAAGACCTCCACAAGCTTGCTTGAATCACCAAGAACATCCACACTACTTCTACTTACTAAAATCATTCTCTCCTTCATCCGAAACCTCAAGAACACAGTCTGTCATCACTATCATATTGGAATAGATGCTTGCGGACCTCCAGACCATGAACCAATTGAGTTGTCAATTCACATTGACTTATAAACACTCCACCAAATCCACAAAACAAGATATTGCATTTCCAGATCTTACCAGACCTATCTATGTCACTCTGTCACCTCTGAACATCTGCCAGAACCAGTTTTACTTAAGTGGCCATAACTTCTTCAGATCTTCATGCGGACCTCTGAAATCTTTACTGGATCATTTTAAGACACATATCTACAAACCCTTTGAAGAGCATCCTCTAATCTTCATCTTAGCTGGGATCTTTACCTCACTTTCTTCACTGTTCTTCTCTATTCCTGATTAGGACTAATTTTCTCAATATCCTTAGCACACAGCTCATCCAATCCTTATCATCAATGCAACAGGAGTATGTTGACATCAATGACAACACTGGTTAGGCCCATACTTGCAACAATATGTTATAGAAAAATTATCAAAAATGAGTGATTTGTTAAGTTATCTTAAATATAACTTAATGTAATTATATATTGAACCAATGTATTCGTGTCACACATATGTTGAAACAATGTATAGGTGGCAAAACTATTGCAAATGAATAATTTGTTAAGTTATCTTAAATATAATTTCAGGTAATTTATGTAAGTGAGTTAGAATAATTATTATGCTGAGGCATTCTATAGTCACAACAGGGTGGAGGAGAAGAGTTAAAAGATTCCAGAATCCCGTGTAAAGAAAAACCCAAAAGTAGATTGGAATCTAGAATCTTTGTAAAAAAATAGAAAAAAAATCAAAAACTAAATTAATTAAAATCAAAAAATAGAAACTGTATTCACCTAAAAATGGCTAAGTCGAATTAAATAAATATTTTAATATTTATTTTATTCTCATTCCTCTATCAATTAAATAAATATCCTAATTTATTTAAATGATTCGTATCCCTCCAATAATTAAATAAAATCAATTTATTTAATTAAATACCCTAATTCTTCTAATGTCTCATATAATTAAATAATCCTAAATTCCTCTATCCCAAAGTCCTAATTTCATAAATCCACATCACCTTTCCACCTCACCATGTTGCACACATAATTAAATATTTTAATATTTAATTAGCTAATATCCCCTCACCCACATGTCCTATTTCTCCTCCAATCAAATTAGTTAACTCATCAATCAAATCAGTTAACTAATTAGTCAATTGAGTTCGCTGATCAATCAATTCAGTCAACTCCCCAGTTAGCCCAGTCATCTAATCAATCAATCCACTTAACTGGTCAGTCTATTCAGTTAACTCCTCAATCTATTATGTTAACTCCCATAACTCATGAAAGAGGCTTGGACACTTGTCCTCTTCTGATTCGTGTACATTCTCTCGAGCTTCCTCAACTGTACACATCATAGGAAATTCATCCAATCATGGATCTTATGACATTTGGATTTGGCCTCTCCTCTGCCTATATAAACAAGGTTCTCACACCTATTTTGTAATCCACTCAAGAATTCGTAATCTTACTCTACAAAAATCCTACCAGCGTGCCTTTGGAAAAGTATCTCCATTGCATTTGCATAACCTCATTATCATAATCACTACCATGTCTCCATTATCAATCATCCATCTTCATTAGAGTTGCATTTGTAGTTTAGTCTTCATTGCATTATCCATCTACAACCATTCTCCTATTGTCATCTTCAACAGCAAGGAAGTACAACTTCTGAGAGATAAAATCATACACAAGATCAATACGAGATAGGCAACAATGGAAGCTATGAGGTAAATAAGATCTACGAAGGTAATATCTTTGTTTATTGTATTTGCATCAATTTCATTGAGTTATTGGATATTTAGTTGTTTAATACTATTGTTCACATTTTCCTCTAACATTTCTGGTGCCCACCGTAGAGCCTTGCTCTGTTTTTAACCTTCATTTGAGCTTTCTATGAAGCTACTGCCATGATAGGTTGTTTCAATGTATTCACTTTCCAGTCCTGTGCATTCACGGCTTCCTGCTACGCATTCATCTTTCCACACAACTACAACATCTTCTTGTGCATTCACAAAGTTTCACTATGCATCTAACATTTTTGTGAATTCATTGAGCAATCATGTGCATCCACAACTTCTTTCTATGCATTCACTTTTCTATGCATGTATTGAATAGTCCTGTGCATTAATAGTCTCTTTCTATGCATATGTTTCTGATAGAAAAGTTGTATTAATTTTTACAAAGATTTTCGTACTAACTCTTCTTGTAGGTGTAGGAGCTTTGTTTAGTCATTTAGCTGCATCATAAGTTCATCTAGATCTAATTAGGAGTATATATCTTCATGTAAGTTTTCACCTAGATCTAATTAGGAGGAAGTAAGCTGTATTGTTGCATTACAACTCGCACACAGTCCCAACCTAGGTGGATAAAGCTGAACAAATCTTTCAAGTCAATCTTGCAATTACAAATCTCTCGTCTAGCTTAAATTAATGGAAAGTAATTTGTTTTATTCTTCAACAACAATCTTCACATAGATTTGTTTAGGAGGATAAAAATGAACCATCTTTTCAAAGTTTTTGCTATCTTGTCAAATGGATTGTGCTTGGTAGATTAAACACACTTAGTTTTTTTTATTTTTAACTAGGAGGATAAAGAACCAATGTACTATGTGCTTGAAAATGATGATAGGACTATGCTCTCCCCTTTCTTGGGTGACCAAAATGTCAAACTCATCATTTTATCTGTATAACCTTTAGAAGAGGCTTGCCTTTGGAATTCTGTCCTTCCAAGCAAGATGACCTCGAGCGATAACGGGCTAAAGCCAAGCCAATTCCAAGTTGCTCTAAATAAATTGTGTTTGTGATGAAAACTGCAAGCAACAGGTGTTGTTGTGTTACACTGACAAATGTTTCCCCCAAAACCCTATAGAGCGTAACCTCTGCAAGCTGGGAAGCCTCCTTATCAGAGTGAATTGCCACATGTGTAACCACCTAAATGGATGTCCATACTAAAAATCCATTTGTTTTAGAAAATCCAAAAACCCATATTTGTTGATGCAGGAGGTCAGACTTCTGAAGTCGTCCAACATCATACACTCATCTAGTGTGGAGATAGAAAGTTCAACTCTTTGAAGGAACTGTAACTTGGTATGCATGAGAAGTGAATGCTGTGGAGGGGAGCCGATGCTACCAAGTTACTAACTATCTACCTTTATATAAGTCACTGGAGTAAAATCCAAGTTGGAATTCGACGAATATTGTCCTTGCCATCCTTAGGATTGTACTTGCTTGTTTTTCATTTATCAAAACTTGTTTCAAATAATCATGACAACATCTTGCTTGTTGTGTTTTTTTGGCAATAACTTGAGTCGAAAATAGTACTTCAAACTTTTGAACATCCTAGGAAAACATGCAAACAAGCCAAGATTGACAAACTGCAACAAAAAGCAAAACTTCTGCAGACCTACGCATTTACACCGTATTACTATGCATCTACCAAATCTTGTTGCACATTTACTTCTGTTGTGCATTCACACAGTATTGTTGCACAAATACATCGTCTTGCTATGCATATACCCTTCTGTGCATTTACAACGCAGTCCTGTGCATATACAATGTAGTCCTGCACATACAGACTTTTGCATACACAGTGTAGAGTTGTGCATTTGCAGAATATTCCTGCACATTTGGCACTGTGCATTCACAATAGAGAGTTCTTTCATACATTGGGAGACAAAACTAAAACCATTTCTGGTTACCCATTTTGCTCTAGTTTTTACTTAGAAAATAATTTCAACCTTGCAGACTCGACTTCACACTATTTCAAACATCACCTTTTGCATATCACTACCTTGTTGTCCAAAACATTCAAACCAAGATTTTCATCTAGGCGTTATTGAGACTCTACCAAAATCAAACAAAATCTAGTTAAGTTTCATAACAGGATCAATCATCCTTCACCTCGAAACTGTGCTAGTGTAATCTTGAAAAAAGAAATCTATATCAATAGTGGTGATTAACTATCCCTATTTTGACTACCTTTTAGCTCTAGAGCACATTGTTTGGACAACATAGATCAATATAAAACCTTAGCAAAATCTTACCAAAACCATATCCAACCAAATTCACCCTCACATCATTTTCATACCAAAACATCAAACCAAATACCCCAAGTCTCACAATCCAACTTCTCTCACATCCAAAAATTGCATGGCTCAAACTAGATCTAAATCTAAACAAAAACAAAAAATGGGTTCCCTTCACAATAGTGGGCATAATTCTGATGATGAGGAGATTAGTCATGAGGAAATCCTTAAACAACTTCGAGATCCAAAATTCCTAAAGATGATGGATAAGGTTGTTGCTACAGATCCTCATAAATATTTTCTCATGCTAGCTCAACAAGGAGCTAAGTTGCCCTCAGATTTTGATGTCTCAAATCTAAGAGAGAACAATTCCTGAAATAAAGCTAAATCTTTGAAAGATGGATCCAAAAATGACAAAGATGCCCCCAAAACTGACACAGATGCTTCTAAATTAGAAAAGGCTAAGGATACACTCAATCCCTTAGACACATTAACAATACAAATCCAAGCCTTGCAAAAATAGTTGATGGACATCCAAAGTGGGAGAACAACAAAACATTACTCCCTTTATATTTCACCATATCCCTTTGATAAAGCTTTTCTCATGATAACTTTTCCCTCAAGATTTGAGGTTCCTAAATTCAAAGTATAGAGGAAAAGGTGATCCAAGAGATCATATAAGGGAATTTAGCGCAACATGCCTAGAAGTCGCACACAACGAAACATATCCTATGTGACTATTCCCACGAAGCTTAGGAGGCCAAGCAATGGAATGGTTCTTCCACCTACCTCCCGGCATCTGCACTTTTGATGAGCTAGTGGATAAATTTGTAACACATTTATCATACAATATCAAACACAAAATCTCCATGTTGGACCTTTGTAATAACAAGCAAAAGGGGGGAGAATCCTTCGCCTCTTTCCTCTAAAGATGGAGACAACTTGCAAGCAAGTGTCCCTACCACATACCGGAGAAACAGATGATAGAAATGTTTGTTCACAACCTAACCATGAAACTGAGTTATCAAATCCAAATACAATGCCCAACTACTTTTAGTAAGGTCATTGAAATGGGGCTACTCATTGAGAAAGCCTTGATAACAAAGGGGAAAATTAAGCTATACAAAGACACCCCTAGTTCTAACAACAATGCGGACAAGTCATGATTTTGGACCAAGAACAAACCCATTATAAATGATGGTGTGGTAGATGCTAAAAATGTGGTGCAAAAGCAACCAATCTTTAATCTAGCAAAACCACAAAACAATACACCATCCAACAAGCCTCAAAGTAATGAGCAAAGACCTACCAACTTTCCTCCTAGGAGAATGTTCACACCACTAGGAGAATCTCTCAAATGCACCCTTAGGAAGTTAATAGGGGGCAACCTCATAACACTTCTATCGGTGCATGATTATGAACCAAAATTTAAACCTTCTTGGTGGAGTGATTCTGACTTTTGCAAATATCACCAAAACAAAGGACATAAAACTAATGATTGTCAAGCACTATAACATGTGATTCAAGACTTGTTGGATCAAAAATGGATATCAATTGAAGGGCATACCTCTAACAAAGAGCACATAGCATTCAAAAATCATCTTCCTCACTATGAGAAAGGAGGATCATCTAATCAAAACAACAATGGTGCTGACAAAGCAAGCTATAATAATGTTTCTTATGAGTACATTGTTAATCATATCTCACAAAGTGATTCAAACATCAATGTAATCACTATCAATAATAATCCCAACTATAATGTGACCACTCGTCATGGAAACATTACTCTACAAGGAGCTCCACCCAAGTCATCATCCACATCGAACTAATATAGCATCCTTTACTAACTCCATAAAACACCTGCACACATCCATTTTGGAGTTATTGCATCTATCCCTGTCTCATAAAGCCATCTTAGAGAAAGCCGTCTTGGAAATAACTGTTCCTACAAACCTTGCTCAAGAGAAATTCCAAGCTATGGTAGGTCATCTAACCACACCACATTTTCTATCTTTCACAGAGAAATATGATATGTCCATCAACCAACCACACAATGCATCCCTCCACATTGAGGCCTAAATCCACAAACACCAAATAAAAAGAGTCCTAATAGATGGAGGTGCTGGTTTAAACATATGCATGTTAAAGTTAATCCTTGCATTAGGGTTTTCACAAAATTCCATTGATCCTAAAAATAAAATAACTATCAAGGCATATGACGAAGAAGAGAGAACTTCCAAAGGAACTGTAGTCTTTCCAATACGGGTTGGGCCAGTAGAGAGAGATGTTGTGTGCCAAGCTCTAGACATGGAGCTAGCATATAACATTCTTCTAGGTAGACCTTGGATCCATGCAATGAAGGTTGTTTCATCAACATACCATCAACGTATCAAGTTCCCACACAATGGCCAAGAAATTACCATACAAGGTGACCCTGACCCATTCTAGTATTGCAACAACATCCAATCAAAACCAGAAGTGGTAATCCCCACCAACCATACAGCTTCACCCTCTACAACCAATGTTGACCCAAGCTCAATACCTTCTACATCAAAATTTGTAGAACAAAAATTCAAGATCAAGGATAAAGGTGTAGGAGAGTATTCCATTGAGCAAACCTTTTGTCTCACACCATTACCTCTTTCACCAAAATCCACCCATCCATTACATCATTCATCTACCCATACACCTACAAGGGATGTGATCCAAGGGCTACTAGCAAGGACTCAACCACCTCACCAAATTCCTATTCCTAAACCTACAAAAGACTCTTCTAATGACATGTCCAATCCTACAACCCCATCATATAGTCCACAACCCCTTGAGCCTATTGAAGAATCTCTCTTGATGAATCTAACCCACAATCCATCATCCCCTCATGATGATAACCCTCAAGAGCATGTCAAGCCTATCCAAGATCCTTCCACTTCTATTCAAACAACCCAAAAGGTATGTCAAGAACCTAATCCTAAGCATGTGGAAACAACAAACCCCCATCCTAATCAAGATCAAATCACTTTCACTCCATCCATCCATAACATTTATCTTTTCCATGATCAAGACATTACCTATGAAGAAGATATCCATGAGAAACTTGATCCTATACCTATACATGAAAAAGAAATCCAAATCCAACCCATCTATAACCTATATCTTTTCTATGATCAAGATATTAGCATTGATGAAAAACCTATACATGAGCAAATTGATCCCATCCATATCACACTTAATCCTATCTATGATCAAAGATCCCATATATGATCAAGATCCTATTTATGATCAAGTGAACCATGATGATCCTCTTAGCCAACTTTATGCATTCCATGGTCATGAGCTTATTACCCCATCTATACATAATCCCATAACCGTCCATGAGCAAGAAACCTCCATTACTCCTATCCATTCTCCCCCTAGTCCTATCCATGATCCAACAACACCCACTTTCCTTGATAAGACACTTGCCTCCCAAGTGCACATAGATGATCAAACCAATACCTTGAATCCTAGTGCATATAATGATAATCAAGATCCACATGATCCACCACCATCTATTATCAACCATGTTGGAAATTCCCCATCATGTCCCCTTAGTCTCACTAGCTTCATTCATGAATGTTCTTCCTTAGGAGAGCAACAACCATTATCTACCATGTCACCTTCCCCATCAAATAATGAGATCACATCTAGTGTCCAAATCACCCATAATCCCATTGTCCAACACATACTCCAAAATATGAACTATCAAGGTAAAGGCTTAGGCCTTCATGAACAAGGTATTTTGGAGACTATCCATGTCGAAGTCCCTCCACCCTCTTATGGCCTTGGTTATACTCCCCAAGAAAAGCAATCTCATGATGTTGGTACTTCCTCCATGCCTTCTAAATCCACTCATTCCCATCACACATCCTATCATATCCCCAAAACATGTCACCATTCCACCTCCCTTATCATACAAATCCCAAAAGCATGTGACCATACACCTTCCACCGTCCAATTTACCTCTACTACTTCTAACTCCTAACATCTCTCCATCCATTTTACCATCACTTCTCCCAACACCAAATCCATCCATCTACACATTCCCTCACATTTTGAATCATGACTAACAAATGCACATATTGTCTAAACATGAAGCTTCCACTCATTCCACCAAACCTATGGGATTCAAAAATAAACATTGGGATGCCTCCTTTCATAAAGTTAAAAATCCTAAGGGTCCTAATACCTTAGGAAATCAATCCAAAAATTCAAAACAAAATCCATCTAAAATGCTACCCAAGCCCATACCTTCAAAAATGAAGCCCAAAAGCAAGATGGTATGGGTCCCTACGCAAAAACAAAAAAGTCAAATGAAGCATCCACCTCTCAAAAATCCCAACCATCCGCTTCCATTCAAAAATCCTATTCCATACAAAAACATCATATTCCTTCATCCCACTTCAAAAACAAAAATCATAAAAATACTAAGACCATGTGGATTCCTAAATGCCTACTTCATCCCTCCATTAAGAAAACATCTCCATTGCTTCCTACACAACCATCCAATCGCAAGTTTCAATGTGCAACCGTTGGTCATGATGCCTTTCCATACCACCATCACCCCATCATTCAACTATTATCCCACATACATTCTGCATCCTATTCCTATGGTCCATGCTTTTGCATAAGCCTTTCATCCATCTTCCTGGCATAAGTCCTCCTTAATCCACATCATAATTTACTATCTACCTACTCCCTATCCCTTTCATGCAATCCCCTACCAACATCTATGAGCATAATGACATTTCATATGGTCCATTTGATGTCATTCATCCCTAGTAGGACTACCACCTTTCATGGAACCAAACACTTGAGTCCCTCTCGTCCGTATTCCACCTATCTTATCCAAATATTAAAAAAAAAAGAGTAAGGAAAAATCCCTTCATCCGACAGTGAAAACCACCCTTGGTGGCACCTTGGATAAGTACCATGATGAAAACCTGGCAAACAGGCGTCATGTGTAGGTTAATCTTCCATGTCATTTACCCTTGGGAACACATTGTCTCATTAACCCTATCATTTTCCATCCTATCTTACCATACCCTCCTATCATCCTTATCCTACATATACCCATTTACCCATTATATTGAGTCCATTCATCCTCCATTCCTCTTTTGATCTTGATAAAGATATGGGGCCAAAATGTCGAAACATGCTTTGGAAAAACTCTTGATGTACCTTATCTTTTTCAAGCCAATCCAATAATATTACCCTCTTCTCATAAGCATTGTCATGTCAAATCCTGAGTTATTCCTATGCGACATAGTCCTTGGAGATCACATCCTTGTTTTCTGATGCATGCATCCATTCCATCCCTTATCGCCCATCCTTTTATCCAATCGTCAAATCCTACAAACTCCAATGCAAGGGAATCAAAAAGCAATTTCAGTAATAAACCGCTTCCTCCATCTCTTAGGATTTTAGTCCTCATCCATCTTCTTTCTGCATCCATCAAATCACATACGGATACCTATCATGGCTTGTCATTTGCTCACCCTTATCACCTTGTCCCATCAGGTTGTCTAACTACGTTGGCTCTAAGCTATCACGTAGGCAAGGCCATCATTTATGAGCCCCTGAGGCTTCCCTTCCATCTGTATCCCTAAGCCTATCGTAAACCTTTGCATATCTTCTATTCATCCATTCACCAATGTCAGCCTTCAAGGTCGAACTACGTCACCTTTGAGCTATCACGTAGGCAAGGCCATCATTGATGAGACCCCGAGGCTTCCCATCCATTCCATCCCTTATCACCCATCTTATTGTCCATCCAATTCCACCCACTTTACACCCTCTAGGTCTTAGGTCCACATGGTCCACACCCTGAACTATGTTGCCTCTGCGTCGTCATGTAGGCAAGGCCATCATCGATGAGCCCCCGAGGCACTAGGTCAGTCCCTTAGGGCCCGTTTCTTCATGTCTATCATGAGTTCATCCATAATAAATCAATCCATTACTTGATTGGGGGCAAATTCTTGACCTAGTTGGAGAATTGGATTCTTGAATGTCGCAACCTCAGAGGATAACAATCAGGATAATGGTTTTATCACTAGAAGACAAGCAACACAACAAGCAAGCTTTAAACATCATCTTGACAAAGAGACATTAAACTAAACCTGACAACACCAACCTACCTAAAACTATCAAACATGACTCTATCAGTTATTTCATGAAAAATATATCTATGGCAAGAAGGTTTAATGGTTGTTTTAAGTCTTACATCATGATTTTTGTTATTATGTCTTTTTATGTTACTTAAGGATGTCAAAAACTAGAGGAGCTATGATGGGGGCATAATTGATTTAATTGTTTGTTGTTTGTGGGTTTATCTTTAGTAATGTGAAGCCTTGTCTAAAGACATGATCAACATAATGATCATCAAGGACATCAGAGGTCTAAACATGAAACAGGTGTAATCCTTGTTTGTTGATATGTAAGCAATACTCAAGTCATCTTGGTTCATTTATACTTAGATGCTTGTATTAACTTGTTAAATCAAAATCCATGTATGTAATACTCAGGTCATCATGGTTTAATTATACCTAGATGCTTGTATTTTCTTACAACATTTTAAAATCTCAATGATGAAATAAAGTACTTCAAAAACTTGTATAAGAAGATGAAAAAATCCACTATCATACATATCAAATTGCATTTCATTTCATCTATAAGCATTTCATACATATCATTTTCCAAGTGGCTTAAGAACTAAGTCCTTTCTTTATCTACATCTCTTAATCTACTCACCCTTTTCTCTCTTCTCATTTTGAGAATGCACCAATTGTTCTCTCGAAGGGGTGTCATCATCATCATTCATCTTGTTTTCTAACTTACCATTATCTTTCCTTGTCACCCTCGCTCTTGAGTGACTGGGGTATCACCAATCACCAATCCAATCATTCATCTAATCATCAAATCAATCCAATCAATCCAAGCAATGATCCAAATGCAAGTCCATCCTTAATCCATACCGATCGAGTAAATCAATCTTGTCAAATTATCCAATCGCAATAAGTGGTCTTGTTCCTAATCTTGTTGTGAACCAAATCACTCAATTGTCATCATCAGTGGGATATATCTTTCCCGTGTCTTTGTGTTGATCTAGGGATATACCGTTCCCTGCAATGAAAAACACTATCCTCGATCATTATCAATTAATCATTGGTTTACAACTTGACAGGGGCAATACCTTGTTTGTTCTTGTATCATTTGTGCATACTTGCTTGCTTGTGTGTGTTATCATTTTATCTTGCATAATGTGTCATTTGACTTTTTCATCCATCTCTTATCTTGCATCCTCCATTTTTATTAGCCATCCTTTATCATTCTTCCTAATCGTGAGATCATTCGTCATCCTGTCCAACCCAACCAATCTCTCGAGGGGGCATCCTATCATCATAAAACCTAAACTAGGGGAAAACTCTGGCATGTATCATAACCAGAAAAATTTAATTCTTTGAAGCAACGTGATAAAACACATTGCATCAAAGAGGGGCAAAATGTATACACCTAAAAATGGCTAAGTCGAATTAAATAAATATTTTAATATGTATTTTATTCTCATTCCTCTATCAATTAAATAAATATCCTAATTTATTTAAATGATTCGCATCCCTCCAATAATTAAATAAAATCAATTTATTTAATTAAATACCCTAATTCTTCTAATGTCTCATATAATTAAATAATCCTAAATTCCTCTATCCCAAAGTCCTAATTTCATAAATCCACATCACCTTTCCACCTCACCATGTTGCACACATAATTAAATATTTTAATATTTAATTAGCTAATATCCCCTCACCCACATGTCCTATTTCTTCTCCAATCAAATTAGTTAACTCATCAATCAAATCAGTTAACTAATTAGTCAATTGAGTTCACTGATCAATCAATTCAGTCAACTCCCCAATCAGCCCAGTCATCTAATCAATCAATCCACTTAACTGGTCAGTCTATCCAGTTAACTCCTCAATCTATTCTGTTAACTCCCATAACTCATGAAAGAGACCTAGACACTTGTCCTCTTTTGATTCACACACATTCTCTCAAGCTTCCTCAACCGTACACATCACAGGCAATTCCTCCAATCATGGATCTTATGCAACTTGGATTTGGCCTCTCCTCAACCTATATAAACAAGGTTCTCACACCCATTTTGTAATCCACTCAAGCATTTGTAATCCTACTCTGAAGAAATCCTACCAGCGTGCCTTTGGCAAAGTATCTCCATTGCATTTGCATAACCTCATTATCATAATTACAACCATGTCTCCATTATCAATCATCCATCTTCATTAGAGTTGCATTTGTAGTTTAGTCTTCATTGCATTATCCATCTACAACCATTCTCCTATTGTCATCTTGACCAGCAAGGAAGTACAACTTCTGAGAGCTAAAATCATAAACAAGATCGATACGAGATAGGCAACAATGGAAGCTATGAGGTAAATAAGATCTACGAAGGTAATATCTTTGTTTATTGTATTTACATCAATTTCATTGAGTTATTGGATATTTAGTTGTTTAATACTATTGTTCACATTTTCCTCTAACATAAACTACTAAAATTAACTAAAATATGTAGAATTAAATTTGAGTGGCTACTTGGTTGTTGGCATTTCATTTTTCTGGGCGGTTATTGTCTATCCATTTCTTCCTGCTCTTGATCTATTCTCTCAAAGGGATAGTTGATCCCTTGGAGTATTGGCTCCTATAAAGAAAAACTCAATGAGATCTTGGATGAATTTGAGCCTGTGATCTGTATCATCAACGATTTCTTCCTAAAATAGACTCAGGGCATCATACCCAAAATCGTATTATCTGAGGACTCCCCATCAAGTTCCTGACTATAAGCATTCTGACAAAATACACCATCTGCAATGTCCAAATGACTTAAAATAGCATGGGAACAAATCGATTAAGAGGTTTGCCTAATACCCTACTTTTCTCTCACATCTTAAGCAAGCTTTCATTGAAAGATGCCATATGCACTTCTATTTGTTCACAGAGATGGATATATCTCTGGAGGCAAATGCCTTGTTTAAAATTTAGACTCAATTATTTTGACTCCCTAAATTAACAAATCATTTATAATATTCTTCTCATGTATTATGGCCCTCTTGAAATTTTTGAATTTGAGAACTGTGACTGTAAATATGGTCATTATAATCAGTAAAAGTTTTATTGGTGGGTTCTTTGTGATGCTTCCAAAGATGTCAAATAGATAATTCTTTGATATTATTTGTGTTGATGTTCTTGGACACTGCTTCCAGATTCCCTTTTCCAATGTGTGAAGTTCACAAATATACAATTACAGGGGTTTAGTATGTGCCACATCAATAATATCTCTTTTGGATTTCCATGCCTTAAAACAATTTTCCTTCAATACATTGAAGCAAATGGTGATATTCTCATGTCTTTGGTAGAGTTATGTCCAGTTCTTGAAAATTTAACAATAGCTTCCTGCAGACAGATTCTAAATCTTATAGTTCATTCTTGCAAGCTTATTTATCTCACTATCAAAAACTCGTCTTCCAATTCAATTATAGCAAATTGTCTACAACTGGCAAATATTAAATTTCTGGATAACAATATATGGAATTTGGAGCTGAATTTGCCAGTGTCAAAACTTCGTTACCAATAAACATCTTGGATTATTACTTGTACAATTTACAACTTCAAAGTCATTGAGAAAAAATTGCTTTACCCTTAGAGAGGATGATATGGGAAATGATTTAAACCTTCTCAACATATTCCCCCACATTCAATAGCTTTGCATGAAGATTGATTTGGTGCAGGTAGTTAAGAGATTTTCTTTCTTACAAAATTTATTTAAAGAAAATCTTGTGTAAATGCATTGAAGTGATTATTTTCATCTTGCATATTTAGTTACTGCAAAACATGATGATTTTTCATAAAACCATCGTTGTAGAGTAAATAGATGTAAATCGAATCCAGAAACCTAAATCCATCATATTGACAATGACAAATTGTTAGGATCCATTGGAGAATTAAGTTCAAGTTGATGGAAGCCTAACTTCTGGTAATTATGAAAAAAATTATGGTTAAGTGTAACTTCTGGTAAATTATGAAAAAAAATATGGTTAAGTGTATTTGAGCTGGAAGAATATTGAGATAGGCGACTTTATGAAAAGTTTCAATATTTTACTTCTATAAATGTTATCTAAATACAATATATATTACTTAAACCACTCATAATCATTAAAGATAAATTTTTATATTCAAAATTACACAATTAAATTTCAATAAAATATTATATAATAGGTAAGGATTTTATTTATTAATTGATTTTAATTACAAAATAAGAGAAGTGGAGTAACTCTATAACAAATGTTAATGAATGGAGGAGAATGAATTAGAAATGTATTTTATGTGTGTGCACCTGTGACCGTGTGCCCTTGTGTGTTATTTGTAGAGAAGAGTATCAATATAAATATAAAAATACAAGGCTATAAAATATCTAGACTATATTATTCTTTATTATTACCCACTTCATGAAAATATGTCTAAACTACTACTAGGATATAGTATAAAGAATAATCATACTATTTTATAGCTATAATATTTTTAAAATAGCATATTCTCTGTTTATTAAGGATTACCAATTATATATTTGTATATTTAAAAATATTGAAGGGTGCGAGTTAGCTAAAGAGATAATATATCCTTCTATTTATATGTGGTAAATTGATTTAAAAATAGGTGCCTCGAGAAGGATATATTTTTAAAATATAAATATGCTAGTCTTTAATAAGTTTGACGACATTTTCATTGTTTAATTATATTATTTAAAAGTTTATTACAATACTCATTTTGTAGTATTTATAAAATCTAAAAATTATGTTAAAACCTATTTAGAAAAAACCTTAATTTATTAATGGGTTTTAAATTTATAAGCATATATAAAATAATAAATCTCAATTATGTGAAAGGAGTTGTGCTTAAATGGCAAGACCGTAAGGTTCTCAAGATGGAGATCCAAGTTTAAATCCCCCAAGTAACATCTATAGGTGGAACTCCAAGTTGTGGCTCCCTTAAGTTGAATAAGTGGCTTCTAAGCTTTAAGTTGAATATGTGGATGGGGAGGACGTCCCCCTTGTGACCTCCATTGGAGTGGGCAGCCTAAATAACCTCACACTTATCAATCAAAAGTAAATAAATAAATTGCAATTATAATTATAACTGAATAGATTATATTTGAATAAAAAGGGTTTGGGAAAAAAATTGTCATAATGGTTGAAGCCCTTAGCATAGGCATCAAATTCCTAATAGAAAGTGGGAAGTGGACTAGTGTTTGAGTGGCTAACAATTATCCCTACATTACTCATCAACAATTTGTGGATGATATGATCCCGTATGGAGCATCCCGCATTGAAAATGCTTCCTCCATTTTTCTTCTGCTTGAACAATATGCTGCGGTGTCAAGTCAGGTAATCAATGCGGATAAATCCAATGTATTTTTCTTCAATACGGGGAAAGGCATGCAAAGACAAATTCTCTATGTCCTCAATTTCAAGAAAGCTACTATACCAAGTAAATACCTCGATGTCCCTTTCTTCAAGGGGGCCATGTGCATGAGTCTTTAGGAAGAGACCATCCAAAAGTGCCAAACTAAAGCTTCCTCCTAGAAAGGGCATTGGCTAACCCTCTCAGGCAAGATCCAAATGATCAAGGCAGTTTTATCCATCATCCCTATCTACTAGCTTAGCAGTAACCAACTAATGAAAAAAGCTTGTAACCTGTTGGAAGGAGTCCTTAAAAAATTCTTATGGGATGGTGTGAATGAGCATAGGCGTAATTCCCTCATTGGTTGGCTAGTGGCGTGCAAAGGGAAATCAGATAGTGGAGCTGGCTTCAAAAATCTAAAAAAATAAAACATTGCCTTTGGGGCCAAGCTCATTTGGAAAATGTTTAGCAATCCAAATGCAAGATGGTGTCAAATATTGAGAAAGAAATACTTAGACTCAGATGATCTGGTGTGCATCTTAACCAATCTAAATCCACCAAGGGGCTCTCACATTTGGAACTTTATACAAA
The DNA here is from genome assembly GCA_027924645.1 of Cunninghamia lanceolata. Classification (NCBI taxonomy): domain Eukaryota; kingdom Viridiplantae; phylum Streptophyta; class Pinopsida; order Cupressales; family Cupressaceae; genus Cunninghamia; species Cunninghamia lanceolata. The sequence goes on along the minus strand of BSBN01000111.1, from coordinate 20,317,722 downwards.
GTTGCAAATGGCTAATCCCAGATCACATCTCCTAGGTTAATAATGGCAAGTACATGAATTTCTAGGTTGAGAGCACGAATGGATTATCGCCCCTTACAAACATTCCTAGCTTGAGGAACCACTGGAGACCATTGGATAATCATTTTGGGAATAAGGTTTAGAACTATCTTAGAGGACTAGATTGGGATTGGGAATTAATGTCATGATTCCCTCTTGATGAGATTGCTACTTAGGATCTATGTAATTCTCTCAAGTCAAGACAGATGATTCTCAATAGAAAGGATGATGACATCATATGGATGAGGTCCAAGTCAAGCTCCCACTTTGTTAAACTTGGATACATCTTACAAAATTATCTTAGAAAAAAGACTGATTGGCCATCCGAGCTCTATTGGAGCAAGTGGACTCTTCCTAAAGCCGATGCATTCATATGGACTGCTTTACACAAGTAAATTCTCACTAGTGAAAGATTGAAGATGATCGGCATCTTGAGGCCCTCGAGGTGCATCATGTGTTTAGTGGCTAAGGAGACGGTCGATCATCTCCTTGTTTCATGCTCATTTGCCTCTACTTGTTAGGATTGGCTAAAAGGAAGATTAGGATGGTGTGGAGCCCTTCCTGAGAACATCTTGGATCTTTTTAAAACATGGCCTCAGTTTTGCAATTCATTATGGCAAGGTCTCTAGATTGCTAGCCCCTCTCTTCTCATCTGGAATATCTGGAAAGAAAGAAACCTCTGAATCTTCAAAATAAGGAAGCTAATGTCGATGAGGTTATCAAGAAAACTAAGAGTGTGATCAGGGAAATAGTCTCTTCTAAACTATCTGCTTCCCCCCCTAACACCATTTTCCTTTCGGGATGGGGAGATCATGAAGCAGTAGATCAATCTCAAGATCCAAGCTCAAATTCAATCGATGGGTCAATCAGAGTTAAATAAACAAAAACATGTTGTTGTTAGATGGATTGCCCTACCTTCAAGTAGATTAAAGATGAATTTGATGGCATGACCAAGGGCAATCAAGCACATCTAGGCATTTTCATCAGAAATGATCATGGGGAATTGGTCTGGGCAATCTCCAAAAAACTACAAGACAGTATCAATAATGATGCAAAAATTTTAGTGCTCCTTTATGACCTTAGATTTGGCAAGGATCACAACCTATCCAATATAGATGTTGAAGGGGATTCCCTCATTTAAGTCAATGATGTTATAAATAGGAAGGTTGCTAACTAGAGATTAAAGTACCTAGCAGAGAAAATCTAGAACACTATGGAGAGCATTGGTAATATTTCTATTTCCCACGTCTACCATGAAGGGAATAAGGTGGCCAATTTTCTTGCAAATTGTGCCTATGTATAGGTAGAGGACGTTGTTGTTTCCAAAACTCATGAGCCCTAGCCAAACTTACCATTATGAGACTAACAAAGATGGATTTGGGATCAAGTAGCATCTCTAAGCAGATCCTATGGCATGTCTTGAGCCTCTTCAAAAGGCATCCCATGGCAAGATCTTCTCTGCATTTTTGGTTCTTTGTGTTGGTTCTGATTCATTATTTCTATCTATGGCATAAAGAATGGTGATCAAATGTCTATGCATTTGCCAACAAGATGACCTGTGGAGCCAGAGGATTCAAGCTCTAATCATAGCTCCCAGGATGAACGCGATGCCAAAGATGAAGGTCTAGAAGAGGAGCAAGAGCAGGATGAGGACATGGAGGAAGATCACCTAAGGACCAAATTAGGTGACTATTCAAGGCCAATGGTGCGGGGGTGGTGAACGCAATCAAGAAGGTGGTAGGCTCCAACCTCTTCACTGATGTCCACCTACATGAAGGATTCATTTATGAAGAGTTTCTGATGAACTCTGTATTGATTCTGGGCCAGAAATCAAGTGGCAAGATACCAGTGAATGCTTTTGTGAGAGACGACATGGTGACAGAGGTGCATTCTGCTATCTCTGCCTTTGATAAGAGACCAAAGCATGGTTTGATTGTAGGGTTTTTGATGTTGCGACTGTGAAGAAGAACAATATTTTTGCCCAAGCTCTGGTGTTGTTCTGGGAAGGTATTAGGAGGGATAATATGGAGAGTTTCTCCTATTTTGTTAGTCAATATGGAGATCTCCTCTCCCCATCACAAGTAGAGAGGGCTAGTGAGTTGGTTGAAGGACTTAGGGTTCTTTGGCATTCTTGATCTTGGGCCTATCCTATTTAAGGCCTTCTCATGTTGTTTTATGGTCATTTTATTTTAATGAAAGAGAGCTACCCCCACTGGTAGCACTTGTCAATAAAAAAATCTATAAAATTATAAATCTAAATATATATAAAATTATAAAATCATACACCATTTTAAATATATATAAAATAATAGTTAAATCATAATAAATCTAAGTATTATAAAATTATAATATATAAAAATTATAAATCTAAGTATATACTAGTGTATTTATATTTTAAAAAATATATCTAAAGTATGCTGAGAGATATCCTTCTCGAGGCATCTATTTTATAATCAATTTACCATATATAAGTGGAATAGGTGCCTGGAGAAGGATATCTCTTGGCGTACTTTAAAGATATATTTTTAAAATATAGATATACTAGTTTTAATAAATTTAAATTGCATGCTTTGATGCATTAGATTTTTCATTAGATTTAGTAAACATAACATTACAAATAAACAAAAATTACCTCAAGTTGTCACGCTTAAACCTACTAACTTCTTCCAAGCAGCCGCTTTGTATTCTTGAGAATAATGATAAAGTCTTCAATAGTCGACAGCCTAAATATCCTCACACTTATCAATTAAAAAATAAATAAGGGCAAGTGCACAAAGATGAGGGAACAAAAGGGGGTCTTAAGATGCCACTTTTTTTTTAAATCAAGAAAGAATGATATGTTGGATGAGAAATTGAAGATAGTTACACTCAAATTTTGAAGATACAACAAAAACAAGAGTCGTAGTGCTCCGAATCTAGTTTCTACATTACTATTTTTTTCAAAAATGATTGAGATTAAGGCGTTCAAAAAGGGGGAGCACACAAATTGGTCCTGTTTTTCTCAAAAAACATAACATAGTGTCTAGTGTGCTCCCCCTAAAATGTTAACTTTTTTTTAGTATTTCAAAAATCACTTCGGTGAGAAATTAGCTAACACCATGTAGTTTATCCCTGATTTTTCTGATAATCTTTTCATGAATAATTGATTTTTTACTAATTTTCAAAGTGGACACATCCTGAAAAATAGAAAATTGAGCGTGATCCCCCCTAAAAATTTTGAAAACTAATCAAAAATTGAAATTGTTTTTTGAATACATGAAGAATGGAGTCTAGTTTGTAAAAATGTAACTTATTTGAAATTTCGATGAATGGTTAAAAAAAAGTCAAAAATACCAGACAATGGTTTTTGACAAAAAATGGATACACTAACAAAAGAAATTAAAAATTAAATTCTTAACATAATCAAAACATGAAAAAAATTATATGGTTAGATAGCTAACAAAGAGCTTAAGATTATGGTGGTATTTTTTTGACTTTTCATTGAAAAAATGCAATCTTGATGGGGAGCATGGTCCAAATTATGTGAATTTTGTTAGAATCTGGAAAACACATCCTTAGATGACCTAAACACAGTCCAAGCCTTTGGGTTGGAAGCCCAAGGCAAATCCAATCCTAAGGCTTAGAAATTTCCAAGGCAAAGCATAACGCGGGCGCATTATAATGTGCTTACATTATGTGCATTCACATAACGCGAGCACATTATAACATGCTCATGTTATGCTAAACTAAAACATCTCACTTCCTCCCCTCCTCTCTCCCTCCCCTCCTCTCTATTTCTCACCTCTACTTCCCTCCTCTCTCTCTACTTCCCTCCCCTCTCTATATCCTACCCTCTCTCTCACTCTCTTCTTCCCTCCCCTCTCTAACTCCTACCCTCTCTCTCGGTCTCTACTTCCCTCCCCTCTCTACCTTCTACCCTCTCTCTCACTCTTTACTTCCCTCCCCTCTCTACCTCCTAGCCTCTCTCTCTCTCTCTTTGAGTCTTTTAGATAGATGTATTTAAGATATCTATGCTAGATTAATAATTTTATTAATTTACTACAATATATATATAGAGTGAGGAGCTAAAATATATACATATTACTATATAATGTTAGTTTTACTTAAACATTATTACATTTAAAGATTGAAGAATCCTAAAAATGAGTTTTTAATTTTATGTAAATGATATGAAAAACTTGATTATAATTGTCTAATGGAATTAATTCATCTTTTACATCCTACATAATATTTGTTTTCTTTGTGGCAATTAAGTTTTTTAATAGAATTAAATAAAGGTCATTAAACTAAATATTATATTTTTGTGTGTCTTTTAAAGATTGAAGAACTATAACCCTAGCCCTCATCAAACTAAAATAAAGTAATTTATATAACCCTAGCCCTCATTAAACTAAACTAAAATAATTTACCTTGCAGTTAATTTTCTTTGTTATCCTTCATTAAACTAAAGTAAATAATTTACCCTGATGTTAACTTTCTTATTTTTCTTTTTTCTTTGTGGGATGTAGTAGCCATTCTTAGCTCTAACAATTAGTTCTTAATGGAATAATTTTCAATAATTTAATCCAAATGATATGAAAAACTTAATTAAATTAATTCCCATAGTAAAAATCTAAAACAAAGGCCATTAAACTAAATATTAATTTTGAAGAACCCTAACACTCGCTCCCATTAAACTAACTTAAATAATTTACTCTACCATTAATTTTCTTTGTGGTTTTCAAATATTTGTTTATGCAAGAAAAAAATTAAATAAATTATAATTTACAGGTTACATAATTTAAGTTGCATGCAATTTTATTCTTATTTTAATGAGTAACATGTAAATAGAATAAGAGTAAATAAGCAACATCACTTCATTAATTCATTTTGCAAAAAAAAAAAATGGTGCCCTTTCCAATTAAACTTCTCTCTAACTTCTTCTCCCAGTTCAATTTGCTCTATTTTTATTTGATTTGATTTTTTTTGTTTGAGTACTATTATATTTATACACATTATTTTATTTTATTGGCTTTATTTTTATGTTCATTGATTTTTTAATCCCGGAGACCACAGTGGGATCTAGTCCCCAAGGGCATTAGCACCCATTAGTTCAAATATATTTATAATTATTTAAAAAAATATGTCTAGTTATTTAAAAAAACTATGTCAACTCTACTTTATTTTTATGTACACAGTCATAGCATCCCCTTAATGCCACTTGTTGCCACTTAGTTAGGGAGTAAATATAATATATTAATATTTAGATCACTACAATATTTTAATTTTTAATATTTATTAAAAAAAAATATGACATTAATATGAATATTATATTAATATAAATATTACAATTTTTGTTATAATATTTAGAGACTTTACAAGAAAAAAATTATTTGTTTAATAACCAAACTTATAATTTAATTAAACAAGTTAATCTTCTGGCCGGATTTTTTTGCTAGCTCAATTTTAGGTGTTTGTTTCACTCAAAATAGTATTTCCCCAAATAGGCCAATCACAATAGAGATAAATAATTTTGCCAATATTTTTTGTTAAAATTTTCTCATATAGACTTAGGAAAAATTAAAATTAAAATATATGTTTATTTATATATTTTTATTTTTATAATTTTCTCCATTTTTTTTGTAATTTCTTTTTTTATTTTTAATTTTTCTCCTATATATTTATAAAATGATAAAGTATATTATACATTTTTTGTAGGATAAATAAATTTAAAAAATATATAAAAATAAAAATAAGAATGATAAAATATATAAATATATAAAATAAAATATAAAATATGAAATAACCATTTAACCCACTTGCCTATGAAATTCACTTTCAAAATTTCTTCCTAAGTTTTGCCCCCTCCAAAACTCTTGAGAAAGAAAAATAAAAAGCTAACAAAAACAAATTTAGAGTTCTTTTTCCTTCCAAAATCGTTCTTATTGTATGCATTGTAAAAAGAAAAATAAAAAAGTTATTTTGAGAAAGAAAAATAAAAACTAAGAAATATTCTTAAAATTAAATGATTAATTTGTGTCATAAAATGTGCACACCATCATTTTACACTTAGTTTAGCACCCGGTGGACCTAAAATGTTTGCACTTGTTTATTAAGACCTATTTTAACACCTTTTTGAGCATTAAATGTTTAGTTCTTGATCTCGATGCACAAAACCCAGAAAAGTAATTATAAGGCGGGGCTAAGCACACTGTAAATGCATTATCCTGGGAGTTTGGGGCTAAAGGACCAGGGTGCCCAAGTGCCCTTGTCCCCTTTTTAGCCTTGACCTAAATTGTGGCTTGTTGGCTTGGGACCTCTTAAAAGGTTCTCAATGTTGACCTCATGTGGTTTAATTCTCCAGAAATCAATGGGAATGCATATAAAAGTAAGTTATTCTATTCATTTGAACATCTAAGCAATCTAGGTACCCTTGCACTCTCTCTTATTCTCTCTCATGCTCTCTACTCTTCTCAAAAGCTCTCTATTGTGGATTATTGTTGCACCACTAACATATTGCTGGTTTTGTGAAGATCTTTCTACATCTTTGGGCTACACTAACTTCTTGAGTCAAGTTGTGATGCCACATCAAGTATGTTAGGGTTTCCATGCTCGTGGTGACTTCCTTCCTTCATGATTTGTTCTGGCATTCCATTCTACTTCAGATTTGCCTCTGCCCTCCTAGGGCACGCACTCTTTATCTATAATCTTTTCTATTGTAGAGGCAGAGACACCATTCATAGAGCTTGACTGAGGCAAGCTCCTAAATAGAACCCAACCATTTTCCTTCTTACATGTGTGCAGGCCTAAAGAACATGTTTCTAAAGGTGGCTTTTGAGAAGAAGACAAAGCTTACTGGTACAGACCCAATGAAGACTACAGTTTCTAATAACCCTAATTTAGGACCAGGGTGCCCAAGTGCCCTTGTCCTAGGTGTTTTTACCTTTGGATTTAGGTTTCAACTAAATCCCTGATCTCTCATGTCCATTTGGTTTCTAGGTTTCTGCTTCCGACAGTCTATTTTACTTCGATCTTTGTCAACTAGGGTTTCATGTCTTCACTTTAGCTTGATTGATTGGATTTGGTTAATTTCTTCTTTATACAAAAAAAGTACAAATCACATGTAGTTTGGCTCTCCTTCTTAGGTAGAAGCTAAGCTCGGCTTGTGTCCTAATGTTTTGCAGAAGAGGGTTTGACCTAGTTTGATCTATTGAGATAGTCTCTCTTTTCTACTAAACATTTTGGTGAACCCGACGCTTCTTGCACTTTGGAATCCTTATTGCTTTATATTTGAGCTATTTTCTTCCCTAGATCTGATTAGATTACATTCATTCATCATTTTACATGATTTCATTGTTAGGGTTTGAAAAAACCTTGCATTTTCTAGGAAATCTAGCTAATCTTCAACCTAGGGTTTTGTAGATTAGTGTGTTGTTTCAGATATTGTTGCATTATTGGGTTGATTAAAAGGATTTAATTTTATGTACCTTATCATCATTTTTTTTATAGGACATTCTTGCATATTTGCATTGAAAAAAGTGAAAAATCAAAGCATTTTAGGCTTACAAAAAGGCATATTTGTGCATTATTTTCATTACATATGTTGTAGATAATCATAGAAAGATTTAAATCTCTAAATTTTGCATCAAATATGATTGAAATTATAGTATATAATCATTTCATGTTGTTGCATCTTGCATTCAAAATTCTAATTTGCTAGGGTTTTGTCAAAAAAGTTGCATTTATCAAGAACCTAGTCAAATTCAAAACCTAGGGTTTATAATCAAAATCTTGTTTCAGATTTTTCTGTTATCATTTACATTCCAAATCTGACCTTTAATTGTTGTATCATGTCATAAAAATTATTTACTTTCAAAAATAATTCTTGCATTGAAAAATTGTGTTCAAAATCTAGGGTTTTGGTAGTAAACCCTAGCTAGTCTTGTATTTAGTGCATCTTCATCAAAAGAAAAGTTCTCTCAATATTTGTTTCATTCAAATGGATAAAATATTTAGGCACTTCATTTTCACATACTACACATCCTACACTTTCAAGACTTAGTTGTTGTGGTTACCAAGACTATCACAATTTTTTTGTAAGCTTGCACTTGTAGGTCTTTAATTGCAATCTCATTTTCACATTTGTGGTACTTGATTAATGAATAGATCTAATCATTGTTCATTATCATATTTTCACATAATAAACAATACATTTCACTATGGACTCTTCTTGTTTGAAATATTTATATACATACATTAAAGATTTTGAATCTTTTGCCAAGTTTACTAATGTGCATCCTCGTGTTTTAGATCACATAGCATCCATGAATGATATTGATGTTTCTAAATGTTCCATTTATGAAGTCCAACTCCTTTGTTATATATCTATATGATTTTGGTATCTTCATAACCCTCATGAGTGTATATCCTTCAATATTAGAAGACCTAACCGAATTCATCTCCATGAATAGTCATGAGAAAGATGACCGTGATAGTCCTTCTTCTACTACTACTACTATAAATACAATAATGTCATGGATATACTCTCTAAATCATTTGATGGTGACTTATCTTTGCCTACTTACCCTATGCTTCAGATCCCTCTCCCAAAGATGAAGACATTTTGGTGCAAGAGGATGAGATTGTTGACATACTCCTTAGTCTCTCTTCTAGAGATAAGGTTGAACATACTATTTCTACTTCTACATAGCACATGATAATTCTAGGGATCATCCTATTGATCTTCCTCCTTTGATTGAATATTCAAGTACCTTGTATATCACTAAGGAAGTGAATACCTTTAATCTCTCTCCTTTGGTTGAATGTTCAAATACCTTGGATATCACTAAGGAAGTGAAGACCCTTGATCTTCCTCCTTTGGTTGAATGTTCAAGTCTCTTGGACATCACTAAGGATGCAATAATCAACAATTTTAACAACACCTTACCCTCCCTTCATTCCAATGCTCTCCCTCCAAAATATGAAGCATTGATGGATGAAAATAGGTCTCTCACATTAAATCCCTCAAGGATGGATGTTAAGCTTACTCAAAAAGAAAACAATGTCAATTCAATCATCATTAATAGACTTATTCCACCCACTAAGGAGATAGTGAATAAGTGTACTAATGTTCCTAAAATCATTGTGCATGAGGCACCTAATACGCCTCCTCAAACTGGTGATTATGGTTCAAGGTGATCCAACACCACCTTGACCCCCAGGTTACATTCTCAATTATGCAAAACAAATTACTCAAAGAAATCAAGGTGTTCAAGATGTGTCACAGTATCACACAATTGCTCACACATATAACACCTGTAATAAAAGTAAGCATGCACCAAGTGTGCCTATTTCTCTTCCACCTTCTCAACTTATCCTACCTCAAGCACCTCATCTTCCTCTGCATATTGGTAAAGAATATGATCTTGTTGAGCAACTCCACGCTACTCCAACTAAGATCTCTCTATGGGATTTAATACAAACATCACCTACATATCACAGAATGCTCCATGAGGTTCTACAGAAGGTAGTTGTTCCACCTTTTACTAGACCGAATGATGTAGCATCTCTGCTTAGTTGTATGCAAACAACAACATTTGATATATCATTTCAACAACATGAATTACCTCCCATAGAAGTTCAAAGCAAAAATGTGTCTCTCATGGTATTCATCATGATTGGTAACATGAGGGTAAGACACACTATGATTTATGGTGGATTAGGTCTTAATGTTTGTGGAATAGATTTGTTACATAAACTCAATGTTGATACATCTCTCATCAAACCAAATAAAACAAACATTTAGGGCTTTGATAATGTTGGTAGGACACAACTAGATACCATCACCTTAGATATTAAGGTTGGACCTATGACTTTTCCTACCCTTATCCATGTCATGCCTAATTCTCTTTCATACAATCTTTTTCTTGGTAGACCATGGATTCGTACCATGGGGGTACTTCCGTCTACCCTTCATCGTTCAAGAAAGTTCACCTTTGAAAATGAAATGCATACAATCAAAGATGATTCGATTTTGAAAATTTTCTTACAAATAGAAGTGAGACATCAAATTCCTTTAAGTAATTTGATCCCTTCTTCAAAAACCAAACCACTATTCTCTATTGCTAACAACAATGTTGGTCAGGATAGTGTTGGTCCTTCGAATGCATTTTTTGGTGATGATTGAGGTTCGTTAGATTTTACACCCTCCTTTGTGGGTGAATATAAAATCTCACCTCCACACTCAAAGACCTCAAAGGTAAATGAGATTTCTTCAACACAATCTCATACACCTAAAAATTTTAAACTCAAATTTAATGATGATGGAACCTTTAAAATAGATGAAGATCCTCCTTCTTCTATGGAAATGGTGGCCATTTGTGATAAAGTACCATCTAATTCTAATACATATCCTGGTAGTGACGAGGTCTATTTAGATTTTAATCCCCATGGGATGGTTGAAACAAAGTTTAACCCTCCTCGCCATGATCAAAAGAAAGATCCTTCTTCTTCAACACATTTTAACAAAGATAGTCACATGACCTCTCCTCTTCCTTTGGACTTAGACATGCGTTATGGGCATGGATTCAAAATTCTTTCTAAACAAGGATACAATGGAAATGGGTTAGGATGCAAAGAACAAGGAATCAAGGAACTTGTGGAACCAACACCACACTTGTCTAAAGTAGGTTTAGTTTTCTGGCCTTCTCCTACATTCTCTCTACCGTGTTCACAACAAAAAGGATTGATTCCTACTCCACCTAAATCTTCTCTTCTATCTCAACAAGAGTGTATTTTGTCAAGTCTACTCAAAGACTGCTTAATCACTCTTCACACTCTGAAACACAAAAAGATTCAACAAAATAATTATTCATCTCCTCATTATTGTGCATGTATCATCGAGCACTTGGCCATTCCACTAAGGAATGTTGAGTATTGGGTGATAAAATTCAACAACTTTGAACAAGGTTTGGCTCTAGCACTTCTCACCATGCTTGATGTAGTCCCTAGAGTACCTTGTCCTCCATCCATTTCATAATCAAGTTGGGAGAGGATAATTTGTTATAGGCCGACTTGTAAGTGTGGTCCCTCCCTCTCATTTGTGTTATGTTTGTATGTGATATTATCCCCATATTGTGATGTTGATGGTTCTCCCTTGGCACCCTTGCTAGCACAAAGGTATAAGGAGTAGGAACGTGTTATGTCATTCCTATATGTGTATCTTCATTCTTCTATATGTCATGATGTGTAATTTTGTTATCTTTCTTGGATGATTTAGCATCCTTTCATGTTGAATCAATTTATGTGTATGTGATATTTCTTCCATCTATGTGGCACCTTGTCGTTATGCTCAATGTCATATCACGACTACACAATCCATTGTGTATCATGCATGTAAGCAATGCCATGGTTTTCTCATCATGGGGGCAACCCCTTGTCATGCTGGCAATGTAGCTTTTGTAAACACATCTCATTTGGGCATGTGCTTTTAGAAAGCTCTTGTGCCCATCTTATATTTCTTCATCACCCTACCTTAAAGTTAATTTCTCCTTGATGAAGTTAGCAATCACTTTAATGTGGGGGCATATATTGTGTTATGAAGCCTTACTCTCTTTCATTCTATTTAATCGCTTGTTAATTATCTTTTATATTACACTCTCTAAGAAAGGATTACAGCTAACTTGGAAACAAGATCTTGAGTCTATCTTGTTCCCCTAAGTTGAAGCTTCTTGCATGTTTGGGAGAAGGGTTACACCACCAACTAGAGTTTGGTAGTAAGGTCACTTCACCTTCTTATTCTACAAGACTTCACGAAAATCCTCTTGCGAGAGGTAGCTTGGTGTATTCCCTTGAGGGGAAACACTTTCCTTTGGAGATGGTGTGTATGGTGTGTTTGTACCTCTCTTGTGCTTCTCATTTCTAACCAACCCTTTAGCATTCTTATTTATTGCATCTTGGGGAATGATGCATGCTTATTGAGACATCACTTAGATCGAGGTCTCCTTTGTCATGCTAACTCAAGGTCTTCTGTATTATGTTTCTTGTGATTCTCCTCTTATATTCTTACTCTCTATATATTATTCATGTCTACTTGCCTCGCATGTATTCTCTCTATGTGTTCCTTATGTATTCTCCTTGAACATTTTTTCGTGTATTCCATGTGTGTGTTTCATGTGTATTCTATGTATGCTTTATGCCTTATGTGTATACTTCATGTCAAGCGTGCATACTTTGTTTATGGGGTGTATACTTTGTGTATGACATCTATGCTTTGTGTATTGTGTGTATACATTGTGATTTCTCAAGTGTATGCCTTGTGTATGACTTGTCTTATCTCATGTTTTCTAAGCACTTCAAATGTGAGTGAATTATGCCATGTGTCTTTTGTGTATGAAATTCATCATAGACTCCTAGGATCCTAAACTTGGGGGCTTTATATTTTGGTGATATTCTATGGCTTCTATGATCCTACGTGTTTGCAACCTTAGAATCCTAAGCTTGGGGGCTTAATCACCCCTCAACCTTGGTAGAATTATTTGGCTTCTATGTTTGTTGTGTTTGAAATTTGTCTTCTCCATCCTTTAGTATGAGTTTGAACATAAGTTCGTACCCACACTAAAGTGGGGGCTAAATTTAGTGTCATAAAATGTGCCCACAACCATTTTACACTTAGTTTAGCATCTGGGTGGACCTAAAATGTTTGCACTTGTTTATTAGGACCTATTTTAACACCTTTTTGAGCATTAAGAGTGTAATTCTTGATCCCGATGCACAAAACCTAGAAAAGTAGTTATAAGGCAAGGCCAAGCACACTTTAAGTGTCTTACCCCAGGAGTTTGGGGCTAAAGGACAAGGATGTTCAAGTGCCCTTGTCTCCTTTTTAGCCCTGACTTAAATTGTGGCTTATTAGCTTGGGAGCTCTTAAAAGGTTCCCAATGTCGGCCTCATTTGGTTTAATTCTCTGAAAATCAATGTGAATGCATATAAAAGTAAGTTGTTCTATTCATTTGAACATCTAAGCAATTAGGCACTCTTGCACTCTCTCTTCTTCTCTCTCATGCTCTCTACTCTTCTCAAAATCTCTCTATTATGGATTATTACTGCGGCACAAACATATTGTAGGTCTTGTGAAGATATTTCTACATCCTTGGGCTACACTAACTTCTTGAGTTAGGTTGTGACATTGCATCAAGCATGCTAGGGTTTCCATGCTCATGGTGACTTCCTTCCTTCATGCTTTGTTTTGGCATTCCATTCTACTTCAGATTTATCTCTGCCCTTCTAGGGCACGTGCTCTTTATCTATCATCTTTGCTATTGTGGAGGTGGAGACACCATTCACAGAGATTGACTGAGGCAAGCTCCTAAATAGAACCCAACTATTTTCCTCCTTACATGTGTGTAGGTCTAAAGAACAGGTTTCTCAAGGTGGCTTCTGGGAAGAAGACAAAGCTCACTAGTACAGACCCAATGAAGACTATAGTTTCTATAAACCCTAATTTGGGACCAGGGCACCCAAGTGCCCTTGTCCTGGGTGTTTTTACCTCTGGATTTAGGTTCTGACTAAATCCTTGATCTATGTTGTCTATTTGGTTTCTAGGTTTCCGCTTCTGACATTCTATTTTACTTCGATCTTTGTCAACTAAGGTTTCATGTCTTCACTCTAGCTTGATTGATTGGATTTGATTAATTTCTTCTCTTTACAGCAAAAGGACAAAGCTCCTTTTGTTTGGCTCTCCTTCTTGGGTAGAAGCTAATTGTGTCCTAATGTTTTGTAGACAAGGGTATGACCTAGTTTGATCTATTGGGCTAGTCTCTCTTTTCTACTAAACAATTAAATAACACATAAAGTGTTTGTTTTAAAATTAGAAAGTGTAGCTTTTAGAAACATAAGTTTAAGATAAAAGATTTTTTAAAGAGAAAATAAATCAAGAAAATAAGTAATATAAAAAGAAAAGTGAACTTGAGTTTTTTAAGGATTTATAATAGAAATATGTCTCCCTTAACTCGTGTAGTTAACTAATTTATATTTATTTATATTTAAGTAATTTGTATTATATGATATATGTTTTTACTTTTTTAGAGTTTCTTAGGAGGCCCATTTTATATGTAAACTTCTCCTAATTGATTTAAAAGTGGACAATTCATTCTAAGGTGACCATCCTTTTAAAAAAAAACAAGCATTTAACCCCCATAAGCGATTAAGCTTACAATTATAAATAAACTCATGTAAAGAAACAAATATGTAGTTAGGGAGTCTAATATCAAGCCTTAAGGAAATCAATAGCTTTACATTCATGCAAGGAAGATAAGGTTTTGTATCTTTCATCTTGATGATTTCACTTAAAGGTTTGCTAACATGTGGGAGTAAGAATCAAAGATTTGGTGGAACATCACAAATCTCAACCCATTTAGGGGAAGACTTCAAAACAACATCCTAAAGATTTAAAATAGGGTCCCAAGAAAAAGCCCCAAACATTAACATTCCCATATTCTAAAAACTCTTAGATATAACTCTTTTTTGCATACTACTATTTTTTAAACAAATAACTTGAATAGACCCTTTTGAACCATGTGGCATAAGACAACATATAAACCCAATTTCTTACTTGAGATTGAAGCAAGCTAGTCATAAAGAACTTCCTTGAAGGTAGAACCTCAAGACTAAGGCACCAAAAAAATACCAACTTGATTCTTCTTTATCTAAACATGAAATCATTTCTTCATTAGGAATCAGGGACATAACAAAAGGTTTCTCAACTTGCATGTGCCATTTTCTTGCACTTGTGTTTGAATGACCCTTCCATTGAACTCAACAAGAAATTCAACTCCTTCACCAACAATAGTCTTACCTCAGTCACTTCCAAACTCCATAATTAAATAGATAACAACTACATACAAAATACCTCCAAAATTAGTTTGAAATAATTGCTTGTAGGTGCATACCTCATTAGGAAGTGGGCAATCCTAGGGCAACAAGACTCTAGAACTAGGGAACAAATGAAGGCAACATAAAGATAAAAGACATAAAACAAAACATAAACAAATAAGGGAAAAACAATAAAACCAAGCCATAAATACTAACATTATACACAAGCTAAACACCAATCACACAAAAAGGGACCAAAAACACAAAGAATGACAAAGCAATTCAAAAAATTAGAGAAGTAAGGAGAACAATTAAGGATGGATTTTCACTTTCCACACTAGAGCTCTCTCTTCTCCCTCTTCTCCCAAGTTCTTATATAATTCTATCCCCTTGATTAATAAGCACCACATTAATTATTGATGGTCTATGTGAAAAAAACCACCCAACAAATTGTAGAGATGAAGAGTGCATCCCTTCACACTTTTCCCTCTTTTTTACGCTAGTTTACATGGGTATCCTAAGTGCATAGTCCTTGTTGCAAGTATGTGCTAATCAGTGTTGTCATTGATGTCAACAAGCTTGTGTTGTCATTGGTGTCAACTGTGTCTTCTGATGAGGTTGTTGTTTGATTGAGTTGTTGTGTTAAAGTGATTTGGTTGCTTTGTAGATGTGTTGAAGATGTTGAGGATATGCTTCTGTTGTTGGGTTTCCAAGTGTTTTTGAGAAAATTTGATTAACAAAGGAAACAGTTTGTTAAAGATGTGTTCTAGCTTAATAGAGTTATGATTGAGTTTTGCTCCAAATTTCTTCCTAATGAATATCTGAGTGTGTGTTTTTGATATGTGGTTTAGAAGTATTTGAAGATGCTAAATCCAAAATTTGGTGCTCCGGATCGTTGTTCAATAAAAGTTGTGTTCAGTAGTTTGAGAACAATGTTTGACAGTATTTGCAGTGTGTCTGGGAGAAAGTATTTTGCTCTACATTTCTCTACATAAAGGTTTTAGGTGTTGCGGTTTTGGATTTATGATTATAAGGTCTATATCTTTCTTCAGTTCAAGTGGTTCATGGTTTGGTCCTTTGCAAGTATATTTCTCAAGTTGTAGATGATGACAGAGTATGATATAGCTGGTTAAGTACTCCGGTGTGAAGTTTCTTCAGGTGAAAGATGTTGTAAAGGAATTTGTTGGTTTTTAGGTGCTTATGGATGTTTCTAGGTCATGTTCATGCTTGGTGTGTGATCCACATGTCATCATGTAATTTTGAGGAAGAGTGCATTTAAAAGTTCATGGTGTTAACACAAGGATGGTCGACTTGGTTGTTTACACTATTTCGGTTGTGCTTCGTTGATTGTGAAAGCATGTTAAAGTGTGTAAGAGTGGATTTAGGTCCATGCTAAGGCGTGATGTGGTCTGCATTCATTCCTTTCCTCCATGGGAATGTTTAGGTCCAGACCAATTTGAATTTTATTAGTTAAATCATGTTGCCGACCTTGGAGAATGTTTTCATGATTAATGATGGTATAAATAAGTGTCAAGGAGTCATGGTTGGGTGTGTGCGAGGGATATGATGTTTGTGATGCAAATTTGATCAAGAAAGTGAGATATTTCATGTGTTAGGCTACTAGATGTAGTGAGCAGAAGGTGTCTACTATTTTCAATGATGTTACAAAGATGTTGTTTGTGTTGTGATGGATATTGAGCTTCATTAGAACTGAAATCCATGCATAGGTTAGATGCAATTGTATTAGTTCAAAGCCTAGAAGTGAGCCATTCTTCTCTTCTTTCTTTCTTTCTCAGTGGGTAGTGAGTCCACTTGGACAATGAGTCCACCTGCAGTGAGCATTCTCTCTTTTAGGCAGTGAGCCTTTGTAATTCAGTTTTGCTACTACATTATATTGTGAGCTAATCCTCACCGTGGCTTTTCCCTTTTAGGGTTTTCCATGGAAAATATGGTGTTCTCTTGTTTGTGGTGTTGTTATGATTCAGTTTCAGTTATTTACTTTTCATGCTTAAACATCATAACATGTTTAAAGGTTAATGTGGATTTGAATGTTTGTAAGGTTTTGAAGTTTTTGTTACAACTAATTCACCCCCCCTCTTAGTTCTCTTGTGCATTCAACAATTGGTATCTGAGCGAGGTTCCTTTGAAGAAAGCTTAACACCTTGAGGTAAATCTGGGATGGTGCACAAGAAGGTTGTTCTCTTGTTTGATGGATCTTCAGAAGATGAATGCATGTCTATCAGTAGTGAAGTACTCAAGGTTGGTCTTGAGGACCTAGAGACGACTGAAGAGGAAATCAAAGATCTGATGGAGAATATCAAAGAAGCAGATGGATATATCAGAAAATTAAGAGAACAAGTCAAGAAGTTCAAAGTAAGAAATAAGGAGGTTAGTGAACAAGTGAGGCTAGCAAATGAATCTATGAATGGCATGAAAGTGCAAGTTGAAGAGAAGGCAAGGATTGAGGAATATCTGAACCTAATGGTGAAAGGCAAATCTAAAGAATGTATAAGGCTTGAACAAGAAGTTGTGAATCTGAAATCAGATCTGGAGAAGGCAAAGAATTATGAAGAAAAATTAAAGATAAGTTTTGCAAGGCTTGATGAGAAGATTGTAAATAAGAAAAGTCCCAATGATAAAGAGGGCTTAGGATTGGAAAAAGGAGAAAGTTCAAAATCATATCAGACTTCAAATTAGAGGAATAATGGCAAGCAGATCCAGAATCAAAAGAATAAAGCTAGAAGACCTTCGGTTAGACAACCAAATGCTCAAAGGTACCAATCTTTCAATGGTTTTTGTCATTCATGCAATAACTATGGACACAAAGCAATAGAATCTAGAAGTAGAAGGAATAAAATTGTTCCATCCTTCTCTAGTCAATACTTCACATGCAATAAAGTTGGTCATAGAGCTGTTGTATGCAGAAGTAAAGTGAGTCAGAACTCTATTAGGTGTTTTGCATGCAATAAAATGGGACATAAAGCAAATGCGTGTAGGAATCAAAGGATGAATGGCTATAACAATGGTAGAATGACTCAACCCTTCAATGGCTATTGTAGAGGCTAACTAATGCATTGTAGACTTGACACAATTTAGAGGTAAACCTATCTGAACAGTCCACTTGACATTATACACCTACATTAAATTATCAACCAAGGAGCGTAAGCTTATGATGACACTGCACTATATGTGCCTTCAGGGGCTCATATTCTCCTAAACTATCCTATTCAAACCTACTCAGATTATTCTACTTTGTTGAAATTCATAAAAATATAAGAACAGTAAAAACAGTTACAAAACCTAGTGGCTACAGGTACCTACAGCATAAACTGTAGATAACTGCTAACAACAGAAAAATATAGAACTAATCAAAACCATTCAAAATGATGAGAAAGCTAATGCTAACCTCCAGAGGACTAAGATGGATCAATTATACATTTGTTCATGAACCACAACTATTGTAATTAACAATAAGAGTATTCTACTTAACTCACAATGCATTTATAAAATAATGGAAAACAACTTTAACAAGAATGCATAAATGAAGTGAAGATCAGTAACTTGATTGGCCAACTCAAGGGACTAACTCACTTAGTTGGAAATAAAATCTAACTTAGATACTCATACATCCACGTAACACATAGTTCCTTTCATTCCATATCACAATATACTTCAAACATAATCTTCTTTGCAGTTTTTATTCAATAATTGCATTCAACAATTCATGTCTAGAGAAAATAACTAACAGTTGTATCTTCTAATAATGAATAAAACAACTAACAACTGAATAACTGGGTAACTCCCTTGACTCCGAGCTCATCCCCTAACTTATACAAAATGGGAGAGTCTTATTCAACTACCAACTAACTACAATCATTAATCCATTCCTAGATATTAGGATACAAAGTTAGCATTGATTTATTAATTCTAACTGAATAGAGGAAGGAGAATCCCATTCAAATAAGAATTCCTATGTAATTGCTCATATGAGAAACACATAAACTGCATTTAGAATCTTGGAACAAGTCTACTTCTTCTGCATTTATTTCTTCCCATAATGATTTGTTGGATTAAGTCCGGTCAACTGAGAGGGGGGGTTGAATCAGTTGATACTTATTTAACCTTTTCTTCCTTTATTCAAAATAAATGAAATAAGCATTTCAGCATCACATAAACAGAAACATAAATAACACACACCAAGATTTTGACGTGGAAACCCAGTTAATGGAAAAACCACGGTGGGGGTTAACCCACAAAATTAATACCCTGTTAAAAGTATTTTACGAATGAGAATGCACATGCATTCAGGCTCACTGCCCTGAGCTCACTACTCAAGTGGAGGCTCATTGCCTACAGAAATTCTACAAGAGATTTACAGAGATTTTGAACTAGTAAGATGCATCTGCCAATGCTAGATGTCAGTTTCGGTTGAGTGTAAATACTGACTTTGTACACTTCATCTTTATTCTACTCTTCTCTCTATTCTGCCTTCATTCAGATATTAGATTTTTGCTCTTTTCACATTTTCTCCATAACCACCTTAGTCACAAAATATCCACAATCATCGGCTATATATACTTATCTTGAATTGCAATCACTTGCCAGTTGGCAACAACAAACACTTGGAACTTTTTAAGAGTGCTCTATCGGCTAGATCCATACACCAATATTGATGCGTACCAAAAATAACACATGTAGATCATCATACATGTTGGCCACTAACATCCTATCTCATACATAGTTCATCAAAACACTTCTATTGGGTTTGCACAAGGATTTACATAAGTCTGTTTGTTCTTCACTGAACTTGTTGATAACTGAGAAGGGGGGTGAATCAGTTATCTTAATCTTTTACCTTTTGAACTTCTTTAACAGTTAATGCAATATCAAATCAAATGAGCAAACATAACCATGAAAAGGAAATACCACTAGTACACATGACATAGTGATTTTGATGTAGAAAGCCTGGTTAAGGGAAAAACCATGGGGTGATTAACCTAAGATATTATTCTCTATTAGAAGAATAGAAGATACAAAATGGCACATGCCAATTAGGGCTCACTGCCTGAGCACACTGCTCACAAGAGGCTTACTGCCTATAAGAGACTCACTATCTATAGAAAAGGAAGGTAACTCAATGTTTGAACTGATGAGAAGCATCCACACATGCTGAGATTCAGTTCCAGTTAAGCTCAATAAACTGATCTACTACACTTCATTCTTACTCTCTTTTGATGCAGTTGTACTGTCACATTCTGGACCTCTTTTACTATCTTCACTCTACTCTGCTGCTTTTCTTTGCACCAACAGAACACACACTACTTCACATCTAAATCAATCATGTATATATATATCCGCACAAGTGATTTCATCACCTTTCTAGTCGGCATCCGGAATAGTCAATATTTTCCTCAAACTCTGGTCTGTCGACTGAATCCTTGCATACCAAGGAATGTGGATCAAGGGTATACTTGTAGAAGTCATCAATCATGTTAGCTAATCATAACTTATGCCTTAAGAACCTTTACCATCATTAGTAACACATCTGGAATAATGTCTTATGTTCTGCCAGTCAGTTCTTCCTCTGTTCACACTGTCAATCAGGAACCTGACACTCAAGTATTCATATCTCATCATCCTTTCAACACCAGAGGATAAATCCTTGCATTCTATTTGTCAAGGTACTCCTCTTGACTTCCCCAAATCTGCACTTCACTGAGTTACTTCTTCTGAGAGATCTGGACCTGTCTGTCGGACCTTACTGACTGCTCTGTTCTTGCTTACCGAACCTCAACACTTCTTCAATCTGACTTTCGGTAAAGACTCATCATGTCCTGTGGATGTGCGGGATAACCTTTGATGCCATCAATGACAACATTCATGAGTCCATATAGTGTCTCTTGCCAACAATCTCCCCCTTTGGCATTGATGGCAACACTTAGTGAAAAATGACTAAGTGTCACACTATACTCCCCCTTAGTTGATGCTCTATTTTTATATACATTTTTTGGAGCTCCCCCTTAGTTGGATTCATCATTTTTCACTACTCCTCACTCCCCCTTTGACATCAATGGCAAAGGGTGGGGTCCGCACATAAAAAAAATTCTCAAAAACACTTCTATACTTAGCCGCATAAGTATTTATACATGCTATACTTTACATAAATTGAAGGATATCTGCAAAAGATGTCTTCAACTGGACAAATTCTGTTGCCCAACTCTACTTCATTTTGTCCAAAATTGTGATGTGACCACTCAACAGGAATGCATAAGCTTCTACCTCTTTCAGTTCTGTCTGATCATTTGTTCTGGCTGTAGTTTGAGCATCACTAAAGGCCTCATGCATGGCCTCCAACTTAGGGATAATTATTCCTCTAAGTTCATTCAACCTGCTGATTCTATTTTTCTTTTCTTCTTTAAGCTTTTTAATTTCATTCAAAACTGCAATCGTCTGACATTCTTGATTTATTATGGATGTGGTTAGTGGATCAAAATTTTGAGAAAGTTTTGTTAGTTTGTCCTCCTGTTCTTTCACTTTCTTCTCAATCTCCACTGTTGCTTTAGACCAGGATATACAAAATTTGTATACATCTCCTCCATCCTTGAGAGCATTTTCCAAGCTCTTTATCCCAATACCCATTACTCTCCTATCATTTGCTATTAGCCCTTGCAACTCAAAGAATCTTTTATCCAAAAACTCTTTCCTGACCTTCTCCTCAGCTGATTTCTCTAGAGAATTGAAATGTGTACTAATACTATTAATCAGAGATTTGAGATTACCGGATGAGGAGGCTGAGGGGTCCTTTTGAAAAGATGGCATGATCTTTTCTAACACTCTGGATGTGGCTGCTATAAGCTCACAGTCTTCCATGTGAGACTTCAGGAGTTTTTCTTTGGCCTTTGCATTAGCAAATGAAGCTATCTTCATTGTATGTACCGGAGAAAGAGAGTCAAAATTAAATGGCCCTTGTAGAAGTTTCGGTTCATCAATTTCCATTATCTCTTTCTCTAAGAACTTTTTGATAGTTTCTGCAGTGTCTCTTGCCGGAGACAGATTCTTCTTCTCTTCTGCAGTCTCAGAACTGTCTCTTGGAGCTTTTTCTCCTTCTACAACCTTGGTACTATCATCTTCTTTTTCCTTCACCTCTGCTTCTTTCTCCTCTATTATTTCTTCTCCTTTGGATTCGGAGTTAGTAGGGGAAACCAAAGGAGTGATGTTTGTTTGTTCATGGGCCACCTCTTCTAGAGCAGAGGATTCTAAGCCCTTATCTTCACCGATGTCCATTAGTTCTTCTGTCATTTCCTTAGTGGATTCCTTTTCCACACTTGTGGCTGAAGGATCAATGCCCAAGTCCTCTATAACAAGAAGATTGAATCTTTTGAAGGCATTCCTGAGGATCTCTTCTATTTCCTTGGCTATCTTATCAGTCTCACCAAGCATGAGCTGATTCATTCTGGCTTTGCTCTGAAATTCATCCTTGCAATCCTTGAAGATCATGTTCATTTTCTTTGAATTGATTGAAGGATATAGCTGAATGGCTATCTGTTCCCGAATCTCAAGATCTTTTGCCATGGCAGTATTCTTTCTTATTTCTAACTCTCTTTCTAGGCTTTTGGGAATAAGAGATATAATTTCAATAAAAGCCTTGTTATATATGTTTAGATACTTAATTGCTGCTTCCTGCAAGATCTTTTGGTCTGCTTCATTGTAATCATCATAGAATTCAGCCATTGGCTGAAGGTTTCCATCCATAGTGACTAATTTGATGACATCATCTAAAGACAGAGTGGGCTTTTCTACAAATTCTTCTGCCTTTTCTTCTTCACCTTGACTGGTAGAGGGTTCACCGGATGTTTTCTTCTTCTCCTTCTTCATTTTCTTAATCTCTTCATCTGATTCAGTTTCTTCATCATCCTTCTGACTAACATAAGACCTTCTGGCCTTTGTTTTAGTTCTTTTCTCCCCTCTACCGGATGATTTTGCTTCCGGTTTTGATGTCCTTGAGCTTTTAGCAGTGGCAGGTGTAGATCTCTTTGATGATCTTGTCTGGGTGGAAGATTCTACCGGAGCACTTTCCTTACTTCCCTTTTTTGCCTCTTTCTTCTCTTCCTCAGCCCTTTCCATCTTTTCCCTGTTGGCATCAAGTGCCTCCTTTGAGATGCCTAAGCCTTTGGCAACTTCTTCAACTTCTTTTCTCACTTTCCTCTTTATTTCCAGTTGTCTGAGTTCCACATGAACTTTTACACTTAGCTCTTCAAAGGTTCCAAACCTTTCTTCCTTTGGATCCTTTGGTTGACTTAGCATGTTTTGAACATGTAGCTCCACAATTTGTTCATCAACTTCATACCCCATAGGCATGATCTAGACTGTCCTTAGCTCTACTGCCTCCATTAGGCATTGATCAGTGTCTACCATGAAGCACACTGCATCTTTATATTTTTCAACCAATGATTTTGGGATTCTTTCTCTGATTTGCATAGTATTTTGGAAGTTCTTAAAGTACCCCCACAGAGCTATATTCCTTGCCTTGGCATCCCCAAGTTCATGCAAGTAATCTCTGATTTGAATTGCTACCGGTTTGATATTTTACCATGCCCATCCATTGGATCCAGGTAGCTCATTCATGAAGTAGAAAAATAAACACAATATCAGTCCACCATATTTGAAGGAGTTCTTCTTGTCCTTTTTGATCTTTTGTATGTTCTCCATCAATTGACTTAGAAGAAGTTCATAGAGATCATACTCTGTATTCTTTCTTAGCATCTCATAGGCAGTATATACTGCAGTTCCAGACACTGAATTCTCCCTACTGGAATGATATATTTTATACTCTATTATCATAGATGCAAACTTGATATCTAGGTCCATGATATCTTCAATGGTCATTGCCCTCTTATCAAATTTTGATCTGGTGGCCTCAGTTACAGTTTGGTTTTTGACAGATTTGAGGACAG
Source organism: Cunninghamia lanceolata (assembly GCA_027924645.1). Lineage (NCBI taxonomy): Eukaryota > Viridiplantae > Streptophyta > Pinopsida > Cupressales > Cupressaceae > Cunninghamia > Cunninghamia lanceolata. The sequence continues at coordinate 20,293,864 of BSBN01000111.1, read as the reverse complement.
GTATCCCTCCAGAGGAGTATAAGCCGGTTACTGCACTAATTGCCTCCTTATTGATTTTGCAAGGTCTGTTCAACCATAGGAAGTTTTCATGCATCCTACTCAATACATACTGGACCCATTCATCTTCTTCAAAGTAGGGGAAATGAATGAACTGATCAAAATGTTTCTCTTGGATGCCCTTATATTGAGGTTTAAGTTCAAAAGCATCATCTATCAATTGTTTATGATAGATGTCTCTTAGTTTGAATTCCCTGAACTCTTCAATATTTGCGTGTATGTAAACCCTAATATCTTCTGTATGCAACACACCATGCGAAACACTAGAAAATGCTCCTAGGGGATCTACTTCCAAGGATTTATAGGGATGTTTCTTGAATTTGGGGCGAGGCCTATCAATGATCTTCACAATATTCGGAGTAGACATCCTTTCAAAAAATTTGTAGAGAGATATTTGAGAACGGAAAATACCTTTTGCACCTTTAGGTTTCACGGAGTGAGCCGGATCGATTTCTAGAAGAATTGACATCTGCAAATGATCTTTGATGGGCTTGAGAAAATTTGTTGCAGAGCACCTCTTTTCTTCTTCTTGAATGTAGAATGACCAAATGTTTAATAAGAGGAACCCTTATATTATTCCGTAAACCCTAAAACCAAGTTGCAATAAATGCTTGACCTAAGTCATTCCGGTTTGCCTTATTCGGATGACTTGAAGAACTGGATCAATCTTGATCTAAAACACTTGCGGATCTTCCAAATCTTAACCATAGTTTATTTAAACATTTCTCTTATGAACCCTTTAATCTGCAACTCTCCTTGTGCCAGTTCCGGCACCAATTGACTGGCTGGGGGAAAATGGTTTTCTTTGTGTCTCCCCCTGAGCCAGAGCTCACTTTTTAATTTTTGGAAGGAATATCAGCACCAGAGTTTGGTATAGATCCATCCCCTACATTATCTGTACCTTTCTTTACCCAAATCTTGTTCATCTCACTTTGAACTTCATCCGTATTCACTTTTTGTTTTCCCTTGTCTTGATTCTGATTATGATGTACCGGACCTCTTTTGTCCTGATTCTTGCTTCTTCAGAATTTGGCAATATGACTGGATCTATTGCAAATTTGGCAAACAACATTTCTTTGCGTATTTGATTGATATCCTCTTGATCTGTATTGATTAGCCATATGACCCATTCTATTGTATGCAAAGCATCTACCATTGAATGAATTGTTCATTTGCATATTATTGCATTCATGAGATTTGTGACCATACCTTTTGCAGTTGAAACACTATCCGGAGAAGGATGTATTAGTCTGATTCATTTTCCTTCTACACTGATTAGCTTTATGACCAAAGTTATTACAGTTGTGGCAGTATCCATTGAAGGATGGATATCTTTGAGCATTAAGCTGCCTTACTGGAAGTCTTCTAGGCCTGTTCCTTGGATTTTTTGATCTAAAATTCTTTTGACCGGATCTAGAACTTTCACCTTTTTCATATCCCAGGCCACACTATCATCTACCCTCTTTTGGCTTTCAAGGAGAACTTCAAGTTGAGCAGAGCTTATCTTGAATTTCTCTTTGTATTCATTTGTTGTTTGAAGATCCCTTTTGAGAGAGACAATTTGATCCTTAAGTTTTTCTTCATTATCTTTAGCATCTTCAGGATCAGATTCAAGACGTCTGATTATTCTATCCATCTTGTGGTAGTCTTCTGATTTTTCTTAGAGAGATTGTCTTAGGTCATCTTCAAATTTTCTTCTCTCTTCAATTTCTTAGGTAAACTTCATAACCCCTGATTCCATTTCATGTCTTATCATGATGATTTCTTTTGATAACTTTTCACATAACTTGGTTTTCTCTTTCAGATCTCCACTTGTATCATTTGCTTCACCTTGACTTGCCAATTGCTGGAGTAGATCCTTTCTCTTTTTCATAGAGAGACTCAGTTTCTCTTTTAGTTCTTTTATGAAATCATCAGCTTGTTTGAGTCTTTCCTTTAATTCATTGACTTTAGAATTTGACTGCTCAAGATCATCAAGGGCAGACTTAAGTTGCTCCCTCATACCATACACATCCATTTGAATTCCCAGATCTTCCTCAAGCTATTAAGCTTTGTTGGGAGGAAATTGGCTCTGATACCAATTGTTGATAACTGAGAGGGGGGGTGAATTAGTTATCCTAATCTTTTACCTTTTGAACTTCGTTAACAGTTAATACAATATCAAATCAAATGAGCAAACATAACCATGAAAAGGAAATACCACTAATACACATGACACAGTAATTTTGACGTGGAAAGCCCGGTTAAGGGAAAAACCACGGGGTGATTAACCTAAGATATTATTCTCTGTTAGAAGAATAGAAGATACAAAATGGCACATGCTAATTAGGGCTCACTGCCCGAGCACACTGCTCACAAGAGGCTTACTGCCTACAAGAGACTCACTATCTATAGAAAAGGAAGGTAACTTAATGTTTGAACTGATGAGAAGCATCCACACATGCTGAGATTCAGTTCCAGTTAAGCTCAATAAACTGATCCGCTACACTTCATTCTTACTCCCTTTTGATGCAGCTGTACTGTCACATTCCGAACCTCTTTTACTATCTTCACTCTGCTCTGCTACTTTTCTTCACACCAACACAACACATACACTACTTTACATCTAAATCAATCATGTATATATATGCGCACAAGTGATTTCATCACCTTTCTAGTCGGCATCCAGAATAGTCAATATTTTCCTCAAACTTTGGTCTGTCGGCTGAATCCTTGCATACCAAGGAATACAAATCAAGGGTATACTTGTAGAAGTCATCAATCATGTCAGCCAATCATAACTTATGCCTTAAGAACCTTTACGATCATTAGTAACACATTCAGAATAATGTCTTATGTTCTGCCAGTCAGTTCTTCCTCTGTTCACACTGTTAATCAGGAACCTAACACTCAAGTATTCATATCTCTTCATCCTTTCAACACTGGAGGCTAAATCCTTGGATTCTATTTGTCAAGGTACTCCTCTTGACTTCCCCACATCCGCACTTCATTGAGATACTTCTTCTGAGAGATCCAGACCTGTCTGTCAGACCTTACTGACTGCTTTGTTCTTGCTTACCGGACCTCAACACTTCTTCAATCTAACTTATGGTAATGACTCATCATGTCCTGCGGATGTGTGGGATAACCTTTGTTACCATCAATGACAACATTCATGAGTCCATATAGTGTCTCTTGCCAACATAACTGTCCTGTCATAAAAGAACTTGGTATTTAGATGTTCATAACTTCTGATCCCATTATCACCGGAGGCTAAAAACTTGGATTTAGATTATCCTGGTGTCCCTCTACACTCCTTCAAATCTGCAACACATAATGATTAGCTGGAGAGATCCGCTGACCAAAATATTGGACTCTACTATATGCTTTGTTTCAGGCTACTAGACTTACATTATCATTCTGACTTCCGGTAAGATCAGATACTACACTACGGATGTGTGGAACAATCTTAGTTTCCATCAATGACAACACCTATCAATGCTATGCAGTGCCTCTTGCCAACAATCTCCTCCTTTGTCATTGATGGCAACACTTAGTGAAAAATGACTAAGTGTCCTTGTGCAACTCCCCCTTTGTATGTACAATTGTTCACTTCACTTATTCTGATGCTCCCCCTTTGTTGAGTACATCATTTTTCACTGCCCTTCACTCCCCCTTTGACATCAATGGCAAAGGGTGGGATCCGCAAAATTCTCTAAAACTTTTGTACACATTGTCACATATGTATTAGTAACCATTAGGTTCCATTCACATGAACTTGACGATGTTTGCAAAACTAGCTTTCATTTGCACAAGTTCAGAGGCCCAAGTACTCTTCATTCCATCCAACATTGAAATGTGTCCATTTAACACAAACGAGTATGCCTCTGCCTTTGACAGATCTGATGGAACACTGGTCTGAACTGTAATCTAAACTTCAGATAAGGCATTATACATTGTCTCTAACTTAGGGACAATTAATCCCTAGAGCTCAATATGAATTTACTAAACTTACCATATTCTTTAGATGTCCAGAGGGGGTGTTGGTGCTTGCATGAGTTGTCAGGTTTTCAAGTAATAAATTTGCAAGCACCCTCCCAAAAATCCAAAAAGTTCTAAGTCTTCGGACCTCCTCAACATTTTTAATGTCAACATCATGTTTTCTTCAGAGGAGGCCATCATCATATTTCCAATTATCATCCTGATGCTGCTAATGTCATTCCTATGTCAGGGTGATATCCGCTTGTCTAACAGCTTCATCATTTTCTGAAGGCGAGGGTGATATTTCCAAATATCAGTCATATTCAAACATCACCCTGATATTACAATGAAGCTACAGTACACCCTGATTTTTTTGCAGGGGGTGATATTTTGAAATATCAAGTCATTTTACGAATATCACCCATGCCCCGATATGGTGGTGATGTCATCTGGATATGAGGAGGCGCACAGTATGAATATGACGATGACGTCATCAAAATTGGTGGGATGCACTGGGTGGTCGTCATGATGATGTTGGTCATCATGCTTTTTTTAAGGATCAGGTAATATGGTCAGGATGATAATGCCCACAGGGTGATATTTCATATCAGGATGATATGAAATATTGGGGTGATATTAAACGTTAGAATATCATGCGGGAGGATCATGATGGGGTTTAAGCTGGTGTTGTCAGGAGCAAAAGCACCGACATCATGTTTGTTCATGGCCTAGTTTATAAAGTGATGAGAAGGTTGCCGCGGGGTGCATGTAGGATAATTAGTTCCTACCAAATTTGAAATATCAGGATCATGATTCTTGGTGGGAAAAGCTTTCAAGGAATCATGCGACTGCTGCATTCCCAGGACCACGAGTAGGTGGACATTAATGGCGGATGTTACAGGGTATGGGTGAAGATATAGACAGATCTAGTACCTGATTGAAGTTGAGGATCCCCAGGCGACGGCGCATGGCTCGAGACCCCTTCCTGTCTCCTCCTCCACCTTTTGCATTCAATGTTTGAGCGCCATTTCCTTAGAATGAACTGTATCTGGCGGACTTTTGATTTTTGCCATGTAATTAATGCTAGGTGCACCCTCCTACTATATATAGGAGGCCGTGTTACTCATTTTTGTAAAAAAAATACTGGACAAAATTTTGGGTGCTATGACACAATACAACTTCTTTGGTGGCCCTTTTCTAGATGTCTTGTGAGTTTATGAGTCTCATGTTGTATGTTTTTCTACATTAATCCAATGATATCATGTTGATCTAAATGAGTAATGTTATATTGCATGTGTTCTGTCATCTGTCTCTAAACTGAGTATGTTGTTCTTCTGAGTCTAAGCATCTAAGGGGTGTTTATGATTCTAGAATATAGGTTTGTTGTGTTGAATGCTTGATTTCTTACTTCTACTCAAGGAGTAGATTAAATGTTTTAGATCAAGGGTTGGAAACAATATATTACAGTGAGGATATTGTAAGTAGAGATAATTGGATACCCTATCTTGGGAGGTATCTGTAAGGCAGATACTACAAAATCCCTTGATATCCAGTCTTTGGTATATGTTCATGCAGGCCATTCACATGTGTATGTCTACTGACTCCGAGCCCTGGATAGGCACCAATCTAGTCTTGTATTGAGGTTACACCCAAGGTCCTAGTTTTGCATCCACATAAAATCAAACTTAAACTTCAAAATCAAACCATTAGGACTTTAGGAGTAGTTTAGGACCCAAATCCTCTGTCTACAACTGAAAATAGGCCCAAAGCTAGCCCCTTTGCACTTATCTCACAGTTTTGGTCTACATAAAGGAGGATTTATCTGCTTTGTATCAACATCCCAGTCAGTCCATAAGCATATCTCATGGATGTTGAATAGGGAATACCCCCCTTGGTTCTGCAGAGCCTAAAGAATAGGAGGAGATATTATAGAATCTATCTCCTATACTGTTGGCTGCTGGCCTAGAGATCTTGTTGATCATTGATGGTTACCTTGTAGGGATAGCTGGGAGCAAGCATCCAGTCAGATTGTGAACCAACAGAAATTGGCGACTCTAATGGGGATGTGATTTAGAAGTGTTATTTTGTGTCATCCCTAATATATTCTTGACCCATCCGAGTCCCCAATAGAAATTGGCGACTCTGGGGAGTGAAGTGACAGAACCTAGATTTTAAAAGAAAACAATTCCTAGTAATAGGTGGTGACTCTGAGTAATCTCCCAACCGGTAAAAGTGAAATTTATATGCAGGGGAGAAGATCCCAACGTAACCCTTTGTTTGAAGAATTACCCAGCAAAATGATGTATAGAAAGAAAGGAACTGTTCAAACCAATCATGAGGGTTCCCCTAGAAATAATGATAATATTCAAGATAACCCTAGGTCTTTAGGGTAGCAAGCCTCTTATTTTTCAAATACAAAGGCTGAGATTCAAGAAATGTATGAAAGACAACAAGGTGGTGGTCTGAGAATGAGGTCAGAAGTGTTTCAGGAACGTCCTTTCTTGGACCCCAGTGACAAATTTGAAGAAGTTGAATCTCCAAGAGATGATGATGACCAGAATGTAATGAAGCCATCCTCTTCTATGCCTAGAGAGGAGGATTTAGCTGAAGAAATTAAGAACTTAAGGGCCGAATTAGAATACCTACATGCGGTGAAAATCAGAGATGACATGAAACAAAAAGTGCAAGCTCTGAGAGTTGCTCAGAACGATTCAATTCCTACCCTTGAGAATACAAATGTGCAGAGAAACCAGCAAAGAGATGAAGTTCATAATCAGCATGATGATCAAAGACATAATGCAAATAATGTTAGAATACCATTGAATAATGTCAGAGATCATAATGCAAATAGAAATTTAAATGTAAATCAGTTTGGCAGGCAGCCCATGCAGTTAGACAGATTCAGACAACTGGTTTTTTATGGCATTCCTGATTACCCCAATCCTATTGACAAACATGTGAGGCTGCAAGTGCCTAAATTTTCAACAAACAATCTGTGTTAGGTGAAGACCATTTAAAAGCTTTTCAGAACATCATGGACAACTTTGAGGTTGAGCATGAGGATGTCTTTATGAAATTATTTATGCAATCTTTAGTTGATGATGCCAGAGAATGGTACAAAGGTCTACCTGACAGAAGAATCTCATTGTGGGATGATTTCAGAAGAATTTTCAAGGAACAGTATGGTGACAAAACTGACCCAAGCTTCTTTGTAAATGAATTTACCAGTATCACCAAAGGATCAAATGAACAGGTTGCTGATTTCAATGCTAGATTCACTAAGGTACTAAACAAATTGCCACATCACATGAGACCCAATGAACTAATGTGCATTGTGCTCTATATAAATGCTTTTGATGCCAAAACAACTTATGGATTAAGGGATAAGGGTCCAAACAGCATCAGGGATGCTTTTAGGATTGCAACAAATATTGAAAATAATAGGAAAGCATCTGGTAAGACAAACAGAAGAGATGATGTAAAAATTTTGCAAAATCCAAATACTAAATCTCAGAGTGCTCAAGGCAATACATCTACTTTTGAAGACAAGATAGATAAATTGACAAATGTTGTTAAGGACCTGAGTTATAGATTAGCCAAAAATGAAAAAGGAATAAGTCCTGATAGGCAGGTTTACCGAAGGCAAGAAAAGAGGCCGTCATTACATGACATGCCATATAATACAAATTGGCATAATGGTAAGCCCATGTTTCCACATAACAACTCAAGTCAAAGGACTCAAAATGTTAGAGAAACACCTGACCCTTTGAAGAAAGTTGTAAACATTGTTGATGACGCCCCATGGTGCATAATATGTCAAATGCCTCATTCACAATCACAATGTGTGATTGCTCAATCTTTATATGATAATGTTGTTGCTTGTAATGAGTGCAATGAGCTGCATTATATGCAGGATAATAATGTCAATATGTTGTCCACAAACAGGGAGTGTTCCTATCATCATGCAGTTGAAAGTACAGGTTATGGGACCTGGGTTTGCCTGCAGGTTTCCTGTGATGAAGATGATGAAGACAATTATGCTTGTGCTCAGGACTCACACAATTTTTTGAATAACTTGAGGAGGCCTTCTAATGAAGAGCTTAGAGCTCTCACAGCTGCAGCAGTAGCTCAGGTCAAGAGCAATTACAATCTCAGGGGTAAAGCTCAGGTAAGCAACTCACACCAACCAGATAGTACTTTTGTAAACCAGCCAGTGCACAGTCATAAAGATACTAAACCACAAAAGAAATAATGGAGCAATAACAAGCAAAATTTTAAGCAAAAAATAGGTTATGATCCTCAAGGACCAGAGAACAGAATTCCCCAGGATGAGGATCAAAGAAAAATTTCCTAGGTCAGGAATGACAGTCAGGGGACCATAAAAATCAAAGCTAGATCATCCCAGGATAAAAGTAAAACTGTGGATTAGGCTACAACTATTATACAAAATTATACTCCTTTTGACATAACTCAAGTCCTGTCCCAGGTAAAGGTCTCTGTCCCATTAATGGAGCTGATGAAGGTGGATGAATTCAGAAATAAGGTAGTGTCCTTGATCTCAGGGGTAGCTTGTCAGGCTGATCGAAATGTTGACACCCAAAGTAAAAAACAAGCTCTATGTGTTGAAGAGGATGAGACTCCTGAAGTGTATCTAGGGATGACCATGACAAAATGCCCTTCACAAGTTGAACCATTTTATGTGTCCCTGGTCATAAATGGAAAGGTGATTAAGAATTGTATGCTTGATTCAGGAGCATCTACAAACATCATGTCATTGGCCATCATGCAGCAAGCTGGGTTGAAAATAGATAAGGCATGTGGAAAGTGCTATGCCATGGATGCCAGAGAGGTACCAGTCATTGGAATTATGAAAGATGTAGATTTCAAACTGGCAGCATATCCAAAAAGGACCTACAAAATGAACATAACGGTTGTTGATATCAAGCCACAATATGGTATGTTGTTATCAAGAAGATGGGCAGCATTGATTGGTGGGAGTATGCAGTTAGACCTGTCATATGCTATGATCCCAATGAATGGTAGGGAGGTGAAATTGATCAGAGAAGAAAGGTCTCTAGACACAATTGAGGATCAAGAATCAGAGGAGCATATATGCTTTGTGGACACTGACTGTGATAATTTCAAAGTTGTCTCAGGTGATCAAGGAAATAAAGAAAAGAATATTTGTATTCAAGAGTTGGACCAGTAGGATTTATGGACCATGTATTTTGATGGAGCCTGTGCAAAAGAAGGGTCTGGTGCTGGAATTGTTTTTCTATCTCCAACTAGTAATCTTCTAGAATTCTCTTTCTTGTTGAGGTTTGCCTGCATAAATAATATTGCAGAGTATGCAGCTTTGTTACTAGGATTGAATGTTGCTCTGAGACATGGAATTAAGATGTTAAGAGTGTTGGAGACTCAGAGTTAATTGTTTCCTAGGTTAGAGATAAGTATGCTTCAAAAATAAGAGCTTAAAACAATATAAGCATGTTGTCTGGGATACAATTGAATTGTTTGATGCATTTTTAATAAAATAGATAGAGAGGTCAAAGAATGTCATGGTAGATTTTCTAGCTGATGTAGCCATTAGGTCAGATGATATAACTCTGTTAGATGTTACAAATGTTGAGGTCAAGTTTAGACCTGCAGTGCCAGATAATGTATGCAGCTGGCAGGTATTTGATAATGATAAGGATTTGTTAAGATTTTTGCACTGCATAGATGAATATGAGAACCAAGAAATGGATTTTCAGAACTTTGTAGAGGTTGTAGATGGAAAAGAAACCCTCCTAGGGAAAGAAATAATACAACTCAAGACAAACAAAATCTCTAGAGGGTTAGTTGCTTTAGAGAGAGCTTTTGACAATAGAGATCAATTTGTTACAAAGGCATCTCCAACAAATAAGAATGATTTAGAGGAGATAAATTTGGGGACATCTCATGCACCCAAGAAGGTATACATTGGCAAACAGCTCAAACCACACATAAGGAGCATGTTGATTACACTACTGAAGAGATATAAGCATGTCTTTGCCTGGTCATATGAGGACCTAAAAGCTTATACAGAAGACCTATTCTAGCATGAGATCCCATTGAAGCCTGGAGCTAAACCATTTAGACAAAAATAGAGACCTATCAACCCAACTTTAGCTCCAAAAATGCAAGAAGAACTTATAAAGCTTAGGGAAGCTGGAATAATTATGCCTATCAGACATTCAACTTGGGTGTCTAATCTTGTCCCAGTTAGAAAAAAGAATGGTGATATAAGACTTTGTGTTGATTTTAGAAACCTAAATGTATCCTCTTTGAAGGATAATTATCCACTGCCTAACATGGAGGCTATGCTACAGAGAGTGACTAGCTGTGAACTTTTATCCATGATGGATGGATTTTCAGGGTACAATCAGGTGAAGGTAAAGGAATCGAAGCAATTCAAGACTACCTTCACCACTCCATGGGGAACCTATGTTTATATAAGAATGCCATTTGTACTAACAAATGCAGGTGCTACATTTCAAAGGGCAATGGATGTTGCTTTTGCAGGATTGATTGATTCAATTCTGGCTATTTATCAAGATGATTTAACTGCCTATTCAAAGAAGGGGGGTCAGCATTGTATGCACTTAGAACAGATTTTTATTAGAGCATTAGAATATGGCATCTCATTTAACCCAAGGAAGTGTGCTTTTGGGGTAGTGGAAGGAAAGTTGTTGGGGCATATTGTTTCCAAGGATGGAGTCAGGATTGATCCTGAATGGGTAGCTGCAATTGAAAGGATCCAGATCCCTAGAACAATGACAGGAGTTCATCCTTCTTTGGGAAAATTTATTTTGTTAGAAGATTTGTGCCTAATTTTGTAGAGACTACAAGGAACATTTCTAGGATGATGAAGAAGGGTGAGACTGTCAAATGGGAAGATGAAGCAGCTAAATCATTTCAAAATATCAAAGAAGCTATAAAGATGGCTCCTGTGCTAAAGTCTCCTAATTTTTATAAGCCATTTCAGTTGTTTTCATTTGCTTCTTTCCATACTGTTGCAGCATGCTTATTACAAAAAAATGAAGAGGGTTTTGAGCTACCTATTGCTTTCTTTAGCAAGTCATTACAGGCTGCTGAGTTAAAATATGATATCATGGAGAAACAGGCATATGCATTGGTTAGAGCAGTCAAGAGCTTCAGGCCTTATTTAGTAGGCTCACAAATAGTTGCATATGTGCCTCATGCAGTAGTCAAGGATATTTTCACTCAACAGGAGGTAACTGGAAGAAGATGCAGGTGGATAAATAAACTACAAGAATTCAACATAGAGATATAGATCACAAAGCTGGTAAGGGGACAAGGCTTGGCCAAGATAATGACAGAGTCAAATTTGGAAGCATGCCAAGTGAATGTAGCTCAAGATGAAGTTGTAAATGTGTCAAAGTCTGAATGGTACAAGGATTTTGTGTATTATTTGCAGAATTTGAATTGTCCTTCCCATTTCAGTGATAGTCAGAAGAGGACATTAAAGCTACATGCAATTGATACATTGTTGTACAAGGAGAACTATATTGGAAAGATCCTAATGGTGTACTACTTAGATGTGTGGATGAAAATTAGGCTACTGATATTTTAGGTGATCTGCACAAAGGAATGTGTGGTGGACATTACACTGCCAAGACAACAGCCCACAAAATTCTTAGAGCAAGCTACTGGTGGCCAACTCTTTTCTCAGATGCACAGAAGTTGGTGAGGAGCGGTGATTCTTGCCAAAGGTTCTCAGGAAAGCTAAGGTATGAAGGTGCATTACCCCTTGGAACTGTAACTATGGAGGCTCCATTTCAACAGTGGGGTGTTGATTTTATGGGGGAAATTTTTGAAAGATCAAGTGCAGGACATAGTTGGATTTTGGTTGCTACTGATTATTTCACCAAATGGATTGAAGCTATTCCAACTAAGAAAGCTACAAGTAAGGTGGTGATGGATTTTATTCTAGAAAATATTATTATTAGATTTGGAGTACCAGTCAAGTTGGTCACAGATAATGCAATGTGCTTCAGATCTGGTGAATTTGTTGATTTTTGCAACAAATATAGAATTAATTTGTCATATGCATCACCATTTCATCCTCAGGGAAATGGTCAAGCAGAGTCAAGTAACAAGAGACTCATGAAGATCATCAAAAGGATGGTAAACAAAAATAAGACAGCATGGAATTCAAAGCTGAAGATGGCATTATGGGCTGACAAAGTAACTATAAAGAAAGCCATTAAGAAGTCACCTTTTGAGTTAGTAGATGGTGCAGCAGCTAGATTGCCTATAAATAACCTCCTACCAATTTATAAGTTTATACAAGAAAATGATGAGGAGATTGAAAATCCAATGACAGAGAGGATAAATCAGTTGGTGGCATTGGATGAAACCAGAAGGGAGGCACACAAGGCAAATATTAGGAAACAACAGGGTATTAAATATCTGTTTGATAAAAGGACTGAAGAAAGAAATTTTCAGGTAGGTGACCTCGTCCTCATTTGGAATGCAAAAGGTCAGGACAAGGGTAAGCATGGTAAGTTTGAGCCCTTATGGTTGGGCCCATATCAGGTTAGCAATACTCATGGAGGGGACTCCTACTTTCTTCAAGCCTTGGATGGTAAGATGTTGGAATTGCCTGTGCAAGGTCAATTCCTCAAAGCTTATTTTTCATAAGTACCTCTTTCTGTGCACACTTGTAAATTATTTGTAAATTTCCCTGTATAGTCGGTGTTTCGCATTTTTTGTGTGTTTTGCTTGGTCTGCTTGGAGGTGATCTAGTTCTCGCTGTAGCCTTGCGCCTGCACGTCCCCAGTCGGAGCTAGTGTTGGTGCTTGCATGAGTTGTCAGGTTTTTAAGTAATAAATCTGCAAGCACCCTCCCAAAAATCCAAAAAGTTCTAAGTCTTTGGACCTCCTCAACATTTATAATGTTAGCATCATGTTTTCTTCAAAGGAGGCCATCATCATATTTCCAGTTATCATCCTGATGCTGCTAATGTCATTCCTATGTCAGGGTGATATCCGCTTGTCTAACAGCTTCATCATTTTCTGAAGGCGGGGGTGATATTTCCAAATATCAGTCATATTCAAACATCACCCTGATATTATAATGAAGCTACAGTGCACCCTGATTTTTCTGTGGAGGGTGATATTCTGAAATATTAGGTCATTTTACGAATATCACCCGTGCCCCGATATGGTGGTGATGTCATCTGGATATGAGGAGGCACACGATAAGAATATGACGATGATGTCATCAAAATTGGTGGGATGCACCGGGTGGTCGTCATGATGATGTTGGTCATCATGCTTTTTTTAAGGATCAGGTAATATGGTCAGGATGATATTGACTGCGGGGTGATATTTCATATTAGGATGATATAAAATATCGGGGTGATATTAAACATCAGAATATCATGCAGGAGGATCATGATGGGGTTTAAGCTGGTGTCGTCAGGAGCAAAAGCACTGGCATCATGTTTGTTTGTGGCCTATTTTATAAAGTGATGAGGAGGTTGCCGCGGGGTGCATGTGGGATAATTAGTTCCTACCAAATTTGAAATATTAGGATCATGATTCTTGGCGGGAAAAGCTTTCAAGGAATCATGCGACCGCTGCATTCCCAGGACCGTGAGTAGGTGGACATTAATGGCGGATGTTACAGGGTATGGGTGATGATATAGACAGATCTAGTACCTGATTGAAGTTGAGGATCCCCAGGCGGCAGCACGTGGCTCAAGACCCCTTCATGTCTCCTCCTCCACCTTCTACATTCAATGTTTGAGCGCCATTTCCTCATAATGAACTATATCTAGCGGACTTTTGATTTTTGCCATGTAATTAATGCTGGGTGCACCCTCCTGCTGTATATAGGAGGCTGTGTTACTCATTTTTGTAAAAAAAAATTGGACAAAATTTTGGGTGCTGTGACACAATACAACTTCTTTGGTAGCCCTTTTCTGGATGTCTTGTGAGTTTATGAGTCTCATGTTGTATGTTTTTCTGCATTAATCCACTGATATCATGTTGATCTAAATGAGTAATGTTATATTGCATGTGTTCTGTCATCTGTCTCCAAACTGAGTATGTTCTTCTGAGTCTAACCATCTAAGGGGTGTTTATGATTCTAGAATACAGGTTTGTTGTGTTGAATGCTTGATTTCTTACTTCTACTCAAGGAGTAGATTAAATGTTTTAGATCAAGGGTTGGGAACAATTTATTGCAGTGAGGATATTGTAAGTAGAGATAATAGGATACCCTATCTTGGGAGCTATCTGTAAGGCAGATAATACAAAACCCCTTGATATCTAGTCTTTGGTATATGTTCATGCAGGCCATTCACATGTGTACGTCTACTAACTCCGAGCCTTGGAGAGGCACCAATCTAGTCTTGTATTAAGGTTACACCCAAGGTCCTAGTTTTGCATCCACATAAAATCAAACTTAAACTTCAAAATCAAACCATTAGGACTTTAGGAGTAGTTTAGGACCCAAATCCTCTATCTACAACTGAAAATAGGCCCAAAGCTAGCCCCTTTGCACTTATCTCACAGTTTTGGTCTACATAAAGGAGGATTTATCTGCTTTGTATCAACATCCCAGTCAGTCCATAAGCATATCTCATGGATGTTGAATAGGGAATACCCCCCTTGGTTCTGCAGAGCCTAAAGAAGAAGAGGAGATATTATAGAGTCTATCTCCTATACTGTTGGCCGTTGGCCCAGAGATCCTGTTGATCATTGATGGCTACCTTGTAGGGATAGCTGGGAGTAAGCATCTAGTCAGATTGTGAACCAACAGGGGGAATCATTTTGATTCTCCTGATAGGTTAGCAATAATTTCTCCAAAACTCTGGTTGCAAGTCCCAGTAGCTCATTCTCCTCCATGTGGAACTTTAACATCTTCTCTCCAGCCTTTACTTGGGTGAATGATGCTATCTTCATCAGTTGAGTTGGAGAGAGGGCATCTGGATTGGCTAGACCTTGGAGTAGTTCCGGTTCATCAAGTATAATTACTTCTTTTCCAAGAAGACCTTTTACTGTATCTGTAGTGTCTCTTGCAGCCATTTCAGAATCAAACTTTTGATCTCCTGATTTCTCAGTCTCTACTTTAGGTGCTTCAACGTTTGCACCATCTTCTTTTGTATTATCTTTCTTTTATCTTTCTTCTTTTAACTCTTCTTTATCCTTTTCTGTGTTCTCTACAGAGGAACTTTTTTCTTGTTTGTTCAACACTTGCTATCTGATCAAGAGGGCTCTGTGAAACAGTAACATTATCCTCCTTTCCTATTGTATCAAATGGATTGGGAGTATCTTCTATATCAAATATTTTATCCAACATTTATGTATCCTCCTGAATTGCTTGTTCTACTTCCAAAACAAAGGTTCCACCCAACTTAGGTTGTTGCTCAATAATGTTCTCTTCTTCACCATCCAGCACTTGTTTTGTGATTGAATGAAAATTATGCTTCTTTAATGCTTTCAAAAGAATATATTGAGTTTCTTCAACTATTTCACTTGTTTCTCCAAGCATGAGCTTGTTCATTCTCCTTTTGCTTTTGAAATCATCTTTGACTTCCTTAAATATCATATCTATTTGTTTAGGAGAAATTTGAGGACATATTTATTAGCTCATGTTCTCTAATTTCCACATCCTTGCACTTGGCATTTTCTTTTCTCAATTCCAAGATATTTGCTAGACTTTGTGGGAACTAAGAAGTTATCTCAATCAGTGACTTGTTGTAGATGTTGAGATATCTGACCATTGCTTCCTCTAACACCTTTTTATCCATATCATTGTATTCATCATAGAATTCAATCATGGGTTTTAGATTACCATCCATAGTGACTGATTTTGTCACATCTTCTAGCAAGAGTGTGGGTTTCTCAACATATTCTTCATATTCTTCAGTCTTTTTCTTTTTTTTAGTCCTTTTGCTTCTGTAGGACTTTTCTTTGGTTAACTTTGCAGCTTTTGTTCCAGAGACTTTTGGTTCCTTGATTTCAATGTCAGAGTCTGTATCTATTTCATCTTCTCTTATGCTTTCATAGGTCTGGGAAGCTTTTGTTTTGTTCCTTTTCTCACATTTTCTGGATGATTCTGCTTCCAGTTTTGTAGATTTAGAGGCAGTAGTAGAACTTCTAGTAGTTCTTGAAGTGAAACAAGGTTCCACCAGATCACTTATTTGTCTCTTTTCATGTTTTTCTTTCTCATCCTTTTCTATTTTTTCTCTGAATTTCTTCACCGCTTCCTTTGTTAGGCCAAGATTTTCAGCTAGCTACTCAACTTCTTTTCTTACTCTTCTATTTGTTTCAGGTTCTCTGAGCTCAGTATGCAACTTTAAACTCAACTCCTCATAAGTTCCAAATATTTCAACTGTTGTGTCTTTGGGCTTGCTTAGCAGATGTTGAGCATACATATCCAAGATCCTTTCATCCACTTCATACCCCATGGGCATGATCCAAACAGTTATGGGTTCCACTGCTTCCATTAAACACTTATCAGTATCAACCATGAAGCATATTTCATTTTTGTATTTGTCAACAATTGAATTGGGGATTCTTTCCCTTGAGTGCATCAGATTTTGAAAAAAATTTAAGTAACCCCATATTGTCGTTTTCTGAGCATTGAAACCACCAATGCTGCGAAGATGATTTTTGATTTGAATGGCAACTGGCTCATCCTTAGTCCAGTGTACACCTTTTACCCTAGGTACCTCATTCATATAGTAAAAGAATAGACATAAAATTAGTGTGCCATACTTGAAGGTGTTCTTCTTGTCCCTTTTGATCTTGTTCAAATTTTCAATCAATTGATTCTGCAATAGTTCACACAAGTCATAATCAACATTTTCTTTTAAAATCTTGTATGCAACATAAATGGTTGTCCTAGAAACAAAATTTTCTTTGCTCGAGTGGTAAATCTTGTATCCAATCACCATGGAGGCAAATTTGACATCCAGCTCTATAATATCATTTATGCTCATTGCTCTTATGTCAAACTTAGCTCTGGTAGCATCAATTACTATCTATTTTTTCACAGTTTTCAGCATGGGTAATCCTTCGGTTGAGTTCAAACCAGTTATATTTCTGATAGCATCCCTAGGAATCTTGAATGGTTTTAACAACCACATGAATTCATCATGTATCTAACTTAAGACATATTGGACCCACTCATCCTCATCAAATGTTGGAAACCCCATAACCTGAACAAAGTGTTTATCTTGTAAAGCCTTGTATTCTGGTTTAAGTTCTTTATTTTCATCCATGAGTTGTTTTTCAAACAAATCTACATACCTTGAATCTCCAAACTCATCTGTATTTGCATGAATGTATACCCTAATGTCTTCTACATGTAACACCCCATTCGGAACGCTTAAGAAAGAACCTAATGGATTGACTTGAATTGATTTGTGAGGACACTTCTTGAATTTGGGTCGAGACCTTTCAGTAATGTCAATAACACAAGGGGTAGCCATTTCAGCAAAATTTAGATTCAAAGATTTATAGAGAGGTACCTTTTTCTTTCACGGTTTTAGGGTTGACCACTTGCCGATTAAATTTGTTCTCTGCCTCAATCTCTGGACTTTATAGCTCAAGTACTCTTCTTTTTGTTTACTTCAAATGCAGAGTGATTCAAATGAGTGATCAAGTTACCTTTTAAAGCTTCGCATTACCTAATTCACCTTTGCAATAAATGTGTTGCCCTAATTGTATCCGGTTACATTATTTAGACAGTTCCTCATATATCAACATCTTTTCTTCTAGAAATTGTTCCATAGGTTCTGGACTAACTTAGAGTATTTTTTGTTAATGTGTCAGATTCAGGCACCCATTTACTGACCGGGGGAATTTGATGTTCTATGCAGCTCCCCCTAAGCCAGAGTTTTCTGACTTAATTCCTGTAGGAATTATCAGCACCAGATTCCGGTGCAGACTCATTATCATTGTTTACTGTATCTTTCTTTATCCAAATCTTATTCATTTCACTCTGTATCTCATCCACATCAATTTTCTTTTTTCCTTTATCTTGTTTCTGCTCATCCAGTTTTCTGTTTACCAGACCTTTTCTTCCATTGTCTTTACTTCTACAGAATCTTACAATATGACTAGATTTATTGCGATTATGGCATACAACATTTCCTTTCTTATAAACCTAATTTTCTCTTGATCTGCACTTGTTATCTCTCAGATTTGTACCCTTGTTGTAGTTGTGAAACTTTAGCAATCTGGAGAAACATGGGAATGATCTTGAAGTGTGGGACCTTGTGAAATGAGATCAGACCTCTAGAGAAGGCTAGCTTCCTTGACCGGTTATCACCTAAAACTACTAAATCTTCAAAGGAAAAGCGAGAAGGAAATGCTTTTAAGTGAAAGGTGAAAATAGGAAAACTTGAAAGTAAGGGTGATGCACCAGAATGATTAAAATAAACTTTCATAAAACTAAGAAAATGCACAACATAACCAGATACAGCAAGTAGGCATACACAGATTCAAATGATTTTAGCAGAGGTGAGAAAACAAGATGTTTGAGAGGAACAGAATGTTCATAGACAACCATATGTAAGTTCACGCTAAACTAGAAAAATCAGTAAAAAGAGGTAAAATGACTTGCATATATTCAATAAGAAGGCACAGTTACAGTAGCAGAAAGCTATGTTTCGAAATAGAAAGCTTGAAAGCCAAAAAATTTCCCCACCACCTATTTACAACTTATTTCATGCATATATAGCATTTCAATCAGACCTAAGTCGGTTACAATACATTCACCCCGTGGGCTGCATCAGGAAAAATATTTGTATCTGAAGGGACGTCCATTTGTGAAAATTCATGGCATAAAAATATCTGGAACAGGGGCCGATGGAAGATATTTTGGGCATTGAATGTGAGTAACTCCAATGTTTATCTTCAACAATAAACATATGAAATATCTAAAACAAGGCGATGGTGAGATATTTCTGGTTATCAATGTGAGCTGCTGAACATCTACCTACAGTAATGAATGCAACAAATATCTACATCTGCCCAAAAATGGTTGCTAAAACATCCAGTCGCCAAAACATGTAAATCCAGATCCAAATTTTGAAAGTAAAAACATCCTTCATTAAAGCCCGCCAGATGAAAGAGGAGGCAAAAACAAGCATTTTTGCCTTTTGCAGCATGTAGAAATTCGCCAGGATGCGCAAGATATCTGGGGTCAAAGTTGCAGTCAATTGCCTATGTATATCGCTTTGCATATGTGCGCTTGTATATGCTTTTGTATGTTCCATTGTATATATAATGCAACTGCGCCTTTAGGTTCACTTGGTGCAACCACACTTTCTTTCTCTTTGCATAATCAAATCACTTTGCATATGCCTTCATACAATCGTGAGATTTACCTTTTGAATCAGCCTTTGAATCGCCCTTGACACGTGGCACCACCTGATTTGCCACCACATTGAAGATGGGACCCATCGCTGAAAACTGCATCTTCTATTGGCTGTCACAAAGACTATGAACTGAGTCACCGATGCAAGAGGTCACACCGAAATCCCCTGTATGTTGGCCTTGTATATCACAATTGTATATCGCATATACAATCGCATGTATACATACAATGCGGACTCCAACATTTTATCTGCTACATTTCATCTCTAATCAGGTCCAGACCTTGTATGTGTCTCTTTGCATATTCCCTTGTATATCACATTTATACAATGCAAAAATACAAGGGAAATGTTCATACAATTGTACTTCACATACATCTGTTGCACTTGACCTTTGTGTGTGACCTTTCTATGTGCGAACATACAACGCAAAATATATAAAGGAAAACATGCATACAAACCTTGCATATAAACATGCATTTGAACTTGTTCCTGCCCCTTGTATGTACGCTTGGTGGGCCCCAAGTTTTGTATCTCTTCCCCTTGTATCTTTTCTTTGCATATCGCATATACAATGCGACTTGTATATAAGATACAATCGCCCTTGTATACAAAGTGGACTCCACATTCCTTTGTATATCCAATTGTATATGCCAACATACAATCACTTCAACATGCAAACTACGGACTCAACACTGAATATGCCAAATTGATTTTCAAGTCGGGTCCGCCTTGCATATTTTTCCCTTTGTATATTTCATTTGTATGTTGCAATATACAATGCAAATTTACAAGCAAAACTGTGCACTTCCTTTACTTTTGCAAATATTTGATTTGGCATATACATGTAACCTTTGTATATTTCATTGCATATGACCCTTTGTATGTGCGAACATACAATTCAAAATATACAATGAAAAAGATGCATACAACACTTGTACCTTTATTGACCAGAATGCATAACTTTTCAGGTCTAGGCTTTGCATCTTAGGATTGCATGTGTGCTTTGTTATGCCCTTTGCATATATGCATTGTATGTTGTCCCTTGCATGTGCGAACATACGAAGGTGAATGTATATCGTCGATGTACATTTCCCTTGTATCCTTTCTTTGCATCTTCGGCCTTTGTATATCGATGTTGTATCTTTTCCTTGTATCTCTGCCTTGTATCTTTTCTTTTGTATGTGCGATTGTATGTTTGAACATACAATGTGAATATGCATTCATACCTACATTCCACCCCTTGTATATGCCCTTTGTATATGGTACCTTGTATCTTGCCAATGTACATTTCCTTTGCATATGCGAACATACAATGGCGAATGTACATGTGAACATACATTCGAAAATGCATATACAAATACTAAGAATAAAATTGAGATTTATCTGCAATGGAAAGCACTTGAAGACAAAGGGTTTCTGGGTTTTTCTGGGTTTTTAGTAAAGATTCTTCAAAAAAGATTTTTGAGATTTTTGGAAAGGCATAACATGAGTACCTGAAGGATTTAAGCCTTTTGGGGTCATTTTCTAAAGGATTTTCAAGGAAAATATAGGGTGAACTCTTTAACTCTGGACAGAGGAAAATAGGTCAACAATTTTGGCAACTTCTATGGGATGTTTGCCTACTAAATATAAGATCGGTGGCCTTATAGATCCATTGGGCATAGGGTCTTACAAAGACTAAAAATATATCTTGACAAACAATCCTAACTTTAGCAACTCAGCATATTAGCAATGAAGAACATTAGAAAGACCAAAAATAGAACCAAAGCCTGAAAGCAACCCAACTAACTGTGCTAGCAGCACTTAGGGAAAACAAAAGGGATCTAAACTATTGTGCAACAGCACTTATTGAAAGCAAGAAACCTAATCTACTGACTTACAAGGTTAGTCATACCTCAAAACACCTCTTCAAGTGTATCCCATTGACTGGGATAGGCAAATTTTGTCCATCCATGCTTGATAACTGAAATGCATTGTGTTCCTTGCATTCAGTAATAACAAATGGGCCACTCCACATGTTGTCAAACTTGGAGTGCTTTCTTGGCCTGCTTTTCAACTCATCCCATTTGAGCACCATATCACCCTCCCTAAAAAATTTAGGAGTGGCCTTCTTATCAAAATTTCGTTTTGTCTGAAGCTGGTGATACTCCATAAATTTCATAGCTTTATCTATGATTTCTTCAAGCTCCATAAGTTGAGCATATCTGACAACCATGGGGTCTTCTTCTTCAAACATCTCCAGTTGATTCATGATATCTAGTGCTGGCAGCTCCACAGATATAGGCAATCTTGCCTCTTTCCCATAAACTAAAATATATGGGGAGTTTCTAATAGACCTCTTGGGAGTTATTCTATCTACCCATAAGGCATATTTCAGATTAGTGTGTCAGGTTCTCTAGTTGTCCTCCATTGATCTTTTAATAATCCTTATGAAGTTCTTATTTGTAGATTCAGCCAAACCATTACCCTGTGGGTAATAATTTGATGAAGTAATCAAATAAATTCCATTCTTCATAGCCCAGTCAGTTATCTTTAATCGAACAAAGGCTAAAGCATTGTCTAAGACAATTGACTCAGGTACTCCAAATCTGGATACCAAATCATGATAAAAACTCAAAACAACATTCTCATTTGACTCCTTCAAAGCCACTGCTTTAGTCCACCTTGTGAAATATTTTGTAGCTGTGAGTATCCACCTGTGGCTGCACTTGACAGTGGGTTAATGGGACCTATAAAATTAATACCCCATCTTATGAAGGGTTGTTCTACTTGAATTGGCTATAGAGGTAAAGCTGGCAGCCTTTCTTTGCCTACAAAAATGGCACATTTTACACATTTTCTAGCCCATGCATGGGCATCCTTGAATAAGCTGGGCCAGTAATATCCAACTCTCATTATTTTCCAAGCAGTAGTCCTCGGGGAAAAATGACCCCCTATTGTTCCATCATGAAACTCATGCAGCACCTTGTCAGTTTGATCATAATCAATGCATCTTAACAATACACCATTAAAGTCTTTCCTGAAAAGGATGTCATTTATTAAAACATATGGAATGGACTGTAGTCTAAAATACTTTCTCTTGGTTCTATCTAAACCTATTGGACATTCACCAGTTTGCAAAAATTTAGTCATGTTATTAACCCAACCTGTGCCTACTGCTGTTGTATCATTCTGATGTGCATCTTCAATTGTCAAAAGCACTCTTCTTCTTTATCTACTTATTTTCAGGACTAGTAGCAAGCTACTCACTGAGTCCTCTGCCTCTGACAAGTTTGGTTGTCTTGATATCTATGTCATATTCCATGACTTTGGTAATCCAACCAGCCCTTTTCTCATTAACATCTTTTCCTAATAGGAACTCTTTCACACTAGGGTGAGCAATCATCAAATAAATCTTATTATTAGAAATAAGATGTCTAAACTTCTTGAGACTTCTTACCACTGCAAGGACATGCCTTTCAATGAAACTATACCTCTGTTCATACTCCTCCAGTCCTTTACTAAAGAAAGCGAGTGGCTGTTCAAAGCCTTCACCTTGCTGTTGTACCAAAATTGCAGAAATAGTATCCAGACCGCCATAAGCATACAAGATAAAATCTTTTGAGAAATCAGGATTTACCAGAGTTGGTGCAACCAATAATGCCTCTCTTATGGACTCAAAGCTGAGTTTGGCCTCTTTTGTCCAACTGAAAACTGTATTCTTCTTCAACATAGACGTCAAAGGCTTCAATAGATTTGCAATGTTAGGTATAAATCTTTGCAGAAAATTAATTCTGCCAATAAAACTTTGTAGTCCCTTCTTGTGGCTAGGTAAAGGAAGCTCCATAATAGCTCTTACCCTTTCAGTGTCAATGGTAATGCCCTCCTTTGACACAATGTGCCCCAAAAGCTTGCCTTCATGTACAGCAAAAATGCATTTCTTGGGATTGAGAGATATCCCAAACTCTTTACATCTCTCGAACACCTATCTCAAGTGGGATAAATGTTCAGCTGCATCTTTAGAGAAAACCGTGATGTCATCAAGGTACACCAGTACCAATTTATAGAGCAAACCCTTTAAAGCCATATCCATAGGTCTCTGAAAAGTAGAGCCAGTGTTTGACAGACCAAAAGGCATCCTTTTGTAGGCCATGGTGCCCCATTTGGTAGTAAAAGTAGTTTTAAATTGATCTCCCTCCCTAACCAATACTTGATTATAATCAGAATATCTGTCAAGCAAGGAGAACCTTTCTGAACTAGCCACTACTTGCAGAATTTGCTCCATTGAGGGCAACAGGTAGTGGTCTTTTAGGGAGGCTCTATTAAGGTCTCTGAAGTTGACGCATAGCCTGATCTCTCCATTCTTTTTCCTCACAGGGACAAGGTTGGAGACCCAAGAAGTATGCTTGATCAGAGAAATAATTTTTCCCTCGATCAGCTTGGTTAATTCTTTAATCATCAGAGTCTCAAGTTTTGGATTTAAGGGTCTTTATTTCTACCTCACAGGTTTAGTACCTGGTCCTAACTCTATGGTATGCTGGGCCCCTTTTAGGTCTAAGTTATCCCAACCAAACACATCTTTAAACTCTTGACAAAGAGCAACAAAAGCTCTCCTATCCTCAGGTGAACATATTTTACCAATTTTGAGAAGCTTACCTTTAAAAATTTCTAGCTCCTCGTAATGTTCCTCTTTGACCTATATGTTGGTTTTATTCCTTTTTAGCTGATCATCAGTACTAAAAACAAATTCCAAGGTTACCAATCCCTTGGGCAGTTTGTTTGTTCTTAACTAAACAATTTGATCGTTACTATATTACTGTTTGAGTTTATCCTAATTCATCACAGAAAACTCATCTTCTTCTAACAGGAAACACAGGATCTGCTCATCACTCTCAAAAACCTACCAATGAATATTATTGTCAGGGATAGAGGGCCTATCAACTATTTTCATGTGAGGCTACACCTTTTCTCTTTGAATATCACTGGGGATGTCAAACTGGGCCCCAATTGTAGCTAACCTATCTGCATGATAGTTCTGACTTCTTGGAATAGAGATCAGATTGAAATCATCAAACTCTTCAATC
This sequence comes from Cunninghamia lanceolata, assembly GCA_027924645.1. Lineage (NCBI taxonomy): Eukaryota > Viridiplantae > Streptophyta > Pinopsida > Cupressales > Cupressaceae > Cunninghamia > Cunninghamia lanceolata. Next base: position 20,269,402 of record BSBN01000111.1, on the reverse strand, counting down.
ATGTCCCATACCCTCTGTTTGTAGCATTTCAAAACATCATTCTTTGTAACATGCAGTCCTCTCACCTGATTCATAATAAGTTCACTATCACCATACGCCTACAAACAACTAATTTTCCTCTTTCTTGCCCACTGCAAACCTTGGATCAAGCCCTCATACTCAACAGTGTTATTTGTACATGAAAAGGCAAAACAAAAAGTAGAATAATATCTTTCACCTTGTGGAGACACCAGCATTGCACCACCACCAGATCCATTCCTATTCCTATTCCTATTCCTAGAGCCATCAAAGTACATTTTCCATACCTCATTTTGATGTTCTGTCTATTGTTCTGCATTCTTATTGTTCTGCATTCTTTACCAGGCTTCGAATCGTTGTTTTAGGTTCATGCAGTATGTAAACCCCCATACCAGTTTCTTGAATGTGTCCCTCAGGATCATCAACAACACTTTCCAAGGCCCACTCCTTTAACAACACCTCTGGTATACTTTTAGCTTGTAGCTCTTGAGCAACAATAAGCTCAGGATCATCAGAAATAATGCAATTTACATTAACAACACTTGGTGTGTAAGGCTCTATGTGATGTTTGGCAAGTAATTTAGATTTTAGGGTCACTTTGGTGCCATATTTGGTCCTGAAAAAGATGTGGGACCAGTCTAAGGATAAATATCCTCCTATTTTGGCTATGAACTCTCTTGATAAATAGATGGCAAATAGGGAGGCAAATCTATGATGAACACCTCCTAGGAAATGGAAACATTTGGACAAGTGTGCAGAGTGAGACCTAGGTCTTTCATCACACCTACAGTATTAACAGATGTTCCATCTAGCTGGACTACACCTTTCTCAAGGGGCTGGTATTTCAACCCTAGTTGATCTGTAATCTGTTTTGGCATTACAGAGCTACTTGCACCCCTATCTACCATGCAGTTATGTACCAACTTGTCTCTAATTATTAAAGACACATAAAATGGAAGTGGTTTAGCACTCCTGTTTGGCTGTTATTGTTGTCATGGGATGAATTGGTAAAGACAGCCCTAGTTGGGTTAGCAGTTGCATTATTGGATACTCTTAAATTAGACAAGGCAGACTATAATATATCCTTTTGGCTTGGGATGACTAGAGAATCCCACATAGATATTGTCACACTCATCTTCTTCATATTTTCAATAATATTGAAAGGTGGAGTAATATTTACCTTTTGATGTGCCTTTGTAGCCACAATATCAGCCTACAACTGAGGTTGTTCCCTTGTAGTTGCTTGAATATTTCTTTGCAAAATATGGGGAATCTGGGATGTAGAAGCATTAGCAAGTCCTTTCCCTTTGTTCGTTGCTTGATCCATCTCATAACCCCTCTTTTTAGCTCTTGTATTTGCTGCAACTGAGGCATCATCTCTATTTACACCACAGAATTCACCTTCCTGCCAATTTATGAAGGCGGAATCAATCTGAGGTTGCTCTTGTTGCTACACAGCCCCATCATTGGGTGTGTTTGGCTATGAGATTGTAACATTTTGTACCATTAGAGCCTAATTTATCACTCCATTTGAGCAGGCTACCTGGCTGTGTGGTTGATTGCATGGAAAACACCATTCATACTCAGATGCAAGGTTATTCTGAACAGGGACAAGGTCCCTAACTGTATTAATGGGTGCCAGATTGTAAGGCTGGAAAGGCCTCTGATTCATGTTCTGCCTGGGACCCTGGTAATTGCCTTGATATGGAGGCCTGTTAGCCTGGTATGGCTGATTCTACCCTTAATAAGGTTGGTTTTGCCCTTGGTTGGGTTGTTGATAATGCTGTCTATTCTGGGACTGCTATTTTTTTATGTTTACCAGCTCATTCCCAAAAGTTTGTAGGATGTTCTCTATTTTTTGTTGGCTATTTTTAATCTCTTTTAATTCTTGTGATGAGCTAGAAGTAGCAGTTTCAGAATTGACAGTATTTGGCAATGCTGCTACAACAGGTAAAGGGGCAAAATATGGGATTGGCAAGGGCATTAAAGCCTGAATCTCAGGGAAAATGGGCACTGGTGGTCGAGGAGCTATTTTACTAGCCTGGATCAATCCATTTTCTGCTCTAATAGCTATTTCGTATGCATCAGGTAGACTTGTACCTCCCAATGATTGAATCATTACTGAAACATCACTATTTAGGGCTTTCAAAAAATACAGAAAAGCATATTTTGATGGAGGCCTTACCATGGCAAGAATTTTGTCCCATGTCTTCTGGAATCTGAAGTTGAAATCTATCATTTGCTCCTAGGGAGCTCTCTTTATTATAGTCATCTATTCAACCAATGATAGGTTATCTAATTTATCTTGGAATTGTTTGTTTAGCTTATCACCTAGATCATCCCAGGTTCCTATGGTCTACACTGGTAAACTATTAAACCATTGTAAAGATTTTCCTTTAAAAGAGGCAACCAGCAGCCTGATGGCTACATTTTCCTAGGTTATATGATGAACACCACACAGAGAAGCTACGTCTCTAATGTGCTCAATTGGGGTAGTTTGATTCTCCCCTATGAAATAGGGCAGACTCTTCAAAGTTGCCATGGGTATAATGTCATGCACTATCAAATTCAATGGGTTGCCCCCATCAAAAGCCACAAATGGCTGATTCCTTGCCATTTGAACAGTTGGAGGTAGGTTTGCTTGAGCTGGTACAGGAACTACAGGTGTAACTAGCCTGAAGCTTAGTGGAGTCGACTATATTCTTTTTGGAAACTGGAGTCCTTACTACAGCTCTACTCTGCCTTCTAGGGAAAGATAGCTGCAAATAATCAAATGAGCTTGAACTTCAAGTTTGAACCTTTCTCATAAAATGTAACAACAACACTGATCTGCTTGTCCTTCCTCAGTATGAGTCGCCAGATGTGCAAGTTTTAACCTCTTATATGTCTAAAAAATCACTGGTTGCACATCAAAACTACCAATAAAAGGTTGTATTTGATTGTTTTCTCTAACTCTAGAGTCCCACTGGGTGTGCCAAAAACTATTATCTCTCAGATTTGCACCCTTGCTATAGTTGTGAAACTTTAGCAATCTGGAGAAACATGGGAATGATCTTGAAGTGTGGGACCTTGCAAAATGAGATCAGACCTCCGGAGAAGGTCAGCTTCCTTGACTGGTTATCACCTAAAACTACTAAATCTTCAGAGGAAAAGGGAGAAGGAAATGCTTTTAAGTGAGATAAAAACAGGAAAACTTGAAAGTAAGGGTGATGCACCAGACTGATTAAATGAAACCTTCATAAAACTAAGAAAATGCACAACATAACCAGATACAGCAAGTAGACATACACATATTCAAATGATTTTAGTAGAGGTGAGAAAATAAGATGGTTGAGAGGAACAGAATGTTCATAGACAACCATATGTAAGTTCACACTAAACTAGAAAAATTAGTAAAAAGAGGTAAAATGACGCATATATTCAATAAGAAGGCACAGTTATAGTAGCAGAAAGCTCTGTTTGGAAATAGAAAGCTTGAAAGCCGAAAAATTTCCCCACTGCCTATTTACAACTTATTTCATGCATATATAGCATTTCAATCAGAACTATGTCGGTTACAATACATTCGCCCCATGGGCTGCATCAGGAAAAATATCTATATCTGAAGGGACGTCCATCTACGAAAATTCATGGCATAAAAATATCTGGAACAGGGGCTGATGGAAGATATTTTGGGCATTGAATGCGAGTAGCTCCAATGTCTATCTTCAACAATGAACATATGAAATATCTAAAACAAGGCAGTGGAGAGATATTTCTGGTCATCAATGCGAGCTGTTAAACACCTACCTACAGCAATGAATGCAACAAATATCTGCATCTGCCCAAAAATGGTCACTGAAACATCTAATCGCCAAAACATGCAAATCCAAATCCAAATTTTGAAAGTAAAAACATCCTCCATTAAAGCCCGCCAGATGAAAGAGGAGACAAAAACAAGCATTTTTGCCTTTTGCAGCATGTAGAAATTCGCCAGGATGTGCAAGATATCTGCTATCAAAGTTGTGGTCAACTGCCTATGTATATCGCTTTGCATCTGTGTGCTTGTATATGCTTTTGTATGTTCCACTGTATATACAATGCAACTGCGCCTTTAGGTTCACTTGGTGCAACCACGCTTTCTTTCTCTTTGCATATTAAAATCACTTTGCATATGCCTTCATACAATCGTGGGCTTTACCTTTTGAATTGGCCTTTGAATCGCCCCTGACACGTGGTACCACCTGATTCACCGCCGCATTGAAGCTGGGACCCATCCCTGAAAACTGCATCTTCTATCAGTCATCGGAAAGACTATGAACTGAGTCACCGATGCAAGAGGTCACGCCAAAATCCCCTGTATGTTGGCCTTGTATATCGCAATTGTATATCGCATATACAATCGCATGTATACATACAATTCGGACTCCAACATTTTATCTGCTGCATTTGATCTCCAATCGGGTCCAGACCTTGTATGTGTCTCTTTGCATATTCCCTTGTATATCACATTTATACAATGCAAAAATACAAGGGAAACATTCATACAATTGCACTTCACATACAACTATTGCATTTGACCTTTGTGTGTGACCTTTGTATGTGCAAACATACAAGGCAAAATATACAAAAGAAAACATGCATATAAACATGCATTTGAACTTGTTCCTACCCCTTGTATGTGCACTTGGTGGGCCCCAGGCTTTGTATCTCTTCCCCTTTATCTCTTTGCATATTGTATATACAATGTGACTTGTATATAAGATACAATCGCCCTTGTATACAAAGTGGACCCCACATTCCTTTGTATATCCAATTGTATATGCCAACATACAATCACTTCAACATGCAAACTACGGACTCAACATTGAATATGCCAAATTGATTTTCAAGTTGGGTCCGCCTTGTATATTTTTCCCTTTGTATATTTCATTTGTATGTTGCAATATACAATGCAAATATACAAGCAAAACTGTGCACTTCCTTTCCTTTTGCAAACATTTGATTTGGCATATACATGTAACCTTTGTATATTTCATTGTATATGACCCTTTGTATGTGTGAACATACAATGCAAAATATACAATGAAAAAGATGCCTACAACACTTGTACCTTTATCAACCAGAATGCATAACTTTTCAGGTCCGGGCTTTGCATCTTAGGATTGCATGTGTGCTTTGTATATGCCCTTTGCATATATGCTTTGTATGTTGTCTTTGTCGTGTGCAAACATACAAAGGTGAATGTATATCGCTGATGTACATTTCCCTTGCATCCTTTCTTTGCATCTTTGGCCTTTGTATATCGACGTTGTATCTTTTCCTTATATCTCCACCTTGTATCTTTTCTTTTGTATGTGCGATTGTATGTTTGAACATACAATGTGAACATACATTCATACCTGCATTCCACCCCTTGCATATGCCCTTTGTATATGGTACCTTGTATCTCGCCGATGTACATTTCATTTGCATATGCGAACATACAATGGCGAATGTACATGCGAACATACATTCGAAAATGCATATACAAATACTAAGTATAAAATTCAGATTTATCTACAATGGAAAGCACTTGAAGACAAAGGGTTTCTGGGTTTTCAGCAAAGATTCTTCAAGCAAGATTTTTGGGATTTTTGGCAAGGCATAGCATGAGTACCTGAAGGATTTAATCCTTTTGGGGTCATTTTCTAAAGGATTTTCAAGGAAAATATAGGGTGAACTCTTTAACTCTTGACAGAGGAAAATAGGTCAACAACACTAATTAGCCATACGTCCAAACCCATTACAAACAAAATAGTAACGATTGAAAGAATTGCTATTTCTTCTAATATTGGGATTATTTTTCATACTTCTACATTCATTTGATCTATGACCATACATGTTACATTTGAAGCATTGACCAGAGAAGGATGGACCATTTTGATTTACTCTACTTCTGCACTGAGTAGCTCTATGACCAAATTTGTTGCAGTTGAAACAATTTCCATTGAATGATGGATACCTTTGAGCATTTGGTTGTCTTATTGGAGGCTTTCTAGATCTATTTCTTCCATTCCTAGGTTGAAAGTTTCTCTGTCTGGATCTAGAGATTTCACCTTTCTCATGCTTATCAACATCTTTTTTCTTCCCTTCAATGAGTGCTTCAAGTTTAGCTGAACTTATCTTGAACTTCTCCTTATACTTATTTACAATTTCTAGGTCATGTCTAAGTGTGATAATCTATCTCTCAAGTTCTCTTTCATTATCTCTACTTTCTTGTAGATTAGATTCTAGAAGGCTAGCTATCGCATCCAATTTGCAGCATTCTTCAGAACTCTTTTTCAAATTTTGGTTTAACTCTTCTTCACCTTTCTTTTTGTCTTCAATTTCCTTGGTTAGTCTCATCACTCCAGTTTCCATCTCATGTTTTAGAATAGTAACTTCTTTAGTTAACTTTTCACATTCCTTTGTTTTCTCATCCAGGGCATTGTCTTCATAATATTTTCCCAGTTGAAGAGGTTCCTCCTTCCCTTTTGCATTGGATTTGCTCAATGTTTCCTTTAAAACTTTAATGAAGTCTTATGTCCTTTTGAGATTGTCTTGCAGCTCTTGAACTTCTGCCTTGGACTGCTCAAGATCATCTAGGGTGAGATTAAGTTGCTCTTGAAGGTCATATTCATTCATTTTGTTGTCTTCCTAGATCTTCCCTAAGCTGTTAAGCCTTTTTAAAGGGACTTGGCTCTGATACCAATTGTTGGATTAGGTCCGGTCAAATGAGAGGGGGGGTGAATCAATTGATACTTATTTAACCTTTTCTTCCTTTATTCAAAATAAATGAAATAAACATTTCATCATCACATAAACAGAAACATAAATAACACAATTGACACCAAGATTTTGACGTGGAAATCCAGTTGAGGGAAAAACCACGGTGGGGGTTAACCCACAAAATTAACACCCTTTTAAAAGTATTTTACAAATGAGAATGCACATACATTCGGGCTCACTACCCTGAGCTCACTACCTACAGAAAGTCTACAAGAGATTTACAGAGATTTTGAACTCGTAAGATGTATTTGCCAATGCTAGAGGTCAATTTTGGTGGAGTGTAAATACTAACTTTGTACACTTCATCTTTATTCTGCTCTTCTCTCTATTCTCCCTTCATTCAAATATTAGATTTCTGCTCTTTTCACATTTTCTCCATAAACACAGTAGTCACAAAATATCCACAATCATCGGCTATATATACTTATCTTGAATTGCAATCACTTGCCAGTCGGCAACAACAAACACTTAGAACTTTTTAAGAGTGCTTTGCTCTATCAGCTAGATCCATACACCAATATTGATACATACCAAAAATATCACATGTAGATCATCATACATGTCATCCACTAACATCCTATCTCATACATAGTTTATCAAAACACTTCTATTGGGTCTGCACAAGGATTTACATAAGTCTGTATTGTTCTTCATTGAATTGTTCTATCATAAAAGAACCCGGTATTCAGATGTTCATAACTTCTGATCCCATTATCACCGGAGGATAAAAACTTGGATTTAGATTGTCCTGGTGTCCCTCTACACTCCTTCAGATCTACAACACATAATGATTAGCTAGAGAGATCCACTAACCAAAATTCTGGACTCTGTTATATGCTCTGTTTCAGGCTACCAGACTTATATAGATTATCATTCTAACTTCTGATAAGATTAGATACTGCACTGCAGATGTGTGGAACAATCTTAATTGCCATCAATGACAACACCTATCAATGCTATGCAGTGCCTCTTGCCAACATGATTCACGTTCAGCTTCCAGCTGCCTACACTTTTGGCGGCTTGATTTCAACTTCTTTCAATTCCCCTGTTCTGCGACTTGCTACAAATTCTCCTCTCCTTGATGCCACGTGCTTGTTTCTACACAAGGATTAATCCATAAAACATATGCACACAAATAACCTTCATAATTAAACCATAGAATCTCATCTATATTGCATACATACTCATGTTTAAATCATTCAATTGATAAATATCATCACCATATTTCATATTAAAAAAATAGGTTCAAGGTTTTGCAAAATATATAAAAAGACAGTATATCATGATGGTAATGTTTGAAAAGTATCTGAAAGATCATGTGTAAAAGGTCTAAAAGCATATAAAAATAATACAAAAGAGGCCAATATTTAAACCCATCATTCCCCCCAACTATCCTTTTGCTTGTCCACAAGTAAAACACTTAATTAAACATCTAGGGGAAAATATTGCAATGCAAGGTGATTTGCCCAAGGTCCATCACTTCTCTGACCCCCACCCCCTGCTTAAGATAGAAATCATTATAACATGCAAGCCAATTCATCTTAACTAATTATGTACTCCTACATTCATCATTCTTTTCTCCTGTCCAGTGTGGTACTAGATAGAGGAGAATAGGAGGATGATAAGTAAGTGGCAGCGATCCCACTCCTTTTTGTTTTGAAACCTAGATGCACTAGCACAATCTTTCAAACATATTTATAAAATTATGGAAAGAGTGAGGCTCTTTCCTTTGCAACTCTAGGGTCAAATTCTTCCATCTGCCTTGTACATATCTTAGGCAGTTTTGAAGGATAGGCACTGCCAGCTGTTGTATCCTTCTGTAATCTCGGAGTCTCAAATCTATGATTATCTTCCCTAGACCCTTATGAGAAAGGAGTGTCAACCATTGAGTAAGGATTACATTGGGATTCATTGTTTCTTTTCTAATTTGCAGTGCCATTGTTTTCTCTTGTTCTTCATATCTGTCCATTAATTCACCTCTGAGTTGCTCATTCTTGAAATAGGATGACAGTGCTCTAACTTGTAAATCCCCAACATAAATTAAGGGGTTCCATTCTATATCCTCTTCCATCAAATAGTTGTGTAAACAATACTCACACAACTGATCTTGCTCCTCTAGGCTGACTTCTTTGAAATCGCTGAAAAAATTATGCCTCGAGTGTAAAGCAAGCTGATCATTAATGAACCTATTGAACTAGAAACTGAGAAATGTTTCCTTTAGAAATAATGCATACACCCTAGGTGGAGGTCTACACTCAATAATTTTAATGGCTCTGTTTAATACCTCTATCAATTTACCTTCCAACCTTTTCAACTCCAAATTCTTACCTTCCATTGATGCATTGAGAGTTTGTTTTTCTTCCTCCCAGCTTTCTTTTTCCCGTTTGAATTTGTTAGTAAGTTTCATCAATTCAAATCCCAAAGACAAGGTGGTGAGATATGTTGGAGACCAGGTTGCTATATGAGGTTGTGGATTTAGTGCTTTATTCTCTTTAATTTTTGTTTTATTCTCGGCCATTTGTGCTAACAGATCCAAGTTGGTTCCATGGCCGTAGGTTTGGATTTTCTCCTCCAATTCATGTATTCTTATCTCCTCTTTTTCCTTTGGGATTTTCTCCTCCAATTCCTGTATTCTTTTCGCCTTCTCTTTATCCTTTTCCTCATATCCTTTTACTTGCTCTTCCAATTGCTTTATCCTGTCAAGAGCTTCTTGAAGTTCTTTCCTTATATTTCTATCCTCTAATAGTTCTTTTTCCTTTTCAAAATTTAAACCTTCATCATCATCCCTAGTGATATCAAAAATTTCCCTAGCAGAGCTACTTGGAACTGACTTCCCCATCTTCTTTGCAATAAAAATATCTTCTGAATTAGAGTCAAAAGATGAAGAAACATACCTTCTCCTCTTAGCAGACACATTGATATTTTCATGAACATCAACAGGGACATTCTTAGGGGCATCCCCTTCTTTGTCTGAGTCTGTGTCCAGCAACGTTGAATCATGGTGTTGTTGTCCTTCACCTTTTTCTTCCTACCCCTGTTCCTCAACAATTCTTTCTTCAACATTCTACCTTTTCAACCTTCTTGAGTGCCTGGGAGTAATAGTTTCCTATTTAACTTCACTTTTCCTCTTCTTTTTACTCCCCTTCTTCTTTTCCCCTACATTCTCTTCTTTTATAGTGCTCTTATGTTTCTCAACACCTTTCTTATTCTTCTTTTTCTTAGAAGATGTTGAAGCAGCACCTCTCATAGCTTTAGGGTTTGTAGAAGATGAGGGTTTCTCTATTGCCACCAGCCTATTTTCTAGAGTATTTTCCTCCTATGGGTCTTCTTGCTCCGGTACAATCTCAGGTTCTGATTCATGTTGAGGTTCATCCTCTGCTTTAGGTACTTCCAGTAGTTTTGTGATATCTGTACATTTTTTAAAGGCATTCCAATCAACCTATAGATGTTGAATTCTCAGGCTTCTCTTAACCAATAGGCTATTAAGTAGTGATGGAACAACATGGTGTCCATTTTCTTTCTCTAATAGTCAAATGTCATCCTCTTCAACATGTTATAGAGGAAATTGGGAACATTGACTAACTTATCATGGCGTAAGTGATTTAGCAACTTAAAGTGCACAATATATAACAAATTGTGCCAACCATCATAGGTAAAGTATTTAATGATATAAGAAGCACATTTTCCCCAAAAGAATGGAAGGGACAGTCTCTTTGTACCTTGTGATGATGAATCCAGGTTTTCTCCATGCTCATAGAATTCTTCTCTTGTTGTAGTTGCATCAGCACAAGCTAGATATTCAGACCCTGTACGCGGCATTCCTATAACTTGGGCAATGACCATTTCAAAATAATCTACAACCAATCCCCTGACTGTTGCCTCATCATACCGTAATGTAGTTGCAAATTCTTTTGCCATTTCATTATCATATTCCATTAGCTTCAAGAAGTAATCTAGTCATCCCACTCTGGTGAAGAGTGGTAGAATCATCATATCCTCTAATATTACCTGGTGCGCAGATGGTTCTCATCTTATAACATCACCTCCCATTATCTCTATACTCTACAACCTCAAAAGGTTTCAATTTCTGCTAAACTTTGATTCCACCACCTTCAGAAGAACCTATAATTTGTTGCCTTTTCTTGTGCCTTCTTCTATTCCCCCCAATTGTAACTTATGGAGCTCTCTTGTATGTAAAATTTTGTATCTCAACTCACTCCTAGGGTAATAAGTTCATAATTTGGATGAAACAAGGTAGGTCTACTATCTTTGGAAAAACAACATAAAATTCTATCTGATAACTCTAAAGACTTGGGTGGCGAAAATAAAAAATTAACTAAATAAAAAATTAACTAACTATAATATCCCTCCCCCCCCAACTAATGGGTGAAGTGACCTCACTTCGCACATGAATTGATAGGGTTGAAAGAGTAATTATGAAATTTAATGGTGATATATATTTTCGCATGCATGAATTAAATGAAGAGTAATAATGAATATAAAATGAAATCTAAGTTAATCATGTAAGGTTACCTTTTGTACATACATTATGGAATAAGTGATCAACGCACCTTGGAATTGGAGAACACGTACTTGGCAGTTATTTGATGTGAGCAGGATGAAATGCATGAGAGTGAATGGTAAGGTGGTAGGTATGTCGAAAGTGATGTGATGTGACAACTCACAATACTTAATCTAACAACTCGTGAGTGTGAGTTGAACATTTTTGTTGCGGGCATTTGATTTATTCAAAATGAATAAAACATGTGTGGAAGAAATGGAATGTGCGAGAAAATAGTTTACTTTTTACCAAAGTGTTGAAGACTTCTACAGACAGGTGTTGCTACAAGTACCTCCAATACATGTCCTGACTAAATGTTTACATATTCATTATTTCAGGTCCCAACTAAGACTTAAGAACAGGTCCATCTGGAGCTAACTGTGTTCACATGGGTAGTGTGTTGTGTGTGCATGTGAAGTGTAAAGCAATAAAAATTAAGTCTCAGTGATAGGGGTTGAGTCGTGCAACTCAACCTCTGCATCACTAGACATGATGGGTGGATCACTTTTTGTTGGTACATCATTGTGTGTTTCAGAGCCTTCATCAATACCATTGTGAGCACCATACTTGTTTGTTAGAGAGAAAATAAAATCATCTTTTTGAAGCAATTTCTTATAAAGTTTGAGCCTGTGTCCATTTACCAGTAATGAAAATTTGACCTCATCAATGGTTTGTAGTTAGATTGTACCATTAGGGAATACCTGTTGAATCTCATATGGTCCCAGCCATCGAGTCTGAAGCTTGGCTTTGAAATCTTTGTATCTAGAATCATAGAGAAGGGCCCAATCACCAACATTGAACTCTTTAGTCTTTATATACTGATCATGCCATTTAATTCTTTACTTCTGAATAACCTCTGTGTGGTGTATGGCTTCTAATCTAATTTCATCAAGAGCATTCAAATGTTGTAACCTTTCCTTTTAAGCCTTTGTTAAGTCCATCCCCAATTCCATTGTTGTTCTCAGAGTTTTATATTCAAACTCTATAGGCAGTATTCCTATCTTGCCATAAACTAATTCATAAGGAGTGAATCCTGTAGTTGTCTTCCATGTTAATATGTATGCCCAAACAGCTTCTGGTAATCTAGAAACCCAATCTCTTTTGTGGAGTTGTACTATTTTTGTCAATATATTCTCAATCTCCCTGTTTGTAACCTTGACTTGATCATTAGCCTAAGGATGATATAGGGTAAACTTCTTGTGTTTGATCTGATACTCCTCCACTAGTTTGGTGATTAAGTCTGATGTGTATTGTGGTCCTTGATCAGTCACTATCTACTTAGGTACACCATACCTAGTGAAGATTTCCTCATATAAGAATTTTGCCACATTGCCATCTCTAGCAAACTACAAAGCTTTAACTTCTACCCATTTGGTTAAGTAATTAGTGCATACCAGTATATTATTCCTTATTGTTTGAAGTGGGAGAGATAGGTCCAACAAAATCCAACCCCCACTTATCAAAAGGAGCTAATGCTATTTGGAGCTGTAAAGGCATTTCATCACTTCTTGTATGCCTCCCCATTCTCTAGCACTGATCACAGCTTCTAGTATACTTGACAGAGTCTTTATGTAGTGTTGGCCAGTAATATCCTGTTGTCAAGATCTTGAAGGTTGTCCTTTTGGCTACAAAATGTCCACTGCAGGGTTCATCATGACATGCCTTCAATATGTCAAACACTTCATCCTCCATGATACATCTTCTCATAATGTTATCTGGGCCAGTGTAGAATAGGAATCTAGAAATCCAAGAATAAGGGAAGCATTTGTGAACTCACTGTCTTTTCTCCCTTGGAGAAAAGTAACTTGGAATCTACCCTGTCACCAAATAATTAGCTATATTTGCATACCATGGAGTGTGTATGTTTAGAGCAAATAGATGCTCATTAGGAAAATAATCATCAACCACTCCTTATGCTGATTATCTAGGTAGTCTAGACAAAAAATCAACAACCACATTAGCCTTTCTTGGTTTGTCAACTATTGTTATGTTAAATTCTCACAATAACAGCAACCACCTTACAAGTCTTCCACCCATTATTGGCTTATTCATCAAATAGCTAATTGTTGTATGATCTGTATGAACACTTTATAGCCAGTAATGTAGTGTCTAAATTTGTTAATGGCATAAACAACAGCTAAGATTTCCTTTTCTGTCATAGTGTAGTTCAACTCAGCTCCCTGTAGGTTTTTGATGATATAGTATATTGCATATTCTTTGTTTCTTTCTTGCTAGCCTAAGACTGCTCCAATGGCAAAGTCTGATGCATCAGTGTGGATATAAAAAGGTAGTGTCCAATTTGGACCTCTTAGAACTGGAGCTTGTGTCAAGGCTGCTTTTAGCTTCTCAAATGAATTCTAACAGTTTGGGGTCCATTCAAAGTCAATGTCTTTTGTCAACAGAGTAAACAAAGGGGCAACAATTCTGCTAAAATCTTGAATGAACCACCTGTAATAACTTGCATGTCCAAGGAAGCTCCTTACATCCTTTTGTCTCTATAGAATAGGTAGAATAGATATGATTTCAATCTTCTTTGGGTCAACTTGTATTCCTGCACTTGAGATAAAATGTCCCAAGATAATGCCTTGTGTCATCATCATAAAACATTTTTCATTGCTCAAAGATAGATTGTGCTCTATGCATCTCTTTAAAACTTTCTCCAAATTGTGTAAGACTTCATCATATGTTTCACCATATGTGGTGAAGTCATCCATGTAAATCTCCATGCTATCATGGGCAAAATCAGAGAAAATACTGAGTACTACTCTTTAAAATGTAACTAGAGCATTACACAGACCAAAAGGCAAGACAAAATATGCATCTAGGTCCCCCAAGGGCAGGTAAACATTGTCTTATCTTGATCCTCGAGTGCAATCTTGATTTGGTTATAGCCACTGAAACCATCAAGAAATGAGAAATATTTCTTCCATGCCAAAGAGTCAAGAACTTGGTCAATAAACAGCAATGGGAAGTGATCCTTCTTTGTGGTAGCATTTAGTTCCATGTAGTCTTGACACAAACTCACCATTTGCCACCTTTCTTGGGAACTATTACCAATGGTGAAACCCATTCACTGTCTGAAATGGGGTATATAAATCCTGCATCCAAAAGCTTTTGAAGTTTAGATTTCACTATCTCTCCTAGAGTAGGGTTCATGCATCTCTACTGCTGCCTTATAGGTCTGTGGCCATCATCAATGTAAATTTTATGCATGCATAAGGCAGGGTCAATGCCTTTCATGTCACTGTAATCCCATGTAAATGTTGTTGCATGTGCCTGCAACACTACGTGCAGGGATTGTTGTTGTTAATCAGTCAATGCATTATTAACAGTCAACATCTTTCCTGGCTTGATTTATAATTGTTTATACATTTCTTGTACAGAGGACAAATCAAGGCTAGGTATTACTAGTAAGCATTGTTGGGGTAATAAAGTATGAAATATTTGGGATACCTCTTCTGAGGAACCAGTGGGTATTATGTTTCTCAAGGGGTCTTTTAAGCAGGATAGACAGTCCTGCTACTACGGGTGGCTCCCATAGTCATTTTGTATAATGTGAGCTATCAACTCATCTTCATCCTAGATATCTAGTAAGGGGCTGCATTCAATGGTCATCAAGGTTTACAGTGAATAGCTATCCTCATCATCCAAGGTAGGCCATATGGTCTGCTCAAGTTCATGGTATGGTTGGGCTAGTGGATATAAGACCAATTTCTTGGTCATAGTCCCATTGGATATGATCATATTTCCTGACCTGCAACCTATTAATGCATCTGTTGTGGCAAGCCATGGTCTACCTAGTATAAGAGGATAACCAACAAGATTGACCTTGCATTGGAGTACTAAAAAATCGACAGGGTATTCCCAGGAATCTAATGCAATTACCAAGTCCTCAATGACTCCTCCAGGCCTAATTGTAGACCTATCAACTAATTGCAAAACTATCTGAGTAGGCCTAAGGTTGTTTAACTGCAGCATCTGCATTGTCTCCTTGGTCATTACATTAATTGCAGTATCAAGGTCTATCAAAGTATTCTTGATTAGAGTCCCATTGATTTTTACGTCCACTACTAGACTACCTGGATCTGTATATTTGGGGATATTATATTCCCCAACATTATTGCAGCAAGGTTACCCAAAACTTGGACTATCTTTGGGTATGTTCTCTTCCTTCCTGGTTTCTTTATGCAAAGATCTCTAATAGTCTTAGTATAGATAGGAATATCTTTGATGGATTGGATTACTTGGGAATGTTTATGCTTATATTTTTTAACTGGCCTAAAACATTAGTTTTAGCCTGTGTTGGTTGCTTCTGGATAGCCAAGCATTTAGGGAAAGGAGGCTTCAGATGTGAAGTGGTCTGAGGGTCCTTATTTGATTCAGGTTCCAAAGGTGGCTTATCTAAGGCTTCCTTTGTGGGTTCTTCATCTTCAAGTTCTATAATTTGGGGAGATGAAGGGCCCGTAAGTTGCTTCCCTGATCTGAGATGAACATTACTCAACTTTACCCCATAGGTGGGGTATTGCACCACCTCATTAGTATAATCCTATTGAATAGGCTTGTTATTAGGGTTAGGTGCAGGTTGGGTAGGGAGTTGGGTAGGTCTAGGAGGTTGAGTTTAAGGAGTGGATGGAAGCATTATTGTTGGCTGTTGGGGTTGCGATGGAAGCATAGGTTGCTAGTAATTTGCATTTTGCTACCATTACTAGCCCTTGTTCCACTGGGGATGCCATTTATGCTGCTGTGTAGGCCATTGGGGGTTATAGTTGGAACCTTGGAAAATTTGTTGGGGCCATGAGTTTGGCTATTGTTGGTTCCAACTAGGTTGTGGAGTAGGCCATTGTGGTTTTTGCCATATATTTTGATTTCTAGGCCATGGTTGAGTACTCCAAGCAGAGAAATTTTGGTTTGCAATAGGAAAGGGTGAATTAAAATCTAGTGGATAAGGGGGCATACCTTGTCTTTGCTGCCAAGGTCTCCTTTGAGCTATGTAGAACAATTACTTGTCCTCTCCTTCAAATGGCTAAAATTTTGGCCTTTCAACCTTCTCTTGCTAGATACTGGCCACCCTCTTGCATTTACAATTGGCCTTCCTTTGTCTATAGCTAGGGTAGTACTCATTAAGCATTGTGATGAGTCTAGTTTATGACTCAATTTTGTTAAACTTTATTATCTACTTGTTGTAGTTATCTTGGACTTTGGTACTTTGATCCTGATCTTTTTATGTCATTGCCTCAAAACTATAACTTGTTGAGCATAGGTCATTTCTTATATTCTTTTATGACAAAGACATGCTTTATGAACTATCTATGTTAATTTTACATATGGTTAATGAATGTTACTCCAAGGTAGTTACAGATGTGCAATTATTGTGTGTACTAATATTGTTATGCAAATGCAATTAGCATCCATAAAGTAGAGGAAGATTATGCTGGTTGGTCACTTACCATAAAAAGTCAAACATGGTGATCGTTCAAATGTCAAATGGAGGGAAGACAACCACCCTGTAACTAATCTTAATTACTTGTTGAGCAAATTTAGGAGTTACTATTATGCTAGATCTGCGTTGAAGCAACTCGCTTGACCAGATTCCACGCATGCGTAACCTCCTTTCCATTTTCTATGTTTTCCATAATGAGGCGTCCTCCTATTCTGTTGGAGTTGACCACCTTACTAGGTAGTTAGTTTTGTAGTTTTCCTTCTATAAATAAGACTCTGATGCTCCTTCTGAGGGGTTGTTGATTAATCAGAGATTGTATTTGCATTATCCAATTTTCGGTAATACAGTTATGATGTTCAGTTGTACTCATCTTTTCTAATGAATAAAATGAAGTTATAAGTTTGCATTTTTGAGTTTACATTTGTCTTAGGGAATACTCATCCAAGGGGGCCCACTTGGTGAGAATTCCACCCTCTAGTTTAGTTATATTTAATGTTAAGCATTTAGTTAAATCTGGCATTAAATGTTCCTGCAGCCACTAGAATTCTATTTTGTGCCTGTTCCTGCAGCCAAAGCAGACAGAGTAGTTTTCTGTTTGTTTGCCCAGACTTTTACTTTCTATCATGTACTTGATCTTAGAATAGCCATTGCTTGATGTTCAACATTCCTGTTATTTCCTTTCTAGTAGTTTATCTTCAGCATTATGTCTTTCTTAGCTATAGAATGAATGTGGCTACTTTGGAAGTTCTTAGTGCACATACCGTGCTGACCCATTTCAAGTTCACATCCCTGGGTTGACAAGTGAAATGCATCTCCATAGTGATTAAGAAAGCTATTCAGGTTAGATGTCTAATCTCTGAGTTACAGCTTTAAGAGCTCAGTTGTTAAATCATTGTAAGAGACCAACACATTGCTTCTACCTCTTCTTATTTCTTCTCGATGTGAAGAGTGTCTAGCTATGTAGCCATATGGCTAATGATATCCTCCTTCATGTTAGACAATAAGTTACTGATTTCCACTCTTGAAACCCCATTGGTTTCTTTGTTTGTGATGGATGTCCTTTCTCCCCTTGGTCGCTTGGTGAAAGTTCTTGAATAATTTCTACAAACTTTGTAGATTGTTTCAAAAGGTAATTGAGAAACATCACCTTGCCCAAAGAGATTCAGGGCATCCATGCAATCATCATTAACCCCTCTAAAAAAGACCAACTTCAGTGATTCTTCAGATAATCTATTTTGGGGGTTTTTCTTCAAGGCAAACTGGAATCTTTCAACATAATCTTTTAGTGGCTCTTCTTTTTGTGACATCCTGAAGATGTCATCTCTCCTCCTATCATGTCCTCTATAGTAATCTTGGTATTTCTCCAAGAATCTCTCCTTCATTGTATCCCAGTCTGGAATGACATCTTTTCCTAGCCCTATAAACCATCTCAAGGCTACATCCTTGAGAGTGGCAGGTGTTGACACTCATTTTGACCAGGGGTTGATTTTGTCATGATCAGGAGGTTTCTTCATTTGAAGCCTTCATCTTCTTACCCAATTTTTCTAAGTGTTGGACTTCCTCAGCATTTTTCAACTGCAGCATCATGTTTTCCTGAGGAGGAGGTCATCATCATCATCTTGTCTTCGATGGTCTGCATCATCATGTTCTTCGTCGACTGGGTTTTTCATCGTCATCATCATATTCAGTCATCGGGTGATGTTGGTTTTATCATGATGATGCTGCCGAGCTACAGTGCACCCGCATCTGCTTGCGAGGGTGATGTTTCAAAGTCTCCGGTGATCTTCCATTTATCACCTTGCACGAGCATGATGATGATGTTGCTTATTCTTTGAATTGCTCGACCTAACTTGTTTTTTCCTAAGGGTCGTGTTCATCATCATCATATTTCCAGTTATCATCCTGCTACTTGTGGAGGTCATCATATTTTTCTGCCTTCATGATATTTCGCCGGGGTGATATTTTTATCATCGGGTGATCTTGGTTAACATCATCCTGATGATGTTGTTGAAAGTTGATGATTTTGGCTCTGTAATGCATGACAAGCTGATCTGGTTGCTCTGTACAGCTTACCTGTGAGTTTATGTATCTCCTGTTGTTTGTTTTTGGCATGAACCCACTGACTTCATGATTAAATTTATATGAGAAATGATGTTTGGCATGTGTTGTGTTAATTCTGTCTCCAGTATTGCATGTATTCTTCTTCTGAATCTGGATGTTTAGTAATGTTTAGATTCTAGAGCATAGAATTCCTATGTTGACTGTCTGATCTTTTAACTTCTACTCAAGGGGTAGATTAAACTGTTTTCAGGTTGAACATTGGGAAGGATATACTGCAGTAGGGATACCATAAGTAGAGATAACCTAACACTTTGTATTGGGAGATGCCTGTAAGGCAAGTATCACATAGATCCCCTTGAAATCCAGTTTTAGTTGTTTATGCTGATCATTCACAGGTGTATGTCTATTGACTCCAGGCCCTGGATAGGCACCAATCATGCTTTGTTTTGTGTTATAACCATATCCAGCTTTGCATCCACACTTAAACTCCAAAGCAAAATCTAAAACCAACATTAGGACATTAGAGTTAATTTAGGATCCTCAGTCCTCTGTCTACAACTGCAAATAGGCCCAAAGCTAGCCCCTTTGCCCTTATCTTTCAGTTTTGGTCTACTTACAGGAGGACTATCTGCTTTCTGTCAACATCCCAGCCTTGCATGCATATCCTCATGGATGTTGAGTAGGGAATACCCCCCTAGGTCTTGCAGAGCCTGAAGAAGAAGAGGAGATAAAATATAGAGTCTATCTCCTATACTGTTGACCCCCTGGCCCAGAGCTCCTGTTGATCACTGATGGCTACCTTGTAGGGATATCTGGGAATAAGCATCCAGTCTGGGAAAAAGTCAACAGAAATTGGCGACTCCGCTGGGGAGTGAGAAGTAAAAGTGCTATCTAATCATCCCCAGTGATATATATGTGATCTTGTGAAAGAACCCTGGTTTTCAGAAGAAAACAGTTCCTAGCAATAGGTGGCGACTCCGAAGTAATCTCCCAATCGGTCAAAGTAAATTTATATGCAGGGGAGAAGATCCCAACAAAATCCTCTATTTGAAGAGTTACCATTAACAAAAAGAATGATGTATAGAAGAAAGGGAACTGTCTCAGCTAGTCATGAGAGCTCCCCCAGAAAAAGTGATGAGGTACAAGATAACCCTAGGCCATCAGGACAGCATGCTCCTTATTTTTCAAGTGCAGAAGCTGATATCCAAGGTGCATATGAGAGGCAACAGGGTGGTAGTATGAGAATGAGGTCAGAGGTGTTCCAAGAACGCCCTTTTCTAGACCCAAGTGAAAGGTTTGAAGAGGCAGAGTCCCTAAGGGATGATGAAGATGATGACCCAAATGGTATGAGACCATCTACCTCCAGACCTAAGGATGAGCAATTGGCTGAAGAAATCAAAAGCCTAAGAGCAGAACTAGAATACCTACAAGCCATGAAAATCAGAGATGATATACAGCAGAAAGTGCAAGCCTTGAGAACTGCCCAAAATAATTCAGTTCCTACCTTAGAAAATGCAAATATGCAAAGACATCAGCAAAGATATGACATGCATCATCAGCATCATGATGACAGACAAAATGTGAATGATGCTAGGATACCACTAAACAATGCAGGAAACCAAAATGCAAATAGAAATGTTAATGTTAATCAGCCAAACAGACAGCCCATGCAGTTAGATAGATTCAGGCAGCTGGTGTTTGATGGTATTCCTGGGTATCCTAACCCCATTGACAAGCATCTGAGGCTGCAAGTGCCTAAGTTTTCAGGAAACAACACAGTGTCAGGAGAAGATCATCTAAAGGCCTTCCAAAATGTCATGGACAATTTTGAGGTTGAGCATGAGGATGTTTTCATGAAGTCATTCATGCAATCCTTAATAGATGAGGCAAGAGAATGGTACAGGAATCTGCCTGACCGGAGCATATCATCATGGGATGATTTTAAGAGGATGTTCAAGGAGCAATATGGTGATAAAACTGACCCTAGCTTCTTTGTAAATGAGTTCACCAGCATCACCAAAGGGTCAAATGAACAGGTTGCAGACTTTAATGCAAGATTTACTAAAGTGTTGAACAAATTACCACATCATATGAGGCCAAATGAACCAATGTGCATAATTTTGTACATCAATGCCTTTGATGCAAAGACTGCATATGGACTGAGAGATAAAGGTCCTGCCACTCTCAGGGATGCTTTCAGGATTGCAGTAAATATTGAAAACAATAGGAAAGCATCAGGCAAGACAAATAGAAGGGATGATGTAAAAATTCTGCAGAATCCAAATAAGCCTCAGAACACTCAAGGTAGTACATCTGCTCCTGAAGATAAGATAGACAAACTGGCAAATGTTGTTAAGGACCTGAGCTATAGATTAGCTAGAAGTGAAAAAGGGATGGGTCCTGATAGGCAAGTCTATCAAAGACAGGAAAAGAGGCCATCATTACATGATATGCCTTATAACACCAATTGGCATGATGGTAAGCCTGTATATCCACGTAACAACACAAGTCAGAGGGCTCAACATGCCAAGGAAACTCCTGATCCCCTGAAGAAAACTATAAATAGTGCTGATGATGCTCCGTGGTGTATAATCTGTCAGATGCCACATTCACAGTCACAGTGCATGATTGCCCAATCTTTGTATGATAATGCTACATCTTGTAATGAGTGCAATGAGCCACATCATGTGCAGGATGATGATGTTAACATGATGTCCATAGGTAATGGATATACTCTATATGGTGCTGATGAGAAGACAGATGATCAGGTTCAGGCCTGCCAACAGTCCCCATATGATGAAGATCATGAGGATAATTATGTGTATGCTTAGAACTCACACAATTTTCTGAGTAACCTACAACGACCTTCTGATGAGGAGATTAGAGCCTTCACAGCTGCAGCAGTTGCTCAGGTCAAGAGCAACTACAATCTCAGAGGTAAAAATCAGGTTGGCAGCCCACATCAGCCAGAAGATATTTCTGCAGGTCAACAGATGCATGGTCATAAAGGAACTGAACCACAAAAAAGGCAGTGGGTAAATAACAAGCAGAACGTTAGATACAGAACAGGTCATGATTTCCAAGGACCAGAAAACAAGACCCCTCAGGCTGAAGATCAAAGTAGAGGTTCCCAAGACAGGAATAATGATCAGGGAACTATGAGAATGAAAGCTAAGTCAGCTCAGGATAAAAGCAAGATTGTGGAGCAAGCTACAACTGCTGTACAAAACTGTGCTCCATTTGATATAGCCCAGATCCTCACTCAGGTAAAGGTCTCTGTTCCACTTATGGAACTCATGAAAGTGGAAGAGATCAAGAATAGAACAATATCCCTAATCTCAGGGGTACCTTTTCAAGTTAAGCAAAATGATCAGACCCAGGGTGAGAAACAGGTCATGTGCAATGAGGAAGATGAGACTCCTGAAGTCTATTTAGGAATGACCATGACAAAGTGTCCTTCACAGGTGGAACCATTTTATGTTTCCCTGGTCATAAATGGTAAAATAATTAGAAATTGTATGCTTGACTCTGGAGCATCCACAAATGTCATGCCTTTGGCTATCATGCAACAAACAGGATTAAAAATTGACAAGGCATGTGGAAAATGCTATGCAATGGATGCCAGAGAGGTACCAGTTATTGGAATCATGAAGGATGTAGATTTCAAGCTGGCAGCATTTCCTGAAAAGAAATATAAGATGAATATAACAGTGGTTGACATCAAGCCACAGTATGGTATGCTGCTGTCAAGGAGATGGGCAGCACTAATAGGTGGAAGTATGCAGCTAGACCTGTCATATGCCATGATTCCAATGAATGGCAGGGATGTCAAGTTAATCAGAGAGCAGAGATCATCAGAGACAGTGGAAGACCAAGAAGCAAATGAACAGATATGCTTTGTGGACACTGACTGTGATAACTTCAGGGTTGTCTCAGATGATACAGAAGATGAAAAGAAAAATGTCTGCACTGAAGAGCTGGATCAGCAAGGATTGTGGACCATGTTTTTTGATGGAGCTTGTGCAAAAGAAGGTTCTGGAGCTGGAGTTGTCTTCCTGTCTCCAACTGGTAAGCTCCTCAAATCCTCTTTCTTGCTGAGGTTTGATTGCACAAATAATATTGCAGAATATGAGGCTTTACTTTTAGGCCTGAATATTGCTCTCAAACATGGAATTAAGATGTTAAGAGTATTTGGAGACTCTGAGCTGATTGTATCCCAAATCAGAAATAAGTATGCTGCAAAGAATAAAAGACTGAAACAATACAAGCATGCTGTTTGGGATACTATTGAGTTATTTGATGCATTTTCAATTGGCTGGGTAGAAAGGTCAAAAAATGTTATGGCTGATTTCTTAGCCAATGTTGCAATAAGGCCAGATGACATCACTCTGTCAGGTGTCACAGATGTAGAAGTTAAAATTAGGCCTGCCATACCAGAAAACATATGCAGTTGGCAAGTTTTTAACGATGATAGGGATTTGCTGAAATTTTTGCACTGCATAGATGAGTATGAGAATCAACAGATTGATTTCCAAGCTTTTGTAGAGACTGTAAATGGAAAAGAGACCCTTGTGGGAAAAGAGATCATCCAGTTGAAGACTAACAAGATCCCTAGAGGGTTAGTGGCTTTGGAAAGAGCCTTTGACAGTAGAGACAAAATGGTCACAAAGACATCCCCCACAAATAAGGAGGATTTAGAAGAAATAAATTTGGGGACATCTCAGGCCCCTCAGAAGGTATATATTGGCAAACAGCTCAAACCACACATAAGAAGTATGCTGATTGCATTGCTAAAAAGGTATAAACATGTTTTTGCTTGGTCATATGAGGACCTAAAAGCTTATAAAGAAGATTTATTCCAGCATGAGATCCCACTGAAGCCTGAAGCTAAGCCATTTAGACAGAGGCAAAGGCCTATAAATCCTACCTTAGCTCCCAAGATGCAAGAAGAACTCAAAAGGCTCAGGGATGCTGGAATAATTGTGCCCATCAGACATTCAACTTGGGTGTCTAACCTTGTCCCAGTCAGGAAAAAGAATGGTGATATTAGGCTTTGTGTGGATTTCAGGAACTTGAATGTATCCTCTTTGAAGGATAACTATCCATTGCCTAATATGGAAGCTATGTTGCAGAGAGTGACTGGTTGTGAACTCCTATCCATGATGGATGGATTTTCAGGATATAACCAGGTGAAGGTAAAAGAATCAGAACAGTATAAGACTGCCTTTACCACTCCATGGGGAACATATGTGTATGTTAGAATGCCATTTGGACTAACAAATGCAGGTGCTACATTTCAAAGAGCAATGGATGTTGCTTTTGCAGGGCTAATTGATTCAATCCTGGCAGTATATCAGGATGACCTGACTGCCTACTCAAAGAAAGAGGAGCAGCATTGCATGCATCTGGAGCAGATCTTCATAAGAGCATTAGAATATGGTATTTCTTTAAACCCAAAGAAGTGTGCCTTTGGAGTAGTTGAAGGAAAACTTCTGGGACACATTGTTTCCAAGGATGGAGTCAGGATAGATCCAGAGAGAGTGGCAGCCATTGACAGGATCCAAATGCCAAAAACTGTGAAAGGAGTTCAGTCCTTCTTTGGACAGGTAAACTTTGTCAGAAGATTTGTTCCCAACTTTGCAGAGATCACAAGGAACATTTCCAAGATGATGAAGAAGGATGCAACCGTCAACTGGGAAAGGGAAGCAACAGAATCATTTCAGAATATCAAAGAGGCAATAAAGATGGCCCCTGTTCTTAAATCTCCTGATTTTTCTAGGCCATTCCAGGTGTTCTCATTTGCTTCCTTTCATACTGTAGCTGCATGTTTGTTACAGAAAAATGAAGATGGTTTTGAACAGCCCATCGCCTTCTTCAGTATGTCCCTGCAGGCCTCTGAATTGAAGTATGATATTATGGAAAAGCAGGCATATGCACTTGTTAGAGCCATTAAAAGTTTCAGACCATACTTGGTAGGGTCACATATAATTGCATATGTACCTCATGCTGCAGTCAAAGACATATTCACTCAGCAAGAGGTGACTGGAAGAAGGTGCAGATGGATAAACAAACTGCAGGAATTCAACATAGACATACAAGTTACTAAGTTGATAAGGGGACAAGGACTAGCCAAGATGATGGCACAGTCAAACTTGGAAGCATGCCAAGTTAATGCAGTCCAAGATGAGAATGTAAGTGTAGCAGGATCTGAATGGTACAAGGATATTGTCTATTATTTGCAAAATCTGAATTGTCCTTCCCATTTCAGTGACAATCAAAAGAGGACTCTGAAGCTTCATGCAATCAGGTATGTCATTGTTCAAGGTGAGCTGTACTGGAAAAATCCTGATGGTGTGCTGCTGAGATGTGTGGATAAGAATATGGCTAACAATATTTTGATTGACATGCATAAAGGATTGTGTGGTGGCCATTATACTGCCCAAACAACAGCTCATAAAATTCTCAGGGCAGGATATTGGTGGCCCACTCTCTTTTCAGATGCACAGAGGTTAGTAAGAAAATGTGACCCTTGCCAGAGATTCTCAGGAAAGCTGAAATATCATGGTGCTTTACCCCTCAGAACTGCACCTGTGGATGCTCCATTCCAGCAATGGGGAATTGATTTTATAGGGGAAATTGCAGACAAATCAAGTGGGGGACACAGTTGGATTTTGGTGGCAACTGACTACTTTACCAAATGGATTGAGGCCATTCCAACTAAAAGAGCAACAAGTAAGGTGGTGACAGATTTCATACTAGAGAACATCATCATCAGGTTTGGAGTACCATCTAAAATAATCACCGATAATGCTATGTGTTTCAGATCAGGTGAGTTTGTTGATTTTTGCAACAGGTATGGGATAAGCCTGTCATATACATCACCATATCACCCACAAGGAAATGGTCAAGCAGAATCAAGCAATAGGAGCATCATGAAAATTATCAAGAGGATACTGGACAAGAACAAGAGAGCTTGGGACTCAAAGTTGAATTTAGCAGTATGGGCTGACAGAGTGACTGTGAAAAGGGCTATTGGGAAGTCACCTTTTGAGCTAGTATATGGTGCATCAGCTAGACTGCCCATAAACAATCTCCTACCAGTTTACAGATTCATTCAAGAGTATGATGAGAAGATTGAAGATCCCATGACAGAGAGAGTGAATCAGCTGGTTGCATTGGATGAAGACAGAAGGAGAGCCCACCAGATCAATCTCAAAAGACAACAAGGGGTGAAATATCAGTTTGACAGGAGAGCTACAAAAAGGAAGTTTCAAGTAAATGATCTGGTGCTTGTTTGGAATGCTAAAGATCAGGAAAAGGGTAAACATGGCAAATTTCAGCCCTTATGGATGGGCCCATATCAGGTTTGCAATACTCATGGGGAGGATTCTTATTTCCTCCAGGCCCTAGATGGTGAAATTCTGGAATTGCCTGTGCATGGCCAATTCCTTAAGTTCTATTTTGCATAATGACTGGTTGCTGTGCACATTTGTAAAATATGTATGTAGTGTAAATGCCTTGTACAGCTCGCGTTTTTTGGCTTTTTGTCAGGTCTGCCCGGAGATCTGGTTCTCGCTGCAGGTTTTCACCTGCACGTCCCCATTCGGAGCCACTGTTGACACTCATTTTGACCAGGGGTTGATTTTGTCATGATCAGGAGGTTTCTTCATTTGAAGCCTTCATCTTCTTACCTAATTTTTCTAAGTGTTGGACTTCCTCAGCATTTTTCAACTGCAGCATCATGTTTTCCTGAGGAGGAGGTCATCATCATCATCTTGTCTTCGATGGTCTGCATCATCATGTTCTTCGTCGACTGGGTTTTTCATCGTCATCATCATATTCAGTCATCGGGTGATGTTGGTTTTATCATGATGATGCTGCCGAGCTACAGTGCACCCGCATCTGCTTGCGAGGGTGATGTTTCAAAGTCTCCGGTGATCTTCCATTTATCACCTTGCGCGAGCATGATGATGATGTTGCTTATTCTTTGAATTGCTCGACCTAACTTGTTTTTTCCTAAGGGTCGTGTTCATCATCATCATATTTCCAGTTATCATCCTGCTGCTTGTGGAGGTCATCATATTTTTCTGCCTTCATGATATTTCGCCGGGGTGATATTTTTATCATCGGGTGATCTTGGTTAACATCATCCTGATGATGTTGTTGAAAGTTGATGATTTTGGCTCTGTAATGCATGACAAGCTGATCTGGTTGCTCTGTACAGCTTACCTGTGAGTTTATGTATCTCCTGTTGTTTGTTTTTGGCATGAACCCACTGACTTCATGATTAAATTTATATGAGAAATGCTGTTTGGCATGTGTTGTGTTAATTCTGTCTCCAGTATTGCATGTATTCTTCTTCTGAATCTGGATGTTTAGTAATGTTTAGATTCTAGAGCATAGAATTCCTATGTTGACTGTCTGATCTTTTAACTTCTACTCAAGGGGTAGATTAAACTGTTTTCAGGTTGAACATTGGGAAGGATATACTGCAGTAGGGATACCATAAGTAGAGATAACCTAACACTTTGTATTGGGAGATGCCTGTAAGGCAAGTATCACATAGATCCCCTTGAAATCCAGTTTTAGTTGTTTATGCTGATCATTCACAGGTGTATGTCTATTGACTCCAGGCCCTGGATAGGCACCAATCATGCTTTGTTTTGTGTTATAACCATATCCAGCTTTGCATCCACACTTAAACTCCAAAGCAAAATCTAAAACCAACATTAGGACATTAGAGTTAATTTAGGATCCTCAGTCCTCTGTCTACAACTGCAAATAGGCCCAAAGCTAGCCCCTTTGCCCTTATCTTTCAGTTTTGGTCTACTTACAGGAGGACTATCTGCTTTCTGTCAACATCCCAGCCTTGCATGCATATCCTCATGGATGTTGAGTAGGGAATACCCCCCTAGGTCTTGCAGAGCCTGAAGAAGAAGAGGAGATAAAATATAGAGTCTATCTCCTATACTGTTGACCCCCTGGCCCAGAGCTCCTGTTGATCACTGATGGCTACCTTGTAGGGATATCTGGGAATAAGCATCCAGTCTGGGAAAAAGTCAACAGCAGGAAAGAGTTTAAGCATGTGAGCATCTAAAGTGTAGTTATAGGTCCTACACAGGCTATCAAACTCAAACATAAATGTATCTGGGTCCTCTGTCACTAGGCCATAAAAGATTGGTAATGCTGAAGGTGGAATGTTCTTCAGCACTGTAGCCCTCTTCTGATCAGTGATAGGAAACTCAAACGTTGCTTGCTCTAGTGGATCATCCACTGCCGCATTTGCCATGGTTCTAAAGGTCCCTTCTATAGTTGTGGAAGAAGCTGATGAAGATGTAGAAGGTGTTGATGAAGATGAAAGAACAAGTCCTTCTTCTTCAATAATTCCTACTGTATAGTTGATAAAGTCAGTAGTATCTTCTCTGTCTTGATAATTTGAAGGGAGCAATCTGCCTCAGTTGTCTCTCTACCTCTACATACAATGGATTTCGCTTTTGTATATCAGCGGCCTTGCACAATGTTAGTACAATTTCTGGTGTTTCTTGAAGAGTGAATCTATCAATCCTAATGCTGGAATCAAAATTTAAGCTATGAAAACATGTAAAATGAGCCTATGAAGGTAGAACCATCACCGACAATGACGCCAAAAATGTAGAGGCTAACTAATGCGTTGTAGACTTGACAAAATTCAGGGGTATACCTATCTAAAAAATCCACTTGACATTATACACCTACATTGAATTATCAACCAAGGAGCGTAAGCTTATGATGGCACTGCACTATATGTGCCTTCAGGGACTCATATTCTCATAAACTATCATATTCAAACCTACTTAGATTATTCTACTTTGTTGGAATTCACAGAAATGTAAGAACAGTAAAAACAGTTACATACCCTAGTGGCTATGGGTACCTGCAGCATAAGCTGTAGATAATTGCTAACAATAAAAAAATACAAAACTAATCAAAACCATTCAAAATGATGAGAAAGTTAATGCTAACCTCCGGAGGACTAAGATGGATCAATTATACATTTGTTCATGAACCACAACTTTTGTAATTAACAACAAGAGTATTCTACTTAACTCACAATGCATTTATAAAATAATGGAAAACAACTTTAACAAGAATGCATAAATGAATAAGCAAATAAATGAAGTGAAGATCAGTACCTTGAGTGGCTGACTCAGGGGATTGACTCACTTAGCTAGAAATCAAATCTAACTTAGATACTCACACATCCACATAACACATAGTTTCTTTCATTCCATATCACAAAATACTTCAAACAGAATCTTCTTTGAAAATTTTATTCAATAATTGCTACAAATTCTCCTCTCCTTGATGTCATGTGCTTGTTGCTGCACAGGGGTTAATCCACAAAACATATGCACGCAAATAACCTTCATAATTAAACCATAGAATCTCATCTATATTGCATACATACTCATGTTCAAATCATTCAATTAATAAATATCATCACCATATTTCATATTAACAAAATAGGTTCAAGGTTTTGCAAAATATATAAAAAGATAGTATATCATGATGGTAATGTTTGAAAAGTATCTCAAAGATCATGTGTAAAAGGTCTGAAAGCATATAAAAACAACACAAAAGAGGTCAATATTTAAACCCATCAGCTATTGTTATACATGCAATAGATTTGGGCACAAAGCTAACCATTGATGTAGATCCAGAATGAATGAAAGGAATACTAGTCAGAGGAATGTTGTGTGCTACAATTGCAATAATCCTGGACACATTTTAAAGTTCTACAGAAGCATGAAGAAGGATAATCTAGTGGAGAAGAACAAACCAGTACAAAAAGTTGATCCGACAGAGACTAAGAAGGAGATGAGTAAGATTTGGATAAAAAAGGAAGTAATAGAGGTTAATGGTGAACCTATACTGACATCCTATGTGGATATTTCCTTCAGAAACTGAGATGAGAGCTTTGGCTTAGGGGGAGTCTTATTGAAAATCTTTTTCCCCTACCAAAGGAATGGTGTTGATGTCTCAACACGAAGGGTTAAGGTCAAGGATTAGCAACAAAGGTTTAAGTCAGGATAGAGACTGTGATTGTAAAGGATAAAGGTAGAGTTGTGTAGATTAGCTTGGTTGGTAATGAGGATCTTATCCTCCACAAGAAGTCTGCTGTGCAAGAAAATTTGATCAAGTAAGAAGACATGTTATGAATTTTGGCTAAGTATCTATCCAGTAAAATCAAGCTACAGTGTTCCAATAATTTAGTCCGCTATTGAAGATATTACTCTATGGTTCCAACATATGGTTATTAATCATTGGATACATCTACATTCATAATTTTGTCTGATTTTGATGATTGGCTTGAAAGTAATGAGTAACAGAAGTTCAGTTTGATAGAACACAGTTGTTTCCAATACAGAACAGTATTCATGTTGATTGGAGGTGTTTGGGATCTACAGATGAACTCAGAGGTGAATGGATATGAATCAAATGAGTTTCGAAGTAGTGAAGAAGAAAAGGCTAAAGAAAAAGAAGTACAGGTTGAAGAACAAGAAGCTCCGGAAAGAATCCCTAAAACTCCCAAGTATGTGTAGAACATCACTCTAAAGATCAGATCATTGGTGATAAGAGCAAAGGTGTACTGACAAGAAGGAAAGCTACTGAAGAATAGGTAAATCTATGCTTAATTTCTAAAGTTGAACCTAAAACAATGGTTGAGACATGCAAGGATGAGTATTGGATCAAGGCAATGGAAGAAGAACTAATGCAGATTGAGAAGAATTAGACTTGGGAACTTGTCCCAAGACCAAAGAACAAAGATGATAGGAAAGGTACAAGTGGTGGTGCATTCTTTCTTGGATGCAGATTGGTGTCTTGGCTAAGTTGGAAACAAGATTCAATATCTTTATCTACTGCAAAGGTAGAGTATATTGCTGCAACATCTTGTTGCACATAGGTGTTGTGGATGAAAGAAACCTTGAAGGATATCAAAGTTGTGTATGATGAGCCAATTTCTATTTTCTATGATAATAGAAATGCTATTAAGATTTCAAAGAATCCGGTGATGCATTCAAGGACAAAGCATATTTCAATTAGGTATCACTTTTTGAGAGGGAAGGTTGCATAGAATGAAGTGAATATTGAGTATGTGCCTACAAAGGATCATGTTGCTGACATATTCACTAAGGCTCTTCCTAAGGATACATTTGAGTATCTCCAAGAGAAGTTAGGGGTTATTGCCCCTCCTTCCTTGAACTAGATGCATACCAAGATGCATCAGTCCAGTGGATTTCAAGATTCATTCTTTTCTAGATTGATGATTGATGGTTACCTCTTAGGGGGCGCAGGTGGTCGTTATGATGATTGTTGTAGTTAGGGGGATTATTTAGTGTAGTGAAAGAAAAAGATGTTGTAGAACAGTACTGAATAGTGCAAGTATGTGTAGTATCATGAAAAGGGAAAGTTGTGACACCCTTTGCCATTGATGTCAAAGGGGGAGGGAGTTCATGTGAAAAATAAAGGGGGAGAAATAACAATCAACAATCAGAGAGAGAGAGAGAATAAGATGTGCAAAAGAAAGAGGGAGAGTAAGCAAGCAAAGAAGATTGGTGTAGAGTTGTGTCTTGATGGTTTTTCACATCATGTGTTGCCATCAATGACAAAGGGGGAGATTGTTTCAAGTATGTGCTAATCGGTGTTGTCATTGATGTCAACAAGCTTGTGTTGTCATTGGTGTCAATTGTGTCTTCTGATGAGGTTGTTGTTGTTTGATTGAGTTGTTGTGTTAAAGTGATTTGGTTTCTTTGTAGAGGTGTTGAAGATGTTGAGGATATGCTTCTATTGTTGGGTTTCCAAGTGCTTTTGAGAAAATTTGATTAACAAAGGAAACAATGAGTTGAAGATGTGTTCTGGCTTAACAGAGTTATGATCAAGTTTTGCTCCACATTTCTTCCTAAATAAATATCTGAGTGTGCAATTTGGATATGTGGTTTAGAAGTGTTTGAAGATGCTAAATCTAGAATTTATTGTTCCAAATCATTATTTAGTAAAAGTTATGCTCACTAGTTTGAGAACAATGTTTGACAGTGTTTGCAGTGTGTCTAGGAGAAAGTATTTTGCTCTGCATTTCTCCATAGAATGGTTTTAGGTGTTGTGGTTCTAGATTTATGCTTATAAGGTCCATATCTTTCTTCAGTTCAAGTGGTTCATGGTTTGGTGCTCCGCAAGTATATTTCTAAAGTTGCAGATGATGACAGAGTATGATATAGCTGGTTAAGTACTCCGGTGTGAAGTTTCTTCAGGTGAAAGATCTTGTAAAGGAATTTGTAGGTTTTGAGGTGCTTGTGGATGTTTTTAGATCATGGTCAAGCTTGGTGCATGATCTGCATGTTGTCATGTGATTTTGAGGAAGCATGCATTTAAAACTTCATGGTGTTAACACAAGGATAGCCGACTTGGTTCTTGACACTATTTGTGTTTGTGCTTCGTTGATTGTGAAAGTGTGTCAAAGCGTGTAAGAGTGGATTTAGGTCCATGCTAAAGTGTGATGTGGTCTACATTCATTCCTTTCCTCCATGAGAATGTTTAGGTCCATACCTAATTTGAATTTTATGAGCTAAAATGTGTTGCCAACCTTGGAGAATGTTTTCATGATTGATGATGGTATAAATAAGTGTCAAGGAGTTGTGGTTGGGTGTGCGTGAAGGATATGATGTTTGTGATGCGAATTTGATCAGGGTAGTGAGAGCTTTCATGTGTTAGACTACTAGATGCAGTGAGCAGAAGGTGTCTACTATTTTCAGTGATGCTACAAAGATGTTTGTGTTGTGATGGATATTGAGCTTCATTGGAACTGAACTCCATGCATAGGTTAGATGCAATTATATTAGTTCAAAGCCTGTCATATCCCCTATATTTACATTATGATTCACGTATATTCAAGCATACACTATGTATATCCAAATGTGTATTTCATGATTTATCAATGATTTACATATATTCATATAATGCATACAAGTACTCATACACACATATATAATCATTGATCTTATTATTATATATATGTGTGTATTTATATATTTATACATATAATAATAATAATAACTAAATAATAATAAGATCATTTATAGTAAATAATAATTATCAATTATCTTATGAGGATCGGGCCTCTTGTATGAGACGTTGATCTCATACTAACAATTGTTAATCAAACGAAACATAAGGGAAGCATTGCCAAATTAGGGTGGCACTTGGGTCAAAGTGACCCTTCAAACAAATTTAAAGGGGATCAGTCCCCACCTCTAAGGGCATTGATACATGTGAGAAAGTCTCGGTCTTCAACAACAGAAAAAGATAGTCAGCAGAGAAGTAGTAAAGTCAGGAGCAAGGAAATCTTCAGCAGTAAAAGGCAGGACAACAAGGTATGTATACAATTATTTAATATATAAATTTATAATTACTAAGTTAAGATGTAAGATATATATATATATAAATGAATAGCTATGCGTACTATAATGTCATCTTATAGTTGATATGAAACCATGTGAAATATTATGATTCCAAAGGAAATGTCTTATATATGCATACATCTAAGATCTAACAATGATGAACAATTGTACAAATAAGGGTACCGATGACAATATTTCAATTAGCAAGTTGAATGTCTTTAACAAGTGCATCATGATGATAATAAGTACAAGGGAATATTGAAATAGAGATCATATCTTTGTAGCCCTTATTATTACATCTAATGAGGAACCATAAGTATTGTAGGGAAAGGTAGATTAATTCCACTTCTTGTGCGTAGATCCCAAGGGCTAGGGACTAAGTTCCTGATGCTGGGTCCGAATATCTCGTATTGATCCCAATGGCTAGGATATAGCTCCCAAGCTAGATCCAAGACTCCGTGCGTAGACCCTAAGGGCTAGGAACTAAGTTTCTCAAGGTGGGTCTAGGAATGGTCCACGCGCCCTAGCATGTAAGATCCTAATTCCTAGATGAATAATAAGAGGGGAGAGTATGAATCTAAACTATGTTTAATATTCGTCCTAGTGTACTTATGGAATGTATTATATAATAGTTATGAATAACATGAAGGAAATGCATAATCTTTGACAAAGAATGAAATATTTATATCATCTTTAATCTTATTAGATATTATTACTAAAATTTATTGATCTCTAACATTTCTAATGTCTCTTTGAGGATCATTTTGAATGCAGATTCAAGTTTTAGTGCTTCCTCTAGAAAAGGGACATTACAAGTGGTATTAGAGCAGTTTTCCTGCCATCCTATGAAAGGTTGATAATGTAAAGTTATCAAAGAAGGGGAAATAACACCAACATGAGTGAGGAATTGGTAAATCAAATGAAAACCTTTATGGAACAAACATGTTACATCCCTAATTCTAGCTTGTTTTTACTTTTTACTTTTACATGGATAAAAGTGAATGTATTGGATAAATACTTTGACGTTGGGTTAAATGTCATTGGAAAATATTGATTTTTATTGAATATCAATTATGTGATTAAATGAAATGCATATGATGTAATGATTTAGTAATTTATGTTATGAGAATTTGGTTTATTATTCATAAGGTTTATGAACGGACTAACAATGCACTGATCATAATCTGGTGATTGCAAGTTATATGCAAGATAACAGGTTCTTAATGTCTCTCTGGGAAAGAGAGAGAGAGAGAGAGTATCTTCTAAGGAGAAGAGAATAGACCTTGGGTTACAAATGGTCATTTGCCAAATGAGTATAGTGTTCAAACAGTTAAATAATTCTAGATGATTGAGGTAAGTCGTGTTTTATTGGTTAAATTCTTGGATCGACTCGACAGGTTGTTGATGTCTGTAGATTCCTTTCTGGGTTAGTCATGTGTGTCGACCTTGTCTTTTGTGAAAAGCAACGTCAAAATAGAATGTTAGTTGATCACGACTAATGCGATCTTATGTTGACCACATCTCAGAATAGTTGCGTTTGCCTCGTTAATATATATATATATATATATATATATATATATATATATCGATGGATAAATCATTGTCATCTAACGTCGTAAGTACATTAATGGCTAGTCAAATCAATGTGGAATTAGTGTGAATTCATGAAGGGGAGACTAGCTCAACCCAAGCATGTTATATACATAAGTTTACGTAAAAACATCTTCATTAATGCTATTAATAAGTATTATCATTGCACTTGATCATTATATCATGTAAAACTTTAGTGATCATTTGTGATGGTCAACAAAGTAATATTCACCACCTTCTCTATTATTATGTTTGTCTATTCTATTCTTGAAATGTGTTGTAGAGGGAATCTTTAAATTCTTATGAGGAAATTACTACCTCAATGTCCTCTTAATTGTTCATGTCTATCCATTGGAGAAGACCACATTGTGGACATTTCTTTTAAAACATTAGAGAGTGGTCAAGAGGGTTTTTAAGAAGTTAACGACCTTCTTTTATGAAGAATCTTTATTTCTTAACTAACTCGACATCATTGAAGGACATTAAGTGAGTCGTAGTTGGTTTGTTGAGTGATACTTAGTAAACACGTCCCCCTTAATCTACATGCTCAAGCTGTGAGCAAATAGAGGCTTTTTACTAGGAGTTAACTATGACTTAAGGGAAGGTGTTCAACAAATTTTAGTGCAATCTTAATGTAAGGTCGAGTGGATCAAGAGATGAGGAGTGGCATGTAGTGGAGTCATAATAGTTGTTATCATATTAGAAGAACCTGATATCCAAAAGGAGAAAGGTTTTAATGAATGGTAGTGGAGCCATTATGGCAGTAGTCATGGTTGATATGGGTAGAACAACGCATAAAGAGAGTCATGAAGAGTTTTAGTTGGGGGATGACGGAGGGGTTATAAGAATAAGATAGATAACGTCTCATGGGGAGAGTGATTAAGGAATCATTGGGGATAGTTTTGTTATCCATAGAGAGAAGTAGATTGTTTAGTAGGAGCCGAGCAGGATAAGAGGAGGATCTTCACAGAGTAAGGGTGGTCTGTCCGTAGTCGCTAAAGATTTGAAGCTCTACATTGCAAGAAAGACAAGAGACAAAGAACCATCATTCCCTTTTGTAAATCAATGAATGTGCTCAGGTATGAGTCGTGGCTAAACTTCTAGTTTATGCATACATTTTACTCTCGAGTTAATGGAGATATTTCTATAGCAAGTCACTATTTAAATAATGCTTAGGTAGAAGTTTACAATCTTCCTTCAAGAAAAATCTTTGAGTTATGTCTGATCTTTAGGAGACTGACATTTAAGTGCATGTAAAGACTGATGCCTTTGAAAAAAAAGAAAACTAAGTGATCAGTTTTTCTTCATTTTGAAATAAGGTTGATGTATATATTTATAAGGATAGTCTTTTGATCTTGACAGTCGAGATAGTTAAGTCTTAAAGTTTTTAGGTAAACTATGTATATTCATATCTCAGTGATCTTCTATGTCATAAGAACCAGTGTGGGACAATGCAAGCAAGAAAACGTCCTAAAGTTAGTAAATCATAGGGTAATATGATACTGTATTTTTATGTTCTTATTGAACCGCAAGATTATTATACTCGCATTGAGATATAGTTTTCCTTTGTTTAACATAAGCATTTTGCGGATTATGTTATCAAGCTTGTAGAACTTTACTATCGTCTTCTAGAGGTTCAAGTAGAATTAGATAACATTGCTCAATGACGACATTGCATATTTTAGAAGAGCAACTTTTCAACTTTAAACTTGATTGAAACCCATAGGTATTGCTTTACCTGAGTTTGTTTTATAGTAAAGATTTAATCTTGCTTAAAAGATTATAGCAACCTCATAGATGAAAGAAAATTAGAGGTTCAACATTTATTTTAGAGACGGATTCTTTCTAAGCATTAGAGTATATAATATTTATTCTGTTATAATGCCCTTGGAGTCACAATAATACCTAGGTGAATCCTTTTTGTGTATTATATTATTATGGGAGTATATGTTTGTTATTCCATTATCATGGAATAGGATAGATCAAAACCTAAACTTGACCCAATAAGGAAATTTTATATACTAAACCTTCGTGATCACTAAATAGATTGACAATGAAAGGACAAGTACACTAACTATGAATGTTTATTCTTACTTGACAGAGAAGAATTTGTAAGCCTTAAGATGTCTCGAAAATAGTATTCTCTTGCTCTTAGAAAACTTTAGTTTCAAATGGATATTAATATCTTTAGGAGAATACTTGCTCTAGGGATGTTCAAAGTGAGTGGATTTCCCTACATCAACTTAAAATAAAACACTCATTTATATTTAACTCTATATAGTTCAGTATGTAAAAGGAGAAGAACTTTAACCATGAATTCAAATGAATAGCAAATGGGATAAGTTTGTTAACCAGTTAGAGTCTAACTAAACTTAGAAGAAGCTTAGACTTGGAGTTGAATCGTTTGGCATTATTGTTAGACTTGTTTGGAAGTTTGAAATGACCTTTAAGTCAAAAGAAGACTAAAGGGAAATTATTTACTTAAACTCTATTCTTTCTAGAATTGATTGTTTGATATTCCATTATCATGGAAAAGGAAAGACAAACCCTAGATTGACTCGGTAGGGTTAAGTTATTAAATGTACCTTTTTGGGTTACAATTTGTTTTAGTTGTTTCTATAAGGGTCGACAAAGAAGGTCGAGTACCCTAAATAATAATGTTCAATTTATTTACTTTTCGAAAGGATGATGTGTTCTTATCGATAATGTTTTTCCATGGTTTGATAACCTATTAGATTGTTTACAAATCAAATTAAGTTTTTATGTTTCGATAAGTCATGGAACCTAAGTGATACAAGGATACAAAGGGATATCTTTGCTTAAAAATAAATCCACGAGATCTATGGAACAATAATAGTGTTTGGAAACTTGTCTAAGTGAGGAAGACTAGATTATCGAAGTTGTCAAGACTATATGGTAAAACATATTTGACCAAGTCAAATTGTAGGAATATGATAGTATCCAAGCTGAGTTGGGGTGGGTGAACAATACGACTATGTTCATTGTGAACATCTATTTATATTGAAACTATGGCCATAGTAATGCATATGTCGTTGCATGCATTGTCAGTTCACCATATCTGGATTGCATAACCTATTGGAATGATCATACTTAGCTAGAGGGTATCTAGGGTTGTATGATCAATAGAGTTATGTAGGATACAACACTATGTACTCAAATGGCAAATTATCGTTGGTTACCTTTGGTCTATACTCTTTGTGATGGGTATGATCACTTCCTATGTGGAAGATGTGTGGGAGACCGCTGGTCTGTGGATGGAGGAAAAGCACTAGGAAGATGCTCTCTGTCTCTAGAAAAGGACATGTTGAAGCTTGCAATAAAGATGTTAGATTTTCGGATGCACTATATCTTTGTGACTTGTGTTTAAGAAGACTATGTAAAACATTATCTATTACAGATATTGTAATTGTAAAGACAAATGTCATTCTTGTATATTCTAACATGTTGATTATTTTGGATTGGAAATTATGCAATTGTTGTATCTTGAAATTAAATAAAAGAATAAAAAATTTATTATCTTTTCACGTTGTATGTTTTATCTCTTGGTAAATATTTATGATTAGTCTTGTTTTAGAACTTGGATGTTACATATGGTATCAGAGCTACCGGGTTCGGCACTAGGGCTTATGAGTCCACTATGCTAACCTATAGTCAACATTATGTGGTTAGCTAATGTTTAAATTTATTTTGCTAGAATGGCATGGAGAAGAACTAAGAAAACTGCTAGAAAGTTTGTTCCCTAGTTTTTGCCTGAGTTAGTAGTTAAGAAGGAACCTATCGAGGAAGTTAAATTTGAAGAGCATATTAATTATACTGAGGGTGCATGGATGGAGGATTCAAAGACTTTTGCTGATGCACTTAAGCGTATATGGCTAGAAAGAAAACAATGTTTTGAACTAGCCAAAAATCCTATTATTTCGTCTTGCGAAGTTAAACCTAGTAAACTATCTCCTAGTCATGACGTAACATTCGGAAGTAGTTGTGATGCTTCTATTTTAGGAAAAGAGGAGTTGGAAGAGTACCTGTGTCTACATCCACCTCTAAGTTTATTTAATTAGAAGATCCTTTAATCAACAGTGACATGTAATCTTGTCGTATCAACTATATGAATAAGGATGTAGTTATTCCTAAATAAATTATAATAAAGATGAGAATGTTTTGTACCAATTTGTTGATTGTTATGAGTCAAATATGTTTTGTTGAGTCACTTTAGATTCAAAAAACAATTAGACAACTTATTATTTTATGGCGAGAGAAAAATAACATGTTTCATACAGGAACAAACCAGGGTGAGAGTCTAGAAGAGAATAAATCACCAGTTAATCTCATGGACAAATTAGATCTAGTCTTCAATCATGTTTGTAAATACCAAGGAGAGACTTGGTAACTTGGAAAAAGAAAGCAAAAGATTAAGGAAACCTTGAAGGGGGGAAAATTTTCTCAAGGGATAAGCAAGGATAATCACCCAGAACATAGTGTGAGTAATAAAAACCCTGAAAACCATAGACCTTAGAAGGAAGCAAAGGATAGGCTTGCCTTAGAACTCCCAAGGATATGAAGAAAGTCACTCCATTGAAGTTTAATGGAATTAAAAGCCCAATAATAAGAGTTGTTTGCTAAAGGTGTGATTAGACCTAGTGTTTCACCTTGAGGTGTACTAGTGATCTTTGTCAAGAAAAAAGGACATAACTTTGCGATTATGTATTTAGTATCGTATGCTCATTAAGGCCATGATAAAGAAAAATATCCTTTACCATGTATTGATGATATCTTCGATCAGATGCATGGATTACAGTGTTTTCAAATATCGATTGGCGATCAATATATCATCAGTTAAGATTGAAGGATGAGGATACCCATAAAACAACTTTTGGATAAGAAATGGGCACTATGAGTTTGCAGTGTTGCATTTTGGACTTACAAATGCCTCTATCGCATTTATGAATCTCATAAACAGTGTGTTTAGAAATTGTATAGACTGCTTTGTTCTAATTTTTTTTTTTTGATGGTATACTTATTTATTCTAAGAATGAAGGAGAACATTAACAACAACACCAATTCTGTGAGTTCTCGACCCCGAAGGATAGTTTGAGGTAATAATTGATGCCTCAGGAGAAGGATTAGGGGGTGTACTTATGCAATATGGGTGAGTGATAGCCTATGATGCAAGGAAGTTGAAAGCATATGAGAAAAATTATGCACACATGATATGGAATTAGCAACAGTTGCACATGCTTTGCAAATGTGGTGACACTATTTTTCCAAGTAAAATCTTTGTACTAAAGTCAAAAGTACATATTTTCTCAACCACATCTGAATGCTTGACAAAGGAGATGGTTAGAATGGATATCCAACTACGATTTTGAGATAAGTTATATCAAAGAAATCTTGTGTGGAAATAAGTGCACACTGTAGCATACTCAGGACATCTAGGAGTAATTAAACTTCTAGCAAATGCAAAACCTCTTTGTTTCATGAAAAGAATGAAGAATGATGCTACAAGATTTGTAGCAAGTTGTTTGGAGTGCCAAAGAGAAAAAGAACATCAACACTCCATAGGACTATTGTATACACATGATGTACTAGAATGGAAGTGGCAAGTCATAAGTATGGACTTCGTTTAGAGTCTTCCAATGTCTAGGAATAGACATGATGTCATTTTAGCTATGGTTGATAAACTTACAAAGGTAGCACATCCCATACCAAGGAATTTATTTGGTGGAGCACCAATGTTAGCTCATAAATTTATGCAGGAAGTGTTTAGATGACACGAAGATTATCTCAAATAGAGATGCCCATGTGACAACAAGGTTTGGGGTAAACCTTATTTTTAACACTAAGAACTAAACATAATGAGAGTACAACTTACCATCCTGAGAACAGATGGTTAAACTAAGAGAATTAACCAGTTATTAGAGGATTTATTATAAATGTATTGCATAGATTAGCAATATAAGCAGGGAGACTATTTGCCACTTGTGGAATTTTCTTATATCAATACCTAACTTTTTGCTATTAAGATGACTCCATTTGAAACATTGGACAGAAAAAGATGCTGAACTCCTATAAGCTAGGTAAGCTAGAAGATAGGAATTAGCATTGGTCTAGAAATGTTGTCAGAAATGGATGAACATATTAAGCTAATCATAAAAGATTAGCAAAAACTAATAATAAATAGAAAAGTTATGTTAATGTTAAGCGTACACTAAGACAATTCTTGGTTAGAGAAGAAAACTTCTTTTGAAGGTCAAATCCTAGAAAAGTTTTATAAAGTATGGAATGTATTCCAAACTAGTTCCTAAGTATAAAGGACTCTTCAAAATTCTCGAAGTTATCAATTCTATTGATTGTAGAATCAATCTAATAATAGCTATTGCCTTGAGGCATAATGCTTTTAATGATACAAATTTGGAAAATATATAACAGGTGATTATTATATTCTTGGAATGTTTTACTAGTATAGAACCTAGGAATGGTTATGATCGGGCTTCTTAAATGCTTGAAGTTCACAAGCACTGCTTGTGTAACATAGAGGTTATGTAGTGCAAGGTCCAGTGGGACCAGTATGCAGAGGATAGTTTAACATGGGGGGGATTACCATGAATTTTATCAGAATTTTCCTCATTTATTTCATACTTTTAGCAATTAAACAAAAACTTGTTTTAAGTTATATTTTGATACTTTGAATCATCGAGGATGATGAATCTTTAGGGGAGAGATATGTTACATCCCTAATTCTGGCTTGTTTTACTTTTTACTTTTACATGGATAAAAGTGAATCTATTGGATAAATACTTTGACGTTGGGTTAAATGTCATTGGAAAATATTGATTTTTATTGAATATCAATTATGTGATTAAATGCAATACATATGATGCAATGATTTAGTAATTTATGTTATAAGAATTTGGTTTATTATTCATAAGGTTTATGAACGGACTAATGATGCACTGATCATAATCTGGTGATTGCAAGTTATATGCAGGATAACAGGTTCTTAATGTCTCTATGGGAAAGAGAGAGAGTATCTTCTGAGGAGAGGAGAATAGACCTTGGATTACAAATGGTCATTTGCTAAATGAGTATAGTGTTCAAACAGTTAAATAACTCTAGATGATTGAGATAAGTCACGTTTTATTCGTTAAATTCTTGGATCGACTCAACAGGTTGTTGATGTCTTTAGATTCCTTTCTAGGTTAGTCATGTGTGTCAAGCTTGTCTTTGTGAAAAGTGACGTTGTCAGAATGGAATTTTAGCCGATCATGACTAACGTGATCTTACGTTGACCACGTCGTAAATAGTTGTGTTTGCATCGTTAATATATATCGATGGATAAATCATTGTCATCTAATGTCATAAGTACATTAATGTCTAGTCAAATCAATGTGGAATTAGTGTGAATTCATGAAGGGGAGACTAGTTCGACCCAAGCACATTATATATGTAAGTTTACGTAAAAACATCTTCATTAATGCTATTAATAAGTATTATCATTGCACTTGATCATTATATCACGTAAAACTTTAGTGATCATTTGTGATGGTCAATGAAGTAATATTCACCACCTTCTCTATTATTATGTTTATCTATTCTATTCTTGAAATGTGTTGTAGAGGAAATATTTACATTCTTATGAGGCAATTACTATCTCAATGTCCTCTTAACCGTTCATGTCTATCCATTGGAGAAGACCACATTGTGGACATTTCTTTTAACACGTTAGAGAGTGGTCAAGAGGGTTTTTAAGAAGTTAACGACCTTCTTTTATGAAGAAGCTTTCTTTCTTAACTAACTCAACATCATTGAAGGCCATTAAGTGAGTTGTAGTTGGTTTGTTGAGTGATACTTAGTAACCACGTCTCCCTTAATCTACATGCTCAAGCTGTGAGCAAATAGAGGCTTTTTACTAGGAGTTAACCATGGCTTAAGGGAAGTTGTTCAACAAATTTTAGTGCAATCTTAATGTAAGGTCAAGTGGATCGAGAGATAAGGAGTGACATGTAGTGGAGTCATAATTATTGTTATCATATTAGAAGAACCCAATATCTGAAAGGAGAAAGGTTTTAATGAATGATAGTGGAGCCATTATGGCAGTAGTCATGGTTGATATGGGTAGAACAACGCATAAAGAGAGTCATGAAGAGTTTTAGTTGGGGGATGATCGAGGGGTTATAAGAATAAGAGAGATAATGTCTCATGGGGAGAGTGATTAAGGAATCGATGGCATGAGCCATTGGGGATAGTTTTGTTATCCATAGAGAGAAGCAGACTATTTCGCAGGAGCTAAGTAGGATAAGAGGAGGATCTTCACGGAGTAAGGGTGGTTTGTCTGTAGTCGCTAAAGATTTGAAGCTCTACATTGCAAGAAGAAAGATAAGAAACAAAGAACCATCATTCCCTTTTGTAAATTAGCGAACGCGCTCAGGTATGAGCCGAGGCTAAACTTCTAGTTTATGCATACATTTTACTCTCAAGTTAATGGAGATATTTTTGTAGCAAGTCAGTATTTAAATAATGCTTAGGTAGAAGTTGACAATCTTCCTTCGAGCA
This sequence comes from Cunninghamia lanceolata, assembly GCA_027924645.1. Classification (NCBI taxonomy): domain Eukaryota; kingdom Viridiplantae; phylum Streptophyta; class Pinopsida; order Cupressales; family Cupressaceae; genus Cunninghamia; species Cunninghamia lanceolata. The sequence continues at coordinate 20,225,937 of BSBN01000111.1, read as the reverse complement.
AAATCTTTGAGTTATGTGTGATCTTTAGGAGACTAACATTTAAGTGAATGTAAAGACTGATGCCTTTAAAAAAAAAGAAAACTAAGTGATCAGTTTTTCTTCATTTCGAAATAAGGTCGATATATATATATATATATATATTAGGCTAGTCTTTTGATCTTGAGAGCCGAGACAGTTAAGTCTTGAAGTTTTTAGGTAAACTATGTATATTCATATCTCAGTGATCTTGTATGTCATAAGAACCAGTGTGGGACAATGCAAGCAAGACAACCTAAAGTTAGTAAACCATAGGGTGATATGATACTGTATTTTTATGTTCATATTGAACCGCGAGATTATTATACTCGTATTGAGATATAGTTTTCCTTCGCTTAACATAAGCATTTTGCAGACTATGTTATCAAGCTTGTAGAACTTTACTATTGTCTTCTAGAGGTTCAAGTAGAATTAGATAACATTGCTCAATGACGACATTACATGTTTTAGAAGAACAACTTTTTGACTTTAAACTTGATTGAAACCCATAGGTATTGCTTTACCTGAGTTTGTTTTATAGTAAAGATTTAATCTTGCTCAAAAGATTATAGCAACCTCATAGATGAAAGAAAATTAGAGGTTCAACATTTATTTTAGACACGGATTCTTTCTAAGCATTAGAGTATATAATATTGATTCCGTTATAATGACCTTGGAGTCGCAATAATACCTAGGGTGAATCCTTTTTGTGTATTATATTATTATGGGAGTATATGTTTGTTATTCCATTATGATGAAATAGGATAGATGAAAACCTAAACTTGACCCAATAGGGAAATTTTATATACTAAACCTTCATGATCACTAAATAGATCGACAACGAAGGGGCAAGTACACTAACTATGAATGTTTATTCTTACTTGACAGAGAAGAATTTGCAAGTCTTAAGATGTCTCAAAAATAGTATTCTCTTGCTCTTAGAAAACTTTAGTTTCAAATGATATTAATATCTTTAGGAGAATACTTGCTCTAGGGATGTTCAAAGTGAGTGGATTTCCCTACATCAACTTAAAAGAAAACACTCGTTTATATTTAACTCTATATAGTTCAGTATGCAAAAGGAGAAGAACTTTAACCATGAATTCAAATGAATAGCAAATGGGATAAGACTGTTAACCAGTTAGAGTCTAACTAAACTTAGAAGAAGCTTAGACTTGGAGTTGAATCGTTTGGCATTATTGTTAGACTTGTTTGGAAGTTTGAAATGACCTTTAAGTCAAAAGAAGACTAAAGGGAAATTATTTACTTAAACTCTATTCTTTCTAGAATTGATTGTTTGATATTCCATTATCATGGAAAAGGAAAGACAAACCCTAGATTGACCCAGTAGGGTTAGGTTATTAAATGTACCTTTTTGGGTTACAACTTGTTTTAGTTGTTTCTATAAGGGTCGACAAAGAAGGTCGAGTACCCTAAATAATAATGTTCAATTTATTTACTTTTTGAAAGGATGATGTGTCCTTATCGATAATGTTTTTCCATGGTTTGATAACCTATTAGATTTTTTACAAATCAACTTAAGTTTTTAGGTGTCAATAAGTATGGAACCTAAGTGATACAAGGATGCAAAGGGATATCTTTGCTTAAAAATAAATCCATGAGATCTATGGAACAATAACAATGTTTGGAAATCTGTCTAAGTGAGGAAGACTAGATTATCGAAGTTGTTAAGACTATATGGTAAAACATAGTTGACCAAGTCAAATTGTAGGAATATGATAGTATCCAAGTCGAGTTAGGGTGGGTGAACAATACGACTACACTCATTGCAAATGCCTATTTATATTGAAACTATGGCCATGATAATGCATATGTCTCTGTGTGCATTATCGGTTCACCATATCTGGATTGTATAACCTATTGGAATGATCATACTTAGCTAGAGGGTATCTAGGGTTGTATGATCGATAGAGTTATGTAGGATACAAAACTATGTACTCAAATGGAAAATTACCATTGGTTACCTTTGGTCTATTCTCTTCGTGAAGGGTAGGGCCACTTCCTATGTGGAAGATGTGTGGGAGACTGTCGGTCTGTGGATGGAGGAAAAGCACTAGGAAGATGCTCTCTCTCTAGCAGAGGACATGTCGAGGCTTGTGATAAAGATGTCAGATTTTTGGATGCAGTATATCTTTGTGACTTGTGTTTAAGAAGACTATGTAAAACATTATCTATTACAAATACTTTAATTGTAAAGACAATGTCATTCTTGTATATTCTAACATGTTGATTATTTCGGATTGGAAATTATGCAATTGTTGTATCTTGAAATTAAATAAAAGAAGAAAAAAATTATTATCTTTTCACCTTGTATGTTTTATCTCTTGGTAAATATTTATGATTAGTCTTGTTTTAGAACTTGGATGTTACAAAACCAATCAAGCTCTCTCTAACCAAAATGAAAGACTCATAGAAGCCTTTCAAAACATGGGCAATGCCATTGATAGCCTAAAAATCAATCCTGTAAATGGGGGAGAGACGGGGTCTAATATCTCTAAAAATAACAAAGGATCTCCTAGCCTCAAGGTTCCTAGGCTCTCCTTACCTAGGGAAGAACCACCTAGAAATGAAGAAGAAAATGAACCATCCACACAAAGCACACAAGAAATTGCTAGGGCTTATGTAAATCTTGATCCCAAGATTAGGAATCTTGTTAACTTTAGAGATTTTTACGAAGCTAAAAGACATGAGGTACCTAGCAAGGAAAGGAGGCCTCCAAACATAGACCTAAAGCATAAAGTAAACAAAATATCCCTCCCAAACTTTGACGAGACAAATAAAATATCAGCCCATGCATGGCTTAAAAAATTAAATACTTATTTCTCCTTAAGCCTAATGATAGAGGAGGATGCCATAAAATTTTCTATCCTTCACTTAGAAGGAATGGCCTACGAGTGGTGGCATCATGGGGAACACATTCAAGGACATAATAAGATAACTACCTATGAAGAATTTTCACAAAAACTAATCAAAAGGTTTGATAAGGAACACCCTCAAGAAAACTTCAAGAAATTGACTCAATTAAAACAAGGAACGGTAGAAGACTATATAACCAAATTTCAAAAAAATCTCAATCAAAGTCATAGGAATAGATGAGGATAGGATAACCTATTTATTTGTAGAAGGATTAAAAGATCCCCTAAGAGGAATAGTAAAAGATCATAACCCCACCACTCTAGATGATGCCATAGAAAAGGCCTTGAATTTGGAATCCTCAACTTCAAATATCAAAAGTACACATGAGCATACCAAGACCTATCCCAAAAAGAATGAAGATAACAAGCCTTCCAAAAAGGAGTGCATGGATAAGAACCTATGTTTCCAATGTCAAGAACCTTGGGAACGTGGTCATATTTATAGCAAGAAGGAAAATCTATGTTATAAATGCAAGGAAAAATGGGAACCGGGGCATAAATGTGCTAAGAAAGGTCAAGCCCAAAGGATCGAGGTTACTCGTGATGAAGAAACCAAAGAAAAGATCATCAAAAGAGAAAAAATAGAAGAGGATGAGGATGTGACCTTGGCCACAATCACCCAAACTTCTAAGCCTCATCCTTTCTGCATCAAAGGCAATATCAAAGGACAAAAAATTATCACTCTAATAGATAGTGGGGCATCCCACAACTTCATTGCTAAGAAGTTAGTAAAAAGAAGAAAGTTGCAAACCCAAGACTTCAAGGGTTTTTCAATAGCTACTGCCATAGGAGCATTGGTTTCATGTACTAAGATGGTTCCCCAACTTGTAATGGTCCTAGGGAAACATACTATTCAAGAAGACTTCTATGTAGTACCCCTAGATACAGATGTAATACTAGGCACCCCTTGGATATATTCATTGGGATGTTTTCAGTTCAACCTTCCTAACTTAAAAATCCATTTTCAACATGAAGGAAAAGAGGTCACTTTACAAGGTTTACCTGATGGTCCTCCAGAGGTTGTTTCTCGCAAAGGAAGGAGGAGATGTTCTCAATCATCCAAATCTTAAGTTGCTTGAGAACAAGCAATCTTAAGTGGGGGGGACTGTCATATCCCCTATATTTACATTATGATTCACGTATATTCAAGCATACAATCTGTATATCCAAATGTGTATTTTATGATTTATCAATGATTTACATATATTCATATAATGCATACAAGTACTCATACTATGAGAATAATTGTTATATTTATAATTGTTCTATATATATATAGAACAATTATAAATTATATATATATATATATATATATATATATATATATATATATATATATATATATATATATATTGCCATTATACATATATATCTGTGTGTGTGTGCACTTTCTTAATATGTATAAATATATAAATACACATATAATAATAATAATAACTATATAATAATAAGATCATTTATAGTAAATAATAATTATCAATTATCTTATGAGGATCGGGCCTCTTGTATGAGACGCCGATCTCATAATACCAATTGTTAATCAAACAAAACATAAGGGAAGCACTGCCAAATTAGGGTGGCGCTTGGGTCAAAATGACCCTTCAAACAAATTTAAAGGGGATCGGTCCCCACCTCTAAGGGCATCGATGCATGTGAGAAAGGCTCAGTCTTCAACAACAGAAAAAGGCAGTGAACAAAGAAGTAGTAAAGTCAGTAGCAAGGAAATCTTTTGCAGTAAAAGGCAGGACAACAAGGTAAGTATAAAATTATTTAATATATAAATTTATAATTACTAAGTTAAGATGTAAGATATATATATATATGTGTGTGTGTGTGTGTGTGTGTGTGTGTGTGTGTGTGTGTGTGTGTGTGTGTGTGTGTGTGTGTGTGTGTGTGTACTATAATGTCATCTTATAGTTGATATGAAACCATGTGAAATATTGTGACTCCAAAGGAAATGTCTTATATATGCATACATCTAAGATCTAACAATGATGTACAATTGTACAAACAAGGGTACCGATGACGATATTTTGATTAGCAAGTTGAATGTCTTTAACTCATGCATCATGATGATAATAAGTACAAAGGAATATTGAAATAAAGATCATATCTCTGTAGCCCTTATTATTTCATCTAATGAGGAACCATAGGTATTGTAGGGAAAGGTAGAGTAATTCCACTTCCTATGCGTAGACCCCAAGGGCTAGGGACTAAGTTCCCGATGTTGGGTCCGGAGATCTCGTATTGATCCCAATGGCTAGGACATAGCTCCCAAGCTGGATCCAAGACTCCGTGTGTAGACCCAAAAGGCTAGGAATTAAGTTTCTCAAGCTGGGTCCAAGAATGGTCCACATGCCCTAGCATGTAAGATCCTAATTCCTAGATGAATAATAAGAGGGGAGAGTATGAATCTAAACTATGTTTAATATTCGTCCTAGTGTACTTATGGAATGTATTATATAATAGTTATGAATAACAAGAAGGAAATCAATAATCTTTGACAAAGAATGAAATATTTATATCATCTTTAATCTTATTAGATATTATTACTAAAATTTATTGATCTCTAACATTTCTAATGTCTCCTTGAGGATCATTTTGAATGCAGATTTAGGTTTTAGTGCTTTCTCTAGAAAAGGGACATTACAAAGCCTGACAGTGAGCCATTATTCTCTTCTTTCTTTCTTTCTCAGTGGGTAGTGAGTCCACTTGGGTAGTGAGTCCACTTGCAGTGAGCATTCTCTCTTTTGGGCAGTGAGCCTTTGTAATTCGGTATTGCTACTAAATTATATTGTGAGCTAATCCTCACCATGGTTTTTCCCTTTTAGGGATTTCCATGTAAAATTTGGCATTCTCTTGTGTGTGGTATTGTTATGATTTAGTTTTAGTTATTTTCTTTTCATGCTTAAACATCATAACATGTTTAAAGGTTAATGTGGATCTGAATGTTTGTAAGGGTTTGAAGTTTTTGTTACAACTGATTCACCCCCCTCTTAGTTGTCTTGTGCATTCAACAGTCCTAGCACATGATTTCGTGTGATTTGGTGCACTTAATAGCCCAACACTTAGTTTCACAATCAATAATAATATTTTACCTCTACTTAGATTAGTCTTAACTTTTAAATCAACACTTTCTCTACCTAGGTCTAGACCTCTCGGGTGGCCTTGACCCAATTTATGGCTAGAAGGGTGGCCTTGAACCTCTTAGTCTAAATTGAAATTTTGTTGCAAGATGCTAGATTGACTCAACCTAATGTTACTATTACCTATCGACCCCCTTTCTAAAAAGTTCAAATTGTATGTCTAGGACTTGTATAAAAGGACATCACGCCCTAGGTCATTTCCATCATGAGAGATTAATTTTCTAGCTTTTAGATTTAATTATGTTTGTTTCATCAATCACCAACTTCTAACATGCACTAAAGCATACAAAATCAGTGAAGCCTTTATCACAACTTTGTCTTTGTATCGGTCATCATAATTACAACAACTCTTGCATTAGCAACATAAAACCCTAATTCTAGTTCTCGACCCACTACTTGGGCATTTGTTGCACTTCCTCTATTGCATCAACTCTTAAACACTCACTACATCATTATAACACATCATTGTTAGCTACCTGCACATCTGGTGCATACACTACTTGGTGTGTCTTCTAACTTATCACATTAAATTGATCAATGGGGCTTCTTATAATTGAGAAAGTCTCAAGAATTCCCCATTGCCATAGTCATTTTCAACAATGTTTCTCAACACAACCATTTTTCTATTTGTAGGTATGGACATAGGTGAACAAATTTTGTAGGTACTAAAACCTTAATCTATCAAAGGTTAGGGATGCCCAGAAAGGGCAAGGTTAGCCTTAGGAAATTTAGGGCTAGCTTTGTGGCCTTGATCTGAGTCTCCACACACTTCAAAACTTTATAGAGTATGATTGTCATAGCTTGTTCATCCTAGACTAGTCTCAACTTCTAAGTATCAAATCTTCGTTTTAGTTAAATCACTCTCCCCCTCTCCAAACTTCAAGAGCACATTTAATTTAGTCATATTATCGCTAATTCCATTTCTAAATTTATTGTAGACCTAAATATACATCTAAACTTAACTCTTACATTTAAATTAATTGTTATATTAATTGTTGTTGTTATGTTTTTTGGGTGTATCTTAAGCAACTCCTTTTGGGCATTCATCGTCATAATTTTTTTTAACTCCATTCACTAAAAGGAAAAAGTTGCAACATTCAAGTTATTGACCTAGATTTTTTTTGATCTCAACACATATTAATATAATAAATACAAAGAATAATGTACCATTCACCATTACTTTTTTAAAGAGAACAATACAAACCAAAACCAATGTGATTGGCAAAATTCCAAATGAACATGTCTTTTCCACTCACTTTTATTTAAATCATCAAAATCTCACACCCCCTCAATTCAATCCTCACCATTACCACCCAACCATGCCAATCCAACTTTAGACATGTGAAGCCCACCACTAAAATCAAACCTCAAGACATCTAAAGAACAACACTAAAATCCAACCCTCCCCAATCCAAAATTGTGTTAGCCAACCATATAATCCATCATCATACAACCACAGGATATTGTCCTAGCAAAGGAGACAAAAACCCACCTAAGTGGGCCCACAAATTTTATGAAAAAATATATGAAAATTCACAACCTACCATATTGTTTCCATATGGTCCCCAAAAGGCAAAGCTAACTAATTTTCCCTATCTAACAACCAAATAAACTTAGCATAAAATCAACATAACCACAAATTAAGGGCCGAAATAGCCGCTTGAAAAGCAAATAGTTAGATAAATTGGCTGCCCTAATTTAGCGGACCCCAATTGAAGGCCACGCCAAAGAATTAGCCTGACCAAACTTATCCAAGGTTTCTAGAAACCGCTTGGTTTCAAAACCGGCTGTTTTCTGTAAAACCGCTATTTTGTGTTTCTTTTACCGGACCACTTTGCGAAGCTTTTTTGTAATCGTAATTTCCGCCATGGCGATTCGGATGCCACAGAATGCGTGCCACATATGCCGAAACAGCCACAGGCAGTGACAGAGAGCCTGCAGATTCTGCTATTGGGTATCTAGAAACGTAAAAATTGTTGAGTTTGGTGAAGAATTCCGCAATGAACGACAAAACCAGGGTTTGTTACATGCATTAAGAGGTCTCTGCTATTTTCGCCATTATTACTATTATTATGCCTCTGAAAGGAATTATGAAAGGCGGCATTGGAAGCTTTTCCAGGCGGAGCTTTGAAGGGAAGAGGTTCTATAGATCTCGTTCGCAGAATGCTGTGGATGAGGATTCTCAGTACAAAGAGAGCGAGACCTGTAATGTTGGCAATGCGGTTGTGCAGGATAATGTGTGGGCAAATATGCCGCCTGAGTTGCTCAGAGATGTTATTAAGAGAATTGAGGAAAGTGAGAGTGTGTGGCCTTGCAGGAGGCATGTAGTGGCCTGTGCTGGGGTTTGCAGGACGTGGAGGCATATTACAAAGGAGCTTGTTAAGGCACCTGAGCTATGTGGAAAGCTCACATTTCCCATTTCTTTGAAGCAGGTTGGTAGTCTTATTTTAGTTCTTATCAAAAATTAAATTTTGGTGGTAAAGAAGCAAGTAAAAAGTTTAATATTTTGCAGTTTTTGTTTTGATTTGTAGTTATTTATTGCCCATTTTCTTTTGCTTCAAATGGGTGACGTTTTCTTCGATCAAAGATCTGATTTTGGTAAGTGGGTTGTTTATGTTTAGCCTTTTTGTAATCCATGCTGTTAGGGAGACTTTGATTGGAATTGTATACTTTTATTTATAGTTTTGTGAATGCAAAATGATAAATTGTATTAGGTGTAGCAAGTAAATGGCAAAATGTAATTTTGTGATGGATGGTTGAAAAATGAAAGAATCGGTTTTGCAGGGTATACACTGCCCCTCTCCTTTTGTTTCAAATGGGTGACTTTTTATCTGATTAAAGATCCGATTTCCTACATGGCTCTTTGTGTTCAGCCTTTTAACAATCCATGTTTTCAAGAAATTTTGATTAGAAACATCTATCACGATAATCCGTATAGCTTTCTGGCTGCAAAATAGTGAATTCTTATTTCACAACACGTAAACAACAAAATGTGATTATGTAAGTAGATAGCTCTAATAGCGTGATAGCTCCAATTTTCCAAGCTATTGTTTATATCTAATCAAAGATCCTTTTTCGTACATGGATTCTTTGTGTATAAACATATATAATGTTAACCTATATAGTTCTGAGACTGCAAAGTGATGAATTGCTATTGTGCAACAAGTAAATAGCAAAATGTGATTACGTAACCAGATAGTTTCAAGCAACTTTGCAGTACAAAAATATAAGAATCTATATTGTAGGTCTATTCATTGGCCACTTACCATATTGGGTGATTAAAGACCGAATCTTTGTACGTGGCATCTGTGTTTTTCCTTTGTCCAATGAGTGCTCTTGGTGGGTTTTTGTTTATAGTTATCTATAAGGATATTTTATAGATTTGTGACTGCAAAATGATATATTGTCTTTGCGCAGCAATTAAATAACTAAATCTAATGTGAATAGATAGTTCCCTGTAACTGTGCATATGAAAATGTAAGCTTCTGTTTTGCAGGGTATTATGACATTTGGTGTCCCTTTCTTTGGTGTAAAAGGGGTAATGTTTTTTCTGATGAAGGATCCGGTTTTTGCACGCATGTTGTTTTTGTTCCGTCTTTTGAAAGCCATACTGTTAGGGAGATTTTGTTTAGAATTGTTGATATTCTATAATCATATTTTATATGGTTTTGTAACTGCAAAATGATAAATTCTTCTTGCTCATGGAGTAATGAGAAAATGTACTATGCAAGTAGATAGTAACTGGACGGTATTCTACTATAAGAGTGTTTTGTAGGATTTTTATTGAGTTTTTTTTTTTTTTAAATTATTCATGGATCAGTTAGGAATCGAACTTACCATCTCTCATTTACTGTTGAGATGTTCTACTATTGAGCTACTGGCCCTCTTGGTGACTGGTCTATTTTTGGTTCAGGTGTAGCTCATATTTGAACAACCCCACTTGAGCCACACTGTAGGTGTTCCGGGATCCTAGCTTGGCCTGGCTTTGCTGACCTGGGCTGTGATACCATGTTAAACATTACATAGACCAGCTAGGAGTCGAACCTAGGACCTCCCATTTGCTGCTGGGGTGCTCTATCACCGAGTTAGCGGCCCTCTTGGTGACCTGTCCATCTTTGGTTTGGGTGTGACTCATTTGATAGACATCAAATTTCCACAGTCCATAATGATTGTAGATCAGTATTTCAGGATTTAACTGTGTGCATGTTTTTTCCTCGACGTTTCGGATCATACTCCATGATCCATCATCAGAAGAAATTAGAGCAAGAGAAGAGAAAAAGTAATGAGTCTCATTTTCCAACATTCTTTTATTTCCAATGATTAAACATTAACTTTTTGTACATAAGATTTTTTGTATTTAGTTTGGAATCATCTGTAATAATGTTTGCTTAGTTTTGTGACTGCAAATTGATAAATAGGTAATGCATAATATTTAAATGACAAACTGTAGTCATGTAAGTACGTAGTTCGAAGAAGGTGAAGCTATAAAACTCCTTTTAGTTTTTTATGATTTCTTGTACCCAGATATAAAGCTGATTTCGAGACTTCAAGGGTGTTGTTGCATTCGATTTGGGATCCATTCTTTAAGAACAAACAATCATATGGTATCGATTATATGTATCTGACATAAAATCATTGATACTCTTACCTTGCTTTGTTTCCTGAATGAGCTCTCTCAAATTTTTATCCTATCATTTACCATACACAATGGTTTATTTTATTTTCTCTTTGTTATTGTTCTCTGTGCAATGAGCTTTTTTCTTGTCATTATCAATGTTTAGTGATTTACAATGAAGGTTGAACTGTTGGTAATATGTTTGCATGCTTACATTATTAACATTAGTTAAAGACTTATTCTGTATGTTTTTTGGAGTGTGATTTTCTCTTTTGGGGCGGTGATTATTGCCTTAGCAGCTGCTTCCTGCGTTTTGAATAACACTGTTTTTACCTCTTTGTTTGCACAGCCTGGGTCAAAGGATTCCCCTGTGCAGTGCTTCATCAAGCGAGACCGGGCTACAAATACTTATAAATTGTATTTGGGGCTAAGCACAAGTAAGTTTGGATCTTTCTTGTCTCCATAGAATGATGGCCTGGACCTATTTAATGTTTGAAGTAAAACTATCAAAAGTTTACATTGTAACGCATGATAATTCCAATGGTACTGGACCCTGGTAAGTAGCATCATGGCAAATGCTAGTTGCATGAATTCCAATGTACGAGTACACAGCAGTCGTATAGTGAAACCAAATATGTGACTCGTATTTCGATCAAGGCTAATGTGATACTCAATTCATCACATCAAGGTTTCTTCTTAAAAAATGGATTACAACTTCATAGAATACTCAAACTGTACGGTCAAATAATTAGAGAATTCAAAAGAAGATTAGAGGAATAGGATCACAATCCAAGGAGGTTGTTATACATCTCGTGTTTTATTTCATGGGTTGGTTTTATTTCAGTTGGTATAAACTGTTTTCCAAACTACTAGATTATCAAGAATGGTTTTTGTTAGTAGAGTCTGAACAACTTGGCTTTCTTTAGGTTGCACATATATTGACATTGAAGTATTTAAATATTATTTGAAAATATTTTTGGTAATAATTTTGTATAATTTTTTTTTATCAGTGTTTTGGATCACATTTCATAATATAGTATTAGAAGCAGAAAAAAATATAAAAAAGATTGTACAATTTATTTAAAGTTAAAAGTGGGAAAAGGAGAACACAAAATGAAAGAGTTAAAAGAGAAAAATAAAACATTGAGAAAATAAAATAAGATCACACATACTAAACTCAGAATAAAAAATAATAAAACTACTAATAATGATTTTATACTAATAATATTATTCATGACATTTAAAAAACAAAACAATGTTAGGCCACAAATTACTAAAAACTCATTAAATTATTTAAAATAAACTAAAATTTAATATTAGAAATATAATATTGATACAACTAAGTATCTAAGTCAAAATGAAATATAATTATTTATACTATAGCAATAAAATGATATTAATATTGAACATAAAATTATAGAAACAAAGTTAAAGATAGACAGTAGTCTAATAATAAAATAGGATAAACAGAAATAATAAGAGATATAACAAAGAAAGGCCACAATTTAAATTAGATTAAAATTAAACATGGCAAAATTATAAACTAAAAACAAGGTACTAAAAAAAAGACAATAACAAGAGAGAAGAATAAAATTTTGATAAGGGAAAGATTGAGGAAAGGAAGAAGGGGGTTGGTGGGAATACATGGAGAAAAGAAAAGAGGAAGAGGAGGCATAAGGAAAGTCAAAAGAGAAGGCGAAGGGAAAGGGAAAGGGACGTCCTAGAAAACAAAAGGGGATGGCTGGCCGTAGGTCCCCTGGTCATCCCGGGGACAGCCAGCCGTCCCCAATAAAAAGCAATGATTTTTTTTTTTTAAAAGCCCAGTGTTAAAAAGGAACAGTATTTTAATGCTTTTAGGTGGGCCCCACACCCTCACCCTAGATTGGGAAAATCAGCTGCATTTTCATTTTAACATGATTTTTACGTTGTTGATACCTTGTTTTTGCTCAACCAATAACCTGCCGAAAGTGTGACACAACCCTAATTAGCTCAAAAGAATATGAACAGCATTATGTTTGATGAAGATCTTTGAACATGTTTGATGAAGATCTTTGAACCATCTTTGTCTTGTTACAAAACTCTAGGGCAAGAAATTAATGTGCAGTCTTCTTCAATGCTAAAACCTTAAATGTTTGGTAGACTAGTCTGTATCAGTTATCACTCTTTGATGACTGGAATCCAGTTATAAATTTCTCAACAACCGGCTGAACCTGCAATAAGACTGCTAAAGGTGATTGCAAACACTGATAACTGAGTGTGAGCAGCCAAAACATTTCGAAATCTGCTAAATCCACTTGCAAATGTACTGAAAGTATAACTGATCTTTATGTAACTAATTATGAAAGCAATTAAGTTTTAACATTTGCTAATTTGTTCGACTTTCATGTAAACTCTCAATTCAACTCAAATGTTATGTTATAATGTATATGATGAATGCTTTATCAATGTTATCATATGGATATTTGAAATTTCCCTATATATTTGAAATTTTCCCTATTTTTTATATAGCCGTCCCCTGCCGTCCAAAAAAATGTCCCAAAAAAAGCCATGCCCGAAATGCGTCCCCCCATCCCCTGCTTACCATCCCGAAAACTTGGAATAACATAGCTTTTAATCTATTTTTAATAATTTGTTGATAAAGTTTTAATAACTTGTGGCCTTAGCATTGTTATTTTTTGGTTATTAATACTGTTAATATTATTGATGTAAGATTATTAATAATAGTTATAATTTATTATTTTTTACTCTCATTTATATTGTATCTTGTTGACTTCTTTTGTTTAGTATGTGCAGGTCTTACATTTTATTTTCTTAATGTTTTATTTCCTTCTCTTAACTCTTTTGTTTCTGTTCTCCCTTTTCCATTATTAAATTTGTTTAGTATGTGCAGGTGTTATATTTATTTTCTTAATGTTTTATTTCGTTCTTTTAACTCTCTTGTTTCTGTTCTCCCTTTATCATTATTAATTTCTCCATCTATTTAGTAAGCAAGTTCTGCAATCCTTTTTTAAACTTTTTTTCTTTATTCTGATAATGAATTACAGAGTATGATCTGAAATAGTAATAAAAAAATTATATTTATTAATAAAAAATTTATAACATTCTCAAATAAAGTCTTAAAATATTATATCTAACTTTGAAACATCACCTCAATACGAGGTTGCTGTGTGTATCCAGATCTGGAACTTTTTCAATGGGAATTGGATCTAAATGTCGAAGGGGTTGGGAAACATTTCCTATTTGCTTCTGGATGCTTCTTAGTAATTAGATGTTTCTAGGGTGTGAAAGTTTATCTGACATACGATTGTATTGGAAAGAAACTCAGATGTTTTCAGAATGACTTAAAGAAAAAAGAGAAGACAAAATCCAAGAGTACCTTACTGCAATATTCTTTCCAGTATATGCATACATAATTTACTGGTTTTGAAAAATCTTTCCCTTTCCCCTGTTTAAGGTTGCTTTGTGCTGTTGTGGTACTGGCAGTTGGATTATTTAATGCTTGACTTGTTATTCCTTCTCCTCAAGGTTATGGATAAACCAGAATACTGTATTGCCTTGTGTCATTAAAGTGAGTTTTGAGCTTATCAATTTATATATCTTTTTGGTTGAAATGAAGGAGTTGGTTTAGTCAAATTCTCTTCCACAAGCTGTCTCTTGCAAGAGTTTGGGTAAAATGGCCGGTATTTGCTTGTTTCCAACTTGTATAACTGATAGCATTTGTGTGAATATTAAAGATGGCATTTGAAAACCTGACCTTTGAGGTGTATATTTGCAGCACTTTCTGACACCGGCAAATTTCTTCTTGCTGCTCGAAAATTGAGGCGTACTACTGGTGCAGATTATATTGTATCTCTTGATGCAGAGGACATGTCCAGGGGTAGCAATACCTATGTTGGCAAACTGCGGTAATAGTGATTCTAATTTATGTTTTATTTCTTAACTTGTATTGCTTTTGTGGTGCTCTGTATTTGAACAATCTTTGCAATCGCTCATGGTTTGTTTATTGTCATTTGCATTGACATTGTTTATGCCTTTTATAAAGTTTGGCGAAAAATCTTTGTACATAGTTGTATTTCATGGTTTTATACCATTTTCAGGACTATTAGTCAGATGCATCATTTTCTGTTCAGAGGGTTAGTTCAGGACTATTAGTCAGATGCATCATTTTCTGTTCAGAAAGTTTGTTCAGGACTATTAGTCACATTTATCATTTTCTCTTTGGTTATTGCAGGTCAAATTTTCTTGGTACTAAGTTTACAATATATGATAGCCATCCACCTCATATTGGTGCTATTGCATCAACTAGCCGTGCAGGTCGACGAGTAGGATCAAAGCAAGTTTCTCCAAGAGTCCCAGCTGGTAGTTATAATGTTGCTCATATTTCGTATGAGTTGAATGTGCTGGGAACTAGGGGTCCAAGGCGAATGCAATGCATCATGCATTCTATTCTAGCATCCTCTGCCCAATCAGGAGGAGGTGCTCCTACTCCCTCTGATCTATCACCAACAACTGTAGGTCTTTCTCTCGATTCTCTTCCTTCCTTTGGATTCAAATCAGGCATCTGTGAAAGCATGTCATTCTCGGAGTCCTCAATCAGTAAGAATTTGAAAGAGGAACCATTGGTTTTGAAAAATAAAGCCCCAAGGTGGCATGATCAGCTTCAATGTTGGTGCTTGAATTTCCGGGGGCGTGTTACAGTGGCTTCTGTTAAGAACTTTCAGCTTGTTGCAGCTCCTGAGCCCAGTCCACCTATTTCCCAGAATGATCATGAAAAGGTTATACTCCAATTTGGAAAGGTTGGAAAAGATATGTTCACCATGGATTATCGTTACCCACTCTCGGCCTTTCAGGCGTTTGCCATATGTCTTAGTACTTTTGACACAAAGCTGGTTTGTGAATAATTCTTTCAGATCAGTTTGGTGACTAATAGATTCAGAACGAGGAGCTGCAGTTGCTTAGGTTCTTTAGAGCTTTTAGTTCCTTTGTGCAATCAATAGATTTTGCTAGTTGCCATTGGTTCTAACGAATTCCCAACACTCACAAGCTATGTGATGTAGAAATAAGGTCTAGTAGATAGGGCATCTGGCAGTATTGAGTGATGAGTTACGCTGCCATTTACATGAAGGTAGCATATACTGTTGGTATATGTGGTGCTACCAATCGAATTTATATGGAGCTTTTTTGTTGTATTTTACATGCTGTACATATTTGTGCCTATGCTTTGGCAGCAATTCATGCCTTTCAGCGAATGAGACAAAGGGTTCCAAGCTCTGTGGAATGTTGAATTTATTTGACATCCGAGTAGTTGTAATAGGCTCAGTTGGACTCATTGGTTTGGCTACCTTCACCATAGTAAATGTTTTTATTGTGTTATGCCTAATATAATTTTATATAGGTTATCAAAATGCTGGAAATGAAGAGAAGATTTTAAAGTTGAAACTAAATCGTTTCTTCAATATTTGTGAAGATATCTAGTCATAGATTTTGTTTATTGTTGACATTGGTCATTATATACTTGGTAGATCTGTAGATTTTACCTTAAGATAGGAAATCTTTTGTTATGGTGGTGGAGTGAGTATTTAAATGCAGAGGATTGTGGATTTTGAACTCTGCACGGTGGATTTTGAGCTCTGCACGGATCCCTTGATATAAATTATTCCAATTGCACAAAAATATTCTTCTCACTGGAGCATTAGTTGTAGCATGGATCGTTGTAAAGCCCCTCTTTTTTGAAAACTAATCTCAAGATGAAAGCTAATACATATAAGGAACATTTGCCTTTCCTAGGTGTTTGCTGATGCCATAATTTAGTGGAATCCAATTGAATGACATTGGTGGATTCATCACTTTAAGTTGTGACGTGCATTGTATAGGACAGTTAAATGAGAAAAAATGGCACATTATTGGAACAACCGGCTTCAATTTTGAAGATTCTCAAAGCCCAACCATGGATTTGATCTTGAATATCCTACACCTAAGCTTGCAAAAACTTTTAGCAGGACCTATGTTCCATGGAAGATGGATCCCTTTCCTCATTCTTGGCCCCCGTCCTTGCCCACTTGTGCTATTTTCCTATTCCTGTCCAAATAAAGTTCCGAGGATTTGAGAGGATGCTTGTTGGCATCACCATTTATGAAAGTAATGCGAAGAAGATTGACATTGTGTTCCTTGTTTAACTCAATGCCACTAAATCAATTGAAGGAGACAATAATTATTGATTGATTTCTATGCAAAACACTTGGAAAAATAAAATAAAATTTTGATTGATAAAAGAAATAAAAAATTCATAACTCATGGGATGGCTTTCTGTACATGTGTAACTGCATTTCTCATAATTTGCTTGCTCCTAGCACATGTACCTATTGGTGCAGTGCGATTCTAATACTTACAAGGTATCTTGAAAGACAGATCAGACCAAACAGTACAAATAGATACTTGAGTATTAGAAGATGCCAAGGGTAATTACACCCTTCTTTAGTATCTTTTATCCCATAAGTTTAAATGCATACAAATATTATAAATGTGCTATTGCTCATTGTGAATTGCTGTGTGAAAGTTGAAGGTCTTCTAATTGATTTTGCATTTCCTAACATCAATTGCCCTATTCATTTCTTATAAAACTACCTGTTATTGTTGATGCAGAATGTTCACCCCAATCTCTAACAAGAATCTGCCACCTTCTGCAATGGTTTAATTGTATTGGATTTTAAATTTTGCTGCTGTCTGAAATACACAAGATTCAATTTATCACCATGAGACCTGTCCAACGAACAAAGTCACGTAGTAGAATCAGATCTGCCTGTTCTAAGCTAGAGATGCAGTCAATTTTGAAACTTGGGCTGGCCTACTATTGTTTGACTTGTTGCTTGGGTATCTCATATCCTAAATTTCAATATTTTCATCTTTCTTCAACCCCAACAGTTATAAAAATGCAATCACAGTGCCTCAACACCATATTAAATATTGGTCTGTAAATGAGTATAGATGTGTCCATTTTATTAAAAAAAAAAATTAATGTTTTTTTGGGTCAATTTTATCTTTTTAAAATTAATGTTTTTAAAGTATGGGGTTTTTGCACTCAACAAGATTTGATCTTTGGTGGATTTTTTTGTGAACCATTCAACTTCACCAATAAATTAAAAATTGCTTGAAAACTCTAGTATGAATTTTCCCAGACTTTAACCCAAAATTTTCTTAATTAATTAAAAAATCTTAAAAAACCCCTACTTTTAATTTGTCAATTTATTTATGAGAAATCTTTTGCTAATATAATTATGTTAGAATAAAAAAAATAAAATATATTTTGTTTTGTACTTTGTTCGAGTTACCCATGAAAGATGCTTTGCTTGCAAGGTGTCTTTAGGAGGGTCAATGCTTTCAACTATACTTTGTAGTTCATCCTGGTTGGTTGTTTAGCTTTGTAAATATCAAATTGCTTTTGAGATTCGTTGTGTTGCAATGGTAAGTTGATGCTCTAATTTGCCGTTGATAACATTTTTATAATTCTGAAGTTATCAAAAAAAAAAATTGGGCTTAAAGCTGTTAATAAGTTTATTTTGAATGAACGATTTTGAATTGTCTGAGTGGTATTTCATCGCAAATGTCCCGATGCTTCAACCAATTGTACATGGTTAAACATGAATGTCGGGTAATAATAAGCCTATCTGGACCAGTTTAATGAGCTTGTGTTATGTGGTATCATGAAGATAAAATTCCAAGGGTTTTTCTTGGGTAGTTAATATGGGTAGCATTATTAATAAGTTAGTATAGAACTCGATGAGTTGGACGTTTAAGGAGTAAGGGTATTCTATTTGACAGTAGCTATGGGTGATGGTGCATGAATGGATCAATAGAGGGATGACAGAATAGTTAGATGTTAGACAAAAAAAAAATTAGGTATCAAGTTAATGTTATGCCCTTAACTTATAGTGTGCATTGGGATATGAGTAGTTGGTTTGTGGCTACTATAACTCTTAATTAAGTTATATGTTCATTAATCATGTCTTAGGTAGTTAAGTTAGCTTGGGGTGGCATCCATGGCATAATTAGGCATATATAGGAGTTAGAATTAGCTTATTATCATCATATTGTAAATTGTGTTCTTATTGTAAACTTTTGGAGGTTTTCCCCTTCAAAGTGGCTTATTTTTTTTTGCAAATAATCTAATTAAATTGATTTGATTAAAGTAACAGGAAGGGCCCGAACCCATACACAAAAGCCAACTAAGCAAACAAAGAGAAGTCAACTAAGCAACAACCGTCTGAGCCAAGTCAGGAGAAGCAATTGACGGAAATGGGGGGCACACAACAACCTCAGTCGCCATTGCCCCCACAGACGTAGGGGAAATGGGCAAAGAGGAAACAACAACCTGCAAGGGAGCATCCTCTGGAGAGTCAAAAGCACTGATGGTCAAGTGGTCGTTCGAGGCATTCTTCCACCAAGTGGCCACCCCCTTACGATGAGAGTGGGGACAAATGAAGGCCAGGTGGCCAGTGGCAAAGCAACATCTACATCTGAACGAGAGGCCCTCATAATCAAGCTGTTGCGTCCACAACATGCCCCTAACCTTAAGAACAACCTCTCCATGCAGGGGTTTGGAGATGTCAATGTCGACCAAAATACGAGCAAACATAGAGTGCCCCATGAAAGAGGTTGTGGAGTCAACTATCAAGAAACGATCGATAGCATTTTCGACGTCCTCATAGCAAGAGTCTTCCCAACACTAGAGTGGGAGATTTAGTAGCCTAACCTAGGTTGGCCTGATGTTGGGGGGCTCGGTAAGTGGGTTGAAGGAGCAAGACCAAGGTTTGATGGAGAGGGAATGCAATCCCCATAGCCAAACATGACCGTTCAACACTATATCCCACTCCTCATATGAAGCAAAGGTCACCACAAAGGCACAAGGGAAGAGCTCAATCTTGCCCACCACCGAGGGTTTCCAAGACTCCAAGACCTAGTTATGAAGGTCTGACAGGGATGAACACAAATTGTTGAATCTGCATACAACCCCATTTCGTTGATAGAACTCCTTATTTTCTAGAACATCTTGCCTGCACACTACAACTAGGGGATAGACATGAAGACATTTGGGAGAAACTGGTCCATCGACTTTAGGGAAAAGGACCCTAAAGGAGCACCCACCGGAAGGAGCCCTAAAATGATGGATAGAAGCAAAAAGGATGCTTGGAAAGGCCACAACCATAGTCGACCCAACAACACAAACCTCTGGCACCGCCAACCCAAGAGCAACTGGCACAATATCTCTTGATAGAGATTGGCCGATAGTGGCGACATCTAGAGTTGACGGAGCAACAACAAACGAAATGCTAACCTGCTTGCACACCAGAGGCATGATGCTTACCTATGGAAACAGTGCAGAAGGGGACATACCATGGCAGACAACGTGAGTAGAGGATAGAAGAATTTTTGTCGAATTCAAACTTCCATCGGGTGGGAGATCCATCCTCTTCAACTCAGTGGCAATATGTTGCTCCTTACAACATCTTGGACAATATTAAGTGACATATTTGAAGCGTTGGACAACATTAAGGTATAGACTTGGACCAAATCCCCTGTCATTAAAATATGTTGTTGTAAGGATTTCAAAGTGGCTTATTATTCTCAAGTAAGGAGTAAGGGTATTCTATTTCACAGTAGCTATTGGTGATGGTGCATGAAAGAATCAATAGAGGGATGACAAAATAGCTAGATGTTAGACAAAAAAACTAGGTATCAAGTTAATGTTACGCCCTTAACTTATAGTGTGCATTGGGATATGAGTAGTTGGTTTGTGGCTACCATAACTCTTAATTAAGTTATATGATCATTAATCATGTCTTAGGTAGTTAAGTTAGCTTGGGGTGGCATCCATGGCATAATTAGGTATATAGGAGTCAGAGTTAAGCTTATTATCATCATATTGTAAATTGTGTTCTTATTGTAAACTTTTGGAGGTTTTCCCCTTCAAAGTGGCTTATTTTTTTTTGCAAATAATCTAATTAAATTGATTTGATTAAAGTAACGGGAAGGGCTCGAACCCATACACAAAAGCCAACTAAGCAAACAAAGAGGAGTCAACTAAGCAACAACTGTCTGAGCCAAGTCAGGAGAAGCAACTGGTGGAAATGGGGGGCACACAACAACCTTAGCCGCCATTACCCCCACAAACGTAGGGGAAATGGGCAAAGAGGAAACAACTTGCAAGGGAGCATCCTCTAGAGAGTCAGAAGCACTGATGGTCAAGTGGTCGTCCGAGGCATTCTTCCACCAAGTGGCCACTCCCTTATGATGAGAGTGGGGACAAACGAAGGCCAGGTGGCCAGTGGCAAAGCAACATCTACATCTGAATAGGAGGCCCTCATAATCAAGCTGTTGCGTCCACAACCTGCCCCCAAACTTAAGAACAACCTCCCCATGCAGGGGTTTAGAGATGTCAATATCGACCAAAATATGAGCAAACGTAGAGTGCCCCATGAAAGGAGTTGTGGAGTCAACCATCAAGAAACAACTGATAGCATTTTTGACGTCCTCATAGCAAGAGTCCTCCCAACACTGGAGTGGGAGATTCAGTAGCCTAACCCAGGTGGGCCTGATGTTGAGAGGCTCGGTAAGTGGGTTGAAGGAACAAGACCAAGGTTTAATTGGAGGGAAAGCACTCCCCACAGCCAAACTTGACCATTCAACACTATATCCCGCTCCTCATAGGAAGCAAAGGTCACCACGAAGGCACAAGGGAAGAGCTCAATCTTGCCCACCACCGAGGGTTGCCAAGATTCCAAGACCTAGTTTTGAAGGTCTGGCAGGGATGAACACAAATTACTGACTCTGCATACAATCCCATTTCGTTGATAGAACTCCTCATTTTCCAGAACATCATGCTTGCACACCACAACTAGGGGACATACATGAAGACGTTTGGGAGAAACTGGTCCATCGACTTCAAGGAAAAGGGCCCTAAAGGAGCGCCCACCGGGAGGAGCCCTTAAACGATGGATAGGAGCAGAAAGGATGCTTGGAAAGGCCACAACCACAGTCAACCCAACAACATAGACCTCTGGCACTGCTGACCCAAGAGCAACTGGCACAGTATCTCCCGACAGAGATTGGCTGACAGTGGTGACATATAGAGCCGACGGAACAACAACAAATGAAATGCTAACCGACTTGCACACCAGAGGCATGATGCTTCCCTATGGAAACAGTCCAGAAGGGGACGAACCATGGCAGACAACATGAGCAGAGGATAGAAGAATTTTTGCCGAATTCAAACTTCCAGCAGGCGGGAGCTCCATCCTCTTCAACTCAGTGGCAATATGTTGCTCCTTACAAAATCTTGGACAATATTAAGTGACATATCTGCAGCGTTGGACAACATTAAGGTATAGACTTGGACCAAATCCCCTGTTCATTAAAATATGTTGTTTTAAGGCTTTCAAAGTGGCTTATTATTCTCAAGTAATATCAAGTATTTGTAGCATATTTCCTATTATATTATTCTCTTGTGCAAATCATTTCATTAGAAGTGGTATCAAATCATGATCTTGGCACTCGGATGGCAAGAATCAAGGCATTTTTTTACTCGAGAGGTCAAATTGTGAAGCACATATCTCTCTCAATTTAGCGATTTTCAAAAAAATTTTGGAGGGTTTTTCAAGGCCATATTGAAGTGCTACAGTCTAGATTTGATGTTATTTGGAGTAGATTTAAAGTAGATATTGTGAAATTTTTCCACCACAATTTTCTCTCAAGGCTACAAGTCAATGAATTTCTTGAAGATTTGTTTTGAAAGGTGAGTTCTAGGGCTAATTTAATAAATTTAGATCATTTGCATTTGCAAGATTATTTTCCCCATCATGGTGAGGCTTGCAACAAGAGGCAAAAAGAAACCTACACACCTGTAAAATCTCCAGTTAGGGATGATTTAGTAATTGAGGAGATTGATCCTAGTGATTTAAATCTTTAAGGGAATCCAACACCAAGGTTCAGCATGAATTCCATCATTAAGGGTGGAGATGAAAGGACTTATTGCATTAAAAAAAAGAATTGACTCTCTTGTGTGTTATATGGAATCAAAGGGAGTGGATTCACATAATAAGAGTTGGGAGGAGGATGTGTCTTTTAAAAGGCATGAGGATTTTGGGTTTGAATAAGATCGAAAGATGGAGTGTCACCAAAATAATTCTATGGGTAGGCACTTCACAACTACGGTGGATATTCACAATTTTGATGGCATGATCCATTAACTTGGATAAATCAAATGGAGAATTTTTTGACATACATCAAATTCCAAATGGGAAAAAAGTGACAATGGCTTCCTTATATGTAGAACTAGAGCAATTCATTTCGTATTGATGGCTATGTACTCAAAGGACTTGAAAAGGGCTCTCATAGTTACTTGGTCGGTTTTTACAAAGGAGTTGCAATCACACTATAGTGATAATGTAACTATGACAAACAAGATCAATTAAGGATTATATTTAGCAATTCTAGAACCTATCCTTGTGAGTAGAGATAATTCTAGAGAACTTGAATGACCTATTTCTTGGTGGCTGTAAGGATTGCATCGAACATGAGATACACATCTTGTCCTACTGCTATATATGAATATTTTGTCCTAGCTCGTAGGGCAGAGGAGGATTTTTCAACTGCTAGAAGCTCGAGGTTCAATGGCATCAAAGAATAGCTTTTTAGCACAATCATTCCATCAACCCACTAGATTGACTCCCCAACAAATTGAAGAAAAAAGGGCAAAAGGGTTATGTTTTATTTATGATAGTAAATACACTAGAGGACATAAATGTGCATAAAAAAATATTCTACATTAAAGAGCTGAGTGAGGAAGAAGATGATGAAGAAGAGTTTGGCAATGAGCTAGATGAGGAATTTGGAGATATCCAACCAACCATTTCCTATCATGCACTTTCTGGCATTAGCACCCCACAAACTCTCAAGGTAGTGGACTTCTTGAAGAAAGAGAGAGCAACAATATTGATAGACTTAGGAAACACTCACAACTTCATCAACAAGAAGTTAACTACTAGTTTCAATTGTTTTATATATCTAACTTTAGAATTTCAAGTCCAGATTGTAGATGGGGTACTATCAGTTGTTTGGGGGAATACCATAACATGACATTGACCATGGGGGAATACTAATTGGATTGCTTGATGTTTGCTATTCCCATGGGTGCAACATATATCATGTCAAGAGTACAATGGCTTACTACATTAGGGACAATTGAGATGAACTTCCAACAACTATTAATGTGATTTCACTCAGAGGGTAGGATAGTCGGACTAAGAGGGTTGCATGCAAAGTCCCCATAGATGGTAAGCTTTCATCAAATGCAAAAGATGCTTAACAAATGGGATGATAGATTTTAGCCCAATTATTTTCATTTGCAGCCTATTAGTCAAATGTTTCTACCTAGCTAGATCAACAAGCAATTATAGAGTCACTTAATAGTTTTTTGAGATATGCCTAAAGGATTATCTCCTAAAAGGGATCATGATCATGCCATTCAACTAGTACCAGGGAGCCAATCACCCAAAATTAGGCCCTACAAGTACCCCTATGTACAAAAAATTGAGATCAAGAAGATGGTTTAGGAGATGCCAAGGTAGGTATTATTAGGCATAACTAGAGTGCTTACTCCTCTCTAGTGGCAATGGTACATAAGAAGGATGACACTTGGTGCATGTGTCCAAACTACAAAGAACTCAACAAGTATACCATCAAATATTTTTTTTCCTATTCTAGTCATTGATGATTTACTAGATGAACTAAATGGAGCCAAATTTTTAACAAAAAATGATCATAGATCAGGTTATCACCAAATTCAAATTAAGAAAGAAGATAAGACAACATTTAGGACTCACGAGGGTCATTATGAATTTCTAGTGATGTCATTTGGTCTTACTAATGCCCCTTCCACATTTCAAAATTTGATGAATTCCATCTTTAAGCCATTTGAGGAAGTTTGTATTAGTGTTTTTTTGATGATATATTGATTTATAGCAAGACATGGGAAGATCATTTATAATGTAGATCAAGCATTACATATTCTCTAACATCAACTTTATGCTAAACCTTTCATGTGTGCCTTTGGTCTCAGAGAGGAGTACTTGGGTCACATAATGTCTCACAAAGGAGTAAAAGTTGATCCAAACAAAATCAAAGCTATGATAGAGTGGCCAATACCTAAAACCATTAAGAACTTGAGGGGTTTCCTAGGACTCACTGGTTACTATAGAAGATTTGTGAAGAACTATGGATGCATAGTAGAACCCCTCACAACTTCATTGAAAAAGGATGCTTTTTAGTAGAATTAGTTAGCTAATACAACATTTGAGAGACTTAAGGAGTCTATGTGTACCACTCCAGTTCTAGCAACTCCAGATTTCACCAAGGATTTTATTATGGAGTACGATGCTTCAGGAAATGGTATAGGAGTAGTTCTCAAGTAGGAAGGTAGGGCTATTGCTTTTGAAAGCTACCAGCTAAAAGGTAAGAATCAACTCAAACCCATTTAGGAGAAGGAAATGCTAGCTATTCATGTAGTGAAACAATGGAGTCCATATCTGATAGGTATAAGCACTTCAAAGTTAAGATAGATCATGATAGTCTAAATATTTTCTAGAGAAATAATTATTCTCTAAAGAACAACAAAAATGGGTCACTGGGATGTTGGGTTATGAATTCAAGATCATTTATAAGAAAATGAAGGAGAATACATAGTGGCTAATGCACTATTTAGGAAGGATGATAAGAATGAAACATTATTGTGTGTCATTTCAATATTACAAGTAGCTTGGGTTGAAGAAGCCAAACTAGAGTGGCAGAATGATGTTGCTACAAGGACTTATTGTTGATTTGTTCTCCAAACTTATACTTAATATATTTTTCAATATACCTAACCTTGGGGACTTCCATTTTTAGGTGCAAATTTGCTATAAGACCTTAGGCGCGTTTCTCCACTTGCAGTGACTCAAAATTGCGCCTAGAACTCAAGGCGCATTTCATCATCCAGGAAACCTCAATTTGCGCCTTGAACAAATGATGCTAGAAATGGTGAAGAGAATGGGTGCCTTGAAGAACTAAACCCCCCAAGACACTTTACAAATCCTTAAAGCCCAAAATTTACTCAAATGAGATTAGGCGCATTTCTTCATATCCAGAGCCTCTAATGAGTGCCTTAGCATGAAAGGAATGTTTCAACTAATGATAAATTGTGCCTTGCTAAAGTGAGGTTTGAAACCAAAAGAGATTGATCACACCTTGAAGCAAAAGATC
The DNA here is from genome assembly GCA_027924645.1 of Cunninghamia lanceolata. NCBI lineage: Eukaryota > Viridiplantae > Streptophyta > Pinopsida > Cupressales > Cupressaceae > Cunninghamia > Cunninghamia lanceolata. Next base: position 20,199,934 of record BSBN01000111.1, on the reverse strand, counting down.
ATTTAGACATCTATGCACTTCTTTAGAGTCATGAAATTTGAATAAACACCTTTAAGGCTAGGCGCATTTTAGTTTTAATACAACCCCATATGAGCACCTAAGCAAAAGGAGGCATGAAAGCATGAAATTTGATGTCATTTGAGGTAGAGAGTCTTCTAGATACCTTCGCATTGCATTGAAACCTCCAAATTGAACTTGATTATCATCTTCAAGTTAGGGCGCATTATTGCCTCTCTTCAACCTCATTTTGGTGCCTTAATGTAAGATGGGGTCAAAACTTAATAAAGATTGTGCCCAAAGAGATATCATCTTCAATTTGCGCCTAAAGTCATCCTAGATCATCAATTCATGCCTAAGGGTCAATACAACGTAATATAACTTAGGAAAATTTTGAAAATCATCAAAAGAAGGCTAGGCGCCCTTTCTTACCTTTATAGACCATTTTGGCACCTTGGCAATAGAGTGAATGAATAACCTCATATGAGTGCCTAAGGATGAAGTAGTCTCGCAAGGATGTAAACAAGTGTTGAGAGCCTTAAAAATGTCAAAGAATAAACTTGATCATTATCAAAGGGCGCCTTGCAAAGGAGGTCTATGAGCAACATCAAGATAAGGTGCAATTCCTTGTCTCTATGGTTATCTTTTGGCACCTAGGAAGTAGAATGTTTGGAGATATGAGTGTGAGCGCCTCTATTGAAAGAGCATCAAATTTAATATAATCAAGGTTCCTAAGGTGAGGAAGAATTTCCCAAACGTTCAAGCATGAAGTAGAAATCATTAGATGTCAAGAAACAAGTTAAGGGCTTTAGGCGCAATTTTTAGCTCTTTTAACCTTGGATATGCACCTAACTTGGAGTAAACTCTCATTCACATGAAGGTGCTAATGCACATCTCTACAACCCTCAACTAGCGCCTAGCCTTGTGAAGGAAAGAATCAAAGATAAAAGACTTCACCTTGTTAAAGTGGAAAGTTGTAATCATCAGTATGAGTTTGAAATGTCAAAGAGTGAGCCAAGTCAAAGTGAGATGCACTTTTCCACTCTTATCACCTAGATTGGCGCCTCAAAGAAACCTCACAAATCTACATCATTGAATAGGTGCCTTGAAGGAAATAATCACTCTAAGTTATCTTTAATTGTTGAAATCATCAAAATGACAAATTTGAGGCCAAAAGAATCTAGGCGCATTTTTACTCCTTTGCAACCTAAATGAGCGCCTAGAAAGAACTTACATGAGATAGCACTTTTGAGTGGATTCCTTGAGAAATATGATCATTCTATATTATCTCCCATTGCTTGAAATCATTGAAATATCAATAGTAAAGTCAATTTGATGATAGGCGCACTTTGCCTCTCTATAGATCCAGATTGGCGCCTTAAAGAAGAACACCTGAATTTGCATCCTTAAATGGGCGCCTAGAGAGGAAGGATCACTTTAAGACATGTTCAATCATTTGGAATCATAAAAGTAGCAAATAAAGCCCAATTTGGCCTAGGCACACCTTTCCTCCCATGCCAACTAGATTTGCGCCCTAAGGAAAATCATTTAAATTCATGTCCAAAAGTGAGCGCCTTGAGAGGAGGGATCATTTTAAGCCATTACAATTGTTTGAAATCATTTAAAATGACAAGTATGAAGCTATCTTGTGCTAGGCGTCCTTTGCTCCTCCAGACACCTAAATATGCGCCTAGACTTGAGACAAGTTATTTAGATGTTTAAAGATGATTCCTTTGTGTTATAAAATGTTTATCATAAGGATTGATGTGTTTCTTGGTTTGTATTGCAGGAAGATTGAAGGAAAAGAAGTATCATAGAGGTAGGAGCAAGAGCTTGGAGTCACCTTCAAGCGAGGAGTGAGGCTAGAAGGCCACTATTAAGGAAGAGTCATCATGTAGATGCTCCAAAGGAACACTTCACCATCATCATGCCGAAACACTTCATTATCAATGACATCAAGTTCAACATCTATCCATCAAGCTTCAAGTTCTATCAATCTTCAAGTATCAATTAGCTTCTTCATCAATCATCACTTCAGGGTCAACATGGCAAGTGTACTACTTCATCTTCATCATCATCAAACATTTCAAAGACATCCTTCAACCTTCAAGTTCCTCCAGTACATTCAAGTCTCCTTGAGAAGTCATTTACTTCACATGTAAAGAAGGTGTTGTCATCAATATCTACTCTCCAGGAAGTATCATCAAGGAAGATTATTCATATACCTTGCAAGAAGAAGAAATATCCTAGAGTTAGTTAAATGAGAAACATGTAGCATGCATCATACATCTAGTTTACAAGAAGAAGAACAAGGCAAAGTCAACAAGGATACATTCCCAAGCATTCAAGTTGAAAGCAATTACATTGAAGACATCACACAGATGATGCAATTTGGGAATATACTGAGGTGACACCTACGTGGCATATACATATTATTCATCCAATCACAGTTTGCCACATCATTCAACAAGCAATAAGCCAAAGAGGATGCCCATGTGGAAGATGCTTTGAAGATTCTATTTTATCCTTATCTTCTTGGGAAACGTGCCTTCATTGCCTCTCTTATGTACTAAAAATAGCAAGTTGTAACTAATTTGCTGAGATGGCATGATCTGAGCCCTTGGCTACTTGAATTGATCTAGGCCATTCATTGTAATTCTAGACTTCTATATAAAGGCCTTGTTGCCTCATTTGTAAAGATAGAAAGATATTAGTAGTTAGTAGTCGATAGTTAGTAGGTAATAGAGTAGAGTAGAGTAGAGCAGAAGAGACTCCCGAAGTTCTCTGAGAGTACTTGAAGTTGTAAATATTTCTCAAGATTAATGCAAAGACATTGGAGTTCGTTTGGTGTTAAGTGTTATCTTGTGGAATAACATGGTTTCTTGTATATTGATGAAATGGAGAGATGTTTTTAAGTAGATTAGTAGCTCATTGATGTTATGCATGTTGTATTGAATATTTGATCAACTCCCAGCTCATGCTTTTAACATTCATCGTTGGTGAAGTGTTGTGTAAAGCTAGTCTGAGCTTCATTTGCTTAAGTTCGATTGTGGATGCTTGTTTGAGCTGCGCCGTCCAATGGGTGCTTATATGAGCCTTCATGATTTGAAAAACTCTCGCTATCCTTAGGAGATTGCACCAACTCCATGTAGTTGTAGGCATCCTTGGCGAAGTGGAGTTAGGTTGATTAAGGAGTTTGTCTATTCTTGCATCATCATTGCCTCATTGACCTTAGAGTAGTTCCTCTAAACCTTTATCTTTTTCCTTTTCTTTATTGTTGAAGCATTGTACATATTTCATCCACACTGAAAGGAGGAATAAGCTAAATGAAGTAAGAAGTTTGCGCAAGTCCTTTTGTGATTATCAACAAGATCACATGTAATCATTGAGTCTATCCACTGCAATCATAAGTAAGGAACCTTGAAGTTACTTTAATGGATCACATTGATTAGCCTTTGAAGAACTTTATTCAAGAGAGAGTGGGATACTTAGTGTTTTACTCTATTGTTGACTTGTCTAAAAACAATCATCAACAAGACTCTCATTCAATAGTTGCAAAATGATCCAGGTAGTTCACATAAGTTTTGTTAGAAGAGATACTCTGCGATATAAAAAAAATTGTACCTATGCAATAATTCCACTCTCAAACATTGGATTATCTAGGAGCTCCACAATTCTCCACTTGGGGGTCACTTAGAATTTGAAGACATATCATTGAATCAAGTAGGATTTCTTTTCAAAAGGGCTTAAAGGTGATGTTCAAAAATTTGTGATAGAATGTTTTGTATGTCAAAGGAAAAAATGTGAGACAGTTAAGACATTTGGTCTTTTCTAGTGCTTGGTTTATTCCTAGCCGATGGTGGGAAGAGATCTCGATGGATTTCATCATAGGTCTTCTAAGATCTAAAAGTTAAGAGTGTCATAATGGCAGTAGTGGATCACATCACCAAATATACTCATTTCATTGCATTATCCCATCCTTTTACAACAAGTATAGTGGCAAAAGTATTTATGGAGAATATACAAAAGTGACATGGTACTCTAAGGGTTATCATTAGTGATTGTGACCCTATATTTACTGGTAACTTTTGGATAGATTTATGCTCTTGTTTGGGTACTCAATTGGCTCACAACTCTTCATACCATTTCTAGTCAAATGGGCTCACTAAGGTCATCAATAAGTGCTTGGAGGGGTATCTACATTGTTTCACTTCAGATAAGTAGTCTTAATGGGTGGCTTGGCTATCACTAGCAAAATGGTGGTATACCACTTGCTTCCATAGTTCTTCAAAATTGTCCCAATTTATAGAATTATATGAATAGCATTACCCATTCATCACATCATCATTGATGGTGACACCAAGAGTTTAGGTTGTGGAAGATCACATGAATCATCAACAATGGGTACTTTGTAGACTCAAGAACAATTTAGCCATGACACAAAATTGAATGAAACAATAGGTTGTCCAACACCATAGTGAAAGGAGCTTTGAATTGGATGATTGGGTTTTTTTGAGATTGAAACCCTATAAGCAAATGTCTATCAAGCAACAAATAAAGAATAACAGGTTGTTAGAAAAATGTTATGGTCCATACCAGATTCTGCAGAAGATTTGCAATGTAGCTTACAAGCTTGAGTTACCTCCAACAATAAATTTACACCCATTTTTTCATGTCTCATGTTTAAAGAGGGTGATTGGTCAGCATATCCCTACATAGACAATGTTACTAGAGCTAGATGAAGGAGGAATCATCTTGGATCTAGAGTTGATTCTCCAAACATGCATAAAAAAGTTAAGGACTAGAACAATCATAGAGTACCTCATTCAGTGGAAGAATTTGCCAATTGAAGATGCCACGTGGGAAGATAAAGATTTAGTGCAAAAGTATCCGTAGTTGATTAGCATTAAGGATAATGCATCTTTGAAGAGGGGAACCTGCTACACCCTAAATTTCTAGTGCACATAGGGATATCAGTAGTTGGCTTGTGGCTACCACAACTCTTAATTAAGTTATATGATCATTAATAATGTCTTATAGAGGTAGTTAAGTTAGCTTGGAGTGACATCAATAGCATAGTTAGGTATACATAGGAGTTAGAGGTTAGCTTATTATCATTATACTGCAAATTGTGTTCTTATTGGAAACTCTTGGAGGTTTGTCCCCTCAAAGTGGCTTATTATTCTCAAGTAATATCAAGTATTTGTAGCATATTTCCTATTATATTATTCTCTTGTCCAAATTACTTCATTATAGCCAAGAACAACATGAGCCAAATGGATGCAAGAAATAATGGTTAAATCAAGCTCGAGGATAATGCATAGGAGTGAATGAGATTGGAGAAAATTGTGTGCATGAGTAGAAGTAACACTACCCACTAGATCAGACTACTGAGTGAATAAGTGATTAGACTAGCTAGAGATTTGCATCGCACGGGGAGTCTAAAAAATGAAATAATTCCTTGACATTTAGAACATCTTGAGTAATCATTCTATCGGATTAATTCATTGACATGATTGACTAATGAGGTTTGAAGGAGAAGAGCTCAAGAGATTGCATAACTACCAGAGAAGATCACCGAGAAAAAACTATTGAAACTAGATGCATGAATGTGGAAGTTGCTAAGATAGAGGAAAAATAATTTTCAAAAAAGGGGAAACAAAGAGGCTTTGCTAATGTACATGTTGAAGTTTGGCCTTATAATGGTTAATCCTATGGACATGGTTATGTGTGCATGGGTGTGTGCATGTGTATGTACTATGTGATTCTCATATGAGCCTAGTTGTGTTTTGAACGTATGACTAAGTGTGAAAATGAATTAATACTAGGGGACCCTTGCAACTCAAGGAAAATAGTGAGCTATTGTGTAACTAGATGATGGGGATAAGTTTAGAGGATGAAGTAACTAAGTAATGATGACAAGCTTAGAATGTGTGTTGATTGAGCAATGGAGACAAGCTCAAATGATGTGGTAATGGAGTGATGGGGACAAGCTCAGAGGATGTGGTCACTAAGCGATTGGGACAAGCTTAGAATATGTGTTGACTAAGTGATGGGGACAAGCTTAGAGGATATAGTAACTTGGCGATGGGGACAAGCTCAAAATATGTGTTGAATGGGTGATGGGGACAAGCTAAGAGGATGTGGTAACTGAGGGACAAAATCAGAGAATCTGTTGCCTGAGCAATGCAGACAAGCTCAAAGTATGTGGAACTAAGCAATGGGGACAAGCTTAGTCTAACAATTAATTGAGTGATGGGGACAAGCTCAAGCTGAATGTTGCGATTGTTGAAGTGGGAGAAGCTGTAAACTTATACACAGTGGGCATTCACATATTATATGGATACAAGACACTAAGACACTAGATACTTGGGTTTGGACTCCAAGTAAACTTATCTACCTTTTAGAGATAAGTTGTGATATCTACCTTGTGCTTAATAGCTCATGGTTAGTTTTGAAGTCTAGTTTGAAACTTTAACCAATGCATAATAAGTGAATTTACAGTCTGAGACAAAGGATTTAGATTGATCTAATTATTGTTGCCTTAGTGTGCCTATAGGTAGAATGAGGTAGAGAGTGTTGGGATCATGCAAGACCCCTCAAGAAGTTGTAATAAGAAGAAAGAGGGCCTGGAGTGATCCTAAGACAATCTTTAGATTCTTGTTTAAAAAGCAAGAGAATGATAATCAACTATCTTGAGAAATTAAGTTTTAGAGTTTAGAGAATATTAGATATAGAGTCTTATAAAGACTGTTGTGTAAAATCCTAAAAGAAGTCTTAGGATAATATACAATGTGTAGGGGTTAAAGATAGTTTTTAGTTAATCTACTTCTAGTAAGCAATATAATTAGCTTGAGAACCGTGTCTGTGTTCAAATTTGTACTAAGATCTTATAGCAGTGTTCTATTGATCATTAGCATGGCCAATCATTGTTAATCATAACCCATAATTTACTTATGAGATTGCTCATATATTCCCCATTTTAGCTCATTTGCAATATTAATGATAATCAATTTCAAGATGTCCTATAAAATACAATTAAGGAAGTTAATTCATTTAAGTGTTCTTTAATGTTCTGGCTATGAATGAGACTTTGTTCCTTGAACTTAATGGTACCCTAAATTTGTATCTTAGCCCTGAGTCTCCAAATGTAATCAATCACAAATGGGGAAGCCATTTTAATTTATAGTTCATGATGTTTTTTGTGCAACATTACTATATGCCTTTTAAACCTAGGCCATAAGCTTGGCGAATGATCTCTTGATAACATGCCATGGTGAAATTTTGATCTACAATAGTGGTAACCCCTAGACTAGGGGTTTAAGATTTGTATCCTTGGTTGAACCATTGTAGGATGCCACAAGATTTGTAGAAATATCATAGGCAAGGAATTACTGCATACAAGTTGAAAAATGAATGTTTTTGATTAGATAAAAGGGTAAACAGGGGACCCTATCCTTACAAGAGCCGAAAGGCTAAGGAAAAATGGGTCTCCTAAGGAATCAAAGACAAACAACACACAAACAATTGAAAACAAAGGGTCAACAACCTACACAATGCTAGACCCTAATCTCTTAGGCTGCATACCCTTAATTTGAGTGTAGGAAGTCAATACATATTTGGGAAGACCCCTCTTCCATCTTTGGACAATCATCTAGGATACATCATTTGCAGAATCCTTAAAGTGAGGGGAGAGGGGAGGGGAGTCCTCTACTATTGCCACCACTTAAGACAACTCTCGTAGAGAGGGATACATATTATCTAAAGAAGCTGCAAGATGGACACACATAAACCATTGACATGTCAGGAGAAGGAATCTCAACATGAAGTGACAAGGGGGGAGGGACCATATAGGAAGCAACCCATGCTAGTTTAGGAGAAGAGGTTGTAGCTGGAGGTGAGGAATACACCTAAGCCAAGCCAAACACCAGGGAATCCCCCTTAGGAATGAGACTCACCACAGGGGGACAAGAAGAGAGGACCCAACATCCCAAGAAGGCTTGCCAATCAGAAGTGAACTATCATCTAGAGAGTCAAAACCATTAACTATCAAGTGGTTAATGTGGGCTTTCTGCCACCATGAAGCTGCACTAGCCTTGTGGTAAGACTAGGAACAATTAGAAGCTAGGTGGTTGATGATAAAGCATCATCTGCAATAGAAGGGAGACCCTAATAATTGAGATAATGTGTTTAAGGCCTATCCTCCACCATTAGAACAATCTCCCCATGTAGAGCTTTAGAAAAATCAATGTCCACCTGAATTTGTGCATACGTAGTAAGGCCCATGGCAAAAGTAGTAGTGTCCATCTTCAGGTAATAACCAATAGTGTTATTGATGGCCTCATAACAAGGTTCTTCCCATAATTGTAGGGGAAGATTAGGGAGCCTAACCCAAACCATCCTGATGTTGAGAGATGCAAAAAGGAGGTTGAACAAGGAGGACCATAACTTGAGCGAGAGAGAGAGTTCTTGTCCCACAACCATAACCTACCATCTAACACTAAATCTTAGTCACTCATGGAGTCAAAGTTGTAATGAAGAAGCCTTGAGTAGAAGGATAGAGCTCGATCTTGCCCTCAACAAGAGGTAGCCATGAATTTGAAACCCATTTGTTCAAGTTTGGAAGAGAGGGCCATAAGCCATTAAATTTGCCAATAATGCCCCAACAACTGTAAAAATATTCATTATTAGGACTTCATATCCACAAATCACGACAAGGGTAGTTTGGGAGTAGGGTAGAGGCTGAATCTTGGCATGTAGAGGAGGGAGAGTAGGAGAACTGGAACTAGTCATGGATGCATGAGAGGAGACTTTGCCATTGCAGATAGTAGCGACAAAAGAAGGGGCATTCAGACCTTGTCCACATAGAGAATATACAGGTGCAATCATTGGCACTGAAGAAAAATGTTCTAGGCCAATGTAAGGCACAGTTGGAACCACACAAAGATTATGAGCATCCCCACTATTAGTCACAATATTATTGCAAATTGGTGAAGAAAATTCACCTTGAATGTCGTCTAAGAATTACAAAGGGGTAACTCGAGCTACAACAGCACCCTACACCATAGTTGTAGGAGACAAAACATTGGCCATGACACAACCATACCTGACACAACCAACATTAATGACAAAATTGTCATCAACAATACCATTCATGTCGTCAATAGGGTGAGGGAGCGAAGGAGAACCAAGTAGCAACGATCAAGAAGCAGAAGTGAGTAGGAGTGGGAGCATCATTTTTGAAGCTATGACAAATTAATGTTACCTAGGCTAAAGGCCATCAAATTTTGTTTCCATTGTTTCCAAGATGACTCAACTTTTATCCAAATCAATAACACAATTACCCATTGACACCCTTAGGAATGTCTCCATGAGAGTGCATAGGCCATGAGAAATGATCAAATGATCTGTGCAAGTCCTTGATCACAACATTCTTTGACAACATTGGGGATTGTGGGAACTGCAAGATGCATATGAGATCCAATGGTTAGTGCAATCCCAAGGTTTATAAGATTTTACACCATCTTGCGCATGCACAAGTTTTACACATTGCCTTATTGATAATGAGCTTATATAATCTTAAATACCATATGAAGGGTGGAGCACTAATAATAAATAGGATTCCCCTTGTCCAATAGTGCAATGATATAATGAAAAGTACATAGATGCTCCCCTAAGAATGTGAGAGCCATCTAATGAGGAACAAGTCCAATAGTTGACCATGAACTCAAACCTCTGAGAACTCCTTGGGAGTGTAGGGGCATGCCATGTAGCACCCTGCTAACATCATGTTGTAAATAAATTAATGGGAATTAACCCTTGTGCCCATGATCTTATTATTGACATGAGCTCATGCTATCAAACAACAGGAGTGGGTCTACCATCACGTTGACTTGTATTTTCAAAACTAATGGTGCACTTTCTTCTTTGATATAATGGTGTCGATGCCATTGGATTGCGAAGGGCCTATAATTAAAATAAATTGGATAAACTGAAGGCTCATGGATCCTGTCAACTCATGAGGGGTTTATAGGCCTTGGATGAGATTGATCCAATGATTGATGCAACCCTAGGAAAGTGAAAAACTTTGACAACATTAGAGTTACAAGGACCACTAGATCTTTTGTGTAACTCAAAGATCATATGGATCTCATAGAAGCTACCACATAGTACCATGTTACCTTCTCCTAACAATGGCACATGTTTCTTAGCTTGGGAAAAATATGATCATTGACTTGGACCCAAATTTGAGATAGAGCCCATCCCAGTGGTCATTGCTTTGTGATAAGGTAAGGCTCTAATTATACTAAATCTAGTAAATCTATAATATTAAGAGAAGCTAATAATGATTTATTGATGGAGATCACCATTAACAAACCACATTCCATTATTGTAGATAATATGGATAATATCAAGTGGTCATAAAAAAATTAGGTCTTTTTAGTTGCCCAGATGGAGTGTTACACTTTTCCAACTTGAGTGCTCCATTTTGGTCTCATCTACTTTTTTGGTAACATTCTCAAGAGAACTAAAGATCTTCCTTGATTTTCTCCTAGTCCACACTTAACTCTCCTCCTTCATCAGGGCCTAACCTAAATTTGACAGTCGACCTTGCTTGTCAAGCAATTTTTTTATGACATTTATCTATTCAATGGTGCTTGTAAAATACTATGACATACTTTAATATAAGTAAATTATATAAAAACCAAATATATTTATCATCATAATCGTATATAAATTTTGACAATTTGTCCAAAATCTCTCCTTTCATATGATACAGTCTTTTTAAACTTTTGATTGTATTTTATAGTAAAAAATCCTAAATACAACTATTCTTCATGCTCTTTCATTTTTACAACTCTTACACACCTTACAAGTTGTCATAGTTGCATTTAGCAACTTCCATTACATTAAGTGAGACTTACAAGTTGCCTATTTACTAACTACAAGTGACACTCCAAGTGAGATGCCCCAAATATGTGGACTGTGCATACTAAATAAATACAAATAAAATAATAATCCAATATTAGGATGTGCAAGGTGCACACCACCTAATTGCAATAAACTTTTCTTTCCAATATCTTAGATTCCACCATTTTCACATGTGCACAAAGGTCCATAAAAGATGTAAAGATATTGAGGTATACACTATCAACAATTGGCTTAAGTAGTCATTAATAAAGATGTTGTGCAACTTTAGATTGTTTAAGGGAGTAAAAATTTTAGAGCATAAGGACTAGAATTTGATGAAATAATCATTAATGCACTCATTGGGTCCTTGGGCACACTGAAATGGTAAATCCAAGACCCATGATAACTTTAATGTTTTTTAAGAAAATACTTGTCAACTCATAAAATACATGGATAGATCCATGAGGCTATGGAAAAAACCATTCTATAGCATAATCCTTAATATTAGGATGTGCAAGGTGCACACCACCTAATTGCAACAAACTTTTCTTTCCAATATCTTGGATTCCACCATTTTCACATGTGCACAAAGGTCCATAAAAGATGTAAAGATATTGAGGTATACACTATCAACAATTGGCTTAAGTAGTCATTAATAAAGATATTTTGCAACTTTAGATTGTTTAAGGGAGTAAAAAGTTTAGAGCACAAGGACTAGAATTTGATGAAATAATCATTAATGCACTCATAGGGTCATTGGGTGCACTCAAATGGATTGGAAATGATAAATCCAAGACCCATGTTAACTTTAATGTTTTTTAAGAAAACACTTGTCAACTCATAAAATGTATGGATAGATCCATGAGGCTATGGAAAGAACCATTTTATAGCATAATCCTTAAGATTCCTTGGAAATATCCTAGATAATAACTTATTCTTATATAGAAAGTCCACACATAGTATAGTATATGATCTCAAATGTGTATTATGATCACCCTTACCATCATATATTGAAAAATAGGGTTCCCAAAGCCTATATAGGTAGTGGATGTGTAACAATCTCATTATCCAATGATGTATGTTTAGTATCCTTGAATTTATCATTATCTTGGCCATTAGGTTTTGCATCCTCTCTTTTCTACTTGATCTATATTATGCATTAGTGCATCTAGGGTAGATGATATAAGGGTAACAAGTGAAGGTTGTGGGTCACTATGGTGTGTATAGAAGTGGATGTGAAAGTTGTAGGGTATAAAATAGGTAATGGGTTGAGAAAGGGGCATGGAGGAAGTAGTGCAATAAAGGGTATGCATGGGCATGGATGGAGGGGTAGAATGTAGATTGGACATGATAGAAAAGTGAGTGATACAAGTAGAAATGACACAAGATAGAGGAGTGTCAGATATGGTAGGTGGAGTAGTGGTAGATGAAATAAGAATGGAGGTATAATACATCATATGTGAAGAATGTATCTTAGAAGGTGTAAAGTTAGGAGGTAGGCCATAAAGAGGAGAGAAGGCAAAGAAAGAATAAAAACTATGTGTTGGTAAACTTATGGAGGTAGGTGAAATATTAGTGGAGGGTTGGACAATGGTAGTGGAGGGCATAATGGTGGAAGAGGGGGAGGAGGCAAATGCACTAAACAAACAATTAGATGTAGCAAACTTAGCACTAGTAGCTTGCAAGATCTCTAATCCATGTGGCTTACTGATAAACATGTTATGAATCATATGGGCTAGTTGTTTAAGGCTTTTAGCATTAACCAAACTAGCAAGCTCATTTGTAAATTCTTGTTGCACAACATGAGTATCATGATCATAATCTTGATTATCATCCAAGTGGTTCTCAACACAAACATCAAAATATATTTCAATTTTGTTATATTGGGTGGCCATAGTAAGTTTTAGATGACTACTCCTTCTCAATGGAAGATTAGGATCATGAGTATCTCATGACATAAACCAAAGATAGATAGCTAGAGCTCAAGAATTTACTTTTAGATATAAAAATTAGAAATATCAAATTGTATATTAGATCTGAAAATGAAACCCTAGGGTGGGTGTGAGATCTCAATGGGCCAAACTATATCCTTAAATGACAATGAAAGTGCTTTAAAAAGTAGACTTAAGTAACTTAAAATGAAAAATTAAATGAATTATCTACACAATTGAAAAAAATAGTAGTAGAACTTAAGAAAATGAATGTAGTTTATGGGCTACTTTTTTTTTAAAAATTCAAATTAATTTGGTGAAAATTTGATATTTTAATGAGGCACCACTAAATGTTTTGAAAAAATATAAACTAGGTGTCATTCTAGCTAGCCTAAATATGCACAAGAAAATATTTTTCCTTCAAAATTTGGATATAAGTAAAGGACACATGAGTGGATGTGACATATTTTTGTGATTTTTTTAAACAAATAATTTTATGAATTTTATGTTACTAACTTTTAAAAAAATATTAAAAAATAATTTTTGGCCAATCTAATTTGGTCAAAAAATATGAAATTCATTTTTTTAAACCTATAGCCAATGAAGCCTAGATTTTGAACACATCTTTTAGATTTGAAACAGGATAAACAATTTGAAATTTATGGATGTTTTTCAATATGTATTTCTATTAATAATTCATACATAGTGTATGTAAACAAATTAATAATAGTTACCTATTATATAATGAGAGATAATATTGTATTTTTAGAATCCTAAGAGCTTCCTAGATATACCTTTTTTGTTTTATCAAACATGGATAAAAAATGTTTGTTAGCATCAAAGGTGAATTTGAGGAAAGTCTATGAAGACCTCCCAGCGCATGATTTGCATGGAAAAGGAAGGTTTGAGATTCCCAAACATAATTCTAATGTAATCCTAAGATAAATTTTGAGGAAAAATTAAATGAGAAATAAATATCCATTTTGAGTTGACTTAGCAAACCAAAAAAAAGGTTTAAAATATAAGCCTAAAATAAATTCATGATTTTGACTAACACTTTCATGCATTTTTCCTCATTCCCATTATTTGTCCCATCATGATCTGGCACTCACCTCCTAATGATGTAGCCAAGGGTGGGTAGGGTGCACAAAAGAGACAATGACCATTAAATCTTAAACCCTAAAAGGAAGATGTATATAAATGGAATAACAATGAAAGGGAATACAAACCACTACAATATCTAAAAAATGATAATGCAATAAAAATGATAGGTCTAACACACTAAATAATGGAGGTACATTCCTAAGGTCAAACCTTAAGGGGTGTAGGTGTTCACCAAAATGTAAAGGAAAATGACCTTTCTTCAAGCTTAATCTAGGCTAATTAAATAAATGCATAAACATAAGCACAAAATAACCTAGATTAAATCAATGACAATTGGGACTAGATATTTTAGAAATAAATGTGAAAGAAAGGTTTAATTAACTCTTGATGCAATGCCGATGATGGCATGGTTCGGTGGTTAAGTCGCTCAGGATGTAGTGGCGGCCACCAGAGTTCAAACCCCCGCTGGGCCAACGAGCTCGCAAGGCTTTACGCCTTCGCTGGGCCAATGAGCTCGCGGGTTTGAAGTGTTCTTCCTAGGGGATGAGGTCCCCCAGTTGTGGCCTCACCGGTTCATTGCTCCGGGCAAAAGCATTCGTGTGGAGCCGGAGGGCGTGTCGCACCAGCGTTGCCGATCACGTTAAAAAGTTTACCAGGCGCATTTAAAAAAAAAAAAAAAAAAAAAAAAAAACTCTTGATGCAATAAGAGGTTATGAATGTTGATATCTTGTTGAATCAATTTGCCATAGTATGGAAAAATGATGCCTTTGGGATGCTTACTATCCTCATATTTTATGTAGACTTGGAAATATGTGTAGGTTGATCGCATTGATATAGGTCACTTCCACATGCATAGATATAACTTGACACATTGTAGAATTCTAATTTTTGATTCATCAAGTTCTTTACCTTTCACTAACTATTAAGAACTGGTGGTATTTAAAAATACCTTGGGGAAGTGATTGGATCATAAGGGTCATGTTCTCTTAGGTTGATCACCTTGATTAGAATTGCTTTACATCATGGAAATGAGCAAATACAACACTCTTTAGTCATGTAGATGCTCTAGATGTAGATTAGATTCCTTTTAGTACTCCAAATCAAAATATTCCTACAATGGATGCTCCTTTCAAATGTGAATGATTCATTAATGAATGCTTGTTATAATCACATGATAATTGAATGCACATTGAATGCTTGTTATATAGTAATAAATTACACAAAACATGTACCAAGTCAACTCATGGTGGGAATATAATGAGTGGGAGTCAACAAAATTTGAATTTGAACTTGGGTGAAAGAACAATAGTGTACCCCACTTTTTAGCCTTATTAGGTCACAAAAATTAACATTTTTTAGTATTCAACACATTTTGTCAATTATGCTGACCAAACTATGAATAATTTAAAGACAATGTAAACTAATGATTTGTGTCATTTTTTGTGGATTCAATTTACAATTTTTTGAAATTAAAAAATCATTTCTGACATTTTTGGTTAGTTTTCAATAAATTTGTCATTATTTTTCTATTCGGTGATATTGTCGTAATGCATAACTTTTACTATAAATAAAATCTTTCCAAGATTTCTTAGAATTAGCTTATTTTTTATCAGTAAAGGTGGGTAGGGCCCACTTTCCTTAATTATATTTATAAAACATCAAAAACCAAAGCAGCTCCATATGTCCAAGAACATAAAGTAATACATTACAACCCCATAGGTAGAAGACCTAGCCATTAATCCATATATTTAAGAAACCTAGAGAATTATACCAACTATACCTAGCTACCAATGAACTGACATTATACACTATACACCTAAAATGCATACCCCCATTACATAAGCAAGTTAAAACAAGAATCATTTAACTCTCGCTTAATTGCCTTGTCTACAAATGAATCTTAGCCATTTCCAATCCTAGTAAGAGCTACCGATGCCACCTTCCCCACCCCATATAGAGTTGAGTTAGGGGATTAGGGGGCCATCTATCCATACTTCCATAATCTATAGAGGGCCAACTATAAATAGCCATTTATCCATACTATATAGAGGGTTGGGGGGCCCAAGTAGCATATATATAGTCAAGGGAGAGCCCTCCCCTCTCCCCTGTAGATCTTATCTTATCTATTTGGCAAGGGGTATCATAGAAGGATCTTCACCCTTGCTCAAGTTCTAGGATCCTCCAAAACCACCATTAGGTATAGGTTTTCCAAATTGATTAGGGCCTTAATGGTTGCCTTCATTGCTCTACCATCCTTCATCCACAACCACTTTGTAGCCTTTTGGAGGGGTGCTCTCATGGATTCCCAAATGCTATTTGTAGGGAAGCATCTCCCTCCACCATGAGCCAAATGTAGCTCAATCTTCTCAATTATTGACATCATGAATTTCACCCTTTCAAATATCTCTAAATACATTACCATGGGGACACAAGAGTTCAAAGCAACTCCATTAACCACCACTTTTGCATGGTCTGGAACCCTCTCTAAACCATATCTATAGCCCAAGTTGATAAAATTGGCTACCATCATCCTAAGCATGGATTTGTCCCTTATACACTCCTACAACTTCATTATGAAATGAGTGGTGATGTTAGTGTTTACCCTCAAAAACTTCAAACCCTAGACGAATTCCTCCTCTAGAACTAGAGCTATCATAGGAAGGATAATATCATTGCATTGGCAAAAGGCCTCCCCATCATGTTCTCTGTTATCACACCTTTGAAATCCATTTGCCATTTGAATGTTTGGAGCCTCACTACGACCATCTCATACTACTCACCAAATCAACTTAGGTTCTCACATGTAGTCATAGAGAATTAGAAAGCAACCATCTAATGAATGAGCCCATCGACTACCATTCCAGTACAAATATCCTCATCGCACATTACACTAGCCTAGGATGTCCTATGCCATCATGATTGCCTTGAGAACACATTCCTACATATTAAATCCCATTAAATTGAAACGATATCAAGAATCATCCCTTCTCACATGGCTAGAGATACCAAATATTTTAGCTTAAGTCCCAAACTTTTATATCATCAAATATAATTTGATCCTTATCACCATCTATTGCAAAGTTAGTGAGGTTGTCAGTTGCCAAATTATACATAGTGATTCAAATTTTTGAGCAATTCCCAAGCTATCTAGAAAATGTCGCTAAGCCTCCAATTTGGTGTATACCTAGATTTACTGGCATTGATAATAACCCTCAAGTTGCCCTTAATAATAATATCATAAATCCTTAGGTTGGCAACCAAAAATAGACCAAGCACTAGTGCTTGAGCTTGAGGTTCATTGTTTGGCTCTACCTTCCATTTTTAAAAACTATGCAAATATTTTTTCCATTTGAATATCTAATGAGGCATGTATCCCTTGAGAGGACTGGACTGCCTCTAGCTCCTCCATTAAAATTTAGTTTTAGGCCAAATGGGGGTGGTGCTTTCCAACTTATTTTATCTCTATTTGCTCTACTAGAATTCACTCCTAATACCCCATGAATAGGGGGTTGGTTATTAGATTGTTAACTCCAATATCTGGTGCACAAATATTTTTTGGTAATTTTTTATTGAATATTTTATTTATTGTTAATTTTTAATTGGTACTAATAAAAATTTAGACTTGCATTTTATCTAACACATTTCTCTATGCCTATTTATCAAAATTAATTTTATTGTTGAAACAAAGACATTGATGTGGGGTGTAGTGCAATTTTTAGATTTTTTGACCTAGTTTGCTATTTTTTCCAATGTCTTGAATATAGGTCTTTATTTTTGTAATGGACCTATCTTGCTTATAAAATAAATAGAAATATAATATTGAAAAAATATATTATATATTATACTTTTTGGAAAGCTAATTTCGAGGGCTATGTATACACATAAATCATGTCTCTAGGTGATTTTATTTGAGCCCGTGCACATAATGCAAAGTTGACTATTTTTAATTAGGAAAATACAACATGTGAAAAGAGAAGAAAAGATGCCACATTAGTGGGTTTGATTGAAGTAGATTCTATTGAAGGGTGTTCGATAAAACATGGCTTGATTTAACCCACCCTAAATCAAAAGAGGGTTGGATTGAACCCCTAATGTCGTTAATGAAAGCACATTGCAACAATTCAATATTTTCTGCCCACTAATGTCATCAATGGTAATACACCACAATAGATCTGTTATGTCAGAAAATGTCCCCTTGGGGGGTATTCCCTCTTAAGGTTTAGCTCTCGGGTCTTGTTTATGCATTTAAGACATCTTGCATGATTTTGATGACTCCCAATGAGAAAACCTCAAAGTTTCATGGAAAATGGGACCTAGGGGGTGCACCTAACATGATCCCTGCCTAAAATAGGGGGGAGGACTTGGGCGCCCACACCCTAGTCCTATTGGTGCAGGAGCACCTTCATAAACTGATGCTTCATAAACTAATTTTTGGATTTGAGTCAATTTTGAAGATTCAATGTTGTAGTAAGGTCATTTGAGTCATATTTCATTTTATGAAGTCTTTAGGAAGGTTAAATGTTCAAATTTTGTCTTCATTTGCAAAATGGGAAAAGTTATCTTTCAAAAATGTAAAAATGAGGGAAGGTGAAGGGTCATTTGGCTCTTGATTCGTTCCTAGGAAGTTAGGAACTGAAAAGACAAATTGTAATTCCTTTAAAAAGGCCTTGTAACCTTCACAAATTCGTGGGTGATTGAATTTAAGAATTGGATCAATAAAGAAGACTATTTTTTTAGGCATTTCTACAGAAATTTATTGTTTTCTGATACTGTACGGCCCTGTACGGGCAAGGACTGGTGCCAAGTTGGTTGTAAGTGATAGTTCTATCAATGACCCTCCATTTCCATTTTGTTGCATGCATTTTGGTGTTGTAGTGAGTTAGATATTGAAGATTTTGTCAAAACTGTCAATACCCTGATTAGGGTAAACCGTGGCATGTAAAAACTGTGTTTCTCTCGTTTTTATGCATTGCATGTTGCTAATCCTCAATGGAAAGGACCTTGACAATGTCTACTTCCGTGTTTGTGAGATTTTCAACCAAATGGTTGAGATTTAAGAAGGGAAAATCAAGTTTGTTGACTGCATTTCTGAACATAGTCCAGAAAAACAGAGTTTCAAGAACAGTTAAGAGGCATAAGATTTAGGGTATGATAAAAGGCTTAGTAATTTGGACTTTGGATGGTTTTATAAGCATGAGTAGGTCCATTTAACAATGTTCCAAGTGTTGGTTATGAGACTTAGAGCTTGGAACTAGTAAAACCAATAAGCCTTGTGTGCATGCAAGCCTATTAGGCCTATTTGGCACAGTGACAGTCCTGTTTTGAGGCATTCTTTTCAAAACAACATATGTTGGGTTTTAGATATGTTTTAAAACTTGGTAATGGGTATTCAAACATGCCTTTACAGTCTTGAATGGAGGTCTCTACTGGAGGTTATGCTCTGACAGTCCCAAAAACAGGGCTACTAGCTTTTAGGACAGTCATGAAGGAATTGGTTGCATGCATGAAGAGACAGCTTGGTAAATGATTATTTTGATTGAGTTAAAGTCCTTAAGGGATGAGAAGGCCTTATGAGGTCTTGTTTGGGTCAGAAGAGTTAGAAACTCCAAATTGTGCCTTTGTGGCAATCCTTGTCATGAGAAGGTTTTTTGTGAAAATTGAAGTATCTAAGTGATTGTAACACATTGTTTGCAATATGCCAGTATGAAGTTGAGTTTTTCTCTTTTCCTCTGCATCAACTACCCTATTTTAGGTCAAGCCTAAATTCAAAGTGTCAGTTTATGACTGTTATTTAGGTCCTATGTTGACACGGTAAGTTTCAATTACGAAAGTCTTGGCAGAAATGTTTGTAGTTGCATATATAAGCATGATTAGAGATTCATTTGTAAACTAGATGAAAGATGGCAATTGTGATCTTTAAGCATTCTTGTGATTAGAGCATTCAAAAAATTCATTGTGTTCCAGAGCAAAGCATTGTTCTTGTGTTTGTATTTGTAGATTTGGCATCCATCTCCTCATGGCAATGAAGAGCATCTTCCTTCCATGAGATCTTCACTACAAGGTGATATCAATTATGTTTTCAATCATTTATCATTTAGATTTTACCTCTATCTCACAGGGATACACACTCTTTATTTGACAACGGTATTCGAAAGACTTGAATGTCTCTCCGGGGCTTGACTGAGGCAAGCCTCTAAACACTACAATGCCCAACCCATTTTTCTGTGACTGTAGGTTACAGGAGAAGAAAAAGTGGAGTTGTAGGAGAGAAGTGCAGACTATTAGAATTATAGATTAGAGAAGAAAATAAGGACCTGGACTCGGGCACCCGCTCATTAGTCCTCTAGATCCCGTAATGAAGAATCTCTGGAATAACAGGAATAGGTTGCAGACAAGGTTTCCAGATCACAAAAAAAAGTATGGCACTGGACTAGGGGGTAAAAGCACAATAGTGTGTCACACTTTATAAAGGAATCGACCAATAGCAAAAAAATTTCTGAACTTCGACCACATAAAAGTGGTCTTTATGTTTTGAATTTTAAAATGATGTAAACTAATGAAATGTAGATCTTTTGATGAAGTTTATTCCTGTAATTTTTTAGATTTTTTAAAAATTGTTTTCAATTTTTTTTATCAGTGTACGTACAAATTTTGGAATGCTAAAATTTTTAGGAAAAAGTGACGTTCACGAGACGTCAAGAAACAAATTAAAACAAACTTAATTTCTCCCTAATTTTTTGTTTTCCAAATAGGTAACTTCAATATCTAGTGCATGGAAAAAAAATCAAATTTTGACATATATGTTTCTCGTAATAACGTTTTAAAATCAAATTTATCAGAATTTGACAGTTTTCATGGGACGCCAAATATTGTCTATTTTTTAAATGATTTTCAAAAACCAAAATATACCCTTTTGAAGAGGACTCTCTTATCTAGTGCACCATATTTTTTTAAATTTTTTTAATATGTTTTACTATTTTTAAAAAATTTCTAATTAGCCTCTTTTTTAATTTTAACAACCTACTTGCAGTATTTTAAAAATAAAATATATTAAAACTAATCAAAATATGAAAACTAATTACATATTTGGATTCTCCACTCTGAGCTCTACAAAAGGGTATTTTTCTTTGTTGTAGAAAATTCATTCTGATAGGAGAAATACCTTGTGAAAGTTCTATGTTTCATAAATTTGTGAAAAAAGATGAGTTGGCTGCCATGTAGGCAGCCGACTAGACATACTCGGTTGATACTTTCTGGCCGACTTTGTTTTAGGTGTATTCTTATCGAGTGAAAGTTGTCACTTGATTAAATATTAGCCGGTACCTAGTCGGCCGATAAAGTATCGGCCGTAAAGAGTCGATATATATACAATTTTTTTTTAAATTTTCAACTTAAGAAAATTCGATTAAATACAATTTAAGAAGACAAATTTCAACAAATGAAGGCTTATTTGGAGAAAAGAAGACTTATTTCAACAAAAAAAGGTTTGTTTCATATCATGTTTTCTCTCTTTCACATCATATAAGTCTTTTATTCTGATATATATTTAAAATAGAGGCATAATGTCTTTCCCCCTCATGAGTAAATCATTATATATACTATCCTAGGCATCTAGAGAAAACTAGCTTTATGTATGTGCACAATCATGTTTTCCCTCAAGCACCTCTTCTCTTCTCTACTTTTCATTTATTTCTCATGTGTGGGTTTCATCCCTTGTTACAAATTAGTATTTAACAAATGAAATCAATTACATTAGTATTTAACAAATGAAATCAATTATATCTAGTGTGATTTTATTTACATCACATCCTTGTATTTAAGGAATCATAGGTCTTCCCCTTTGTAATCTTATCCTTTCATTGCTATATACCTTTTCATAGGATCTATATATCATGTTTTCTCTCTTTCACATCATATAAGTCTTTTATTACGATATATTTAAATTAGAGGCATCATGATATGTACCAAATATGCTTATGATACCAAATTTGCTCATGATATGTTTGTAATTTGAATGTTATTTTACTTTGGCTTTAACAAATGAACAATTTATAATTTAGTGTTCTATTTATGCAATATTAGCTACATGCATTCATTGAAAGCACACATGTGTGTACACTTGTATGCAGGCGAATTCAAATTTAAGTGTAATTTGTGATGTGGAATCGAAGGACTAGATCGAGGAAGTATGATCGAACAAGAGAGAGGAAGAGAAATGTGGGTGAAGGAACATCTACTGAAGAACAACCCATGGAAAATATTGATGACCAAGGTGACGTACAGGTATAAGAACAAACTGAACCTAGTAATAGAGATTTGTTCTATGGTATGGAAAATCTGATGGAGATGGATGAGGATTCTCTTTTCAATTATAAGATTTCATCTGAAGATATGTTACCTAAAAGCATAGTAAAATTACACTCTAAAAGAATATGGGATGAATTTTTTGAACAAAAATCTCTAATTGGAAGAGCACACTTAGTTGCAAAGTTATTTAGACGAAAAGAAATGACCCCTATTTTGGAGTTGTTAGGGGTTGATAATAGGAAACAGTCATCAGGTTCATTCAAACAAACAATTGTTGAAAACTTGCAAGAAGTATTGAATTGTATTGATAGCAAGAATCGAGCTAGTGATCCAACTGTTGCATGTAGAGCATTGATGACTATAATTTCTAGTAAGAAATTATCACATAGAAGACAAGTTCAAGCAATTTCTAGATTACTAAATTTATCTAGAAGAACTGTTCAAAGGTATATTGAAAAAATAAATGAAATAGATGCAAAAATTGAGAAAAATTGGGTAAATATTTGTAGGGTTCCCCGAAAAGATAAAGTTTCAGAAGATGTAAAGAAATAGGTGGTTGAATATTGGACCAATCACTCTTGAGTTTCTTCCAATAGAAGGGATACTATACAAATAACAGGTGAAGATGGTACAAAAATTTCTTATCCAAAACATTTTATAGATACAACACAAAGTGAACTTTTTGAAGCATTCAAGCAAGAATTTTTAAATGTGAATATTTCTCAAAGGATGTTTGAGACACTACGACCATCATTTGTACGTATAAATAAAGTATGTGAAACTTGTTGTCGAAATCATGTTGAATTTGATCTACATCTACAATCATATAAAAATGCTATGGCAGTAATTGATCGAAATATAGCGATCCCTGGAAGCACAACACAATTTGTGAAGTCTCTTTTATGCGAACAATCAAAAGATTCAGATGAATTCAATGTTCAGTGTATAAAAAATACATGTAATGATTGTGGAAATTTGAAGAATCTTAAATTACAAGTTGACAACATTAAAATACAAGTTATTTGGAAGAGATTTGAATTTGAGACATACTTAACGAAGTCAGGAGTCGAGGCCAGAAAAATTGTTCTCAAAGAGAGTGGATTGCCTTACAATGAATTTATGAATAAATTTTGCAATATCATATATCCACATATCCAACATTGTCATGGTGCAAGATGACAAGCTAAGCAATTTCGTAATTCAAAGAATTGCTTTCCACCAGGTTGTATTCTCTCTATTGTAGATTTCTCTGAGAACTATACATTTAGTCCTCAAATTGAGATTCAAAGTCAATATTATCATTCAGAGCAAGTTGTAATCTTTGTGCAAGTTTGCTATAGACATGCCGAGTTTTAGGTAGATGGTATACAAAGTAGCAAAGATGATCGAATTATCATCAAAGAGGTTCACTTTTATATCAGTGATGATATGGGTCATGATAGAAGTTAAGTAGCTCATTGTATGAAAATATTTTTTGAAGACCTGAACCGGCGCAACATAAATCAAGAACACTGGATATGGTCTGATGGATGTGCTGGTAAGTACATTGTTTAGGGTTTAACTTTAAATTTTTATTTACTTTTAACTTTGAGAGTTAAATTGTTTAATCACTTATTTAATATATGTCAAGTTTTTTTAAGCTAATTTTGTTTGAGTGTAATTATTTGTAACTTCATATGACAATTTAAGTTTGCAAAGGCTTTTTTTTGGTTAAGCCATCAACATGCTAGATGCAACACCAAATTCTTGTGGAATTTTTATGAGAGTGGACATGGAAAAGGAGAGCACGATGGAGCAAGAGCATGTGTGAAGCGTGCACTTCGTCAACATGAACTTGCAGGTAGTTCGTGCCATGTATATATATAATCTAGATATATTTTTTAAAAAATTAGATCTATATTTAAAAACTTTAATTTTAAATTCTTAAATAAACCTTGAAAGTAACAGGTGACAAATAAATTGCCAACATGTGTACTTGTAGGTAATGCCATATGGAATGCAAATGAAATTGTTGAATGGTGCAAAAGTCATTTTTTTGCTTGTGACTCAACATACAACAAACGGTATTTTTGGGAAGTTACAAGTACATCTAGTCAAAATTTGTTAACTTTGAATTTCAAAGTGTGTACATACACATGATTTTTAATTGAATTTTTAAACATATATATATATATATATATATATAAATTAATCACTTGGATGTTTATATAATTTACAGACATTGATCGATCAAATGCTATTAATTGTCAAACAATTAATGGAATTAGAAGCATGCATCAAATCATGACAACGGGAGGTAGCAGGTCTTATGTAATTAATGTGAGAAAAATCATGTTTTTGTGTTGATTGCATCGAGGACAATGCAAATATTGTTCAATGTGAGAATATTAGAGATGGGTATGTTTCACGATGGGAAATGAAACAATTAATATCAATGCCTCCTTTTGAAGACAATGATAATGTCGATGTCTACGATCCTCTATATTCAGCTAATTACGAACGTGTATCTGATTTAGTTGTTATAGGTATGTATTTAATTGATTAACTTTAAATTAATTTATATAATCTATGTACAAATAAGTTTATATATAAATTTAAATTTATATATATTAAAAATATATATTTACAACTTTCCTAAACTCTACATGGTGTGTGTATAGGAGATATTTTCGCTGTTGTTGCAGATCCTAACAATGTGGAAGGTGTAGATTACTATCTACTAAGATGTACACAACCAAAAAGTAAATTAGTGGAATCAATGACAGATGGTGATGGACAAGAGTATCCCATTGGATCAGTCATTATTGAAGGCACATATTATCAACAAATAAATATAGATAAACATGGTATTGTATTTGTTGATTCTATGCTAGGACAAAAGGTTCTACATTATAGTCACTTAGTTATAGCAACAAAAATAAATTTAGAAACTTTACCTAAAAAAGGGCGTGCCAAACAAAAGTGGAGGTTGCCTATTGAAGATCATGAGAAGATTTTAGAGATAATTAAAGATAGAGAGGATCCAGATTATATGTACCAGGAGCTTTAAGTTAGTTTTTGGATATATGTACATACATATGACTGGATATATATGTATGTACTCAAACTTTTTATAGCTCTATCTAGATATCTATATTGATTGGACATGTGACATGATTTAGAATATTTTTTTCAAAGGCTTCTAGTCATTTATTTTTGTCCAATTGTATTTAAATTTGCTAAATTTTTGTCCAATTGAATATATATGCTTTCAATACAAAACCTAGTGACTTTAGATCATATATTTTTCTTTTAAATTCTTTTTAAAAATTAGTATCACTCATACGTAAATACTAACAAAATTTAAATCTAATCTTCATCTTCTGCCTCATTCTCAGTAATGTTGAAATAGTGTACAACTCATATAAATTGTGATCCTTATTGGAAGCTATCACTTGCAGCCAATCCCCAACATTATCTAAGTATTGGAATGTATCTATGCATGTTGTAATTTATTTTCTTTCATTTAGAGTAGCAACCATGATTTTCTACGTATGGCATTGATAAGAGAATTGCAGTAGCTAGAACTCTTTATAGTTTAAAAAAATCAGTATCACTCATACCTAAATACTGACAAAACTTAAATCTAATCTTCATCTTCTGCTTCATTCTCAGCAATGTTGAAATAACATAGCTCGTATACATTGTGATCCTTATTGGAATCTATCACTTGCAACCAATCCCTGACATTATCCAAGTATTGGAATGTATCAAGCCATGTTGTAATTTCTTTTCTTTCATTTAGAGTAGCAACCATGATTTTCTATGTATGACATTTATAAGAGAATTGCAGCAGCTAGAACTCTTTATAGTTTAAAAAATCAGTATCACTCATACCTAAATACTGACAAAACTTAAATCTAATCTTCATCTTCTGCCTCATTCTCAACAATGTTGAAATAGCATAGCTCGTATACATTGCGATCCTTATTGGAAGCTATCAATTGCACCCAATGTTGGTTTCTAGCTTGTTGAGTTTTATGAGGTTATACGAAATGCGTTTATTTAAACTTTTGAAGGGTTGTATTGGATAATTATGCATTATTAGCTTGATAAAGTTGTTATATAGACTTGAACAATCTTGTCAATGAGCCCAAAACTCATTTAACTTTATGCTTATTTTTACTTGTGTTGACAACTTACATAGCTTGATATTTATCTATTTATCTTTGTATCTTATGAGAGCCAATACTAGTCTTCATTATATGTTTTTATGTTGAGATTGATGAATAGTAATTTTCAACACCATAAAGTCTCCATTCATTATTGCCTTTTGTTTCTTGATTTGGTCTTAGATTATAGGTATATGTGTTACAATGTCATAGTCAAAATTTAGATGTCAAATCAAACTCAACCAATTCAACCCCTCCTAAAAGAATATGAAAACAAATTCAATCATGCGTAACTAATCTACCTACACCCACAAAGTCAAAGGCGGTCACCAAGCACCCACATCAAAATACTTAAAACCCCCTTCCTTGCAACTACTAAATTTAATTTACTAAAATAGTAGAGGAAACACTATAACTTGAGGATGACTTGATGAAAACTTCATACTTAGAAAGGTAACATGTACTTTAATATTTTATTTTCTTTGCTAATTTCATATTCAAAATTGGCAATTTTCTTGACTACAAATTTTATATGCAAAAGGTGCAATAAACATTGTGTGATTTTTTCTTCTAACTAAAGGACATTTTTCTTCTACTAGACATTCTTAATACAAATTCCTTGGATTATTTTTATGAATCATAATAAAAATTTGATTAAATTTAAAGTTAATATGTTATTTAATTGAAATAGAGTAAGTTTCATCACTCAAATATAAATATGAATGTCTTGTAATGTTTGAGATTTTTATCACTATAAAATATGTGTCACATAATACAAGCTTTCTAGGATGTCTTTGGTAACCACAACCAAAGAATCACTTTAGTCTTGAACATTTTTTTACATTTAGGATTTTAATAATGATCAATTATGCAAATGGATTACAATTGATCTAGGATCCTTTTATACATATAGTAGCTCAATAGTTGATTGGAGCACAAATCATTATGCAAAGTATCACATAGTGTGGAGGTTGTTTGGACAAGAGAGGTTGGTGTAATATAGACTAGTGTTCTTTGAGTTTGTGCAACAAAGAGCATAGAACTTAACAGTTAGTTCTTGTAGTTGTAATTTAGTTGAAAATTATGTTATGTATATGATGAAGGGGGTAAATCATAAAACACGCAACAAAAAAAATTGCACACAGAAAATAGAACTTTCTTTTATTGATTTGGACAACTTATTACATTACAAATGCTCAACTACAATCAGAGGAATCAACCCTCCACAAGCTGCAACACATTACAGCTTCCTGTCACAAGACTCTAGAATCATCTGCCTTCTGTAACCCCAAATCAGCTAGGGTTTCTGTTTTCCCACCTATTCTTGACTCCACACTTGCCCCCTTAACTCTACTACCATCCAGGGTTCCCAAAATAGTCATAAATAGCACTTTTTGGTGGCCTCCAGCTAAATTTCAAAATTTGCAACTCCCTCCAAAAGCAGGTCAACTTCCGGGAAGCATAAATTTTGATCCAGGTGTCTAATTGACGAACCGTTTTAAGTGCCAAAAAGCTCGCAATGTGAACTATCACACCAGAAATTCGTAAATAGATTTCTGTCAACTTTTTGAGATGTTATGGGATGTTTTAGTGCCTCATATCTCATTCCAAAAATTTTTAGGGGCTTTTGGAAAACAAAAACTTTAATATCTTTCAGCTCACAAATGATCTTTACCTGATTCTTTCGCCAAAGGTATTATATTTCCGTTATGTAACTTTCTATAAGTTTTCACTTCAATCCGTGCCCAAATGCAAACTTTCCTAAAATAGCAGGTGAACTTTCCAAAACTGGCAGTTTGCTATTTTTAGCAGTTTGAAAAAAAACTGAAAGTCCTACATCATTATTTAGGAGATTATGGAACCAAAAAAACTAATTATGGAAAGAAATGAAAACATCTGCAATGATTTTGAATTAACTTATTTTTGGGTGATGCAAGACTGCCCTTACACCACTGGATGCTCCTGCATCAGTATATTATTTTATGAACCCTATAAAACTCACAAAACATTATTTAAAAATTTATAATGGTAAACTAGTTGTTATAAGGTCCAAGGGATTCACTTAATAAACCAATGGCATGGCATGTGCATTTGTAAGTTACTAATAAACACCCCTAATTTTATTTTTACCCCTTGACTTTATGTTTTGGTACCCACTTTTAATTTATTAGTATAATTGAAATATCTCCCTATTTTCACTAGGTATCCTATATGCATTTTTTTGTTACATTTTTATATTTCCTTATTATTTCTACCCTATCAACCAAGGGCACTACCCACACCTACATTTGACTCAAAACAAGTTTTGATTTCCATTCAATACATTATAGCCTTGACATAAAAAACCTAGAAGAGAGATGGCAAACATGACACCCTATAGAATGCTTTGATTTAAAAGTACTTATAAATATATCTCAACCCCTAAACCCTAATAACAAATATGTCAATTACAATATGCATATTAATTTAAATTATAGTGAAAGGTTTTACAGATACTAGATGATTCTTTTGGGTTTTAGGAAACTTGTGTGGGATTGTATTGAACCTACATGACCTCAAGGTGTGACTATTGTTTCCTTTTTAATTGCATTATATTTGGGATTACATAGGTACCCCTAGGATTATGAGGCTCTCACAAAATACAAGACTATGTGGCATAGGAAAAATATAGCTTCAATTTCCTCTAATTGAATTTTGCTATGTGATTTGTAGAGGATTTGGAATGCCACTTATAAACATGTTGTTCTCAAAATTAGCTATGCTCATTTTTGTAGACAACCCCCACGAAACTTGTTCGTTTCGTGAATCTACACTCTAAGCTCATGGATCGAGACAAGATTCCCTTGATCTCGCGCGAAGTCGTTTGACATTCTAGACCGGTTTATGACATCCCTTTGAATTAGTTTCTTGTTATCCGTGAAGATCATTTAAGTTGTAAATTGGTTAAAATGTCAATTTAGGTCATTTTTAGGAGTTAGTAAAATTTTTAGTGTTCACATGCAGTAGCGGCGTTTTTTGCCACTCCTGCATATCTTTTTTGACTTATTTTTAATACATGTGTAATTGCGGCAAATTTTGCCGCTCTTACATGTGTTTTTCATGTCATATGTAAAGGTGGCAAAATTTGCCGCCATTACGTGTTATTCCCAGTTTTGTGCATTGTCGGTGATTTTTGCCGCTTTGACATACTTATTGTCCTTCATGCAAGGTCGGCCGAAACTTCTGCTCGAACAAGATTTTTGAAATCTTGAACATCGAGTGCCATTAATGGCCACTCGTGTCACTCATTAAAGCTGGTTTTCAAGTTTTAAATATGTCTTTTTGATTGTTTTTATTATTTCATTTCTCCTAGCACTTTCTCTGGACTCCCTCGCATCACTCAATCACGTCCCTGAAGGGATTCAACCTAATTCACACCTAGGGTTTTAGACTTTGACAGGTAAATCTTCTACCGTTTTCTTTTTCTAACCTAGGGTTTTCGTTAATTTTGCATAGTTTTCTGGTGTCTGTATTTTACTATACATTTTCGTTAGAATATGGGTTGTCTAAAACCATCATGGTCATTGTTGCTCAAACCTCTGATTGGTTCTATGCTATCGACTATCTATAGACACTCGATGTTTGTGCCCTAGGGAGGCCAGAATTTTTACCACTCAAAAACATACAACCTTTGTCATATTCCATCGTGTTAATCGCCATTTTCACCGATCAAACCCTATGAAGGTCAATCCCTTCCATCTTGTAGCAACAGCCGTTTTCACCAATCAAACACAGTAAAAAACCTTTGCAACCTCCAATGTGCAAAGTCGGCATTATTTGCCGCTCAGACAAATGTTATCGGTGCTCAACCAGCCCCTCATGTAATGTCGGCAAATTTCACCGCCGATGTATAAACTTGCAACGTCTTATCAAATGCAGCATCGACAGTTTTTGCCGCTCCGACATAAACCCTTTGATTTTCTTGTTACCTGTATTAGCGGCAAAATCCACCGCTCATACCAACTTTGAAATCTTCCTCATATGCATGGGCGGCAAATTTTGCCGCCATTGCACATACAACAAAATACTCATATGTAAGGGCGGCAAATTTTGCCGCCCATGCAAAAACTGTCTCAAATTTCTCTAACTCTGGGAAACTTTCAGTTTTGATTTTCTGAGCCCGCTTCTCCTCTGATTTTTGGCTAGCTCGCACTATAACCCTTTTTCAAGCGCGTTCCCATAGTCGTGATCATCAACATGCAATTTTCCCAGATTGCCAGTATTTTCCCTTATTGCATGATCATGACTTTTTGCTGCAGTTTCTTTTGTGGAGCTTCGTTCAACACCAAACTTCTTCTCGGTGAAAGTTCATCCAAATGACTAACTTATCCCCGAAGAAATCAAAAGCAATGAAGTACAAATATCAAGGTGTTTTCCCAATCACCTTAGTCCATTCTAATGTTGAGGACATTAGAGATACGGAGATTGGCCATGTTGATATGGCTGAGTTTGTAGAGAGAACCAAGTCAAGCAACCCCAGTGCTATGATGAAGAAGATAGTGGAGAGTAATATTCATCTAGTGTCATCCTTCCCAATGGCGGCTCACAATACAGAATTTGTTCTTCAGTGTGCCCATTTCTATAACAAAGATATTAGAGCTGTGGTGGACGCCAGTAGTAATGTGATAATCAGGTTGGATCCTGAGTTCATTGACAAGGTGTTCATGTGTCCTCCTGCGACAGAGGTATTGAAGCTTGACTTTGTTGAAGCTCAGAAGGAATATGACAAGAATCTAGATAAAGCAAAGAAAGTGATCAACAACAAATGGTTGAAGACTGCAAGGTTAAGTTTGTCAAGGTGGCCACGTAGTTTCCCTCGAAGTGATTTTGTAGAGGAAGTTGGTGACTTGATTACTCTCCTCAGCAGGATAAGAGGTTTGTCTTCCTCTTCACAGTTTCATGAATGGATGTATCCTTTCATTAAGATTATACTCTAGGTCAAGCAAGTTATTTTCTGGGGAGAACAAATCAGTAATGCTTTGCATGACCAGTTGACGAAGGTATCCACTACCTCCAAGTTCTATATGACTTCCTATCTGGTATACATTGCAGCTTCCATGAGGATTTTTCCAGGATTATCATCAGAAGGGGATAGGAGAGTAGTCCTAGTATACCAATATTATTCTCAGCTGACATTGAAAGGTTCAATCCATCATTTCAGAAGAGTGAATGACACATTCTTTGCTGTATTCTTGTATCTTTTTGATCCCCAACTAGAACAGAGAAGAATTTTAGATGAGGCATGGACAGTGGTAAATGACTTCGGGTGTATGTTTTTGCAATTTCCATCTTTTTCATACTTGAGGGTTGGCTTTTTCCAAGGTTACCCTTATATGCTCCCTAGATTCCCTTCGGATAAACTGGTCTTGATGGAGTTGTGCAGACAAATGATTGTCGTGCATAACAAACAGATGGAACTCAAGAAGCCTGATTTCAGATTCCCAGTAGAAATCGACAGATTTTTAGTAATGACTGCCGCAAAGGCAAGGGCCATGGAGATAGAGATGCAGTTGGTCACCATGAAGCAATTCAAAAGGAGACTGAAGTTTGACTACAGAGGAGTAAAGGATAAAATCAGATGGAAAACTCAGTTTCATGAACCCATGGTAGAAGATGTCTGGGTGGACTTGAGGACAAAGGAAGATATCAGGAAACTAGACTATAGCAGATTGTCCCTGGAATAGATTGAATATCTAGGACTTGCTGATATTCCAGAAGATCTTGTAGATGATGGGGAATTGGTTGACGCCAGATATGATGCAGAATAGGTTGCCAGTACTCCTCTCCCTCCAATCCAATGGTCCCAAAAGGAGTTGACTTCACTGAGGAAGAGATTTGAGCCCATATTGGCTAACACCAATAACTGGTTGGCGGATAAAGGAATTACTCTAAAAGAATTCCTCATTGGGTCAGAAACTGAAGTTCATGAGCAAACTGGTAAAAAGGTAGAAAACAGAACGAAGAATAAGAGTGATGTTCCCTCATCCTCTAAAACACACAAGCCTAAGATCAGATTTGTGACAAAGAAAGCAAAAGCTGTAGAGGAAGAACCTGAGATAAAAGATATGGAAGTTGAGGAGCTAGCTACTGAAGAGCCAGCCATAGAAGAGATGGATGTTGAAGATAGAAATTCAGATCAACAAGACGAGGAGGCTTTGTCTCCACAGGAAAATACACAACAAGAAACGGGAGTATCATCCCCATTGCCTAATACACCTGTTGCAGCTCCTGTGTCTGTTTCTCCTATTAATATTCCCTCTTCTGAATCTCCCTCTCCTCCTGAAATAATTTTTGATAATCCCCAAAACACTTTTGAAAATGTTCTCCATTCTTCTGAGTCAATTCCTAGTTTGTCTTCTTCGTCTTTTGATATTGGGGATACATCCATGTTTGATCATTTTGTGATGAATACTGAACAAGTCTCTAGTGCAAATATAACAGGTGTGGTTTTTACTAACACCCCGCCTATTGTTTCTACTACCAGTACAAGCACAGTTCTGGGAACACCAGCAGTAGGAATGGATCCTAATGTGAGTACTTCTCTGCTCCCACCTTGGTTATCAGCTTACACGCCAAAGAGGAAAAAGCAAGTTATCTCCCCAGATGACTTTGATTTCACTAAGTTGGTACCTACAAAGCCTAAGGCCCCGAAGAAACTGAAGATTCTTTCCAGGGTACTTGAAGACAAGGGACACAAATTTCTGGAGATAGCAAAACCTCCACAGGATGCAATTGTTGAAAACTTTGATATGAATGAATACTCTATTTCTAGAGTTGAATTGGGCAAAATAACCCATGAAAGCGCTAAAAATGATATGCAGTCAGCCATGGACATCCTAATCCAGAAGTTTGACAGGGAAAAGGAAATGAAGGATCACTACAAGGCAATGGTAGAATAGCTAACTGCGGTGGTAAGGAAGATCACTTTGAACTCAGAAGCTGTTACTCCAGAGGCCGTATCTGTAGAAGACCCCGTCATTCTAAAAGTAGAAAAGACACACCTCAAAGGAAAAGTACTTGAAGAGTACTTAGACAGGATGCGGGCGCAAGGAGTCTCTTTGCTCACGGATGTATCTGAGAAGATAGATAAAATGAGGAAAGTAAGGGCAGAACTTAATGATCTCATTGATGCTATCTCTCAAGATATTGAGCGCACAAAGGATACTCATGATAAATGGGTAGAAATGAGGAAGCTAAAAATAAGTACCCTAATACCAATTGGTGCCATTTCTAACAGAGATTCATATACAGAAACAAAGGAGGCTTTGATGTATAGGAGCAGTATGCTAAGAAATTTGATCAAGGATCTTGAAGTTGCAAAGGAAATCAGTGAAGAAAATGATGTCAACCTTTTGCATAAGTTGGAAGAGTTACCTTGTAAGTTGGTATCACAGGATAACCAATTTCTTTCAGCAGAAGAAATGGCTCAAGAATTTGAAGAGATGTTCCAGAAAGAATTCGAAGATAAAGCATTTTCAATGACTTCTGTGGACAACATTTTAGACAACCAGTTAACTTTGGATAATTTGAAAACCAGGTTAACTGGTCATACCAAATCAATCACTACAGTGAGGGATGCCATAGTGAGAGCCAGGATGATCTTCAGGAATGCATTCAACCCAGATAGCATTGAGATGCAAGCGGCCTTCACTATGTATGATCACCACATTAGAAAAAGTGGCGACACAAATTGAAGTAGTCATTTTTCCCTTAGTTTATTTTCTATTTTTCATATGTACTTTCAAAACAATTTTAGACATTTTTACATGTACATTTTTTATATGTAATTACATGTAAAAATATAGGAAGTCCCAAGTCAATAAGGACTCCTATTTTTGAATAAGTCAAAGTAGTTGTAGATTTCCTAAATTTTCTCAAGGCCTTTCCCTATAAATAAAGGGGGCCTCTTTTGTAAATATTATCTTTTGTCTATTGCAAGAAAACTCTGGCGAATTGAGAAGCAAATCAAGACTTTGTGCTTTTTGTGAAAATTAATATTCAAATATTTATCAATACAAGAAAGCAAGTTCAATTCCAATCTTTGTCTTGGGATTATTTGTGTTATGATAGTATTGTTCTTATGTCTTGCTATCATAATCTTCTTTGGTAATAATTGAAGTGTGGAGTTTGTTTCAAGTGATTGAAGAGTGCTCTTAATTTGATTCTGATAGACTTTGTGTTATCAAATCATTTGTGAGGATTATGTTCATGTTTGTGAGAATACAGTAGTTTGGAGACTTTGCACTGCCAGTTATTATATTTGATTTACTTTTATCATCTTGAAGAGGAGTGATGACTTTGGGCTACATTCTACTTCAAATAGTTCTATTTGCAATTAGTAAGTGAGGTAATAGAAAACTTTGTGTTTCTGTGATGTTGTGATAATTTATAAGTTCTTTATCAAGAGTTTGAAGTATAAACATCTATTCTGAAAAAAGAGAATGAGATGAGATGGAACCACCACAAACATAGTTTTTAGTGTACATAAATTTCATAAGTTGTTTTGTTTGCAAAAGTCAAGTAACTAGAGGGAACCTCCCCTTGCTGAGAGGAGAGACATTGTCTCATCATAGCTATGGCTGATATACCCATTTTGTCGTTAGCGAGTTAATGACAAAATATTCACCCAACAAAACACTTTAGCCCACTTTTGTACATACTTATCAAACCCAAATACGATCACATCAATTCAATTATCCACTTTCCTCCTAATATAGAAGTGTTATATTGGATCACATTTTGGTTATTTAAAAATCCAATACACATGCACATGATAAGGTATTGCTTTAGAGGTGAATCCCTTGTGTTATTAAAGAAGATAGTTGAAAATTATGCACACCAAGAGTTATTCCTAGTCATTGTAATGCATTTGAAAATTAATTTGTGTATTGTATTATGAACCTTATAGAATTCATAAAATACAAAAAAAATATGATAGTGAAATAGTTGTTAGTAGTGAAGACCATTCATAGTTGTGTGCACTACATGCCTAACATATCATATAAATTGTTAAAAGTTTTATTCAAAAAATTCCTTGAAATGAAGCAATTCTAATGGCAAGCATGATTTTTAATTCAATGCCAATAGATTTTTGGGTATTGTTAAACTTCATGAATTTTACCATGCTTCCAAATTCATTCATTTATTTTTATAAGTTAAAGCTCCATATTAAATGCAACTAACTTTAAGATTATTCAACATTGTAGTTATAATATAATGCTCCAAATTAGCATAATAAGTATATATTTATTATGATCCAAAACTCAAACTAAGCTATACCATATGTCATTTAATAAAAATTTAGTGAGCGAATAATTCATATCATCATATACTAAATTTAGCTATTATCACCCATTTGGAAAACATACACTTAATAAAGATTTCTATGTAATGACTCGTGCATAATTTAAGATAGATTGGTGAGAGTTGCTAAACCTATTAAATGAATACCTTGTTATTTCCACTTTGTAATAGTTATTTCCTTATTTTTGTAAAGGGAACAATGATAAAATATACTTATGTATATATTTTGGGGTTAAGTTGATGAACTAAATTAGAATATCACTTTGGGAAGTATTTTTTTCACCTAATGACCTACTTAGGATTCTTGATTATGCATGTATTTATTTATTGTTAGCAATGGTAGGGTATAATAAAACATATTTATATAAATATAAAACCTTTGATTGTATGCACCTAAGAAAAATGTTAGTTGTATCAAAATGTTATTTTATAATATTGAAGGCAACTTTTATAAAATGTAGATGTTGTAGTATAATCATAAATTGAAATCATTGCATGCCAAAATAGAATAACATATTTCCCAGCCATCCATCCTATTTGTATTGATGACACTATGTTTAATTTTCAAAATTTGATAAATCAAACTTCTTGAAATCACAAAAATTGAGCATGTCATATGTACTTTATGTGATGTAGAAGAATAATATACAACTTGAATTATTTCCCTATTTAAGATATATTAATTTGAATTAAAACTATTTAAGTTTAAACTTGATTTTATCCAAATTAAGACCCATATATTCAAAGGAAAAAATCCATACAGATCTATATTTAACTAAACATCTAAATGCACATATATACATATCATATATATAAAGTCTAAATAACATAAAGTCTAACTGCAACATGTAAACGGAACAACATAACATCAAGTCTAACTGCAATATAACATCAAGTCTATAACAACATAACATCAAGTCTAACTACAATATAACATCAAGTCTAAATAACATAAAGTCTAACTGCAACATATAAATGCATAACATAACATCACGTATAACTGCAATATAACATCATGAGAGTTCAAGCAAACATAACAAAGAACATATGA
Source organism: Cunninghamia lanceolata (assembly GCA_027924645.1). NCBI lineage: Eukaryota > Viridiplantae > Streptophyta > Pinopsida > Cupressales > Cupressaceae > Cunninghamia > Cunninghamia lanceolata. The sequence goes on along the minus strand of BSBN01000111.1, from coordinate 20,163,140 downwards.
TGTCACAACATCATGACTCTCGCCTCTTATGGGCGGAATGGACCTCACTCAACCCAGGACTAGAATGATGAGTTGAGCCCTGTACTAATCCTCGTCTGAGCCCTGTCCTGAACCATGTGTGTCTAATCCCATCCATCTATGAACATTTGAGTGATGTGTAGATCCCTGAACATACAAATTATCTCTATTAAATTAAATTTAAATATATATTAAAAATTATGGAATCTCAAGTACACATGTTCTAAAATTTTTAAATGTACAATTAAATACTAAATACCGCACATCCAACCTCATCCGCATCCGCTGTCCTAGCACCTCTCTTGTTGGTCCCTAATGTAAGATTGATTAAATAAGAGTGAACACGTGTATGATGCACAAGACTAAATTTTATAAAATTTAAAAATATTTAAAATGTATGTACCCCATCATCAGTAACCTGTGTAGCTCCATGCATGACCCTCCCAATCCCACTAAGATTAGATGAATTGAGGGTCATCGCAATGTTTTCATCAAACAAAAGATCATGGAATGATCTTGGTGCATAAGGTGGCACAATACCAGCATCAGTGTGTGATGGAGTCTGCTGTGATGGAGTTTGCTGTGACGGTACTGTGTTAGTCATATGTGTAGCTTGCTAATCACTATGCTGACTGACAAATGTGGACACAGTGTCGAGAGGGATGCCATACTCAGAACTGACAAACTAATATATAGAAAGTAGATCCTGCGCCAGACATGTACTCAATATGCGTAAAGTACTCTCTCCAAAAGTTTGTGCCACATCACGTGGTGAAACTATGTTAGCACGTATGTAAGGATCATAATTGGTGGAAGTCAAATCAACTGATCCTATGCTAGTGCGTGGATGCAACATATATCTACCAACATGATCTGATGCCAAATGGTCAACGTAACCGGCAATAGAACCTAAACTCTCAAAAATATGTTGTCTCGATGATGTAACTGCCGCCTCAGCTGACCGTCCTAGATCCAACCTTTTTGGAAGTACCAAAAGGTTCAGACCATCTAATGCCCTCTTATTTTCAGGCGGATTCCAATCAGGATGTTGGAATTTCTCTAAAAACCTCCCATGAGCCTATCCCACATGTTTTGGTATAGATGTGAAATCAACATTAAGTCATAAATGAGTAAAAGCAAATAGTTGTTTGCAAAAATACAAAGGCAACTCATCATTGTGAGGCCATCTATGAAAATGCTGCTAACCACTTAGGATATATAAGTTGTGCAGCAACAACATCTATACACCTGGTGACAAAATAGCCCTGAACTCTGTCATGTCCATGATAATGTGGAAAGATACTATGCACCATATTCAATGAAACAGACCTATTAACTTCTGGCCATTTCACTGTCCCAGCAACAGTGCTAGCAAGTGACACATAAAAATCCTCAATACTCAAATCATCGTAGGGATTGTATGATTTGACTATGTCAATCATACGTGCAAACTCTGCTCTAGTCCCCACCAACCTGCCTCTATTAGATAGATTAGGTGTATTATGGATCATCTGATCTAAATGTGTCAAATCATTATTGAGTCTATCAAGAGTAGTAGCATATAACTCACTCATACTTACACTATGTGCATCACCACTATTATGCTCACTATCATGGCCATCACTATGATGAGATGCCATGTATGTGCAAATTTCTGCATTTTAAAAAAATTTAACATACATTTAATTTATAAATTAATGAATTTATATGTGCATTCAATTTTTACATTTAAAATAACAAAACTAAAAACATTTAAAATCTAATAATTAAATACACATGAACAATCTACACATTTAAATTAACTTTACAAAACTATATAAACATTTAAAATTTAAAAATTAAATATACATTCAATCTAATACATCTATTTCAAATACATCTAGCCAAGTTCAGATTTTCAAACTAATAATGTAGTTAGATTGTTCATAGATCTTGAATAAAAATGAAAATTTTATTGAAATAAATACTAACAAGAAGAAATGGAAGGGTCTTGGAATTATTATGCTTTATACCTAGAGACAAGTTTTAGAAGGCTTTGAGCTACAATATATGGGAAATAGGTACATCAAATTCTACATTCCACTCCATCATTTTGATAGAGGCCCTTGAAACAAATTCAATGCACTTATTTAAATCATTCATGTTGGGAGGATAAAAGAGTCTAGTGTCTTCATGGCAATTATTTTCTTTCATTTGCAAGAACAAAATAAAGTTTGGAGTTGACTCTCTTTGTAATACATAGCCCCTGGTTATCAATGAGTTTGGACCTAGGTGGCACTTGTAATGGTGCTAACCACCTAACTAATTTTAAATTGTAGTAAGAATTGACAAGTGTCAATCATCTATGAGATGAGTGTTATCACTTTTCTATAAATAAAATATGCATACATTGTATAAAGGGTTGGAAAATATTTTGCAATGTGTTACAATGAGATGAAATTTGTAAATCATCATTTATTGTTTATTGTTGTACTCTAAACCTTTGTTTGTAGTTGGAAATGCTTCAAATGAGTGCAACACATGTGCTGACCTAGATCTGACTCATACACATTTGCACGTTGAGTATATTTGGACCAACACCAGATCTAGCTTATATTTTCTCTAAGGCTTTTTGCAATATATCTCTATAAAAGGGTGACATCTAGACATTAAGCCCCATAGAGATATTTTGGCTGGAGTGTTTTGTAATTGTTGAATGATGTTAAACTTCTTTGTTTTAGATTTGATTTTAGGCATAAGAGGTAAGTTAAGTGCATTAGATTGTAATTTACTAATGGTAGCAAATTGACATCTTGGCCTCTTCCTAATCTTTGATGAGTATGCCCCATAAGATTATAATCATGTGAATCAAGGTCCACATGAAAGGTAGATGTAGAAAATACATAAGCCAGATTGATAGTTCATATGAATTAGGATCAAAAGATAAATAATGAGGGAACTTGTCTAAGTCCATGCTAGCCTTATGTGAACTATGGTTAGAAAATAGGCAATAAAATTATGAGCCAAATTCATGAAGTGTAAAGAAAACAAGGTGAATCAAACCATTGTAAATCTCTACCACTTAAGTGTAATCTAAGCTCACTAATCAATAAGATATCATCATTTTATAAAGTAAAAATGAATTTACATGTAAAGAAGCATCTATAGAACCATCTTAGGCATCATGTAAAAGTTCTTCACTAAGGCTCACAATGTCATAATCCAATGTAGGATAAGACAACATGGTGTCAATAAAGGACACATGAGAAGCCACTAAATTACCATCATGGCATAAGCTATGATCATGTGGGGCAAGACAATGTGAAAGGTTATTAAAAGCATCTATAGATTCAACATGACAAGTAGAAATATGATTGTCATTATACCATCATCATGTATATAAGAAGATAATGCATTCAAACCACATAAATCTATGGAGATAAGGCTACATGACATATAAGAGATTTATCAGCAAAAGGTGTAACACATTCATGCATAGGTTAAGGAGGGAAAACTATGCCATCCTACAAGGTGTGCCACAAGGTATACCCTCACTAGGTATGTATGCATATCAAAGATAAGAGCCTATCAAAATATGAATGTATGCATGCAAATCAGCCAAGGAGCAAGATATAAAAGAAGCCATAATGATAAAATATCCTAGCGTGAGAGGCTGGGAAAATAGATAGACCACTATAGAACCCAAACCCTAATCAAAATACATAATCATATATAGATAAAACCCTAGAAAATCTAAAAAGAATAATAAAATCATAGTAATATCAAATCTAAAATGTCTTAAAATCATTGAACATATAGCTCTAATACTAACCCTAGGAGTGTAAATATGGACGATTTTAACAAAACTGTAAAGGAAAATAAAATTTCCCTAAGTTGGATCTAGGCTAATCTAATCAAATGCATACAAATAAGCACACACTAACCTATATTAATAAATGATGATACTATGGGATAATGTATTATGAAATAATAAATGCTAAAGTATGGATTTGGTAGACATGTATGCAAAATGTGGAAGCATAGACAAGGCACGTGAATTGTTTGACATAATGCCTCAAAGAGATGTCATCTCATGGAATGGAATGATTGCAGGCAGGGCTTAAATTTGACAGTTGTATAGTTGTATTTAGGCATTTTTGTTGTAAGATACAATCAAAATTTAAAAAAGATTGTATCATATGAAAGGAAAGATTTTGGACAAACTGTCAAAAATTATATAAGATTATGATGATATTTATATTTAATTTTTATATGATTTACTTATACTAAGGCATTTTATAGTATTTGAAGGGCACCATTAAATAGATAACTATCATTAAAAAGTTACTTGACAGGCGAGGTGGACTGTCACATTTAAGTCCTGATTGCAGGATATGCACAAAATGGATGTGTTGAAAAGGCAAGTTAGAAACTTTCAAGCAAATGTAATTGGCAGGTGTAAAGCCAAATTCCACAACCTTTGCCAGCATCCTTCCTGCCTGTGCCAAAATGGGAGCATTGGAACAGGGTATGGACATCCATCAAAGCATAATGGAAGGGGGATTTTTGTCTAATATTATAGTGTCAACTGCCTTGGTAGACATGTATGCAAAATGTGGAAGCATAGACATGGCATGTGAACTATTTGACAAAATGCCTCAAAAAGATGTCATCTCATGGAATGCAATGATTGCAGGATATGTACAAAATGGATTTTGTAACTTGTAGTGCACTACAGTGTTGGAAAGGCTTTAGAAACTTTTAAGAAAATGCCATTGGCAAGTGTAAAGCCAAATTCCACAACCTTTGCTAGCATCCTTCTTGCTTGTGACAAAATGGGAGTGTTGGAATAGGGTATTGACATCCATCAGAACATAATGGAAGGGGGATTTTTGTCTCATATTACAATGTCAACTGCCTTGGTAGACATGTATGCAAAATGTGGAAGCATAGACATGGCACGTGAACTTTTTTGACAGAATGCCTCAAAAAGATGTCATCTCATGGAATGCAATGATTACAGGATATGCACAAAATGGATTTTGCAAGGATGCTCTTAAAATCTTTGAAATAATGCACTTTGGAACATATTCTGACATTGTAAGCTTTGCTTGTGTTCTATGTGCATGTAGCTATGCAGGTTTAGTGGATGAGGGTTGTACATATTTCAAATGCATGAGTAACCCTTATTGCATTGCACCTACAATTGATCAGTATGTGAGAATGGTTGACCTTCTTACCTCGTTGGCTATCTGTATGGAAAATGTGGAAGCATAGACACTTGGAAAGTTGCAGGTTTAGTGGATGAGCGCTGCATGTATGCTTCAATCATATGAGTAAACCTTATTGCATTACACCTACAATTGATCAGTATGTGTGCATGGTTGACATTCTTGCCTGCGTTGGCTATCTTGAGGACACTATAAACTTTATCATTAAGTTGTGTGGATGTTGCAACTCGTTGATATAAACTATGGGATTTATAAGATATAAGCTATGAGATAAATATTATACATTCCCAGCATTCATGATTAGGGTTTATTCAAATCAATAGGTGGGTATTGTTTATTTATTCAAATCAATAGGTGCACGTGGGTGTTGAGGAACAATACCTGGAGGTGGCAACTTACAGTGTAGGCTAGAGGTGGCAATGCAGTTTGGCTATGGGTCGCTGTCCATCGTGGGCTCTAGGTGGAACACTCCAAAACTATATCAATCCAGGTGAAAATGACAATTTCACCTTTTTTTAATTTTTATTTTCTTTGTTTATGCCCAAAATCTAAACGGGCGTAACCTTACCACCCAATAAGGTTCCTCCAGGAAATGTACAACCATGTAGGTGCCACATAGGTGCAACGTGGTTTCGGGCCTAACAAAAATAGGCATAACTAAATCGCACGTAAATGATCCGCACAGAATTATTTAGTTAGCCAAAAGTGTGACACACTATTGTGCTTTTACCCTAGGGCGCCCGCTCATTAGTCCTTGACTTTTCTATTTTTTGAACTTCAAAATTTGGTACGCATTTGATTATCATTTGATATCTCTGTGTGCGAGTATTTTCTATGATTTGTCCGTTTGCATCCAAATTTGCATAATTACGGTTTTGAGCATAATTGGGCATAATCAAACAACTAAATCACACAATTCCAATTTTCCCAGACATCCCAAGTGACCGAAGGCCTGATAGTAGATTTCCTACTCGACTGAAGTCCTTGAATGTTTTAAGGTGAAAGGAGGATTCATACAAACTAGCAAAATCAACCCTAAATAAATCCTCTTCAAATTCCACCTTAAACAAGATCAAGATTTTCTACCCACCTAGTTGGATGGCACAACTCGCCAAGTGGGTGGAAAATCTTGATCTATTCTACTTCTACCTCCAAGCACAGAATCTCTATCATGTCTCATGCATTCGATTCTTTTAGCATCCAAGGTGTCTCATTTGGTTTGTTGGCAAAAGTGTCAAAACAATGGGTCAACCCCTTCTTTAATAGGGAAAACCCTAGGGAGATTTGATCAAACATGATTTGGTTGAACTACATTCAATCAAAACCTATTCCATCATAAGATGCCACATGACACCATGCATGTGTTGACTACATTCAATCGAACCTATTTAATTTTGAGTGTGATTTGTTTTACCATTTTCATTTTGGCCCAAAATTGGGAAGTTCACTTATATATTTTAGCCACTTTTGAATTTCAAGGGTTAATTCCATGTGTTGTAGGACCCATCTTATGTTGTAGGTTGACCCAAGATAGTGAAAGGATAATGTGACAATGGAGAATGAATGTATACATGGGGTGCAATATGTGTAAAAATGAACAAGATAAAGTTAAATACATAAAAATGTGTGTAAATAAAAATAAATATAAGACCAAGAAATGAACCCAACTTTATACAAAATTATGTTATTTATCAATATACAATTGTATTAAATCATTCCATCAAAATGAACTGAAAACTAATAAAAAATAAGTATAGAAATTTCACTACTATAAAAAAATCTATTTACATCTTTAATAATTATTTGAATTAATTCAAGATCCACATATTTTGACATCAAATCTATATCAATGTTTATAATATACTTTTTATTGTTTTGAATGTTTTTGAAGCTTGATTAAAAAAATAGTAGAAGCTGCATGATACACACATTCCCATTGAAGTGGGTGGTAAGCAGGGCCTAAATTTGACGGTTGTATAGTTTTATTTAGGCATTTTTGTTGTAAAATACAATCAAAATTTTAAAAAGACCGTATCATATGAAAGAAGAGATTTTGCAAAAACTTTCAAAATTTATATAAGATTATGATGATATATATATTTGGTTTTTATATAATTTAGTTATACTAAGGTATGTCATAGTATTTTAAAGACATCATTGGATAGATAACTGTCATAAAAAATTGCTTGACAAGCAAGGTCAACTGTCAATTTTAAGCCCTGGTGGTAAGAAGCCAAGAAAGAAAAGGCATAATATGAGTTTAATCTATCTAGTCTTGATCGTTGTGAATAAGTACAATGGGGCTATCTTAATAAATTTTCCTTTCATTTTTACTTAATTTAATAATTAAATAATGGAATTATAGTTGGTCTATTGGTAAAGTTACCTCACATTTGTTGCTGAATGAAAATTTCCTACACCATAAATAATTAAATTTATTTTATTTAATTATTATAATAAAGAAAATTCTTTTTATGGTGACAAGCAACCACTGAATAAAAAAATTGTGAAGTCTCTTTTATCTACCTTACTAGTATCTTAATTATTTTGAGAGCAAATGACTTTTAGTAAAATATATTACTATTCAAAGAATCATTAAGCCTATTTTCCAAGTTTTATTTTAATTTTTAAAAATAACTTGTAACAATGAAATTAGAATGTGTAATTAACAATAAATAATATAGACACATGTTGATAGATGGTGGTTAGCATGGCCACCTCACAAATTAAGGGAACTAAATTGTCATGTTGTGTCCTCATTGCTCACATTGTAAATATGGCTAGGTTTTTATTTGCCACCTCATCTTCTTCTATATTGAAGCACTCTCCATTGTCACATCCACTCTGCAATGTCACTTCTCATTTCTACTACAGGGATCAAAGCACTCTTGACACTTAATATTTAGTCATGCACTTCATAAATATTAGGAGTGTGATTTATGAACAGATCAATTGAACAAACACTATCAATGTACCTGAGTGAAACACTCAATCCACAAATTGATTGATTCCATCAATTATAATTTGATCACCATTTGAGTTCAAATTACAAACTCTATATTCTTGGTACCAAGTAGATGATACAAATTTGGCTTTGCTTGATTATCAGAATCTAGTATGATTTCTCCTTCACTTTCTGAATTTCCTCTCATTTTGAATTCATGTACTATTGGCAAATTTTGTTTTCCCTCACTTTATTATGATCTCTAGGCATTTTTTTTAATGATATAGTTGTAAAATTTGTTGTGCAGATAGTCTTTTTAGGCTTTTTTGTCCAATAGTGTGTGTACGAAGAAAGATGTAGTTTTATCTGCACTAAACATCACCAATGGTGTGTTATCTTTGCTCTATAATATTACTGGTCAAGTATTCAACCTTCCATGTAGGCAAGAGGATGAGTGGGCAAGTCACATAGGTCATCGTCAAAGTTTCAAACCTCCATACATCCATACAAGCTCTAAGCACAATAGGTGTGATGTATACAGCCTAGCTGTACGCTATTCAATAGGTGTGATTGTTTCAAAGGTTGGCCGACACTTTTTAAGATTATTAAATCTGATTCCTTCGGTAGTCTTTGAAACTATCGACTACTCTTTGAATAGTTATACCTATTGACCAATGTATAACCAGGCTGCATGCATCTAATTGTTTAAAACAATCATGCCTATTATACTTAAAGCTCGTATGAAGGATTGAAACTTTGATCACAGCCTAGGTGGTTTGCCTCCTCCTCCATGAAGGTCAAAGACTTGACCAGTCATGTACTACAGAGCAAAGATAATTCATCACTAATGCTGTTTAGTGCAAATAAAGCTACATCTTTCGTCCATCCCTTGTACACACGGTTTGTTGGACAAGAAGATTCCAAATCATATTTGCACAACAAATTTTGCAACTATATTATTAGAAAAAAAATACTTAAACATGGGAAGATAATTTTATTTATTTATTTGGATCAATCACCTATATAGTTGAAGAAGATGTAAGATACAAATTTAAAAACATAGAAAACAGTAAAACATAATCTTATTACCAATATCTGAAGAAACACTTCTTTTTAACAGCAGATTGAAGTATTCTAGTATTTAAACAAATTCATCTTGTCATAAGCTGGGAGGATGGTTGTAGGGGTTAATGTATTCAACTTTAAACTTGTGAATTTCAATTGCTTTGGGAGAATTGCCTTTTATCCTATAATCATGTCTACATGTGGCACTTAAAAGCAGCGATTTCTTTGTTTGCATCTACCAAAATGGCAATTTATAATATTTAGAAAACTATTATTCGTTAAAATGATCTATTTGGAACAATTTCTAATATTTGAAAAACTTAATTATTCATCAAAATTTTCACTATTCATAATGATGAGTTATTGGTCTTTCAGTTTTAAAATGAATTATTTGTAATTGAGTTGTGCAGGGAATTTTCAAGAAGAGTAGTACAATGTACTATTCATAATGATGAATTATTTGTAATTGAGTTGTGCAGGGAATTTTCAAGAAGAGTAGTACAATGGAAGATTTCAGAATATGGAGGAGACAAAGATGAGGAGCAGTGGCAGAAGTGAAGCATAAATGACAAAGAGTTGGCTCAATTTGTAGCAATCTTTAGAGAAGAGTTTCGAGATACTCTACTTAAACATCATCCATTTCAATAGTCAAACAATCAATAGTAGTTTTGCACCTCATTCACAAGCAGTACTATGGGAAGCAGTGGCAGGTGAGTTGCTATAATGTCAGACACCTGTATGCTTTCAAACATTTGTCCTTCCAGGCAATGGTGAAGAAATCGTATGCACTAACAAACATCTTGCAGCTGTTAAAAACAACAAAAGAGTTCAAAAAACTTAGAAAGGGCAATGGACTGGAAAAAAGTACCGGTGGACAGAGAAATGTTGTCGGCAATGCCTTCCTCTATTGTCTTACGTTCAGATGACTAACGAATCTTGGCCTTCGATTTAATGAAGCGAGCTTCCTTGTTTACTGTGATGGGCATGGTCGACTATTAAATTTAATTTCTACTGCTTCTCTGACCACCCAACTCACAATAAAATCTATTCAAGTACTCTCTTCTGTGGGCAAACCATGCCTCCCAACCAGCGTTGAGATTTGATGTAAGAGACCCATTTGAAAGGATTCAATACATATTCTACCTGAATCAACTTTTTTTTCGTACATGTACCATTACAAATTTGTTCGATGATCAAATTTTTTACTTTTAAGCACGGAATTCAAATATAGATATTTGTAAACTTGCTAATGTATTGGACAAAATGTGTTTCTAGAATTATTGGGGAGTGAAGAACAATGAAATGCATTAGGTGTTAATTTTTGTGTAGCTTGGACAGGTGTTCTAGTCTCGGGTGGAGATTACGAGGCTGGAAACACAGCTGGAATAATTATCTCCATACCTAGATAATTGATTTCTCGAGAGACTTCTAGATATTAGGGTTTAGAGTCTAATTAATCCTAGCCATTGATTAATATTAAATCATGGCCATTGGTTTCCAATGAGGGGATTATAAAAGAGGATCAATAGGCATTTGGAAAACACAGATCCGAGAAGTATTTGCAGCGATAGCAAATAAATAAATTTGCGGTGATAGCAAATTGATTTGCAGTGAAAGCAAAGGGCGCAGTGATAGCGTTGGAGAGCAGTGGAATTGCCGGAGAAGGAAAATATTGCCGGAGCAATTTCAGCAGGAACAATTGAGGGAAGGGAATTTACAGGAAAGAAATTTCCAGAGCTCTGCCAGTAAGAGGCAAGCAATTTTGTATCTCTTGATTTCCTGTAGTTGAATAAAATTCATATCTGCTGACTGGTTTTCCCTTCGGGATTTTTCCAGGGACAATTTGTCCAAAACATTGTGTTGATTTTATTTTTCTATTTCCATGATTTTTCCGTGAAATTGCAGCTGTATTATTATTTAATATTTGCTGTAAATTAATTAATTTTTCGGCAGCCAAATAATCTTATAAGATAGGAAATTAATAATCAGTAGCTGCAATAGATTTTTCACATGGTATCAGAGCAGATCTGAGTGCAGAACAGGCACAGGGAGAAAGGAAAAATAATCTAGGGTTTATAAAACCCAGTTTGACCTCTTCAAATTATTATTTTCTTTTGAGATGGCCTCAGCAGGTTTAAGAGATCAGGACAGATTGGATGGAGCCTCAAATTTTGGTGTCTGGAAAGCCAGAATTTCTTTATTGCTGGAAGAGAATGGTATCAAGGATTATGTGACCACTGTTGTACCTGTACCTACAGACGCAACACAGCTCGTAGCATATAAGAAGGAAGATGCCAAGGCAAGGAGGCTGATTCTTGACGGTGTTAAGGATCATATTGTTCCGCATATTGCAGAGTTAGATACAGCAAAGACGATGTGGGATGCCATTATGAATCTGTACCAGAATGCTACCCTTAACCGAAAGCTGATTCTCAGAGAAAAGTTAAGGAATACCCGGATGAATAAGGGAGAAGACGTCACAAGTTACCTCACCAGACTTAGACTTGTCAAGGATGAATTGGCAGCTGTTGGAGACAAACCAAAGGATGATGAGCTAGTACGAATAGCCCTGAATGGGTTTACTAAGCAGTGGGATGTCTTTGTTCAAGTTATTAATGGACGAGACACCTTACCGAGTTGGGATCGACTATGGAGTGACTTCACTCAAGAGGAGCTTAGACTAAGTCTTGTCAATGGAACCAGCAGTAATAGTCAGAAAAGTGAGGTGGAACAGGAAAACGTTGCCCTAGCAGGAAAAGGGAAAGCGAAGAAGGGGTCTGGCAAAGGATCAAATTCTAAAAGTGAGAAGAAGAAGGACTTATCTAAGATCAAGTGCTATGGCTGTCACGAGTTCGGCCACTATGTCAGCGATTGCCCACAAAGGAAGAAAAATGAAAAGAAGGGCAAGAAGCAGACGGCAGCTTCAGCAAGTGTAGATGAGCTTTCTAGTAGAATGGAGGATGAGTTTGCACTCATAGCTTGCCTGACTAGCTCAACCTCACAGGGTGTTTGGTATATAGACAGTGGGGCGTCATTTCATATGAAAGGAGTTAGGGAGTACTTCTCCAAATACAAGGAGGAGGACATCAGATTCCAGATTCAGATGGGGAACAAGTCCAAGTGCAATCCAGTTGGGAGAGGGACTGTTCTATTTCAGAGGGAGAATGGCAAGCCTATTTCCATTCATGATGTGTTGTATGTGCCAGGCTTGGGCATGAATCTAATTTCCGTATCTGTCCTTCAGGATAAAGGCTACAATGTACTCTTTAGAGGGGCGCATGTTTTAATCAAGCATAAGGATTGGAAATCACCCATAGCTATTGGAGTTAGGAGCGGCCGACTTTATAGGTTACAGTTTGATACTCCTAAGGCACTAGTGAGCAGCAGTAATCCTAGAGATCAAGGAGAGCTATGGCATAGAAGGATGGGCCATATACATCATGGAGCACTTAAATTGCTTCGTGAGACAGTGACAGGTGTTCCAGACGTGAGCACAGAGCATGATGATGTATGTAAGGGATGTGTATTGGGGAAGTTTGTGAAAGCAGCTTTTCCAAGGAGTGACACCAGATCCAAGGGGGTTCTTGATCTAGTACATTCAGATATATGTGGACCAATGTCAACGAAGTCTCTCAGAGGATATGAGTACTTTGTTACTTTTATTGATGATTTCTCCAGGAAGACCTGGATATACTTCTTGAAGACCAAGGATGAGGTCTTCAGTCACTTCCAGGAGTTCAAAGCTCTTGTGGAGAATTCGACAGGTAGAAAGGTAAAGGTTCTTCGGTCAGACAATGGAGGTGAGTACAAAGGGAAAGAGTTCCAGGAGTTCTGTACCAGGGAAGGAATCAAGAGAGAGTGGACCGTTCCTTACAACCCGCAGCAGAATGGGGTTGCTGAGAGGAAGAATCGTTCTATATCGGAGGCAGCAAGGGCTATGTTGTATGACCAAGATATGCCACGATACTTATGGGCAGAGGCATGCAGTACAGCAGTATACATACAGAACAGGGTTCCACATAAGGTATTGGGCAAGATGACACCAGAGGAAGCATTCTCAGGGAAGAAGCCAGATGTCAGTCACTTTAGGATATTTGGGAGTTTGGCATTTTGTCACATTCCAGGGGCTACACGTTCCAAGTTAGATCAGACTGCAGAGAGAGGGTACTTTGTGGGGTACAGCGAGACCTCAAAGGCATATCGGATATTTATTCCAGGAACCAAGAGGATTATAGTCAGGCGTGATGTCAAATTCATGGAGGACAAGGCATATAGGAGGTCCAGAGATTTGCCAACAGATGATCAGAATGAGCAGCCAACAGAAGCTCCAAGGATTGTTCAACCAGAACAGGGGCAGCGAAGCACGAGTACAGTTACTAGTACAAGCACAGGCTCAGGTGCTGAGAGTTCGCAGAGTATGGAGCAACAGATACAGCAAATCCAAGAGATGCATCAAGAAGATATGGAGTTTGATATTTCATCCTCTATAGTTGACAGGAGGAACCGTGAGGTTCAACAGACACATAAGGATACTCAGGAGTTTGTGGGAGCTCCTAGGACGAGTAATAGACAGCGGAAACAACCAGCTAGGTATAATGACTATGTGGCATTGGTTAGTCAGTTGGTAGATAGTGAGCCTTCTAGCTATCAAGAGGCTGCACAGCAAAAGGTGTGGCAAGATGCGATGGTTGAGGAATATACCTCAATAATGCAGAATGATGTGTGGGAGGTTGTGCCTAGACCGACAGATAGGGCAGTGGTTGGATCACGTTGGATCTATAAGATTAAGCATGGTGCAGATGGTAGCATCGAAAAATACAAGGCAAGGTTCGTGGCCAAGGGGTTCTCTCAAAAGGAGGGAATAGACTATGAGGAGACATTCGCTCCAGTGGCCAGGTATACTTCTATACGAGCCGTAATCTCACTTGCAGCGCATATGGGATGGCAAATCCATCAAATGGATGTCAAGACGGCATTTCTTAATGGTGAATTGTTAGAAGAGGTATACATAGAACAACCAGAGGGCTTTGTAGCACACAGCAGCGAAACCCACGTGTGCAGATTGAAGAAAGCTTTGTATGGACTCAAGCAGGCTCCCAGGGCGTGGTATGAGCGCATTGATAGATACTTGCAGGGAATAGGCTTTGTGAAGAGTGAGGCGGATGCTAACCTCTACTACTTGGTGGTTGGGGGTGAAATTCTCATTCTTGTTCTATATGTGGACGACTTGTTTTTAACAGGTTCACTGGGGCTTATAGAGGAGTGCAAGAGGGACCTTGCAGCAGAGTTCGAGATGAAGGATTTGGGGCTTATGCACTACTTTCTAGGCATGGAAGTGTGGCAGACAGATGGAGAGATTTTCCTTGGACAAGGGAAATACTGCATTGAAATCTTGAAGAGGTTTGAGATGCAAGATTGCAGAGCCATGTCTACACCTATGATCACGAATTGGAAGAAGGTAGACACATCCAAGGAAAAGGATGTAGACCCCACCTTATACAGGATGTTGATTGGATCTCTCATGTATTTGGTCAACACTAGGCCAGATATATCCTTTGCAGTAAACTCTCTTAGTCAGTTCATGGTTGAGCCGAAGAGAGTGCATTGGATAGCGGCAAAGCATGTGTTGCGGTATTTGCGTGGTACAATCGAGTATGGGATCAGATATGCTCGAGGTGATGGTATCAAGTTGATAGGCTATACTGATGCAGATTGGGCAGGTAGTGCGGTGGACAGGAAAAGCACTTCAGGGTGCTGCTTTAGTTTGGGATCAGGAGTTGTCTCTTGGTACAGCAGGAAGCAAAAGTCCGTGGCTCTGAGTTCTGCAGAAGCAGAATACATAGCAGCTAGCATGGCAACGTGTGAGGCTATATGGCTTCGGAAGTTGCTAGTAGCCTTGTTTGGTCAGAGGGTTGAGACTACAGTGATACACTGTGATAATCAGAGTTGCATCAGATTATCTGAGAATCCAGTGTTTCATGATAGGTCTAAACATATAGACATCAGATATCATTTCATCAGGGATTGTGTACAGCGGAGGGTTGTTCAGCTACAGTATATACCTACAGATCAGCAGGTAGCAGACATTTTGACAAAGGCATTGGGGAAGGCAAAATTCATCTTCTTCAGAGGTAAGTTGGGTGTTATGCAGAACACCTTCCTCGCTAAGAGGGAGTGTTAATTTTTGTGTAGCTTGGACAGGTGTTCTAGTCTCGGGTGGAGATTACGAGGCTGGAAACACAGCTGGAATAATTATCTCCATACCTAGATAATTGATTTCTCGAGAGACTTCTAGATATTAGGGTTTAGAGTCTAATTAATCCTAGCCATTGATTAATATTAAATCATGGCCATTGGTTTCCAATGAGGGGATTATAAAAGAGGATCAATAGGCATTTGGAAAACACAGATCCGAGAAGTATTTGCAGCGATAGCAAATAAATAAATTTGCGGTGATAGCAAATTGATTTGCAGTGAAAGCAAAGGGCGCAGTGATAGCGTTGGAGAGCAGTGGAATTGCTGGAGAAGGAAAATATTGCCGGAGCAATTTCAGCAGGAACAATTGAGGGAAGGGAATTTACAGGAAAGAAATTTCCAGAGCTCTGCCAGTAAGAGGCAAGCAATTTTGTATCTCTTGATTTCCTGTAGTTGAATAAAATTCATATCTGCTGACTGGTTTTCCCTTCGGGATTTTTCCAGGGACAATTTGTCCAAAACATTGTGTTGATTTTATTTTTCTATTTCCATGATTTTTCCGTGAAATTGCAGCTGTATTATTATTTAATATTTGCTGTAAATTAATTAATTTTTCGGCAGCCAAATAATCTTATAAGATAGGAAATTAATAATCAGTAGCTGCAATAGATTTTTCACATTAGGGTACGGTTGCCTACCAATGTCAGCAGCCATGGCGGCGGTGGCTGCTACTTCTGCAAATCTGGAAGTAGCTTGTACTGAGGCTTTGTTGGGTTTTCCTCAGATTTCTTTAAAACGAATCTTTTATTTATTTATTCTGTATTTTATGTTGTTGAAATTTTACAATAACTATTGTTGGTGGGGCCACAACTAAAACCTGTCAATGTAAAAAAAAATGAATATGGCACCGAAAGTTTTTTCAGCCATGCTTCTTCAAAGAAAGTTTAAAAATAAAAATTTAGTTGGAAAGTTTAGGAAAGCTATGAATGATTGGATGAATCTTTATTAAAAACTTTTGTTGAAGGGTAGAATAAGTATTTGGTTTTGTTAAAAAAGGATTCTAAGCCTTCTTCTTTGAGTTAAGAGAGGACAAAAATGTGATTTTTAGAAGTGGTCCATATTTTATAGAGGTAAGAGGATTATATTTGAATCACCCGTCCATAAATTTGAACCTAACAAAAAATATATCCAATGTAGTCTCTCTTTTGGTGAAACTTCCACATTTCCCTCTTATTTTAGGGATGACAAATCTTTGGCTACTATTGACAAAATTTTGGGCAAATTCATTGATAAGCCTTGAGCCAAAAATCCACTTTGCATTTTGAGGGATTCACTTAGTAAACTTATCCTATATCCCCTACAAACATGAAATCTTAAATAATACTCCTAATATAATTTTTTCTCCTAGATTTTTTTATCCCCCCACCAAGTACACAATTCCTACTAAAATACCCCACCTTTTTACCATATATCTTAAGTATCTATTTTAATGATATTTTTCATACCCCTATTATTTATACCCTTCATACATGCTACTGAACAATTTATTTTCACCACTATCACACCCAACTCTAAACGAAAATTCTTGATTGAATTTTAATAGGAAATTATAAAATAAAATACATTAAAAATATTTTTATACTATAATAATTTGACATTGATTCCTAGAATGGAAAATATAATTGAAAAAACAACTATTTGAGGTGAATATGTAGCCAAATTTGACTTTCTTTATATGTTTGGATTGAGAAAATAAATTAATACTTGTGCATAGGTGATGTAGTCATAGATGAAGGATCCAATGAAGGATTATCCAACCATAGAACGAAATGAAACAACACACAATTACACAATAAAATCTCAATGAAACAACAATATGAACTTTATTGATTCTTAGTTATGAATTAATTACAATTTGGCACAATGGGCTTCCAACATGCTAGGCTTCAGGTATTTGATTACAAACATGCAAATTACAAAATTCAAACAATATGTCAACACAACTCTCAAACTCTCCACTCTCTCTCTCTCTTTCTCTTTCTCTAATTGAACTACTTTCAAATGGTTACCAATAATGTTTATATAGTAGTCTCAAGCCTTAGGAATGATCACGGTCAACTGCAAGGTGGTGCAAAGTCCAATGGCTCATGAAATGTGTCATCGACCAAATGTATAGATGAATCTCCCAATTCAAATACAGTGATGATGGATTGATGAATCTTCATGTGGTCCACATTGTAAGCACTCCTAGGTCCAACACATATTGATATGTGTTCTTTTGTTGTTGCAAACTCCAAAAAGTTGCCACAAGCTATGAATAGTAAAAGTGGGTGTAAGCCTATTAAGCTTGCTAATAGATAAAAAAGAAAATTACCTTTGAAGTGATCTAAAACTTCTAGAAAATGAATATGACGTTGAAGGATCATTGTAGAATACATGCTCCCAATTATGAGGTGAGATGTGCAACTGTGATGAAATGCAGTAGGATCTGTAGTAACTAGTTATGAATGGAATGTTTATGAAAATTTACAAGCACAATAAATAAGTAAAAGAAAATATTTTTGGTTCATGTAATATTGCTCTTACACTCTAGGATGCTCTTACATCAGACATCCAAGGTAAGTGATTTGTGAGCATAATGCTCACAAATAAGGGCTAAGTGATAAATTCACCCTTTCAGTTGGTAACCAACCTTAGAGTACCCTCAACACATGGACATGCTTTTGAGACCAACTAAATGCTGCTTCTCCTTCCACCTCTACTAGCCCTGAGTAAGGATCTAGGACATACTCAAATTTCCATATCTCTGCCTATACCTATAATTCTCCTCAAGTATTCTTTTCTTCCACTTCATTATTTTGGAACTGAATCCTTCCACCAATCTAATCTCCTTCTTCAATAGCTCTCAACCTTTGCCTTTCTCAACTAAAATTCATCTCTTAGACCATGTTTTTCCATCTTTCTCATTTGCAATACCCACTCCTCAAATTATTTCTTAGTCTCATACTACAAATTGCTCCATGATCCATCTGTAGTTATGATCTCCACTCTCGTACCAAAATTTATATACATACTCATATTTATTAAGTTGAGCTCTTTCCCTCATGTTGTTACTCACTTATTTTCCACATTCCCATATTCATTAAATCTATATCTTATTTGTCTATATGTATTTCCATACATTCATCATATATTATGCCCATTATTGCATCCATCCCCATAGACTCATTATCCACCTTGATTTGATCATTATCATGCCCTAAGTCAATACCATCTTTCATAAAACAAAATAAATCTTGATTATTAGCTGAATCAAAGCGCAACCAATTCCACTATAATGAATATCATAGATTTTTCTTTGTAATGATCTTTCATTTGCTCTTTATAAATGATTTAGGGGAAACAAATTATTTCCTAAAGGTATTCAAACTTCTAGAGATTTCTGAAATCTTTTGGTAGATAGATCATTATATGTACTTAATTTTGTACATAATGTTACATACTTTGTTATACAAAAATTATTATTTTTTATGTTTATTAATTTTTTAATATATATTTATTAAAAAATTAAAATTGTATTTTATATTTAATAATAGACAAATTTCTGATTGACACTTATTGTGAAGTATAAAATTGTCATTGACTATTTAACCATTAAATAGTTTGACATTTAAATAGAAAGAATAAGTTAGTCTACACCTAGTTAATGATAGTTGATGTTTTAAAATGATTCTTAAGCTCAACTTATTGCCTATAAGTTACTACACTTCAAACTTATAGTTGGAAACTACACACTTTCCCTCCTAATTAACCTTGTCATCTACTTGACTTGTCACAAGTTGGAGTTAGCCAATCATATTTTCTAGTTCTACAAACATGCCCATCATGCCTAGTCTACAATGTTTGTTCATATTTGGTCAATAAAAAGATAATTTGACTTCATTAGAGCAATGGAAAATAGTTTAGAAGGCACATGAAATAGGGTACAAACATCAAAAGTTGGAAAAAAGAAAAAAATGAAGAATTCTAGGCTTTTGTGTGAAATTGTCAATTTTACTAGGTAATATTTTCAAAATTCTTGTGATAACGACAAAACTAGTGGGGTGATTTCATACAAAAGAGATAGTTTCATCATTGCACAAAGCTACAATTTTGTCACATATTATGAATCAATGAGTAATGACCAAGAAGATTTTAAATTCCTATTCTTTTAGTTCCTATTCTTTTTATTTTTATTGTAGATATCATATGATTAAGTATATTTCACCTATATATTCAATTCACCTAGTTACCTTCTCACATATCATACATGGGGTGCATAGATGCATGGTTAAGTATAGGGACATGTTCCTCTTTATTGGTATGCCTCTTTGTATGTGATGTGGGTGTGTGTTGTACTTGATTTTTTGTGACTATCTATATCTTTCTTGGGGTATGTTAATGTGTTGCCAACATTTGGAATCCTTCAAGGTTTTCACGACTTGCCTCCATTAGGCTACCCTTTCAATTTTTTAACGTAATGGGAATGGTGCAACTCTATCCTACCAACATCATCCCCTATCTAAAATTGTCTTATCCTCAAGACATGTTGGCTCTATCCACCAATGCTCCAAAAAATGGTTGATGGTAGTCTTTCAAAAAAATCATCTCAAAATTATGTACCACTACCAAAAAAATTTGTAAAATACCTAAATTATGGAAAAATGTTCTTATATATATATATATATATATATATATATATCACAAGTTGTTATTTATATGTGTCCATTGTGAGATGAATTTCTATAATAAGTGGATATTCCCATTAATATTTAATAGCACTGCTTCAATTGTATTTATGGAATCTAGGATCTCAATGGATTCTACCATCTACCTTGCATGTACTAGAATTCCTATGAGTTGCGCTAGTTACAAATTAACTAACTACCTTAGTTGTATCATCTACACCTTCAAACTTCCCCTTTGTTCTTGTACTTGGTGAAATTTAGTATACAAATTTTTAATTTGTTCACTCTAATATGGCCATCCAAGTCTTCATTGCATCATATGAAGTCAAGGCTTGCAATATTTGATTCTCCAAATTCTAATTGAAGTTTTAGTTCCTTAGTGGGCATAGCCCAACTCAATTAGAACTAATTTATTTAATACGTTTACATTGGTGTAGGTCCCTTTCATGTTATTGATTTCCATCTCTAATTTGGTTTGTGTAATGGTGTATTTCATCCTGATTTCTTCCAATTATTTTTAATCATGTTCTGCTAAAATTTCCTAATTAAGATTTTCCTTTTGTGTCTCCCATGTTTGAATTCTACTAAAATTACACTTATAATTGACCTTAACTATTTTTCCAATCAAAAGAAGGCATCTGTATGTATGCGTGGTAATTGTGCCTGCACTTCTGCTAGTGTTTTTCTAGGAACCCATTGATAGGAGGGATTTGTGCTAGGATTGCCTATGTACTAGATGTTTTAGGTGTGAGTAACATTGGTGACAAGGTTACTACAAGTTGTAGCTAGTTTTGTTGTGCAATGAACTCCTTTTAATCTTTTTAATGGGGTCTAAAATCTATGAGATTCTAGGAGTAATGAGGAGAGTATATGTGATATTGTTCACCTAATATAGTTTTTCCCTTATCTTGTCTCTATTTACTAGATCCACTTCCTTGAGGTATGTCTTGTTTCATCTATTCATGTGGTTGGTCCTTCCCTTTATCCTTTTCTTATGTTTTTATTTGCTCAATACCACTAGGTCTTAATATATCTATTTGACCCTTTATTGTTTCCTTCTCCTCTTATGCAATATCATCATGTAAATCCTTAATCATTTCTAATGCACATATTCTCTTTATGCCATAGTCTAGCTACTCCATTTGAGTTAATTTTTCTTTTTATTCTTTTGCTCTCAAAACATTATAGGCATTCTTTGTGGCCTCTAGGGTTTCTTTTCTAACCTTCTCCTTGGTCACTTCCACCTATGATAAGAGAGTGTCTTCTCTTTGTTTAGATCTCAACTCCATAGTTTGTCCCTTCTGTTGGGAGAGATATCTTCAACTATTTCCTCTAAGACATCTTTTCTAATTTTTCCCTCTAGTTGCATTTCCTTTTTTATTTTTTCCTTTATTATATTTACCAATTCTTTAGGGAAGTCCTTGATTATGTCTAGAATTGAGTGAGTTCACCCTACAATGTAATCTTTAACATTGCCTCCAAAATAATTTGTTTGTTTTTATTTGACATGACAATGTACAATTATGTTTTTTGGTGAAGGCGTGCTAGGAATAAATAATGATTTGTACAATAACTAGACATCCATTATGTCCTCTTCTTTCTTCTATGTCTATTTGGTTTGGGGTTGCGTACCTCAGTTATCTTCTTTTTACCTTCCTTTTTCCACCACCTTTACCTAGCTTAGTTGCACCCTTGTCACTCTTTGCAACACTTCTACAAAATCTTCTTAGTATTCTTCCTCCACAACTTGTGCAAATTTCCTTTTGGTCTTTTTCTTTGGTCTTGCCTTTTTTTGTGGGGGCCCACTTCCTCTTTTTCTTCTCTATGCTCATTTGTAGGAGGTCCTTGTTGCTTCCCCAATTTGTGATTTTGCCCTACCTTCTCCCTATTTATCCTTGGAAGGCAGTGTGGTACACAATTTTCTCCTTGTGGCCAATTGTGGGGATCTTTTCTCCAACTCTTACTCTCCCAAATTTTTGTTGGTCTTAGAGTCCCTAATTTTAAATCTAGGGGACCTAGTTTTTAGTCTATCATATTGTTGCACTTGTGTTTATTTTCCTTCTATCACTAGTGGTGAGTTTGAGATCTTAGTTATCACCTAAGGTTGAGGGTCCTCCTTAATACTGTTGGCAATATGTGTTGTCATTAATGTCAACTCAATATGTGCTATCATTAATGTCAACTTGAGGTCATGTTTGCATAGAGATTTTGTATATAAGTTGAAGAGGTTGAGAAATGATTAGAGATAGGTTGATATAGTTGATGGACAGTGGAAGATTTGAGAGAGATGGTTTGACACAGTTAGAGACATGGGGTCAATATGATTGATACAGTGGAAGATTTGAGATAGATGGTTTGACACAATTAGAGACATGGGGTCAACATATTTAAGGCAAGTTAGTTTGGAAGACCTAGCAGATGCTAAGATGTTTGGAAGCATGTTACTTAATAGTTTTGAGGTTTTGTTCATACTTGTGTTGTTGAGAAGCGCTATCTAAGATAAAACTGCATGTTTTCCTAAGTCAGTGACCCTACTTTTTAGTCTGTATTCCTCCACAGTGTATGATCTAGTTATATGGATCTATAGTTAAGTTTGTTAGTTTACAAAGTAGCTATTTCCAGAATTTCATGCCATAAACATTTCTACAGCAAGAGTTATATGTGACTATTCTCCAGATTGTAGTATATACTATTTTAAGCATCTTAGAATGCTTTGCATTCCTCCAGAGTGATAGATATGGTTGTATAGACTTGGGGATATGTTTAGAGTGGTGTATGGGTTCATCCATATGTGTTTCATATGTTTTGGTAAACCACAATGTAATATCCTAAGTGTTGATGTGTTACAGTCAGTCTGGGATGCTCTGTTTTCATCAGTTTAATATATTTCTCATCTTGTGGTAGCATATAATGATCATATACTTCAGGAGAAGGTTGTAAGTATACTATTCATAAAATATATTGCTCACTTCTTGGTCTGTATGATGTTTTTGGTTTCTCCCCGGTGGTCTAAAGATGAACAGTTGGCAGTGTTGATGTTGTTTGGGTCGACAGTCTGGTCCCTTCATTTGCGGTTGATCCTGATTAGTTAATTTTTTTTTGAAGGATGTGTTATGATGTATTTAAGCCCTATTATACTGTGTGTTGTGATCTGCAACTTTTTTCTCTTCATAATGTATATGTTTGGAGCCGACCCATGTAGTATCATACGTTTCATCTAAAGGTCATCTTGGAACTGACCTAATTGGGGTTTTGAGTTGTTGCAGAGGGTATTTATAGAAGAACAAAATAATTTGTGAGTGTATGGAAGAAAGATTGAGGAGTGTTAACACCTATAATTTTGGCAAATTCTTAGTGCTTGACAAGATTTTATTTGATGGTTTCAGTTGAGTTTCAAGTCCCATGGCACTTAACATGCTCCTAATTTCTGGGATTAAAATTTCTCAATCTCTGATTCGTCAAGAGAAACCCTTTCATGAAAAGTTTTTATGGGTTACCAAGAGTGTTTGTGCTAGTTTGCATTATCATAGGATGTGTTTTAACAGGTTTCTTAATCCGTCGCCACTTCAGGCTGAGTCTGGAGGGTCCTGTAGAAAAGTTCAAATTTCCCAGTTCTGATGACGACCTAGTTGTTGATTTGCCTTCAAATGTTCCCAAATTCATTTTCATGGTGATTCGAGGTGTCCTTGTGTGAAAACAGAAAATATTGAAAAATCAAACTCCCGGGGGGCCCAGTTTACAAAGGAGGTCCCAAAAATATTTTGGTGATGTGAATTTTGAGGAAATGGGTATGTTCTAAATAATTGATTATGACCCTATGCAAATTTTCATAGCCTCTGGATGTCCCGTGTGCCCGCAGTGATGATGTGTCATTTTCCAGGAAGGAGAAATTAATTAATTGTCATTCTCCTAAGTTGAAAAATGCAATTTTTAAAATATTTATTAAATATTTCAAAGTAAACATTATCACTATAATGTTTAAGTTTTGTAAAGTTAAAACAAATACATTTTGTGGGCTACAACCCACTCCATCTTTTTTTTTCAAAGCTTGCGTTGCTGTGCTGGGAGCTTTCTTGGGGAATTTTTAGTCAAATTTATTCTATGGATACTCAGATCTAGTCGCCATCTACTCTATGGAGGTAATTATGGAGCCTTTTGCCATCTTGGTGAGATACAGACAGAGATATTGCAGATTATCTTCACGTTTTTAGCTTTACAATAATTTTTTGGGGTTTTATTTAGTTTAAAATTACTACTCCATGGTCTAAATTCATCCATTGATCATTCCTATTACCAAGGCAGTGATTTTAATCATGTTTGGGATGAATTTTGAATGCTGAAATTGTGAAAAATGCTCAGCACTATCAAAAAATGACCCAACAGTGAAGAGAACGAGTTGGGCAAATATAATATAATGTTTTGGGTGATAAAAACTATAAAATAAACATTATTGATGTAATGTTTATACATTATGAACAAAATAAAGATATTTTGTGGGTTGAGCACACTAGTGCACAACCCACCTCACTCTCCTTCCTTAGATATGCACTGGTGCGCTAAGGCATTCTATTGGCTAGTCTTGGCAAAAGAAACATACATTTACTGATTGCAAATCTTTGCTCTTATTCAACTTTGATTTAAGAAGGTTTTAAGCGGTCAAGCTTCAAAATCAAGAGAGCAATGCTGCTCTGTGTACAAGCACATGGAGAAAAAGAGCAATAGTGCTGGTGAAGAGTGCAAAGTCCCGAGGATGAAATCAAACCAACCAAATGAACAAGATTTCACAATTTTCAAGGAGGAAAACAAATTTCAAAGGAGTATCAATCTCAGTTCAATGGACTAGATCAATTGTAAAAAATGTATTACCAGTAGGAGCCAATCAAAATTAGAAATACAAATTCCCAAGTTGCAATTATTAAAAAATGTAATTAAATTTTTTTAGCGGGAAGTCTTGGATGACATAATTTGTTTCTCTTTATAAGGGAATTGGTAGCATTGTAAAAGGGGGATTCTGGGCTTTGGATACAAGATATCCACATTTTTGGGAAATTGCTTTCTGTAGGAGGAGGTGACCGGACTTTGGGTTGCAGAGACATATTTTGCTTTGTAGATGAATAAATTTCTGAATGACATTGTTCTTTCCAAATTCAGTTATATGAGAAACACTTGCTGTGTGTGTTATCTGTGATTGTCTCCTTGGGTATGAGCATTTTTCTTTTGAGTGAAGTTGCTAAGGGTTTTTGATTTCATCAAAATACATTTGCTATATTGTATGTCTGGTTTGTTGCCTCTATTCAAGGAATGAATTAAATTACTTTGGATTATGTATAAGGGGAAATGTGTTGTATTGAAGGATTAGTGAAGAAGAGTCACAGGTAATACCTTTTCTTAAACATATTATTGTAAGTCAATTGTAATCGAGAAAATTCAGATAAATGCAAGATAAAACAATATAATGCAAATTACCTTTTACCCAAAACTTTATCGAATACCTCGAATGATTCATGCATGATTGATTCGACAGAATAAGGATGCTCAAAACTCAAATGATGATCTCTCAAATGGCTTGTGAGAAGCCATATTTATAGGCAAGGTTGACTAGGGTTTGTGGAGGGAAGAAGATTTGATAAGGATTGGATTTGATTTGATTTTTGCTTTATTAGACAAAAGAGGAAATAAAACAAGATGAGATAAGATTTAGAAAGATAGAAAGCGATTTGATTTTCTGCTTTAAAGGAAATAAATCCTAAAAAGATGAGAGGAATAAATCCATAAATTATCTAATTAAATAAATTAATTAGATATGCATGAGTTGTATTTTTAGAAAGAAAGCAAGATGATTTTATTAGGAATTTATTAATTAAATAAACATTTAATTTATTTAATTAATTTGGATTGTGATGGGAGGTGATGTGGATAATCAAATAAATAAAATTTATTTAATTATAAGAGAAATAGATAAGTGACTAATTAAATA
The DNA here is from genome assembly GCA_027924645.1 of Cunninghamia lanceolata. Taxonomy (NCBI): domain Eukaryota; kingdom Viridiplantae; phylum Streptophyta; class Pinopsida; order Cupressales; family Cupressaceae; genus Cunninghamia; species Cunninghamia lanceolata. The sequence continues at coordinate 20,137,004 of BSBN01000111.1, read as the reverse complement.
ATTAAAAATAATTATTTAATTAGAGAATATTAAGGGTCATGAATAATTAAATAAATAATTAAATTTATTTAATTATAGAAGATAGGATGATGGGATTGAAAGGGAAAAAATAAAAATTAGTTAAATAAATAAGATTTATTTAACTAATTAGGTGAATGATACAGGTACCTAGGGCAAAATGTGCATGTGATATGGTATTGCAAGACATGGACATTTTTAGGTGTCTATATTTTGCCCCTCTTTGAGATGATGTTCGAGATGATAAAATTTGCGTCAAGTAACATCATTTCAAAGAAGCTAAGGTATGGATAGAAGAAAAGATGGTAATGGAAAGATAGGATGAGTTTGCCCCCTCGAGAGGATAGGTGGGTTGGACAAACACGAGTAGGCTCTTGACATGAAAGGGATTGGTCAAAAAAGATAAGGGAAGGGATAGAAGAAATGAATGATGCGAAAAGAAATGGATAATGTAAAAAGCTATTCCAACATACACAAGATATGAATATTAGCTGGAATGATACGGATGTGATACAAATGCAAGATAAAAAGATAACACACACAAGCAAGCAAGCAAGCATGCACAAATGATACAAAAACAAACAAGGTATTGCCCCTGTCAAGCTATAAGCCAATGATTAATTGTTGATTATGATGATAGTAGTGTTGTCATGGCGGGGAACGCTGTATCCCTAGATCAACACAAGGATGTGGGAATGATATATCCCATTGATGATGATGATGTTTTGATTGATTTGGTTTACGACAAGATTAGGATCAAGACCAAGGATGTGATTGGATAATTTGACAAGCTTGATTGACTTGATTGGTATGGATTAAGAATGACTTACATTTGAGTTTATTGATGATGAGATTGATTGGAAGAAGTAATTCAAAGAAGTGATTTGAATGATTGATTGGAAGAATTGATTTTGAAAGATTGATGAATTGATGAAGATAGATGATAGAAGAAGATGAGAGATGGAAGAAAGAGGAATATCGCCTTGTGCCTGAATCTGGGCACTTCCTTCATACTCCAGACTGCCTACATACTCGTATCCGCGGGATCAAGGCACTTAACAATAGGATGATATGTAGTTATGATTTGTGAGGATGATGATGGTGGATAGATTGATCTAGTTATGGATTGATTGAGATTGATTTGCCTTGATGCTATTGATGGGATTTGATTGATGTGATTTTGATTGATTGATAGATTGGCGTGATTTGATTATTTGATTAGATTTGTTTTGATGGATGTGATGTGATGGAGATTGATCTTATTGCTTGGATTTTTTGGTAAATATTTGACTTTCTTATTTTGGGGAATATTTTGAATTTTGGGGAATATTTTGATTTTTTTATATTTTTTTAGGACATTTTATGATGTTTTGGATTTTTTAAGGACATTTTATGATGTTTTTAGATTTTTTCAAGACATTTTATGATGTTTTTGGATTTTTTCAGGACATTTAATGATGTTTTTAGATTTTTTCAGGACATTTTATGATGTTTTTGGATTTTTTTAGGACATTTTATGATGTTTTTGGATTTTTTCAGGACATTTTATGATGTTTTGGATTTTTTTAGGACATTTTATGATGTTTTTGGATTTTTTCAGGATTCACTGTACAAAAGAGCATATAAGGATCCTATCTCTGGGATTTTATTTTTGGGTGATGCTATGAAGGGAGTGATAACAAGGCTAAATGCGGATGACAAAGGGTAAATGCAGAAAACTCCAAGCTATGAAATGCAAATAATGCAAATGATTGTGAATGGACGTAGGGATTTATTAGATGGTAGAACCGACCACTACACATGGCACCTGGAATAGGTTTTCACCATGGTACTTATCCAAGGCATCACCAAAGTGAATTTCACCATTGGAAGGCTTTATTACACTCAATTTTTTTTCTTTTTTTTTTTTTTTTGGATTTTTGGATTTTTTGACTTGGGATATTTGATGGGTCATGCATAAAATTTCTTCAAGTGCATGATGTACAGTAATAATACTATTATTTTGGAGTCCTCTGGATATGAAGTTTTTGTTGTCATAAGGAAGCATTTACATTGCTGGGTTTGATTTTGTTGCCCTGATAAAACAACGATATGGCGAGAATTTGCCCAAAGGTCTAGAGGAAACCTAATACTTTAAAGACAAATCATTTTGAACCATTTTATTTTATGTTTTGTTTTAGTTTAGGTGCTGCACGTTCTCAGGTCTAAACAGTGAAGATAATCCAAGAATATTGTCAGTCTAGGGTTAATTTTACATATCTTAGTACATATACGAGAACATTCTACCTAATGCAGTGAAAGACAAATCTATAGCATAATAAGGGAATACCCCCTAGGTGCGGTAGAACCTAAAGTGTAGGGGAGATAGGTGAAAAGAAATCTCCCACTTTGTTGGCCAAGTCTTCCATTTAACTTAAGCATAAAAAGTGGCAAATATTTAGAGTTTGATGTGTGTAGATTTGGGAACCAACAAGGAGGATGTTAAGTATGAAGTGTACAAACTCAGAATGATGGACTAATTGTGTGGAAAAGGGACTGCAACATTAGCATATGTTAGATGCCTCCTTTATAGTAGTTCATATTCATGTTTTCGTTGTAATTTTCATGTATCCTGCTATCAGATAGTGAGTCTCTTTAGCAGGTCCTTGTATCTTTCCCTAAGGTTGTGTGCATTAGTTTTCAAGTCCATCAAGGAGCAATGAGCCTCAAAACAAAATGTAATTTTTATAAGTAGTGAGCTTCATATATTGTGAGTTAACTCTCACCGTGGTTTTTCCTTCATTAGGTTTTCCACATAAAAATCTTGGTGTCCTTGTGTGGTGCATGCTTTCCTTTTTGTTGTTCTTTTGTTAATGTGATTTGATGTTTAAGATACAAATGGAATTGATTTAAAGTTTAAGAAAAGATTGATTCACCCCCCCTCTCAGTCTTTGAGTGTGTTAACAATTGGTATAAGAGCTAAGTGCCTTTGAGAAGCCTAACAACTGAGGTAGATCCTACACTTGAACACATGGAATTTGAAACAATGTCTAATGATATGTTTTCTCCAAAACTGGATCTAGAGTCAATGGAACCTAAAGGTTGGGACTTCAATCCAGAAGATTGTGAGGTAGACTTTGCAGGAGAACTTAGGTCAGCTCTTGAAGATCTAGATAAAGAAAGAACACTAAATCTGAAATATAAGGTCATGCTTGAAAATCAAAGGAGAAAATTGTCAAATTGAAGACACAAGATGGAGAATCAAAAGAGGAAATTGGCAAACTGAAAGCTCAAATAGAAGGAGATAAAGGATGTGAAATTAAATTCAAGGAGATAGAAGATGTGATCTCTAATTTGAAAGTCAAAGTTGAATGATGAAAGAGGATTGAAGATTACTCAAATACCAAGCTCAATGATAAAGCAACTGAATATTCAAAACTTGAGGAAGATATTGTCACTCTAAGAAAAGAACTAGAAGAAACAAAATAAGAAATTGAAAAGGGTTTAAAACTAAAAGGAAGTTTTGAAATTCTTGATGAGTTGATTAACTCTCAAGAGCCATCAAAAGAAAAATCTGGTCTTGGTTTTGAAAAAGGGAAAAGTCCTATAACCAGTGCATCTATAAACTTATATGATAACTTCAAAGAAGAAGGAAAGTCTAAAACAAAAGAGGAAAAAGATTGCACTGAAGATCCTAAGAAGAATGCCTCTAGAGATGCAAAAGAAGGTGGATTCATCCCTATCTAGAGACAAAGAAGATTCAAAGGTCCCCCACCTGCAAGACAACATGCCCCTACCAGGTTCAATCAATCTTTTCAAGGTCATTGTTTTTCTTGCAATAATTTTGGGCATAAGGCTATTGATTGTAGACATAGGCAAAGAAGAAATGATTACATGAGTAGAAGTCCATTTGTGCCTAAAATATATGGTGTTGTTTCATTTCATGGTTAGTGCTATGCTTGCAAAAAGGTTGGTCATAAGGCTAATGAATGCAGAAGTAAAGTGATGAGGAATAGTTTCATGAACAAGAATAATGCTATGAATTCTCAATCCTTCTATGGTTACTATTACACATGCAACAAGTTTGGTCATAAGGCTGCTGATTGTAGATCTAATGTGAGACGAGGTGATTATGCTCTGCAATCTAGTATCACCTACTACAATTGCAATAAATCAAGACACATTGCAAGGTTTTTCAAGGGAAAGAATGTAAGATCTTCTGCTCTTGAAAAGAAGATTGACATTGATCAACAAAAGAAGGAAATGAACAAGAAATGAAAGAAGAAGGAGGAAAGTTAAGTAAAGAATGAATTTGTACCTCTACCTGGTGTAGATGGATCTTCCGGCAACTAAAAGAAGGTACTGGCTTAGGGGGAGTTGCAATTGCAAATCTTTTCAAACCTCTGTAAAGCATTAGATGCTGAAATCTTCAGCATAATGGTTAATGGTGACATGGATATGTTTGGCTAGTAATATTATGACATTTACTCAAAGTTCCAGAGCAAATACACAAACTACGGAAGTTTGTTGAATGATCATGGATCCCTATGTTATCTCAGGATAGTAAAAATCTGCTTGTGTCAAGAACAAAGAAATACATTTAATGTGGAGCAACTAGGGTAGGTGTGAAGCATATTTAATCCCTACTTGATCAAAATTGATCTCATTTGAACAATATCAAGTTTGTACAAGAGCTAAGGAAGAGAAGAAGGTTTTTAGTGAATCTTGCGTGTAAAACCTAACGGAAACATTCACATGTTTTTCTCAGAATTGCTTGTAAAACCCTAGTTTTTAAAAGGAGTTATCATGGCAACACCTGTGGTTATTGACATTGTAGAAAGGCCAAGGCCAAAATTAAAGAAACACTCATACAAATCCACTAAGACTGATAAGGACGGGGCATTTTCCCACGTTCCTATCAATGTGTTGCATATAGAGGATGTCTAGGCATCTATATTCATTCACAGCTAGATGAGTACAATCATATGAAGTTCGAATAGTTTAGAAGCAATCATCTCTTGGGTGATTTTTAGCCCAATCTGGAGTATGCAAACATGTAGAGGCAAAATGATTAAACGTATGGAAGGGTTTCCCCAATTTTTTCTATGAAGATGATTGGGTTAGAATCGTTTTGAGCAGGATCCATGAAGATTTCTTTTGCCTTGATCAACCCTACATGATCACAAAGGAAGTTATTAGAGCTGTGACTAGGTTGTGCTCCTCCGGACCTGTGCTAGCACTAAAGGAGATGAAGAATGAAGAGGTTATGAAGCTTACAGGGGTAAAATTTGACAAAAAGAACTCTAACTGTGGATGACATAATTGACCTAGGGATTCGGTATGCCACAATGGGCATTGCATACAAGGTTTATTACACAAACAGAGAAGGGTCTGCTATAGCCACCACCATCTACACTGCTCATCAGATGGTAAAGGAGGGAAATGATTATGATCTTTGTGAGCTCTTGTGACAAAAATTGTTGGATGATTTGCAAAGAACCAAGGAGACATGCTACAAATTCCAGTATGGCTCTTTGATTATTTGTCTTATGTTCTATTTCATGAAGGAATTTCCTGGTGTGAAGAATGTGGTTTGGAGAAGGGATATTCCTATTGCACATTAGATTAGGGACCACATGCATAGATTTCTGGATACCAAATAATGTGACACAATGTTTTGGATATTCTTTAAAACATTCCAAAATGAAATACAAATGAGGTATAAAATACCATCACAAATTGTAGAGAGATACAAGAATGATATCACTTTTATGGTGGATAAGGACAATTGTTACATGGAGGTAGTGGAACCAAGAACTGTTTGGATAACTACATTGCCCTATGAGGTCTCCAGATCTAACTAGAATGTATATGCTGAAATCCCGCTCAACAAACCTAAGGATCTCACTACTGAGAGCTTTGAAATGTATGATGAGATAACCAACAAGATAATCAAGAAGGTAGAGGAAAGGTGGAGGAGATGAAAACAAAGCTGGAAAAGATGTTTGATACTCTTGAGGGTCCTATGGAAGAATCACAAACCACTTCTGCCACACAAACTCCTAGAAGGACAAGTAGGTCTATCCCTATCATTGCTACTTCTCCTAAACCTTCTGGACCTACACAAACACCTCCCAGCAAAAGAAAGGGATACTATTGCTGCACCAATGCAAACTAAGACTGCAGAGAAGAAGAAACTAATACCTAAGCAACATGAAAAAAGGGAAAAGATTAATCTGGTGAATGTGGATGATGATGAAGAGAATGAAGAAGAATAAAAGGAATCTTTTGTATTGAGGAAGAGAACAAGACAAGGAGAAGAAGAAACATCTAAAGGAAAAGGAAAGGAAAAAGAAAAGAAAACAAAGAAGGCTCCTCTAGAAGCATCTAAACATAAGCCTCTACAACTTGAGCCTAATATTAATGCAATTGCACATGATGGTGCACTAAAAGAGGTTGCAAATATTTATAATAAGATGCCTCATGTTGACAAAGCTACAATTGAGAAAGCTATAGTTATGTATATGATGGGCTTTAATGTGGCTCTAAATGAGATTATTGATCAACTTCTGACAAGTCTTATAGATACACTCAGTAATAAGAGGAATGAAGCTATTGTAGAAGCTAAAATGAGGCAACAAGCATTAGAGAAAGTTGGTTCATCTATTTCTCATGAAGAAATGGTTAAATTAGCTCAAAGGTAGACACAAGAGTTCAAACCCAAACATAGGATAAATACTCTAATGGGGAAAGATAAAGACGAGATAGAAAGGATGGAAAAAGAGATAGAAGAAAAGACAACCAAGATTATTGAAGAAATGAAGAGGGCTAAGGTGACTATTGAGGAACAAGTTCCTCTGGATATACCTAATGCATGTCATCCCAAGACATAGATTTATTATCTTTTGAGGGTAAGGTGATAGGTGGTGATGAAATAGAGAAGATGATGAGCACATTGAGGAGACTGGTCATTAGGAGAATACAGATGCACAAGATACAGGAGATCAAGGTGAAGTGGGTGTACCCTCTGGGGAACACTATTCCTGGTGAAAAACATAATATTCCTCCTCTGGAGAATCCAGGAAATGATGAGCAGAAGAAAGAGGATAATCCTAAGAAAATTTAGGATTTAACAAAGAAGACAGTTGAGAAGCAAGATGCTTCTATGAATGTAGGTTAAGATTCTTCATCTTTAGATTCATTCAAGGACCTACTAGGGTTGTAGATGCAGTTTTGGAACCTGTAGTGACTCCCCAGCGCTTGCAAATTCCTACTCATGAGGGACAAGTTGACTTGTCAAATATTTCTCCTCTTCATAAGTTACAACTTGGTGATATTCTACATGCTTCTACAAGGAAGGAGTTTTTACAGGAACATTTGAAGAAGACTAGATTAGTTGACGATGCAATAAAAATTATTCAGGAGAACTTACCTGAGGTAAACATTGATTCTTCTTTGCCTCCATAACAAAAATTGAATCTTTTGATGGATTCTTTCAAAGATCATTCCTCTCACATTGAGAAAAAGGTAGAACAAGAGGCCTTGAGGAAGATAAATGACAAAAGAATGGCTGATGCATCTGATCGGTGTGCCAATGCACACAACAAATTGATAGAAAACATAAAGATGTTTAAGGAATGCATTGATGAAGTCACTACTTTATATCTATTTTTCTTGAAATGACCTAATTCCACTAAGAACATAAAAAATTAGATTGACTCCATTGAGTCACATATTACCAAATTGGCTGAGATATATGATTTGTCAAAGGATAAGGATGGATAAACAAGAGCTCAAATAGAAAATCTTCATGTGCAGTTGTCATTGCTTCAGGATCAAAGAGAACAGATAAAGAAATAGTTTGGTCAGCTAAGGGAAATAGTCAACTTGAGACTTGCTTTGTTATCTAGGTTGCTAGCTGAACTAGAAAAGATTGATTAGAAGATGAAGGTTCCAAGCTGTGTGGATGAGGCTGAGGATTTATGCATGCAATTTGAATTTCAAAATCACATTCTTCCCTTAGCAAAAGCAAATTGGGTATCTACTCTTGCCCAACTCAAGGTAATCTACAAAAGCGTTCTACCTTCTAAGTGAGTTGTAAGAGTATTGTAGATAAGACAATTTTGGATTTGTATAGACTTACAGAGGCTTGTAGTGTCATTCTTGGTTAAAATACTATATACATAGCATCAATTTTTGGGGCATCTCTATCTCAGGGGGAGTGTTGTTTGTAGAAATCAAATAGTAAGGAGGAGTTCATATAGTTTTTGTGTTTCTATAAAGGTATTATGCCCTTTGTCCTTGATGTCAAAGATGGAGAATGTGCTGATGATTGCCTTATCAGTTGGGAGAGAAGAAAGGAGGAAAGAAAACTTGTAGATAAATGTATGTTGCCATCAATGACAAAGGGGGAGATTGTTGGCAATATGTGTTGTCATTGATGTCAACTCAATATGTGCTATCATTAATGTTAACTTGAGGTCATGTTTGCATAGAGATTTTGTATAGAAGTTGAAGAGGCTGAGAAATGATTAGAGATAGGTTGATATAGTTGATGGACATCAGAAGATTTGAGAGAGATAGTTTGACACAACTAGAGACATGGGGTCAGGATGATTGATACAGTGGAAGATTTGAGAGAGATAGTTTGACACAGTTAGAGACATGGGATCAACATGTTTAAGGCAAGTCAGTCTGGAAGACCTAGCAGATGCTGAGATGTTTGGAAGCATATTACATAGTAGTTTTGAGGTTTTGTTCATAATTGTATTGTTGAGAGAAGCTATCTAAAGTAAAAAATACATATTTCCCTAAGTCAGTGACCTTGCTTTTTGGTTCGCATTCCTCCACAGTGTATGATTTGATTGTACGATTCTGGAGTTAAGTTTAGCAATTTCTAAAGTAGCTACTTCCAAAATTTCATGCCATAAACATTTCTACAGCAAGAGTTATATGTGACTATTCTTCGTATTGTAGTATAACTATGTTAAACATCTCAGAATGCTCTGCATTCCTCCAGAGTGATAGATATGGTTATGTGGACTTGGGGATATGTTTAGAGTGGTGTATGGGTTCATCCATATGTGTTTCAAATGTTTTGGTAAACTGCAATGCAATATCCTCAGTGTTGATGTGTTACAATCAGTCTAGTATGCTCTGTTTTCATCAGTTCAATTGACACCTTCAAAATTTTACAAATTTGAAGTGTCTATACTCTTTCTAGGTGTCGACAAAGGCTAGGTCGACATACTACTCAATCTACCCCAGAGGCCACCTTTCTCGATTAAAATATTGCAACTTAGAGATATTATTGCAAATCCAGTTGGTGGAATATTTTTTGGTGCATATGGTAGCATGCCTATTCAATTTCGTGCTCCCAGGACAAGTTTTGATGGAGTATTTAATTATTTTCTAACTACGACCGGGCTAGAATTGGCATTCTGAAAAGTTGCAAATTTCATGATTCTGAGGATGACCCATTTCTTGCTTTGGTCTCAAACATCTCCAATTCTAGTTTCATCAAAATTAGAGACTGTATGATGTGGCGTTTTAATGTTTTTTGGTTGCGGCGAACTCATCCAATGGACTAGTTTACAAAGGAAGTCCTTGATTTCAGTTGGCGATGTAGATTTTGAGGAAATGGTTTTTCTTGAAATAATTAATGATGTCCCTGTGCAAATTTTCGCAGTCATCGGATGCCTGGTTTGCCCGCGGTGAAAAAATGTTAATTGCCCGATAGGAGGAATTAAAATTTGCCTAAGTCTAAAGTTTTAAAATGGAAATATTAAAAGAAATATTAAATGGCATTTTAATAAATTTTGAGTGAAGGAAATTTTAGGGCATATATTATCAAAGTATATTAAAACTTTGCATAAAGTTTGTGAAAGAAAAAGAGAGGTATGATGGGCATTTCACACCATTGCAGCCCTCTCTGCCGTGCATACAGGGACCCCTGTGATGGTGCGAAATGCCCATCGTAGGGCATTTTCTGCCCTTCCTTCTCTTCTGTAGGTAGACAATGGGCATTTCCTTCGTGTTTGAGGTGTTTTTGAAGACTTTCATATAGCTTCAGGCAGAGAATGATGCAATGAGATTGCTGATTCACATTTTTTCACTTCCAACTAGTTTTTGAAGGCATTTTTTGGGCTCAAATTTATTGTTCTATACCCAGAATTTGTTTTTGGACCATTCCTCATGCTTGGGTAAAGGTTTTAGGCTTTTTTGTGAAGATTTCAGAGTGCCAGAATGGCAAAAAACACCCAGTATTGGCAAAAAATGACCTAGAAATGATGAGTTGGGCAAAATAGGTTTGGTAAACTGATGTAATGTATTCTCTATATCCTTCAAAGCTAGATGCAATCATAGAGGAGCTGGAAGAGAAGCCCCAAAGCCTCATTTCACAGCATCATAGGGGGCCTTCCAAGCCTTCGTGTATGCTCTGCGACAGTGCGAAATAGCAATGCACGACAATTGCTAAGTTAAAAGATTAAAAAAATCAAAGGGGAATTAATTAATTAAATGTATTTGTTCCATGATTTGTTTATTATTTTTCCTTCTCCCCTCTTTGTCATTTTCTATTCCTAGGACTGATTGGCAGGAACTTACCATGACATATTCACCTATTGCCATATTGTATTATTTTTTTTGAGTACTGTGCTCTGAAGGTCCTTAAGAGGAAGCATTTGGTCCTCATTTTATTGTTGTTGAAGATTTTGGAATTTTTGAGGAGTAAATAAAATACAAGTTTCTCTTGGTTGCTTCATCTCTTGTTCTGTAAGTCTATGAGTTGTTTCTTGAATGTATTTCTGGATAAATTTTATTCAGTTTCATATTGATGTAAATGAAAAATGTTGTAAGCATGTGTGATGTTAATTTTCTCCATGGTTGTATGTGCTTTTCTTCTGAATCTAATAACTAAGGGTTATCTGAGATTCTAGAATATAAGTTTAATGTATTGCATATTTAATCTTCTACTTCTGTTCAAGGAATAGATTAAATGTTAAAGATTAAATATGAGGAAGAACGCATTGCAACAAGGATAAATGTAATCAGAGTTAACATGATACTCTATCTTGGGTGGTGTTTGCAAGACAAATGCTAGTTAAACCCCTAGAAACTTGAGTGTTGGTTTAGTTTATGAGAATCATTCACACATATATGTCTATTTGACTCCATGCCCTGGGATAAGCACCAGTCAGAGTTTGTATTGAGTTTATAAGTCAAAACCCTAATCTTCTAGCCAAGCGTAAAATAAAACCATAACATTATCTACAAACTTTTAGTATTTTAGGAGTAGTTTTAGGGTTTGAGAATCATTTGGTGCACAACTGGAGTAGGGTCCAAAGCTAGCCCCTTTTGCATTTGTCTTACAGTTTTGGCCTTCATAAAGAAAGGATTCATCTGATTTATGTCAATACCTAGTCGTAGTCAAAGATTTATCCAATAGGTATTGAGTAGGGAATACCCCCTAGGTTTTGCAGAGCCTGAAGGAGAGAAGACTTTAGAGTTAGTCTCCTGTACTATTGGCCTCTAACCTGAGGACCCCATTGATAAGTGATGGCTACCTTGTAGGGGAACTTAGGAACTATCAGTTGGAAAAACACCAACAAGTTCAATATGTTTATCTTTTTGTAGTAGCATATAATGATCAAATACTTTGGGAGAAGGTTGTAAGTATACTGTTGATAAAATATGTTGCTCACATCTTGGTCTATATGATGTTTTTGGTTTCTCTCCGGTGGTGTAAAGATGAACAGTTGGCACTGTTGATGTTAATTGGGCTGATAGTCTGGTTCCTTCATTTGTGGTTGATCCTGATTAGTTCACTAGTAGAAAAACATCAATAAATGACTAAAAAACTACTAAAAATTGCATATAAATGACTAATCTTCGTCATGTGACCATTAGTAGTTTATTGCTAGTAAAATTTATGACTAAACTATTTTTAGTCATTTATTGGTTGTTTTGATTGATCAATTTGGTAGATATTTAATCGTTAATTTAGTCATTGATTGTTGTTAACTGGTCATTTATTTAGTCATGATAGTCATTTATTTAGTCATTGTAATCATTAATTTCCGTCAATTGGTAGTATATTTAGTCATTTTTATTCACTAATTTCCTTCCATTTGTAGTATATTTAGTCATTTGTATTAACTGATTTCTGTCCATTGGTAGTATATTTAGTCATTTTAATCATTATTTTTCTGTCAACTGGTCATATATTTAGTCATATTAATTCATTGATTTCTCTCAATTGGTAGTATATTTAGTCAATTTAATTATTAATTGATGTCAATTAGTAGTATATTTAGTCATTTTAATCGACTGATTTCCATTAATTGGTAGTAAATTTAGTCATTTTAATTTTTAATTGCAGTCATTTGGTAGATTATTTAATTGTTTTTGTTCACTAATTTCTGTCAATTGGTAGTATATTGATAAATTGTTTATTAATTGCATAATCATTATATTTACTACTAGTTTAGTAGTAAATTTTTATTTATATGATATGAATAATTTATTAAATACCATAAATTGTATAATGCAAAAATAAACATATTATTAAACTTGAATTAAAACATTAAAGCAAATAAAAATATTACATATACAAACAAGCTACATCATTCTAGAAGTTAAAAGATTGATTCAACATCATGATAAAAAAAGGTAATCTACAATAAAAATATAATGCAATTTTGATGAACTGTAAGATGTTCATATATATATATAATAAAAAATGTCAAAGTCTAAGAGTTTCCAACTCTTGCAAATACACCATGATAAAGATCCCTGAACAACACATTCAAACTACTGCATAAAGCAGTGGGCCAAGCTGTCTAATAGCTAGTGCATGATAAACATCAACTATGCCATTTTTTTGCAAATATTTTAGTGGCCACCATGTGAAGGTTCCTTCTTTCTCTTTCAGATGGACATCTCCATCTATTTTGTCTTCATAAGTGTGAGGCCTACACTTTTTCATTTCCATACATGTGACTATTTAGCTTACTATTGTTGGTATTTTTATATTTATGGGACTGTTGTTTCTAGATTTTCAACCTATTAAAATCTTATTATGTTAAAGGAAAACTAATTGGGTGATGTTAGATAGAAAATTGTCATGTGATTTCAGGATGTTATATGGTAGAATGTTTATGTATGCATGTATTTAAATTGCTTCAGCTATGATATCTCTATGTGTTATTGACTTCGAGTTTGAGTGTGCAGGTATTTCTAACAAAACCACTATTACAGGAGACCATCTCATACCTATGTTGTTCCCTTGTGAGCCGATCTAGTTCAATGAGGAACTGAGATCAACCTCTTGTTTTGGAAAATTGTGGTACTGTCGTAATGTGTTATTTTTGCATGAGGTTAAGGGAATAAGGGCTTTTATCTGAATTACTTTTATTATGATAAGTGTTATAAGTTGATGTTTTGAATCTTGTTTTAACTTTAATTATTTTTGACCCTTTTCATGTGTTTATTTGACTTTGGGAATCTTAACTAGATGTAAAAACAACCCTAGGTTGTACCCCTTGGGTTTAGGGACCTTTTTGACTAGGTTAACCTTGGGTTAACTGCCATAGGGTCACCTCAAGTTGGGGGTGAGGTTAAGTGACGAAAATTGGAAGCTTGGGGGACATGGGATGAGTGGAATCCCCACTCATGCCCACTTCCAAGTCATGGAGCACTCCATGATCCCCCTCATTATGGAGGGCTTGTCTCCATGTGCCTCTTTTGGTGGGGTTCCCTTTTATGTGGGTTTTGTGTCACCCACTCTATGTTATTTTAAGTTTTCTCATTGTATTTTATTTCTACATGTGGGCTATAATGGGGGACCTCATGAGTGGGTATATTTTATTAATTCCACTTGGGATAGTGGGGATATTTTATTAATTCCACTTGGGATAGTGGGGATATTTTATTAATTCCACTTGAGATAGTGGGGCTATTTAAATATTACATCTTTTAAAAAAATAAATTTTTAATTCATCCACTATGAATTTAAAATTCACAAATAATGTGAGCCCTTGATCTCAACTTTTGATCCTCACCTTCCATTCCCTTCTCCGAAAATCTATAAATGAGACCCTTCTCTAAGCAATTAGAAAGACAGGAATTTTGTAGGAGACTTCTTTTTTTTTGCAAGTGAACTTCATTTTTGTAGAAGAGGACTTCATTCTTGCAGGGAGACTTCATTCTTGCATCCTCATCATGCCTAATTTCCTCTAAGAATTCTTCTTCTGGCGTCCTCATAATTCCTAATTCTTTCTCGATTCTTCTCTTCATAGCCTCATAATGCCAAAATTATTCTAGTCTATATCCTCCATACATTATCCCTTGCTTGTGATCATAGAGAAATTATTTTTGGGGTTGAATCTTAGAGGAAAAAGAAGGAGATTTTGGAGAAGAAAGTAGAGAGGAGCTCTTCATCAGATTCTTCCATAATTGGGCTTTGGAAGGTTGGTGAACAAATTCTATCCTCTTGTGTGATCTAATGTTGATATGCATGTTTATATCTTGGTTGTTGAAAGAGTCTTGCAATGTCTTCTTTGAACTTTTCTGTTTATTTTTGGGTTTTATTTTTGGGTGTAGAGAGAGCTCCTTCTAGTTGGAAGGCAATGCTCATCATGTTTAGGGAGGGGAGGTGTGACCCTCCTCGAGTGTCATCCTAGTTCTGGTTACATGATATGCCTTGAGGGCAAATTGGTACTGTTTTTAGCCTTGAGGGCTTATTGGCTTTGAGAGCCTGTTTGGATATCCTTGGTTACTTGATTCATTGGGAGGCTTGAGGCATTGTGGAAGATTTTACTGTTGGCTTGAGGCCTTGTGATTATATTGGCTTGAGGCCTTGTGATAATTTGTGAAAGGATGGCACCTAGAGGTAGAGATTGTCTACTCCCCTACCCTTCTGAACTCACCTAAGCTGGTTCATTGTATTGTGAGTCAAACCTTGAGGGTGTGTGTTTTATTTGATTTGTTGTTGTTGATCAATGTTGTGATGTGTATAGTCTATTTTACCCTGGGTATGTGGATGGTCTCCCTAGCTCGGGGGTGACCCACTTGCAGGTCTACGATAGGGAGGAGAGCAGCTTGTGTGGTGTTTCTTTCTTTGTGTGTTATGCAGGTATTCTTGGAGCTTATTGTGAAGCTTGGAGAAGATTATTAGATCTTAGAAAATATTCTATTTTCCTTAAGTCTTAAGGAGAGCATGATCTTTTAATAGCTCCTTACTTGTCAATTTTTCCAAAAGGAGAAAATTATCTCCCTATTGTTGTATAAATTGTTATTTTTAGAGTTGTGAGGAAATTCTCTCTTTTCTTAGGCTGATAGTTGTAATTTTCTTGTTCATTAAGTTTTACCATTTAGAATTAAGAAAAAAGAAAAAGAAAAATTATTTTTAAAAGGATATTAAAATTATCTAGTTCCTTCTTCTTCTACTTGCAACGTTATGAGTTAGTTCATGTTTTAATTAAATTTGTAAAAGTGTTAAAAAATATCCCCACCATGAAATAAATGAAATTTGGGTTGCAGTATTGCTTTTGAAATTACTGCCACCTTGAGGGTCTCTTCCTAGGATGGGAACCTTTTCACTTTTACTATGCTATTCACTATTCATTATCACTATTCACTTTTACTATACACTATTCACTTTTACTATTCACTATTCACTATTCACTATTCACTTTTACTATTCACTATTCACTTTTTACCATTATTATTCACTTTTCACTATTCATTTGAAGGCAACTATATGTAGTTTAAAACCTTTGACTTGAAATAGAAATCTTAAATCAAGGAAAGTGGGATTTATTTATGCATATTGTATAATACAAATTGAATAAATGCTTAAACTCAGAGTTGCAATTTAGAAATACAATGTTTATATTTGCAAAAACAAAATTAACTCATTGCTCTTTTTTTTCATGAATTATTCTATACTTTCTTTATAGTTAAGGAACTTATTAATGAAATTGAGAGTTAAAGTGAACTGAGTCAAGTGAAGTTAACCAATCCTGTGTAAGTGATCTGGTTTACCAAGAAATTATGAATAATGTAAAGGATGTAGTGTTATTGTTGTTCGATAAAGAACATGAAGAAAAATAATAGGATACAAAAAAAGAAGATCTTGCACAACAGGAAGGGAAATGAGATAGAAATACAATCAAAATTAAATTTTAGAGAAACGGTAAAATGAACATGATAGAAATACAATCAAAACTAAATTCCAAGAAAAGGAAGAGAGGGCAAATGAATAGATGATCGTGCTTTGTTGAAAAATGATCTATCACCTAAAACAACTTTGTTCAAATATAATTCGTGAGATTTACCTAAGTTAGGGAACCACGCATTTCCTTGGCTAGGGTGTGCGCACATGTATTTGGTACGCCACCGTCAACTGTATTGCTTTCACCTTAAGCGTGCACCGCCGAGCACGCTTATGCGTGTGAGGGGGTTTTCAGAGTAGTAAGGGAAAATTTTTGATAGTTCGTATCATGACCACATGGCGCATGTGGACATGACACGTGTGTAATGCGTGTTATAACCGCATGGAAAAAGTGGGCATGACAATAAGCAAGGGGTATGTTACTTGTGACCTTTAAAATATTTACATTTGCATCTCCTATTCCTTTCAATTTGACTCCATGTACAATAGATAGTGAGTGAATCTACCTAATGCCCACAGCAACACCATCAAATGGATCCAGCACCCCAACTTTATCCCCTTCTTGGAGTTTATCAATACATTTATGCAAAAAAAAAAACAAAAACCATATGTTATTGAGATATAAAACATTCGATAACACATAGATAAACATTTGATAAATATTTATAAGAAACTAGAAAATGGCGATATGAAACCTGAAACCTGAAACCATGCACTTGACATATTAAACAAAAATTAACTTCCCGCTATTTGATACATAATTGATGTTAGATACAGAAGGTATCAATATGTTAGCAGTCATGTGCCATGAAGATGTGGATGCTACAAGGACAACAAGTAATCACTTGATTGGGGTTATTGAAGTTCTTGGAATAGAGGCTCTGAGAAAAGCTCTTCTGGATGAGCTTCGAGTTGTGATATCTTTTGATGGGTCATATGTGAACTATAGACATTTAGCTATTCTATGTGACACAATGACATATCGAGCTCATTTGATGGCTATTACTCGACATGGTATCAATCGTAATGATACAAGGCCAATGATGAGATGTTCATTTGAGGAGACTATGGATATCCTTTTAGATGCTGCTGTTTTTGCAGAAGTAGAGCCTCTCAAGGGTGTTACAAGAAACATCATACTTGATCAGTTATATCAATCTAACAATAGGATTGCAAGGAAATTCCATTCCTAAAAATGCCAAAAACACCAACATATGAGTTTGTGCCTCAACAAGTAAGGATTCAACTTCTTGACGGGAAAAACTAAATTTGTTTTTCACAAACAAAGCCAAGCAAATTCCTGCGTAAAAAACCTTAACTTATCTAAGCTAATAGGGGATGTTTTTTCATGAGAAGTAGCCTTACAACTTATTTGATCTTTGTATTAGCTATATTTGTCCCATCATTTTAAATCTATATACACAAGGTCTGATATTTTAGTTATGGTAATTACTTCCACCTATGATTTACTTTTGACTAGAGTCCTTTACTAAAAAATATGTTTTCTAATACATTCTTAATTTGTCCAAGAACAACCAAAGTGGTTGGAGATACAATCCCTTGATGAACTAAAAATGAAGCTGGGTCATGTAATAGTAATGGTACTTTTGGTTAGAATGTTTAAAAAGAGTAAAAAATTTCTGATTAACTCTGAACTAGACTTGTTATGCTTCTCAGGGCCAGTGTTATTGTCATCTAGTTGTCTTTTCCTTCTCTCAAAGTGCTGTCTCGTGGAAAAATCAATTTTTGACATCGGTGGAAAAGTGTTATCTTTTATTTTTGACAACTGTATGTAATGTCTTATGTCTTGGAACAAATTAGTTTTTGTATGTGCTTTTTTTGATTCTATTGAATAACAAAGAAGCAACTTTTTACTCTGAAAAAAAAACCTAGCCCATTGCAAGGTACAAACAAATGGAGGGCAAGACTACAATAGTGCTCGAATGTACGAGTACTCCAAAAATCTATGTATGTAATGAAGTCCCCCAAACTGAGGACCATGACATCCCCAAACACAATGCACTAATGCATTGTCAAAATCTATGTATGCAC
Source organism: Cunninghamia lanceolata (assembly GCA_027924645.1). Classification (NCBI taxonomy): domain Eukaryota; kingdom Viridiplantae; phylum Streptophyta; class Pinopsida; order Cupressales; family Cupressaceae; genus Cunninghamia; species Cunninghamia lanceolata. The sequence continues at coordinate 20,118,781 of BSBN01000111.1, read as the reverse complement.
TCTATTACAACTAAGCTCTAAGCTTCCATATGTAAGTTATATTTTCTCCCTTATTTTCATAATCTATGTATACTAGCTAATTACACTTCACTACTATTCTAACCAGCTTCTATCACATAAGTAATGATTACCCTTATTTACATAATAAAACAACAATTACTTACTTGAATATGACTTACTTGCATGTGGTTTCATAGCACTCACCTCGAGTTCAGCACCACTACTACTATGAATATCATGCACATGCTCATTGAGTTCAACATAATCACTATCAACATTGACATGAAGTTGTGCAGCTTTGTAGAGAGCCCTATTGACAGGGCCTTTTTCTTTTCATTTTGCTTTCATATAGTTGCTCTGCATGTGGTTTAATCATCATGCAAAAATTAATATAGGTCAAGTAAAGAATGCAAAAGCTATAAATTTTTGTCGAAAAGAACATTTTAAGCATGAAGAATGACAAAACATTGGGACAGATTAACTTACAACTTAAAGAATGCAAAAGCTATAAATTTCTGTCCAAAAGAAGAATGAATGACAAAACATTGTGACAGATTAACTTACAACTTAAAGAATGCAAAAGCTATAAATTTTTGTCCAAAAGAACATTTTAAGCATGAAGAATGACAAAACATTGGTACAGATAACTGACAACAACTATTATATTACCTCAAGTTCAGCACAACTGTGATTGTACTGCATATTCTTGTCCAGTTCATCATGATCAGTATCAATATTGGCAGCTTTGTTGACATCAAGGCATTTTAGTTTTCATACTGCTTAGATAAAATTGCTCTGCATGTGGTTTAACCATCATGCAAAAAAATATACAAAGCATTCACTAGTCAAGTAAAGAATGCATGCTATAAATTTGTCCAAAAGAACTTTCTGGATCAATCCAACAATAAAGAAATTTGGTTGGATTCTCCTACGCTCAGATTTCAATCTACATATTAAGAGGCATTTGTATACAGAATTTTCAAACAAGAAGAAATAAGATCAATAGAGCCTCTTACCTTATCTGAATCCATGTAATTATGCTCATTCCATGCAAAACTATAGGCTTAACAGAGGCAACCAATTGTGAAACTTTCTGAGTGAGACTGTTACATCCCTCTTTTTGGAATTGATTATGCTATTTACTTTTCTTGCAAATTTCAGTTATATAATGTGTTGTGGACGACAAGGAAACTGGTGATGTAAATAGACAAGTTAGTTCTATTAAATTTTGGAATCTATTGATTATGATCAATGTGATATTGTAAACTAAAATGTCTTTTTGTTAAGAAAAATGATGTTTGGATATATTATGCTTTGATTTGTAACATTGGTGCTTTGACCACAAAATTGTATATGAGACTGTCGTTGCAGGAACAGGTGGACCATGTTCGACAGGAAGAGAAAGTATCTTTGAGAGAGAGTATAGACTCTGGAAATTAACCATGGGTGTTTGTTACTGAAAATGCCAAACAGGTAGATAAACCTTGAAGCCATCAATTTTAGTCATGTTTTCGACTGAGACAGTTTGAGACTAGATGTCGACGTCTGAAGATAAGGTTTAACACCCGTCTCGTAAGTCGTCATATAGAATTTTGGAATTGACGTTGTTGTCGCAAGTCCACCAAAACGAGTCGTCTTATATAGATGATTATTATTTTGTTTGTAGGTAAACAGATGAACCTAATTGTGGCAGATTTGTGGATCACGTCTCGTAGTTGAAAGATGTGAGAAGTCATTTTATGCGTCAAATGATTTAGAAACCCTGTGATGCGTCACGACCAATCCATCGTGATTGCCGTCAAAACGCGTTAAGCATGTGTCGTGAATTTATGCCCTTTTGTAAATCGACAGAAGTCGAATGTGAAGTCGATTTATGCTATAACTGTTTTGGATGTCTTCCTTTTGAATGCGCTTTTTCTCTTCGAGTTTACAACTTGAGTTATCTTAAATCAAACCCATACTTTCTTACTTTAGTCAGTTTTGATTCTTTACTTCTTTTTCGACCTTGGAGTCACTTTGTGCATTTATCATTTATCATCTTGTAAGAGTTTTATACCTCTAGTGGTGTTAGGTTGCATTTTTTGAAGGTTAGAAGTCTTCTTGTGGAAGAATGACGATGTTGTTATGCCACGCCGCCATTTAGAAACCTCCATCTTGATTGTGGCCGCTGCAAGTGAGGAGTCAGGTAGCTGCAGTTATGTTGATCCCTTGTGTATAGGCATGTGATGGCTATGGTTTAATTGCTCTATCTTCCATCACCGTGGGTGCGAGAGGGAGGAAGTTATGCCGTTGAGATAAAAGTGTAACCGTGAGTTCAATGTAGAGATTCTCCTTCATCGTGGGTGTGAGAGGGCAGTAGTAGTCGGTGGTTTAGAATTTGAAAACCGCAGAAATGACCATTGAATCCTCTTCGCTGTAGACGGTAGGAGGTTATGCCATGGAGGATAAAGTGGAATGGGGAGTTAAAGGTCAGTTATTCGATCATCGTGGGGAGGAAGGCATGAGTGCGGTGGTTGTTTAGAAACTAAAACCGCAGAGAAAGAGAAGGAATCAGTTTTTCACTGTGCACGGTGAGAAGAGTAGGGAGTGAGTGTATTAGAAACTAAAAAAAAACCAGAGGAAGCACGTCTTACCAGAGAAGGATGTGGATAGGGTGTGCAGAGAGTGGAGAGATTGTGAAGGAAGTCTACGAAGGTCGTCGAGAGCTTGCAACTACAGTCTATAAACCCCGTCGATAGGTTTTCCATTCTCTTTCTTCACAGTCTATGATCTGTATTGGTGTCTTTCCTTGCAATGATAGTGTAATATGTTTACAAGGATTAGAATACGATAATAATGTCTTCTTACTGCGATTTCTGTGTGAAGATGTTTACATTGATTAAGTATCATTGTTGCCTTCTTAAGAGTTTGAACTCATGATTGTCTTCACAGAAACAGTAACATTGTATATCATGAAAGAAACCATAATGATAGTAGAACACAGTCTTCAAATGTATACACACGTATATTGATAAATGCATGATGCAAAAGGTGAACTATATTCTGCAAGAGGTCGGCAATGATGTATGTTTAGAGAGGTTCCTTTATGATTGTATTATCAACTTAAAACTGTCTTTTGTACACTTGAAATGATAGTTTCATAGAGAGAAACCACATTGCACCACGTGCATGCTGTGTAGGAGTTTAAAACCTTAGATTTAATGCATGTTTTTTGACGTAGACTTTAGTTTGTTTGACAGTCGAAGATGTAGTTGTAAATGGTTGTGGTGTCAGGAGTTAAAAACCAGAGGAAGACGAGGATTTAAAACATCTCTCGGTTCTAATAGATAAAGATTCTGAAAACAAGACATTGAATGTCGACAAAAGTAACTAACTAGTGTCTTATTCATTTTATACCTTTAGTTAGAGGTTGACCATGTGTTTGGTCATCTCTAGTGTCATAAGATAGATTCCAAATCCTTAATTGTCTTATTTTACGACTCTTACCGCATTGAACCATGTGAAACCATTTGACTTGGAAGGAGGAGTAGAGTTAAAGTGTTCGTATTGGTCGAAAAACCGTCATGCTTTTGAAATGAAAAGTAGGGTGGAAAATCCACATCTTGAGTCTAAATTAAGTTGCATGCGATGATTCTTGTGTTGCTATTACTTTGTAGACCCTTATGAGTCTAAAACCTTAAATTTCGGGCTTACGGGAAATTGTTTTATATACTTGAGTATGTTGTATAAACATATGAGAACAAATAGCCAAGTTTAAAACCACTTAGGAGTGGGTGCTATTAAATGATGTTTTATATGAATATGGGATTATGAATCCATAAACTTGGGAATAGAGTAAACATTTGCGCCATGTGCTATTGCATGAGAAAATCCAAATACCTTGAGGTCATCGAGGTCAACATTTGTTTAAACCTTACAAATAGGAAACTGTAGGATTGCGATCAGTTCAAGTCGAGTAGGGTGGGTGAACTAAGTTCATGCGTTCATATAGTTCGCTATTTAAATACAAATCCTTTGGCAAAGGTGATGCACGATCCTCAAGTGCATTGAATGTTTACTGTGACTGGATGGCGTTTCTTGTGGAGAGTCATGCATGACTAGAGGGTATCTAGGGATCTGCATGATAACAAGACACGTAAGTTACAACACCAGAGCTCAGATGGAAAACACCGATGGTTATCCTAAGTCTATCCTCTTGAGTAGGGTAGGGCCACTTTCGGTTAGGAAGGAGTGTGGGAGACCGACGGTCTGTGGTTGGAGGTTAAGCTCCTTGAAGATACTTTCTCTTCCAAATACTGAGGATTACCGAGTCTTGAATGTGATGGGTCGACAATCGAGATGCATGATAATGGTATGTTTCCAATATTATATTTGTTTCAAGAAAATTTCAATTTGTTAGAAAACAAAATGTCTATTGTATATCATTACTTTCAGCTTTGTGAAAAAAATGAAATCATGTTTATTGTTTAAGTGAAAAATGTTATACTTGATAGTACATAAGTTCTTTTGTATTTGATTACCTAGAAAGAAAAAAAAATTTACCTTTGTTAAAACCTAGTTTTTCTAGTTAAATCGGATATGGATGTTACAGAGACTATATATGCAACTCATTACATGTTGGTACCCTTCATTTGAGTTGACATGATCTAGAGAGGCTCTTACTGGGTATCTAACAGATGGCTGTGAAATCTCTGTTGACAAACTAGATTTCCACTTCATCCTACTCTTAGATTTACTAGGATCTAGTGCTACCATATAATTGACAATATCTTTTGCACCTGCTTCTCTATTATTGTTTTCCACCTAAAATACAATGTTAATTTCAACATATAGTCAGTTCAATAAAAAATTGAATTAAATAACACAACATAAATTGAACCAAAAAGCCATACACTTACTCCAAATTTGTCCATTTTGGCCTGCAACCAACCTCGGCCAAATGTATATCCAGCCCTCACATTATCTATTTCTCTCTTACCTCTGTTACTCTTTTTCAAATATTCTTCAGAACACATACTTTCTTTCAATGCCTCCCACTATTTGAGAGATAGAGTGGAGTCTAACTTCTCTTTTCCCTCCATAATTGTTTTTCTACAATTATATCTAAATTTTTTTCATCAAAAGTCTCATCTTTTGCTTGTAATATTTTCTAGAGATTTGTCCATCAGTAGTGTCAAAAGCATTTTCCATTTTTTGTATAACATTTTCCACACTTCATGGATCTTGGTCTGCAAAATTTGATTTACATATATCCAAATGGGCCCTACATCTTACACCCAACTCGGAGGCCCACCTTGCAGCATTTGGCCCAATGGGCCCACCATCTCTCGATACCTCAACCAAGAATGGCTTCTTGCCTTCTAATTTTATTTCTTTTGCATTCCTCTCTGTAGATCTGTACAAATCTTGACTCAATCTTTGTCTTTTGACAAAAGCAGTCTCATCTTCTATTAAACCACTACCAATATTTCTAGTTGATCCACTAGTTCCATCAAAAGTTTGTTGTTCTCAAAATCAGCTACGCTCGTTTTTGTAGACAACCCCATGAAACTTGTCCGTTTCGTGAATCTACACTCTAAGATCGCAAATCGAGAAAAGATTTTCTTGTTCTCATGCGAGGTCAGTTGACATTTTAAAACTCGTTTGTGACGTTTCCTAGAATTAATTTCTCGATATTTGCGAGGAAAATCCAAGTCGTAAATTGGTTAGGATGTTAATTTTAGTCATTTTTTAAGTTTGTAAATTTTTGACTCTTGATATGCAAGAGCGGCAAAATTTGCCGCTCTTACATATTACTTAAGCTTTTTTGTTTTTCGATGTAATGTCGGCAAAATTTGCCGCTATTACATCGCTTTGAGTTCAAATATACGAGAGCGGTAAAATTCACCGCCATCGCATATCTTTCATTGGAGTCACCTGGCCCATGTAAGGGCGGCCTTTTTCGCCGACGTCGCACGTTTGTCAACAAGGATGTCATAGCGGCCGAAATTGCCACCCGAACGAGATCTTCAGGATTCTGCCGTCGAGTGCCATTAATGGCCACTCGTGCCAGGTGTTTAAACTCCGGTTTTAGCCTTTTAAAAGCATTTTTCCTCTTGTCACTCGTCATTCCTTGTTCACAAGTCTTTTGCACGACTCACTCAATGTCCTCAACTTCCGCTTGATCGCACCATTCCGATTCACCGACGGATCTAGCGTTGAGGATTTCACTAGGGTTTCCACTTCCACCACGGGTAAGTTTCTTTCTCATTTTTCATCTCCTCTTTCCCGGTTTCTCCAGAATTCTTTGTTTTGATTCTTGTTTTCGTTTTTCCTTGTGTTTTGTTTTGTTTTTCGTTTCATAGTCATTTTTTTGTTCACCTATGAAAACCCTAGGTTTTACTCCCGAAAACCCTAGGGCTTGTATTATATTGATACTCCGAACCCTCGCACATATCCCATCAATATAATATCGGTGAATTTCGCCGAGCCTGCTCGGAGATCATGTAACCTCCGCCGAGTTTTGAAACGACGAACATCCCGAACCTCCGCACATAAACTCGCAAGTGTTAATCAAATACAACAGCGCCCGAGTTCACCGCTAGATCCTCAATCCACTTTTCAAGTGCATTGTCGGCGAAATTCGCCGCTCGGGTTATCAATATGTAGTGTCGGCGAAATTGGCCGCTCATACAACCTTTCATTCCTTTGCATGTAATAGCGGTAAAATCCGCCGCTCGTACCAAATTTTCCACAACACATGCAAAGGCGGCAAAATTCGCCGCCGATGCAAATATACCAAAACCCTCATATGCAAGGGCGGCGAATTTTGCCGCCCATGCAAAAAATATCTCAAATTTTCCTAACACTGGAAAATTTCTAATTTCATTTTCCCGAGCCCACTTCTCCTCTGATCCTTGGCCAGCTCGCACTATAGCCCTTTTTCAAGCGCACTCCCATAGTCGTGATCGTCAACATGCAATTTTCCCAGATTGCCCATATTTTCCCTAATTGCATGATCATGATTTCTGTTGCAGTTTCTCTTGCGGAGCTCCATTCAACGTCAAACTTCTTCTCAGTGAAAGTTCATCCAAATGACTGACTTGTCCCCGAAGAAGGCAAAAGCTATGAAGTACAAATATCAAGGTGTTTTCCCAATCACCTCAGTCCACTCTAATGTTGAAGATATTAGAGATACAGAGATTGGCCATGTTGATATGGCTGAGTTTGTAGAGAGAACCAAGTCAAACAACCCCAGTGCTATGATGAGGAAGATAGTAGAAAGTAATATTCATCTGGTATCATCCTTCCTGGTGGCGGCTCACAATACAGAATTTGTTCTTCAGTGTGCACATTTCTATAACAAAGATATTAGAGCCGTGGTGGATGCCAGTGGTAATGTGATAATCAGGTTGGATCCTGAGTTCATTGACAAGGTGTTCATGTGTCCTCCTGCAACAGAGGTGTTGAAGCTTGATTTCATCGAAGCTCAAAAGGAATATGACAAGAATCCAGAGAAGGCAAAGAAAGTAATCAACAACAAATGGTTGAAGATTGCGAGGTCAAGTTTGTCTAGATGGCCACGTAGCTTTCCTCGAAGCGATTTTGTGGAAGAAGTTGGTGATTTGATTACCCTCCGTAGCAGGATAAGAGGTTTGTCTTCCTCTTCACAATTTCATGAATGGATGTATCCCTTCATTAAGGTCATACTCCAAGGCAAGCAGGTTATTTTTTGGGGAGAGAAAATCAGTAACGCTTTGCATGATCAGCTGACGAAGGTATCCACTACCTCCAAGTTCTTCATGACTTCCTACCTGGTATACATTGCAGCCTCCATGAGGATTTTTCCAGGATTGTCGTCAGAAGGGGATAGAAGAGTAGTCCCAGTATACCAGTACTATTCTCAGCTAACATTGAAAGGTTCAATTCACCATTTCAGGAGAGTGAATGATGCATTCTTTGCTGTATTCTTGTGTCTTTTTAATCCCCAACTGGAGCAGAGAAGAATTTCAGATGAGGCATGGACAGTGGTTAATGGTTTTGGTTGCATGTTTTTGCAATTTCCATCTTTCTCCTACTTAAGGGTTGGCTTTTTCCAAGGCTACCCTTATATGCTTCCAAGGTTTCCTTCAGATAGATTGGTCTTGATGGAATTGTGCAGGCAAATGATTGTCGTGCATAACAAACAGATGGAACTCAAGAAGCCCAGATTCAGATTTCCTGTAGAAATCGGCAAATACTCAGTATTGACTGCCGCAAAGGCAAGGGCTATGGAGATGGAAATGCAGTTGGTCACCATGAAGCAATTCAAGAGGAGACCAAAGTTTGATTACCGGGGCGTAAAGGATAAAATCAAGAGGAAAACACAGTTCCATGAACCCATGGTGGAAGATGTCTGGATAGATTTGAGAACAGAGGAAGACATCAGGAAACTGGACTATAGCAGGCTGTCTCTAGAGCAAATTGAATACCTAGGACTTGCTGATATTCCAGAAGACCTTGTGGATGATGGCGAATTGGTTGATGCCAAGTATGAAGCAGAACAGATAGCTGGTACTCCTCTACCTCCAATTCAATGGTCCCAAAAGGAGCTGACTTCGCTAAGGAAGAGATTTGAACCCATATTGGCTAACACCAATAAGTGGCTGGAAGATAAAGGAATTACGCTGAAGGAATTCCTCACTGGTTCAGAAACTGAAGTACAAGAGCAGACTGATAATAGGGTTGAAAATAGAATGAAGAATAAGAGTGATGCTCCATCATCCTCTAAAATACATAAGCCTAAAATCAGGTTTGTAACAAAGAAAGCAAAAGTTGTTGAGAAGGAACCTGAAGCGAAAGATATGGAAGTTGAGGAGCCAGCGGCTGAGGATCCAACAACTAAAGAGCCAGCTACAGAAGAGATGGATGTTGAAGACAAGGATTCAGAGCAACAAAATAAAGAGGCTTTGTCTCCACAAGACAATACACCTGTTGTACCCCCTGTGCCTGCTTCCCCCATTATCATTCCTTCCTCTGAATCCCCCTCTCCTCCTAAAATAATTTTTGATAATCCCCGAGGCACTTTTGAAAATATTCTCCATTCTTCTGATTCAATTCCTAGTTTGTCTTCTTCGTCATTTGATATAGGAGATACGTCTATGTTTGATCATTTTGTGATGAATACTGAGCAAGTTTCAAGTGCCAATGTAACAGGTGCAGTTTTTACCAACACCCCGCCTATTGTTTCTACCACCAGCACAAGTACAGTTCCAGTAACACCAGTGGTAGGAATGGACTCCAATGTGAATATTTCTCTGCTGCCACCTTGGTTGTCAGCTTACATGCCAAAGAGGAAAAAGCAAGTCATCTCTCCAGATGATTTTGATTTCACTAAGCTGGCACCTGCAAAACCTAAGGCTCCGAAGAAACCAAAGATCCTTTCAAGGGTACTTGAAGAAAAGGGGCAGAAAGTTTTGGAGATAGCAAAACCCCCACAGGATGCAACTGTTGAAAATTTTGACATGAATGACTACTCAATTTCTAGGGTTGAATTGGGCAAAATCACACATGAAAGCGCTAAAAATGATATGCAGTCAGCCATGGACATCCTGATCCAGAAGTTTGACAGGGAAAAAGAAATGAAAGATTACTATAAGGCAAAGGCAGAACAGCTGACTGCAGTGGTAAGAAAGATCACTTTGAATTCAGAAGCAGTTACTCCAGAGGCCGTATCTGTAGAAGACCCTGTCATCCTGAAAGTGGAAAAGACTCACCTTCGAGGGAAAGTACTTGAAGAGTACTTGGACAGGATGCGAGCCCAGGGAATCTCTTTGCTCACGGAAGTATTTGAGAAAACGGATAAGATGAGGAAAGTAAGGGCAGAACTCAACGATCTCATTGATGCCATCTCTCATGATATCGAGCGCACAGAGGATACTCATGATAAGTGGGTGGAAATGAGGAAGCTGAAAATGAGCACTTTAATATCCATTGGCACCATTTCCAACAGGGATTCATATATAGAAACAAAGGAAGCTCTAATGTACAGGAGCAATGTGCTAAGAAATTTGATCAAGGATCTCGAAGCTGCAAAGGAAACCAGTGAAGAAAATGATGTTAACATTTTGCATAAGCTGGAGGAGTTGCCTTGTAAATTGGTATCACAGGATAACCAGTTTCTTTCTGTAGAAGAAATGGTTAAGGAATTTGAGGACATGTTTCAGAAGGAATTTGAAGACAAGGTATTTTCAATAACTTCTATGGACAGCATATTAGACAACCAGTTAACCTTGGACAATTTGAAAACCAGGTTAACCAATCATGCCAAGTCAATCACTACAGTAAGGGATGCCATAGTGAGGGCCAGGATGATCTTCAAAAACACATTCAACCCAGATAGCATTGAAATGCAGGCGACCTTCACTATGTATGATGACCACGTGAGAAAAGGTGGTGACACAAATTGAAGCAGCTGGGTTTTTCCCTTAGTTTATTTTTTGATTTTCAAATGTACTTTCAAAACAGTTTTGGACATTTTTTACATGTACATTTTTGATATGCAATTACATGTAAAAAATAGGAAGTCCCAAGTCAATAAGGACTCCTATTTTTGAATAAGTCAAAGTAGTTGTAGATTTCCTAGATTTTCTCAAGGTCTTTCCCTATAAATAAAGGGGACCTCTTTTGTAAATATTATCTTTTGTCTATTGCAAGAAAACTCTGGCGAATTGAAAAGCAAATCAAGACTTTGTGCTTATTGTGAAAATCAATATTCAAATATTCATCAATACAAGAAAGCAAGTTCAATTCCAAGCTTTGCCTTGGGATTATTTGTGTTGTGATAGTTTTGTTCTTATGTCTTGCTATCATAACCTTAATTGATAATAATTGAACTGTGGAGTTTGTTTCAAGTGATTGAAGAGCGCCCTTAATTTGATTCTGATAAACTTTGTATTATCAAATCGGTTGTGGGTTATATGTTCATGTTTGTGAAAATACAACAGTTTGGGGACTTCGTGCTGCAAGTTGTTATATTTGAATTACTTTTATCATATTGAAGAGGAGTGAAGACTTTGGGCTGCATTCTACTTCAAATATTTCCGGTTACAAGTAGTGAGTGAGGTAACAGAAAACTTTGTGTTTCCGTAATATTGTGATAATTTATAAGTTTTATACCAAGAGTTTGAAGTATAAACATCTATTTTGAAAAAAGAGAATGAGATGAGATGGAACCACCACCAACATAGTTTTTAGTGTACATAAATTTGATAAGTTGTTTGATTTGTACAAGTTAAGTAATTAGAGGGAACCTCCCCTTGCTGAGAGGAGAGACTTTGTCTCATCATAGCTGTGGCTGATATACCCATTTTGCCGTTAGCAAGTTAATGACAAAATATTCACCCAACAAAGTTGTAGATGCAATAGGTGCACTTTGGGGCACATCAAATGCAAGTGGTCTCTCTTCATGACTTTCATTAACCGAAACTTCATGCTCCTTGGCCACATCAGGTGTGACATGAGTAGGTAGATCAATACCAGTCTCTGCAGATTTCACTTCAAGCACATCCTTTAATCTTGAATAAATCATTTGTAGACTTACTGTTCCTTTGCTCTCATGTTTTCAATAATCTCCCTTAGACTTTGTGCTAAGAGATTATCACGATGTTACACATCACCATGTGCTATATCAAGCTGTACATCATCACAACTATTCTTTTCACCAACTATATTTGTTGAATCACAAATGTGTTGGCTTCTACGAGTTAGTAGCACTATATCTTTTCTTTCCTTTTGTTTTTTCTCCGCCATTTCTTTGCACTATTTTTCTTGCCCATAAAACAAAAAAAAATTCATATTATGTCTTATATACATAAAGCTCTTGCCTATAAAATTTCATTAAACACTATTAAACAAATAATATACTACTTAGTGGATTTACAACTTGCCTGTTTGTCAAACCAAGACGCGATAAATATTCATTATTCTTGGCCACATGTTCTCTAGAAAGCGCTCATAATCTATCATTAAAATTTTAGCATTATGATCACTATCATCTAATTTGCACCTTAAAGTCTTTTTCCTTATTTCTTGAAGTCCAAATAAACAATAATGTATAAATCAACAACTTGAATCAGTAGAACAATAGTGGAATATGAGTTTGAATCTTAGATTTTGGACATCGAATGGGCTTTTGCTTTTAGAACAAACTCATTAAAAGTGACCATTCTAAGGGATTAGAAACATCTGCCTTCAACATTTGAGAAATGGTTGCTGGGGAAATAAAACATAAAAACCTAGAATGATCAGAAGACATGACGAATTTGGTAACACTGTTGGGATTTCTTAGCTTTTTGATCTTTAAAAAGAGAGTTCTACTTTTCTCTCTTGGTCCTAGGGGTTGTCATTTTTCAAAATTTTTCCTAAGTATGGAACCCTTGTACCTTGAGGATTTTGGTCTTATAATTCATCATCGATCTCTTGTTCCGGTTCCAGTCTTTTAAAGTTCTCTCTTTGAGCACCTTTTATTCATGAAGTGATCGACCCTTTGATTTGAATCTATTTTCATTTTACGATTACCTTTTGCTCTATGGTCAAGCTCAAATTTTATCAAAAGAATCTTCATATAACCCTTTGATTCAATTCCCTAAGGTTTTCTCTTTTAAGTCATCAAAATTGGCCATGTGCATATTAAGAGCCTTAAGTTCTTCGTTATCCGCAACCCCATAACCTTCCAAGTTAACTTTTTAGTTAACTGGTGGATGAGAAGATGACCATTAGCAGTGAAGGGAAATGTTGTCTATAGCTCCATAGGGTTCAATAAGTGGTTAGGCCACTAACCAGTAGACAAGCGGATGAAGGTTTAATAAACTGCCAGGTCCTATCTGCGTCTCCGTGGGGTTAGAAGATAGTTATATTGTTAACCGGTCTGACAGATGAGTAGATAAAGGTGAAACTAGTAATAAAGTGTCTTCCATGCCTCTGTGAGGATAAAGGAATATAAGAATGCTAGCCGACAGGTGTGCAAATGACTGCCAGGGTAAGCTGTTAAGTGTTATTCGCAGCTCCTTGAGGATGGTGATGTGTGTAGAGGTTAAGCTGTAGATAAGTGGATGAGTGACATGTGGAACAAGTGGGCTCAAACATTCAAGCTTAAAGACTTTCTTCTACCCATCTACAGGGTATGATGATGTCAGCAAGTGTTTAGTAGTAGAGTAGCGGAAGGGTGACACACAGTGCCAAGGTGGATGAGGAAAAAGAGTCTTGGCATAGTTAATGTTTTTTGACTCAATCTTATGGCTCAGGATTAACGTGATTGATGGTCCTCATTCAAAAAAGAAAAATTATGGCTATGTGACACTCTGTTTGCATTAATGAGAAAAGATGGTGAAAATCTTACAGATTTTTTTATGATAAATGCTTGCCTCTGTTGTTTTTCTGATCACTTGTGAATTCAAAGAAAATATTGAAGGATCTCCAATTATAGACAAAGATCTTCTTAAAGCTTATAGGGTTTGTTGAACAGAGAATTTAAAAACTAGTAAGTTATCTTTCTCTCAGTCAGTGTTGTTTCAAAATTGTTGGAAGCATTTTTTATCTGTAGTTGAGAGTTTAGAGTTGAATTTTGAAACCCTAGTTGTTTAGAAACCATAATCATGAGTAAACGAGAGAAACACTCTACCTTAGAGGCAAAGCCTAGTAAAAAAGAGAAGAGACCACTCTGTTAGGATTTTATAGATATTTGGCCTGGTTCCAAAATGAGATTATCAACAAATGAGATGGAGTGGAAGGATGTATGTCGGGATTGTACGAATGCCAACATACCAACATCTGGGTGGGCTTTATTTCTTTATTTTTACCAGAATAGGTTGCGGGAGGTTCCAGTCAGCAATCTGTGGCATTTAAATCTTGCCAAATTGGTCATCCTAGATGTATTCATGGATGTAGGGTTTCTAAAGGTTCTGGCTAGGTCATATGACCATGTTACTCATACATTCATAAGGAAGGATGGGTCTACATTCTTAATCTTGAATAGGAGAAATGTGTCACATGATTTCATGATTACTTGTGCTACTGTCACAGAAATTGACATGGAAAGGGAGGCTAAGAACTACAGAATTCACAGGGAAACCCTAAGGGCAGTAGAGGTACCCAGATATAGGCCCAAAGGGATTAAACATAGATTCATCTAGATCCCTGATAGTGAGAAGGAGCCCTTCCTTGTGGCCAAGTTTGAAAGATATTTTACATATACCTATTATGCACTATGTTAGATTATGGGGAAGGATCATGAATCTAAGATGCCCATTGGCATGATGTGCATGGCGATGAACATTTAGAATCCTGAAGTAAATGTAGAGTATGATTTTGTGGCTTTTTTCATCAAAAGGATTCATGAAGGGATGATTGAAATACAAAAGGGGCACAAGGTAGTGTACTTCAAGCATTTTTCTTTGCTGTGTCACCTTATTTTATATTACAACCACGATATTTTTAGCCTAGAATGGAAATTGTAGAAGGTGGATGAAATAGGAAATAGAGCAATAGTTCAGTGTTGGACCCACTCGTGGGACTTGAATTGTCAAAGGGTCAATTTCATTCTTTTCGACAATTTATTTGTTATGAGGGTTGTTGATATGATTGGAGCAACTATTTCCAGACTTGCTCCACTTGCTACAGCTCTGTTAAGGACAAACAAAGCCTTTTCAGATAAAGGATTTGAGTACAACTATGGTGATTGGTTTTATTTTGAAGATTACACATTGATTAGAGTTTATGGGTGTCTTCAAGCACCTCATGCATTTCCCAGATTTGTGCCACCTAGATTGGTAGTTATTGAATTCTTTTGGTAGCTTATGTGGATGGATAAGAACACATGGATAAGTAGAAGAAAGGTATTTTTATACCAAGAATTGTAGAGGTATAAGATTTCACATTTGGCAAGGGCACAATTCAAGAATTATATAATTTTTTGAAGATCTACTGGTTACAAACAACTCAATCAAGATTCTGTGATCCAGAGCAGTTCATTGCCCATGTGTTCAGGGATGTTATGGGAAAAAAAAATGTGTTCCCTCATGAGGTGCTGCCTAGTGAAGATATCATAAGGAACTGTAGAAAATGGATGAGGTAATGCAAAGAAAAAAGAATTGGAACATTATTAGAAGGATAGAAGAAGAGAGGATGAAGAAAGACCCCAGATTCAAGGGGTATTACTGTGAGATTTTAGATCCTCTTTTGAGGATCAACATGATGGTTGAAAACTTTGAAGTATTGTACAAGAAGTCTCCCAAATTGGAAACTGTGCCACGTAAAAGTTTTCCTCCATAGCAAAAGTTGAAGGGAGTTGTCATTGCTGAGCAGAAATATGAATCTTCAATTCAAATGAGCAGTCCAGTTCATGAGCCATAGGCCAAGAGGCAGAAGGTTGAGAAGTTAGTGGCATACTTAGTAGCATCAGAGGATGAGTATGGGGAAGCAATGGGACCACTGGAAGAGGAGCAAGAAGTTGACCAACCTATGCTCAAACCCCAAAAAGGTGGAGAGGAGATCCTTGATGATAGAGCAAATATGCATAAGGAGCACCCATTGAACAAGGATTGTGATGAAAGGCTAATTGCTACCACACAATTCCTATCTGATGATGAGTTTGTAAAGACTAAAGAATTCAAGAGTTTTTAGCTGAAAATCAAATGAAAAGAATATTGGGAAAAGGTATAAGCAAGCACAATAGGAGTAGATCCATTAAAGCATGATGAGATCACAACATTCACTCTAAAGAAAATGAATTTTGATGACATGAACATCAGTGCTGAGGAAGTGAGAAAGACAGTAAGGAAAGTGGTATTTTTTTGCTTTTGAACTTAGACTTGCATTCTACATTTTTTATTGACCAAGTTAGAAGCCAAAAGGACATTGTATTTACTTTAGAGTTTGAGGTGGCTCAAGCAATAACGTACAGGCTCTAGGTATCATCTGGGTTCCAAGGTATTGGCGATGTGGGGAGCAGCCCCAAGGACTCAAAAGCCAAAATTTCTTGAGTTGGTTGAAGAAATGAGAGGAGGGGCACTGGTAAAAACATTAAAGAATACATCAGCAATAGAGGCCATAACACTAACTGTGCATGTTACAATGTTTGCTAAGCTGCAACAAAGAATTTTGCTGAAGAAAATTAGAAGTTGATGGAAAATGAAGCAGCATTAACTGCTAGGTACAATGCACTGTATGTAGAAAACATTAGCTTGAAGGAGCAAATTACCAAAATGGGATTACTTGCACTCTCTTCTCCTCAATAGTCAACATATGTTGCTGATGAATAGGTTGTTAGGACTGATAAATTTTTTGCATAAGCCTATCTTTAAAAAACCCTAACCCTAAGCCAGTGACAAATTGTATTTTGCTATGATTCCTTTTATTAAGCCTATCACTCAATTTGCCATGTAAATTGTCACCTAAAACATCCCATTGTTCTCCCATAGTCATCTTCTTATTAAACTCATCCTTGTTATCGGGTCCTAATATCGAATAGCCTATATCAATAGGACTACACCATATTGGTGGGAGTCACTTTAAAGTCCCTCTGATAAAATAGTTTGCATGATAAGCATCATCGAAGAGACTATGTCATATTAGGAAGACATGTTTCAGAGTCCCTTCGATGAAGAGATCCACATTGAAGAATATATAGTTTATCAAAGAGACCGAACTATATCAAAAGGAACTTGCAAGAGCCCCTCTGATCTAATAACACAAAGGGTAAAAGGTTATATTGGCCGAGATTGAAAAATATAATCTAATATAAAGTGGGCCTGTGAATACATCAAAGTGACAATAAGAATTCGAAGGGACAAATTTAACAATACTCTAATGGAAAGAAGGAAGGGACTTCTGGATATCGGATTGACTAGTGTTAAAGTCTCTTCGATGTAATGAAAATAGAAAAGGTGTACAAAAGGCTTAAAGGAATTCATCAGGGAGAAAGATAAATATCAACAGAACTAAATATTGGTCCCTTCGATACAACAAATACACTTCACTGTCATATTGATATGACAATAATATTTTAAAGAGACAATTAACGGTGATGACAGATCAATCAATGGTCGATATTCAAAAGCATTAATGAAATTTATGATGACATCAAGTTAGCATTGGGTAACATTTATGAACCAGAGCTGAATGAATTATAAAGCAAATCCTGATTTGATTTAGTCTTGAAAATCCTTGAGCATCCAGAAGAAGAAGAGATGAAGAATTTAATAGTGATTGGCAACAAAGCAGCCTGAGAACAAATTGTTGTTTCAAGTAAGTACCTGAACTTGAATTATCTAAAATAGTTAAAATTGAGTAATAATTAGGGTTTAATCTGTAAATTCATACTATGGAAAGCACATCTGAAACACCTAAGGACAAAAGATTAAAAATGGAAGCTCGACATGCAAATTAGGATTTGATTGATAAATGCCTTGGCTTTGGACCAAGGTCTAAGAGAAGTGTACAATTGAACCTTGGAGTTGAAAAATTGGAAGATAAACAAAAGCAACTGGGTGACACATGGACTCCAATAAGGGGTTATGATCTATTCATATATCATTATAGGAAAATGTATAGGCATCAACCTTTGTCCAACCCATGGAGATTGAATTTGGGGAGATTAGTAGTACCCAATGTGTTTGTTAATGCAAAATTGATCAGGGTAATTGCAAAGAGGTATGACTCATAGACACATATGATTTATTTTGTAGATGGGTCCTCTTTTGTTTCTATCACAAATAATTATATTTCTATTGTTTTTCAATTGGACACAAGCCTAAGTATAAAATTTAGAATTAGAGACCTCTTAGAAGAATATCACAACATGGACACTAGTTATAAGAGATGGAGGTTGCCTTTGCATAGACCATGAGCTGAAGGGAATCGACTGAATGCATTCTCAGATAATGAATCCCCTCCATTCTCTGTGGAATTATTCAAAGAATATTTTTAGTGTACTTATTACTTTGTTTGTCAAGTTCTAGGTTTGGATGCTTTTGCACTAATGTCTATGGCTCCAATGGTTTTGACAGCTAATGTACAAAACCAAGATGCTAGACCATTTGATTATGCTAAATATTTGGCAGCTGATCTCAATAAGGGCCTTACCTTTGTCAAGAACAACAACGAATGCATCCATTTCAAACATTATTCATTATTGATGCATCTCATCCTACATGAAGGGAAAACCATGGGAATATGGAGTAATCATTTAAGGATAAAAGATATGGATGATAATGGAAACATTAGGCCTGTCCAAATGTGGACTACAATCTGGGACAACAGATGTGTTAGATCACATTATTTATACTTTGAAGAATATTTTGTAAAACCACTTTACAAGCTTCTTGGTCACCCTTGTGACTATAATTTGTCATCATAAATATAGAGGTTTCTCTGACCTAAGGATAAAGATAAAAGAGGGAAAGTTGACCATAATTGGGGAGACTGGTATGCTTATGATGATTGCACTAAGATCCGGGAGTATCGTTTTGAGGGAACCCCATGTCTCTTGCCAAAAATAGTTCCAGATAGGATAGCATACTTGGAGATTGTTAGGTAGATGTCTTATTTAGATTTTATGCATCTCAAATGCTACAACAAATAGTAAATCATGCTTGGTACATGTAGAGTGTCAAAAACTCTACATTTTGTTTCAAATACGGCTTAGTCCGTGGGTTTCAAATGTTGTTGCACGGGTCTTATTATGTTTTTGTGCAAGTTTCAAATGTTGCTGCATGGGTTTCAAATGTTTCATGTGGAATTCGCCAAGTGTCAAAGCCACAGTAGTGTTTCAAATATTATGTTTTATGCGGAGCACACCATGTAGCAGATAGTTTCAATAGTTTATTTTGTTTCAGCAATATTGCAGGTGTCGTCGTGTGTCACTTATGGAGGCAGTCTCAAGAGCTTCTATGTTTTGTGTGGAGGGCACCGTGTGTCGTTTAAGTTTGCTACGAATGATGCCACATGTTTCTTTCTGTATCATGTTGATGCCACGTGTTTCTTTTCGTATCATGTTGATGCCAGTATAAAGATGGTGGGCCACAATAATGTTTCAAGTTTCAAGCTTGTGGAGGATGCTACATGGTGGTCATGAGAAGGAGTTGCTTTGTTTATGACTCTTTTAGCAATAAACTTTTTGCTTCTACAGTTTTGTGCGGATTGCACCAAATGTCAACTTCTGTGGGTACCTTTCAAAAGTTTTATTTGTTTCAAGTAGTGTTGCGGAAGTTGCCACGTGTTAGCTAAGCGTGCGTGTGGAGGCTGCCATCTGTCCCAGTTTTCTCCCTTTGAGAGTGGTGAGTGCCAAGGTTGTGGGTCCCATAATTATTGTGTCTCATTTTATAAGTAAAGCGGGTTGCGATAGATATCATAAAAGGAGGTCACCTGAGCATAAAGACACAGGTTTTAAAGGCTCTGTGAGAGAAGACATGTATCATATTTTGAAGGCTGCAGAATGTGACAAGTGTCATTTTCCTATTCATTTCTTTGAAGACAAAGGAGTTTCTGGGTTTGATGCGGACGGTGCCATCTGCCATTTTTCTTTTTAGTTATAAGCAAGCAGGTCTCGCCATGTGTCTATGTCTCAATGAAGGAGGTGTGCCACATATATTTTTCCCCAGCCAATGAGCATGCAGGAGGGATGGCTATTGTAGATTCAGAGGATCGTAACTTCCAGGAACTTCCAATAATCTTCAGTTCCGTTGGGCCATTGAGGATTTAGTTGTTACAAACAATCTTGGGTTGGATCTATGATTATAAATATGTAGTATTTGTAATAGATCGAGATAGACATAGAGAGATAATTTGGAGAGAATAGATTCAAGGATCTTTTGATAAGTTTTTGTCAGAAATCTAAAAGAGAAGTCAGAGACTTTGTTGTGACCAGTTTATGTCATTTTGCCTTTATTTTGTTGTTCTTGATAAGAAAGTTAATCTATCTGTGCCTTTTATGTTGCTGGAAGATTAATAAGAAGACCTCTGTTTTGTGCCTTGGTTGATATCATCTATGTCATTGTAAAGTGTCTGGTTATAAGCCTTTGATATTATTCATTCTATCTGTTTATGTTAATCATGCAGTATCTACTCTTTAATATAACTGTATCTTGAGAATAGTTTCACTGTGCTTGAATTAAAGGGATACTTTTTACTTAGGCGCATCGCCATAGTTAGATTTGCTTAATTGTATATGTAATCCTATTAATTTCTTTTCCTTTGCTCAAAACCCAATTAAAATAGAGAAGAGCCAGCTTCTTTAAAATCTAGAGGTTATTTCAAGTAGCAAGTTCCACATTCTTGAAACTTCCCATGTTGGTGTTAGAACTTGCGCAATTTTATACATCAACAATTTTTGGCATGCCCGGTGGGACCTTTCTTGAAGTTTATGTCAAGATCATATGAGCCAGAGAATAACAAGGAGCCAAAGCTATGGACCTACAACAAGAGCTCAGTCTGCTACTAATCCAGGCATTCTTTTACCACCATTAGTAGCTACTCCAAGAAGAAGAGTGAATCAGGTTGCAGTAGCACAAAGGATAAATATAGGAGCACCTATACCTCTAAGGAACTATGCAAATTGGAATACTAGTAGTCCTCTCATTCTCCTAGTGCCACCAGCAACTTGGGATCCTATTCCGGCCAATGCTTTGAAGGCTCTACCTAAGTTCAGTGGAGAAGATTTCAAGACACCTGGGGAACATCTGCAAGATGTATCTGATGTGTGTGCAGTACATGTTATTACTGAACAAAATGTGGCAATAAGACTGCTAGCAGCTTCTTTCAAAGGAAGGGCTCTGGACTGGTATAGATCTCTCACTCCAAATACAATATCTACATGGGATCAGCTTGGTGATGCTTTCTTTGCAAGATTTGAAGAGAAAGGTGATAAATCTTTCCTTGCTGCAACAATTGATCACTATCAAAAGGGCACCACAAGAAGCCATGACCGATTTCAACTCAAGATTTCAAAAGACTTGGGATAGAATTCCTGCTACAGTAAGACCATTATCAGGTATGGCTATCATGTTTTACCTCAAAGCTTTTAACTCTAATATATCAGTAATGATTTAGTCTCTTGGAGGTCAGACACTACCAGAAGCATATGAGTTGGCAGTCAAGGCTGAAAATAACTTGATTGATGCTGGAAAATTGCCCCCAAGGCCTCCTATGCCCATTTCCCAGAAATTACCCTACCTTTGCCACAAGAAGCTCCTAATCTTACAGCTCCACCTGTGTCCATGTATTCATTTCCAGTACCTCAACAACTTGCTAGGGTAACCACCTCTGCTCAACCATTTTAAATGGATGATGTCAAGAACATTCTAAGGACCTTCTCAAATGAGATAATTAATCTAAAGAGACAACAAAATCCATATTCAAAGCCCCCTTATCAAGGTTTCCAAGGAAATAGACCTCCCTTTCAGCCAAATCAATATCAAGGCCCTCAAAGGCAAACTAATCCTCAGCCTTCAAACCAGTTGGTTTTAGTCCCTACACCTCTACAAATTATCCCTCATAATCCCAATAGGGAAATAGTTCTAGGGCAAAATAACTTAGCAGATGACACAAATTCTTGGTGCTTCCCCTGCAACAATGCCCATATGCCCAGACACTGTCCCAGAGGTAATTTGCAGCAAAAGATAGTAGAACAGAGAGGGTTAGAAGGATAATTCTCAACTTCTAACACTCCACGATATTAGTCCCCTAGTGTTCAAAGTGAAATAATGGTGGCCTAGATGCAAGGGATGTCCATACAACAAGAAGAGGAAATAGCCCCCAAACATGCCTTATTTTCATGGATTAAAGAGGAAGATTCAGTGTTCTTGAATGAGGCATCCACTTCAAAGAAACCATTGGTGCAGTCAGACTACTATACCAGATCAAAGAGGAGAATGATGGAGCAGCCTGAAGTCACTAATAATGAAATCATTAGAACTCCTCCATTTCAAAATCATCACAATCCATTCTCTAGGCAAGACATGCCTCAGCCTGTGTAGAATCAAGTAGCCTCGTGACAGGTTCTAGAAAAGACAAGGTACCCTTATTATTCAAAGACCCAAGCATTAGGATCTGTAAATGTGGTGGACCAGCTGAAAAGAACTCCAACACACATATCAATCTGGGATATGTTAGCTATTCCCGAGCAGAAGACACTGTTACAGGAAGCTCTGCAAGGTCAAGAAGCCTCTAAACACACTGGTGCTAAAGGAGGAGCTATTGATAAAGGGAAACTCCAACATAAAGATACTATACCTCTATAAACAACGGCTTTGTTGAACAATGCACCTGAGGTAGGTAAATCTAAATCAGATCCCTTTTATCTTACTCTACTAGTTGGGAAAAAACTACTGCATAATGCAATGATAGATTCTGGGGCCAATACTATAGTAATGCCAAAACAGATAGCAGATGCTTTAAGGATAAAGTATGAACCACTTACAAGAGGGGTCATGCAGTTGGATGGGAAATCTATTCAAACAATAGGAAAAATCAAACAACTTCCATTACAACTATATACTTGCCCCAATATAATTGTCAATCAGGATGTGGTAGTCATAGATATTCCCCCTACATTCGGTTTATGTTTGTCCAGAGATTTCACAGCCAAAATAGGAGGTTACATGTCACTAGATTGGTCACACCTCATCCTGAGAACCAAATATGGGACAAAGATGAAAATATTGTCAGAGCCATTATCCAAAGACCATATCACAAATGAACCAACCCCAAAATTAGAAGCATCCCATGCCATGCTGAATAAAGAGGAGAGAATCTTTGTTGAAGAATTAGGTAACTGGATTGAACATGGCCAACATGAAGAAGAGAACAATCAGCTATTGACCATGATGCAAAGTGATCCCTATGGAAACTATGACTCTACTGGTCTAGAAACTTATGTCATTTTTTAAGAAGACCAAGAAATCCCTAATATTATAAGGAAAGAAATATCAAAAAGTGCAGAATCTGAAAGAGACTCAGAAATTTGGACCCTAAATTTTGATGGGGCTAGGAGTAAAAATTGTGCTAGAGCAAGAATTTGCCTTACTACCCCAAATGGTGAGAAAATTCTAAGAGCCATTCGCTTTTAGTTCACCTGTACCAATAATGATGCTGAATATGAATCTTTGGTGCATGGACTCATGTTGGCAAATAAAAAAGAAATAAAGAATCTAATAGTAAAAGGAGACTCAAAATTGGAGGTAAAACAAATCAGAGAGAAAGCAATAGCCAAAAATGTAAGAATGTGATCCTATCGGCACAGGATTTGGGACCTGATAGATGGTTTTGAGGCTTTCAATATTGAGGTAGTTCCCAGAGCCCAAAATTCTGAAGCAGATAGAATGACACAAATCGGTTCATAGTTTGATCCAGCAAGTGATCTACTAGTTAACAATGAGTCAGTTAAGGTTATAGTAAGACCAACAATTCCAGACAATGATCAAAATTGGCAGGTTTTTGACAATGACCTTCAAGTACTTGCATTCTTACAACAATCAGGTGAATTTGCTGATCAATTACATCCCAAATTTGAGGAAGCATATGGTGACCAAATTATCCAGCTAAAATCAAATAAACTCCCTAAAGGGCTGATTACTCTAGAAAACTTGTTTGACCCAGAAGATACAAGCCTAGAGAAGAGGAGGTTTCAGGCAAATAGGGAAGATTATTCTGAGACTCAAGTCAGTGAAGGAAGAAAGTTGAAAATTGGTAATTCTACAACCCAAGAGGGAAAGGAAAGGCTAATTGCTTTATGTGATAAATATGATAGGGTGATTGTTTGGACCTATGAGGACCTCCATGGCTATAATAGAGATGTCATCCAACAAACCATAGAGCTTACTGAAGGATCTAAACCAGTCCGACAGAAGCAAAGGCCAGTGAATCCTAGAATTGAACCTTTAATGGTGGATGAGTTGCAAAAGCTCCTGGAATCAAAGATTATTTTTCCAATTAATCATTCAACCTGGGTATCAAACCTAGTGCTTGTAAGAAAGAAGAATGGTGACATAAGACTTTGTGTAGATTTCAGGGATCTAAATAGAGCATCTTTGAAAGATCATTATCCCCTGCCTTCTATGGAACATATTTTATAGACTGTAGCTGGGTCAGAAAGGTTTTTCTTGCTAGATGGTTTCTCAAGATTTAATCAGATTTGGTTAGCAGATGAAGATCAGCATAAGACTGCATTCACTACAAAGTGGGGAACATTTGCATATGCTAAAATACCTTTTGGTCTTTCTAATGCTGGGGCTACTTTTCAACGTGCAATGGATGTAGCATTCAGGGAACTTATAAATAAGATTATTGTGATCTATCTAGATGACCCCACTATTTTTTCTAAGAATGCCAAAGATCATTTTGACCATTTAGAGGCTGTTTTTAAGAAATGTCAAGAGTTTGGAATATCTCTAAATCCCAAGAAATGCATCTTTGCTGTACCTCAGGGTAAACTTCTAGGGCATATAGTGTCAAAGGAAGGGGTCTCTATTGATCCAGGAAGGGTCACAACCATAATGAACCTATCTCTACCAGTCAACAAGAAAGTAGTTCAATCCTTTCTAGGAAAAATCAACTTTGTTAGCCGATTCATATATGATTTTACAGGTCTAATTAGACCAATGACACTATTGCTTAAAAAAGATCTAGTTTTCAAATGGACCACATAAGGAAGATAGGCTTTTGAAGAAGTAAAGAGAGCCATTTCAACAACCCTAGTACTCAGAAACCCATATTTTTCTAAAGCTTTTATAATGTATGTGTATGGGGGAGAATTTAGTGTTGCTACTATTCTAACTTAGAAAGATGATCAACAAGAAGGAGAGAACCCAATAGCCTTTTTCTCCAGAACTCTCAGGGAATATGAGTCTAGATATAATTTTGTGGAGAAGCAAGCATACGCCATGGTAAAAGCCGTTAAAAAATTCAGACATTTGGTAACAGGAAATAAGATTTTGATATTAGTGGCTCACCCCAGTGTAAGAGAATATATTATGGAGGGTGAGATCACTGAGGAAAAAACTAATTGGATAACAAAGATTCTAGAATATGATGTAGAAGTAAGACCCACCAAGTTAGTCAGAGGCAAAGGATTGTACCAATATATGACCAAAGACATGGAAAGAACAGTGACTGAAGAAACAGAAAGTGAAAATGTTTTGAAGCTCCAAGAGGTTGACCAAGACTCTTGGGTCAAAAACATGATACAGTTTATGAAGTATAGGATTTTCCCAAATGAGCTCTCCCATGACAAGAGAAGGTACTATAGGTAGCAAGGGACCCATTTTGTACTAATTGATCATATTTTATTTAGAAGGAATGTTGATGGTATACTCTTAAGATGTATAGAGAAGGATGAAGCTCAAAGAATACTACATGAATTACACCATGGAGCCTTAGGTGGACATTTTTTAGCAAGGACCACTACAATCAAAGTAACACAAGCAATATATTTCTAGCCCACTCTATTTATAGATTGCCATCAGCTGATTAAGGAATGCCAGGCATGCCAATTTTATACTGGCAAAAGGAGAAATGTAGCAATGCCTCTAAGTCCCATAGTTGTGGATGAACCTTTTGCTCAATGGCATCTGGATTTTATTGGTTTGATCAATCCAATGTCAAGTATGGGACACAAATGGATTCTTACAGCTATAGATTACTTTACCAGGTGGAGTGAAGTAGTACCACTCAAAGAGGCAACATAAAAAGTCATTATAGAATTTCTAGAAGGCATAACTTCTCATTTTGGTCCTCCTCGTACCATCATATCACATAATGCTAAAGCATTTTTGGGAGCCAAATTATCTGAGTTTGCATTAAGGAATGGGATTTATTTGAAGACTTCTTCAAATTATTACCCTTAAGGTAATGGTTTGGTAGAGTCCACTAATAAAAACCTTATTAGCCTCATAACAAGGATAGGGACCAATTATCATAGAGAGTGGTATAAGTTACTTAATACAACACTATGGGCTGACAAGATCATGCCAAAGCAAGTGACTAAAATGTCTCCCTATGAGTTAGTTTATAGTAAACCTACAGTAATGCCACTAAGTCTAGAGATCCCTACTTTGCAATTGTTAAAACATATAGAAATTGAAGAGAATGGCCCCATGTAAGTCAGACTTGCTGAACTGTTGGAAGTCCAAGAGAAAGAGAAAAGGCACATGAGTCACTAATGAAACATCAGAAAATGGTTAAGGACTGGTTTGATAAGAAGACATTAAATCCCTTTTTTGAGGTTGGCTCTCTGGTATTGAAATGGGATGAAAGAGTTGCCAAGCCAGGTTGGCACAACAAATTTGAATCATTGTGGACGGGTCCTTATAAAATTCATTCCTGCAAGCAACAAAATTCATTTGAGCTGGAGACCATGAATGGAGAACCTGAAGGGATTCTGGTAAATGGGATCTTTCTGAAACATTTCAATTAAGCAGGGGCTCCTCATGTATCATAGTTAGTTAGTTTTGTTTCCTTTTCTTGTTTTTCTATTTTTCTGCTTTCTTTTCCCGCTTTCCCTTTCAATAAGTGTTTGGTGAATATGTGTCAGCAGCGCAAAGCCCCTTCTCTTTTAGCCTAGCATTTATTAAGGTTATTTGACAATCCCTAAAATTCCTTGAAAGTACATGCTTTTTCAGAAAGATAGCCACTCTCATCACATACCTAACACTCCATTCCATGCAGATTTCAAAAAGGTACACTTGTTGTTTCTCAGCATTAATGCCATTAATAAGATGGGATGTGTCATTTATTATCTCCATAAATTCCAATGAGCTAGGTTTTAAGTCCTAAGTGTAACCATCATTTGCTTCTATCTTTCTTCTCTGATTCACTGTTGCATCCGGACTCTGTCCCTAGCGAGTGCCTTTCAGCTAAGTATCACTATGATAAAATAGTTTCATTCTTTTCTGTGTCAAAGTTTCCCGCATTCTTCTCACAAAGATACAGATATGTCTGAGACAGTCACCACAAGAGGGACTTAGAATTTTTGAGTCAATAGACAAACTGTTGAACAACAAATCATATGCTTCAGTACCTGCGCAACCAAGGAAAACCTATCCAAGAACAAGGGTTCCTGAAGTAGGGTTTTCTGTCGACCCAGAACAAGTGAAGGATTATACAGATGGCATATATGACACGCCCCTTCAAAAGAACACCAAGAGTCTCCGGGAGGGGGCACATCAAAGGTGCATTCTCCAGGCAAACAACAGGTAGTCTGAGACTTTTGGTATGAGGATATGGACCTCTCAATTGGCATAGTTCCTGGTCCCAAATGTCCACCCTTGTCCCGAGTTAATCAAGTTATGTGCAGAGCTGTTTCATGCACCATCAAATACTATCCAACAGGGCCCTTTCATAGTGCATATTATACCCAAGGCCATAAGGGACATGATGGCCCTACAGTATGATAAAAATAGCCACATTTCCAACTGTTTCCAAAATGCAAAACACATGGGCAAATATACATAACAAATTGAAATTCCTAAATTTAGAGATGTGGTTGGGAGAGGATAATACTCTGATGCCCACAGTACCCACTGGGTGGGCACAATTTAGTCAAAATGTTCAAGAGGCACTTTCAATGATAGCTTTCATTTTTGGAATGAAGGAGGACAACACAGTCCATGATTGGCAATTGGCAATCATTTTGAGAATGAAAACTATGGATAAATCACAAAAGTACCAGCTTGATTTTTTGGAACAAATTGCTGCCGCCATGATTGATTAGCTCACAAATTTCAAGACAAAGCGAGTATTCAGGTATTCTACTTTCCTGTTCCATCTTATGCTGTATCAGAACTTTGGTCTTTTTGTACAACATATGCATTTAAATATGTATGATCTAGATTTTGGTCATAATAAAACCATCCCTGTGTCTGCATGGACACATGTGTTATCTGAAATCTCTGACCCTTATGAGTTTTGGGAACATTTTGTCACCCCTTCTTTTTGCCAGTAAAGCCCTAAGCCTGTAGAACATAGGATGACATAGAGTATAAGGGGTTTTATAACCAATTGCCCAATTCCTTGTGACTACTTCTTTGGGGCACATAATACAATAATCAGAGTCCAAGGTTTCAGTGGGGAACCCATGCTATTTCCTAAAATATTGACCCCTAGGGTCATATTCTTAGAGGTGACCCAACAAGTATCTATGGTTGATAATGACTTTGGCCACAAGAAAAGAAAGAAGAAGATGTATGATGTCCCATGGGCCAGAGAAAACCTGACACTTGAAGTTAGAAGTGCAGAGAACCTCTTGTTAAGAAAGTTAGCTGCCCTTGGTTTCCTCATCATAGAGGATAAATGGAAATATGACCCAGATAGTTTTCTAGCCTCCTGGATAATAAATAATAAGGTTCGTGCTAAGATGGTACATGAAGGTCATCCATTCTAAGAGGACAGGAGGAATCTGAAAGAGGATAACCCAGATCTATATGTGGAATTAACTGATTTGCCCTATGAGGGGCCTAGGCCATGGGAAATCTTCTATGTCAAAGAGAAGGAATATGACCCTAAGTCCTGCTGGTCTGAGGAAAGCATTAAAAGTCCAAGATTAGAGAGCATAAAAGATTGAAGCCTATTAGAAATATAGGCAAGAGATTTCAGAGTTTACACATTCATTTGGGAATGTTGAAAGTGATGAAAGATGGGTATCAATCTAGGATGAGTGGTGAGGAGACAGAAGAAGAAATAGAGTCAGCCCAAATAATGCAAGAAATATGACAGGCATCATCTGTTGCTCCTACATCTTCATGGCCCCAATCCCTTAGCACCTTAGAGAAACAAAAAGGTGTTGTGTCATCACCAATTCTAGGGACTCAAATAGCTTCGGCATTTGGGGGTTCCAAGATTGTTCCTTTGCAACCACTAGTGGCGGTAAATATTGGAGAGGAAGAAACATAGGAAAAAGGAGAGAGGCCTAAGAAACATGGGAGATTGTACTTGCAAGAGGAAGAGGAAGAAGAAACATAACCACAGTAGCAACAACTGCCAGTCACCTCTTCTGTCGCTCAAGTAAGTACTTCTTCTCCCTTTTCTCCTATATCTCTTTCTTCTACTATAGGAGTGGCAATCCCAAGTAGCTAGGCATTCATAACCCTTGCCACTTCTACTATGCTTACATCAACCCTTGCCACAACTGCCAGAACACAAGCCATGTCTTCACAGGCCATTACATTGCCATTATTTTCTCCATCTGTGCCTAAATGTACCCCTCCTCAAGTTTCTCCTAGCCAGCAATTATCTGCTATTCCCTATGGCCTGCCTTAAGGTCACCCCTTTGCTGGAGGTTATATTGCATCCCCTCCTACATTCCAAGCTCAAGCAGACACAAGAAAAAGGGCTAGAGAGGCCAGGATGGAAAAAAAAAAAGAAAAAAGAAAACAAGAGCCCTGTTATGGCACACATGAGGTCACTTTAGGACCCCATTCAACAATCATTGACAGTTACACATTTGTCTCCAAATGTGGTGAAACCAAATGAACAAATGCAGCCTCGGGATTATGCTATGAATGCTATGGCCATGGATATGTTTCTCTTTAGGCCATAGGACAAGGTTGAGCTACTAAATGAAACTGCAACTGCTATAGCAACAGACTATTTGAAAGTATCCAAGAAGTTGCAAAAAGCAGAAAATGATTTGGCTCAAGAGAAATTGAATAGCAGCAATCTTGCCAGGGAGATTCAATCTAAGAAAAATGAGATTGATAATCTGAACAAATAGTTGCAGAATACTGTTTCTTTGTAGATACATCAAACTACATAGGCCCAGATTGCTTCTCTTAAGTCTGAGCTAGCACAAGAAAAAGCTGCAGTAACTATTTTGAGACAGGAGAAAGCCACTTCAGAGAAGAAATATCAGGATAAGTTGCAAGAGGCCACACACTTGCAACAAAATTTATTGAATGAGCAAAATGCCAATAGTGCAGTTCAGGCACAACTCATGGCTAAGCAACAAAGAACAAAGTAGCTGATAATTGAGTTGGCTAATAGGCCACAAAATGTTGGATTTCTAAATTTGGTAAAAGAGATATATGTTTCAGTATGGAAGAGAATCTCCAAGGAGATTATCTAGCTAAAGCCATCTTTAACTTTTCTATTAAATGCTCAGCAGTTGTGTGAGAAAGTAGAAACTTTGGTGTAGGCCACCTTGTCCATTGTTTCATTGAGGGTTTTTGACTCTCAACTTTTATTGAAGAAGTTGTATGACACAACATATGAGACATTATCAGGGTAAGTGCAAGAAACTCGGTCCACATGTAGGGGAAGTCGCGCAAGGAAAAAAAATGCCGACAGCAACGAGTACCCATTTTCAAAGAAATGGGTACCCGTTTAGAAATGGGCGCCTGAACCTAAAACGGGTACCCGTTTTGTTTTATAGAATGGGTACCCGTTTTAAAACGGGTACCCGTTTTATTTTTTACTATTTTTAGAAACGGGTACCCGTTTTATTTTTTATTGTTTTCTAGAATAGGTACCCGTTTATAAAATTTTGAATTTCACACCCACACTTTTGGTTTCGTTTTAGGCTCAGGAAAGGCATGGGTAACTGACCTTGAGCCTTGGACCTGCAAGTATTTCTCTAAGTACAAAACCAGAGGAAACACTGACTTCACCTATATGGCTGATGACATTTTTTTCTGATTTTTTTTATGAAATTAAAACCCATTACAGATCATAGTGTCTAGTTTTCAAATATGTAATTTTTTTTGGATTAGACTTGTTTTTCTATTTATTATTAAATTTATGAGCAAACTGGTCCAAAAACTTGAAATGACAGGTGTTTGTATTTTTTTAATAACTTTTAATTTTTAAATTTTAAAAAAAAAATTATATGTTATCAATCTACACGTCATTCTTTACACAATGAATTTTTTTTTTTAATTTTATGATTCTTTTTGCTCAAATTATGTTGGTCGTACACGAGGGGTTTTCAAAAGTAGCAATTAGGCCTAATAAAAAATTAATAAAAAAAATTATTTGGAAAAAAATTATAAAAAAATATCCTCATCAAACTTCACTGTACTACACATCTTTTGCCAAAAGGATTTTGAAAAATAATTTTATTTAGGTCAAATTATGTTGGCCGTACACGTGCATGGTATGGTTAAAAAAATGACTTTTAAATAGTGGTTTTTAGAAATGCCTATTGAAAATCAATTTGTATCATCTAGGTATTGAAAAAAATTACATATTTGGAAACTAGACTCCGAGTACTACATTTTATATTTAGTGACTTTTTTAAAGATTCCATCTCTAAGTGCTTCATATTTTAAGGTCAAATGTGACAAATTCTTAAAATTAGGGAAAACACTTCCACTTTTTGGCCAAAAAGTGGACCCAACTTCTTGCACTGACCCATCAGCAGTAGGTATCAATGATAGAATGGTTGCTACTAAGAAGGTCAATGAGGTTTTGAGTTGTAACTCTACGGCCACAAATTCTCAGGAGCTCTTGGATACAGTGAAAGGAGTGAAAAATATGAAGAAACATATAGAAGATTTGGTGCAACTGGGGCTTCCTTCACCGTTCCCAGATAGTAACACAGTGTTGATGATTGATGACATCAAGGCACTTCTTTTGACTAAGCAAAATGATCAAACAATTTTCTAGGGTTTAAGTAATTCGTCAACAGTAAAGGAGGTTGAAATTGTGTTGATACCTATGGCTCAGTTAGAATTTCAATTAAAGGCTGTGGTACAAATTTTGCAAACTTTTTCTCATAAAGATATAATTAATCTTGATTTTTCTTTTCAAGATTTGCAGAGTAGACAGGGGCTCTCTGATTCAGAATGGTCTATTTATCAGACAGCGTTGCAAAATTTATGATTCAAAGTTGTATTTTCAATACATATCTTTTTGTCAGTTTTGGGTTCTTTCAGAGCAGGCTCAGAAGTCCTAATGGTCACCAATAACTGTAGAGTGTAAAAAACTCTACATTTTGTTTCAAATGCGGCTTAGTTCGCGGGTTTCAAATGTTGGTGCGCGGGTCTTATTATGTTTCTATCCAAGTTTCAAATGTTGTTGCACGGGTTTCAAATGTTTCCTGCGGAATTCACCAAGTGTCAAAGCCACAGTCAAAGCCACAACAATGTTTCAAATATTATGTTTTATGCGGAGCGCGCCACATAGCAGATAGTTTCAATAGTTTATTTTGTTTCAGCAATGCTGTGGGTGTCGCCATGTGTCACTTATGGAGGTAGTCTCAAGAGCTTCTATGTTTTGTGCAGAGGGTGTTGTGTGTCTTTTAAGTTTTCTGCGAATGATGCCGCGTGGTTCTTTCCATTTCATGTTGATGCCGCATGTTTCTTTCCGTATCATGTTGATGCCAGTATAAAGATGGTGGGCCACAGTAATGTTTCAAGTTTCAAGCTTGCGAAGGATGCCACGTGGTGGTCGAGAGGAGTTGCTTTGTTTATGACTTTCAGTGAGAAAATTTTTACTTCTACAGTTTTGTGTGGGTTGCGCCAAATGTCAGCTTTTGCGGGGACTTTTCAAAAGTTTTATTTGTTTCAAGCAGTGTTGTGGAAGTTGCCACGTGTTAGCTAAATGTGCACGCAGAGGCTGCCATCTGTCCTAGTTTTCTCCCTTTGAGAGTGGTGAGCGCCAAGGTTGTGGGTCCCATCATTATTGTGTCTCATTTTATAAGTAAAGCGGGTTGCGACAGATGTCATAAAAGGAGGTTGCCCGAGCATAAAGACACAGGTTTTAAAGGCTATGCAGGAGAAGACACGTATCATATTTTGAAGGCTGTGGAATGCGACAAGTGTCATTTTCCTATTCATTTCTTTGAAGACAAAGGAGTTTCTAGGTTTGATACAAATGCTGCCATCCGTCATTTTTCTTTTCAGTTATAAGCACGCGGGTCTCGCCATGTGTCTGTGTCTCAATGAAGGAGGTGTGCCACATATATTTTGCCCAAGCTAATGAGCGTGCAGGAGGGATGGCTGTTGCAGATTCAGAGGATCGTAATCACCAGGAACTTCCAGTAATCTTTAGTTCCGTTGGGCCGTTGAGGATTCAGTTGTTATAGACAATCTTGGGTCTGATCTATGATTATAAATATGTAGTATTTTTAATAGATCAAGATAGACATAAAGAGATACTTTGGAGAGAATAGATTCAAGGATCTTTTGATAAGTTTTTGCAGAAATCTAAAATAGAAGTTGGAGACTTTACTGTGACCAGTTTATGTCATTTTGCCTTTATTTTGTTGTTCTTGATAAGAAAGTTAATGTATCTGTGCATGTATCTGTGCCTTTTATATTGCTGAAAGATTAATAAGAAGAAATCTACTCTGTGCCTTGGTTGATATTATCTGTGTCATTGCAAAGTGTCTGGTTGTAAGCCTTTGATATTATTCACTCTATCTGTTTATGTTAATCATGCAGTATCTGCTCTTTAATATAACTATATCTTGAGAATAGTTTCACTGTGCTTGAATTAAAGGGATACTTTTTACTTAGGCACATCGCCATAGTTAGATTTGCTTAATTGTATCTGTAATCTTGTTAATTTCTTTCCCTTTGCTCAAAACCCAATTAAAATAGAGAAGAGCCAGAGTCTTTAAAATCTGGAGGTCATTTCAAGTAGCATGTTCCACATTCTTGAAACTTCCCATGTTGGTGTTAGAACCTGCACAATTTTATACATCAACAATACACTTTGCTTTGGTGACTTTTCTGTTGTTTCTGATAAAGGATATAAACTTAGGGTGCTACCAAAATAATGGGTTACACTTTCTAGGACATCCTGATTTTTGCTGAAATCACATATTTTTAGAAAATATAATGATTTAAGCCTTGAAAGTTTCCATTTAAAGGATTTTAATTGAAGAGGGTTTGATCAAATCCATTTAGATTCAAAACCCTTGGATAGAACCCCACTAGTTTTAAATCATACCTATAATGGAGTCTCCTCTACACCTATCAAAATGCTGATAAAAAACCACTTTTGATTTACCTTTTGGGGGAGCAAATGAATTCATTTAAAATTTATGTTTTGTACGTATGTAGTCCTTATTATAAGCTTCCCAAAAAATATAATTTTAAATATATTTAATTTGATTATTATATTTATTTCTTATTTCTTGTGAATGTAGGTTTTTAAATGAACATCAAGGTCTTTGTTTCACACATACAAAAAAATAGGAAAATAGAGAAAAAAATTCTAAAAATTACATGTCCTCTAGGTATTGATGTCCTTATTCTAACAAAAAAAATTGCATTCTAATACACACAAAAATAGTTATGTTGGATAGAATACGCCTATGTCTAAATTATAATTGGTTTGACTTCAAAACTTAATTAAAAAAAAAATTGACAAAACATTATGAAATCAAATGCATCCTCTAGTTATCAGTGTTACCAATCTAAATTCAAAAGAATCAAAATTTTATCCTTTGTACAAAAAAAGTTGTGCGACAGAATACACATCACTTTAAAAAAATGTTGTTTACTATTAAAAACTAGTTATCAAAGGAGACACAAAAAATTTTACAATTTAACTCCAAATTTTTTTTAAAAAATATATTTAGAATCTAGAGACAAAATCTCACAGATCACTAGTTCACATCATCTTCAAATTCCTAATGGTTTAGCAGCTATAGGTGTTAGAAAGTGAAGATTTAGTTTAAAATGTTGATTTCAATGTCAAGTTTGGCTAAAAAGAGTAACCCATTATTATGGGATGACCCCTTATTGACAACAAATTAGAACATTATAACTTGCCAAAGGGAAATGAGAGAAAAGGGATTCAATTATGAATAGTTTATCAATAATGTCAAGTTGAAACAAAAGTTGAAAGGATATCAACATGTGTTCTTTATAGATGATGACCTAATCAGGAATGCGGATGAACACCATGTAACCAAGAGAAGAGATGTATACAATAGAGTGATGATGGTTGAGGCATGGATAATGAAGAGTAATTCGTTATACACATGTGCTTTCCCTAAGGTTAAGGATCCTTTAGAAAGATTGGATAAATTACTTTCACATGAAACTAAATTAACTAGGGATGTACCATCTTTTGTGTTCAAAAGAAGAAAAAATGCTCTTCTGGTAGAAGATGTTATAGGGATGTAGGCTGAGAATGTAGATCCACTTTGCCATGTCTCTCCACAATCCACCCTAGAAGTTATTTTTTTGTTGACATATCTATGGTGAGTGAAGAAGAAGAAGTTGAAGGTGAAGATGACTATGTACAAATAACAAAACCTATTATTGAAAAGTATCAGCCCCCACCAGAGAGAAATGTAGTTAAGTTTGAAGCCTCAGATTAGCTTTTTGATGATGTTCGATATCTTGCAAGTCAAAAATTTATTTCTGATGATGCTTTTGTTAATTCTCCAAAGTTTAGATTATTTGTTTATGAATATAAAGGAAGAATGATAAGAGAGAAGATTAAGAAAATTACTCCTAAGAAATAAGCAGAATCCCTAAAGGAGTTACAAGAGGAAGTGGATAAAGAAATGAAAAATATTACTCTAGAGAAAGGGTGAGAATTACTACAAGAAGCTGGTGTTTTTCTTGTCTCAGGCTAGGATATAAGTTATGCGATTGTATTTGACAGTTTCAGGAAGAGTCAGAATAAGACATTGAAATTGAGCACTGAAGCTGTGGATAAAATTTACACAGGGTCAGGATACAATGATGATAATGCACCTCTTCTGATTTGGGTCATGTATCCTTCAGAAAAGAGGCCAATAGTTATTGATGACCCACACAAAGTCTTTGGTCATCTTCTTGTACACAGAGTGGGAGATACTGATTCAATTGAGACTTTTGATTTAAACATCAATATTTCTAAGTTTAGTAAAGCTCAGATTGAAAAATTAATGAAGGATAATAAAAAATATGCTTCTGAAAATGAAAATTTAAGGTATGAAATAGCCAGGTATAAGGACAAATTGCCATCTTCTTCAGGCTATTACCCACAAGTGGTAGATCGTGATGATAAATTCTTAGAAGTAGTGACTGAGAATGCATATTGGAAACATAAAGTTGAAAAGATTCAAAAGAAATGTGACAAATTGGATGAGGAAATGAAGTCTATTAAGTTTGAGATTGTTTTAGAATTGATAAGGAAAAGGTTTGAGAAGGTACTTACAAAAGCTAATAGATTTTGGATAACTTACACAAGGACTTATGCTACTCTCCAAGAACATGCTAGATTGCAACACAGGATAAAGGAAAAAAGGGAAGAGTTAATAGCTAAAGAAAATATTGATGGTCAAGTACTCAAGACTTGTGATGAATTAGTTGATATGCACAATCGATTTCATACTGTGCTTACAGAAGAGCTTGGTGAATTTGATCAACCATTGGATCTCCCTTTTCTTGTTTTCTTCACTGACGCAGGTGATCTCAAAGAACAGATTGTCTAGAAAAATGAATTGGCTTAGTTGTTGCCTCAAGCCCTCAACCTGGTGATCGATGAATTGATAGTGGTGGACAATACACATTTGTAGTTGGAGGGGATGTTCTCTTTGCAGTTCGCTATGAAAGATCTAATTGCCACTATTGATACATATGCCAGTGAAAGATATACTTAACATCTTTCCTTCTTGAACCTATTCAATGCATGAGTGGTGTAGAAATAGAGAACCTCGGTGGATCTAAAATGTCTTTTCATGAAGATGGAGTTTAAGTTACTTCTTATGTTTTCAAAAACTTTTAATTATGTTTACTTTTATGCAAATGACATTAATGAAAAGTTGTGTCATTTGAGATGTAACGGTCTATGGCTTGTATGCTTCCTTCATTTTATATAAGAAGGAAATTAGGACCGAAGAAAAAAAGCAATAGAAGATAGGATATAGAAAAATAGATAAAAAGATAATGGGGTAGAGAGCAAGAAACTTTGATATATATTGTAAAATATTTTGAAACCTAGGTGGATGCAAAAAGTTGGGGGGCCAAAATGTGGCCAATTGTTTTTTAAAAAACTTGTAAGACATAACGCACTCGCGTTATAACATGAGCATCTTTTGGCTTGCTATAGGAAAATCCATATTATTCATTTCTCCATGTATTTCTTCTATCTATCACCTCTCTATCTCTCACCTATCTCTCCCCCTCACCTCTCTACCTCTCCCTCAACCTTAAACCTTAATCCCTCAACCCTCAATCCTAATTCCTTATCCCTAAACCCTAAACCCTAATCCCTAAACCCTAATCCCTCAAGGTTCTAAACCCCAATCCCTTATCCCTAAATTCTTAACCCTGTCCCTCAACCCTCAACCCTCAACCCTCAACCTTAAACCTTAATCCCTCAACCCTCAACCCTAATCCCTCAACCCTAAATCCTAAACCCTAATCCCTCAACCCTCAACCCTAAACCCTAAACTCTATCCCTATTCCTAAACCCTCAACCCTTGACACTATACCTTAAACCCTAATCCCTTATCCCTAAACCCTCAACCCTAAACCCTAATCCCTCAACCCTCAACCTTCAACCCTAAACCCTATCCCTAATCCCTCTACCCTCAACACTCTACCTTAACCCTAATACCTTGACCCTCAACCCTAATCCCTAAAGCCTCAACCCTAAGCCCTAATTGCTCAAGGTCCTAAACCCTAATCCCTTATCCCTAAACTTTAAACCCTATCCCTAAACCCTCAAACCTAATCCCTCAACCCTAAATGCTATCCCTAAAGCCTCAACCCTAAACCCTAATCCCTTAAGGTCTTCAACCCTAAACCTTAACCCCTCAAGGTCCTTAACCCTAATCCCTTATCCCTAAACTCTAAACCTTATCCCTAAACCCTCAACCCTAATCCCTCAACCCTAAATGCTATCCCTAAAGCCTCAACCCTAAACCCTAATCCCTTAAGGTCCTAAACACTAATCCCTTATCCATTGTTTAGGGTAAAATTGGATTTTGTTAATATTTTGTTGTTTAGATATTAAAATCCACCTCTCCACTAAACATTGAAGGATCTAGGTTCAAGTGGCGAGCACTATCATACTCTAGATCACTTACAAATGAAGGGATACTTGGATTAGGGAATTTAATTATTAATTTTCTTTCTCTTATGCCCAATTAACCATTAAAACCCTAATTATGCAAATATGGAAAAAAATTGATGAAAGACAGAAAAAGCTCTTGTAGACAAGAGTAAAATATTGAATTACAGAATACCTATTTTTGGGGTTCCAAAGAGGAACAGTCAGGGACTAAGGTGCAGGCGCCCAAGTCCAAGATACCTACTTTTTCAAGGAATCTGGACCTCCTTCCAACACTGATCAGCCCTGTAACTTCTGTTTCTCAAGATCTGTCTACAGAGGACATTGGTGCAAGCGCCCAAGTCTTAGAAGTGCTCCTGTGTCTGAATTTTCTTCAGATCCTGAATCGCTAATTCTTGCCAAGCCTTCCTACAACTCCACCTTTTCCAGATGTGACACATGTAACCTGTAATCACAAGACTTGGTTTGGGGGTTGTGGTGTTTAGAGGCTTGCCTCAGTCAAGTCCCAGAGGAAACTTAAGTCTCTGAACACTGTTGTCAAACAATGAGTGCGTGCCCTTGTGGGGCAGAGGCAAAAACCAAAGGAATCAATGATAAAAACACAATATTATGTAACCTTGTAGTGAAGCTCTCATGGAGGAAGAGGCTCTTCATGCTATGAGGAAATTGATGCTCAAATCTTCAAATATCAACACACAAAACATACAAGTCTACTCTTGCAACACAATAGAAGCCTTGAATCACCTTGAGAATGCTTAGAGTTCACAATGATCATCTAATTGAAATCTATTTTACAAATGAATGCCTAAACATGCTTATATATGCAACTACAAGCACTCCTGCCAAGATATTTGAAATTCAAACTTACTGTGTTGGCAAAGGGACCTAATAATAGTCATAAACTAACACTTGAAAATTGGGGCTACCCCAAAATATGGTAGGACTAGGGCACGGGTGCCCAAGTACTCCCCCTATTTTGGGTAGGGTACAGCTCAAGGGGTCCTTCTAGGTCCCATTTGCCATGAAACCCAGGTCTCATTCCATCGGGATGCCAAAATATGAACTAAAATGTCCTAAATGCATACTAAACCTTATGAGGGAAAAGCCCCCAAGGGGACATTTTTTGACGTTACATTTAGGACCCACTTTAATGTATGTATAAACACGAGGACAATACATGCATTAAAGTAAGGCCACAAACACAACAAACACATCAAGCATGGAGAAGACACACCAATCACATAGAAGGCAGTAATAGGCACACAAAACACGGAGAAGACATTTACAGTCACGCAGAACATGGAGCAGGCAGTTGATGCATAGAAGACACATTAATGCATGGAAGACAAAAATGATATCTTTTCTTTTCTTTTTCTCATATATGTGAAATGTAAATGCAAGTACTGGAAAGTAAACAAACCTCCCATAATATAGGATGCACTACCCTAGGGTGCAAGTCTCTGTATATATGAGGCAACATACACGCAAGACACACAAAACCTCCCAAAATGTAGAAAGCACTACCCGAGGGCACTGGTCTCGGCATATGGGGCAACAAACACGCCACACAAAACAAGCATGCCAAAACACACACACTTGAAGACACGGAGAAAACACGGCAGGCAAGCGATGGAGTGTACCTATTTCTAGGTCCAACACCATCTCAGGCATATTATAGGTGCACACTGATGATTGGGATTCGCCACAACAATCGTCCAAGATACACTTAAGGGTTGAGTTAGTCATAGAATCACTCCCCGCCTCCACAGAGGAATTTTGAAAATGACAGGATGATGTAATCTGGTCCAAGAAATACACCATCCCTGCCTCCGCAGAGGGCTTAAGAAAAAGGATATGCTTGATATCCTGCCTCTGCAGAGGGCTTACATGATTGATTGATTGATTGATTGCAAACAAACTCAGGATGCATGATGTACTACCCTGGGGTGCAAGTCTCTGCATCTGAGATCAAACACATTGCTAACATCTATAACAGATAGCTTACCTTATATATGCCCCCACCTTAAGGTGGTTGATATCAGTTATTGATATCAAGCACACTAAGGTGGGGGCATATATAAGGTAGGAAGAAAACACACAAGGGAACATTGACTTTCTCAAAGCCCATGCCCCTCGGAGGTGACATGTACTTTACGATCACCAAATGTTCCCACAAACACATCCCTGCAAGAAACATGTTAGTGTCTACAACATCATGATAATCAACAGCATCAATGCATATGATTAACCACACAAAGAGCCAAGGTTATACAATGAATTCAGAGTTCGAGGATAACCGTGGGGCTATATCATGAAGCTCTCCGAATCAAGTACCGTCAAGGCCAGATTCAAAGGCAAACAAAGGTGCATAGAGCAGTAGTATTGTTAAGGTTTGTAAATACGACAAAAACATCATCAAATTCACTACGCAAAAAGCACGAGTGCTTCCACTAGCCAAGTGTCAGATAAAATATACAACCCCATTGTCATATTAGGAACTAAGTCTATTTTTTGATTTCTCTCGAAAGGGACACTAGGTCTGCATCAGTATAAATGTTTGTCATCATTCACCCACTAGATGGAAACACTAGAAGAAGGGAAACAATAAATAAGAGAGGAGAAATAAGTGTCTTAGGACAGTCACATAGGAGGTACCCCTAGGTCACCAACCATGACGCTATATCCGTAAGACACAACACACAACAATGAAATCAGAGAGAGGCAATATAGAAGAATGATGATACAAATAGAAGAAGGTCACAACAGAGGTGGTCTCCTGGTATCCTGAACCTTACAAGAGAATCTAAGGTCATCCTAGGAGGCCTAAACAACACATAACACATTACGAGGGAAGTACATTAGGAGAGAGATAAAGGGTTATAGA
The DNA here is from genome assembly GCA_027924645.1 of Cunninghamia lanceolata. Lineage (NCBI taxonomy): Eukaryota > Viridiplantae > Streptophyta > Pinopsida > Cupressales > Cupressaceae > Cunninghamia > Cunninghamia lanceolata. The sequence goes on along the minus strand of BSBN01000111.1, from coordinate 20,077,932 downwards.
TACTTACCTGTAGGGCCCCTTTCGGGATAGAAGTTGTCTATAAGCAAATCATCATCGTCATCTTCCCACTCCCTAATGTTGGAGGATAGTGGGACATATGGTACCATAGCCAAATTCATATCTTGTTCATCATGTTGCTCATCATTATGATCATTATTGTTTGTTTGAATGTTGGGATCAATGTTTTCTTATTGAGAGGCAAGGTTTATAGCATAATCTTGTCTTCTATTTCTTCTTTCTCTTGCTTTTCTATTTCTCTTTCTTCGACCACTTATCTCTTGTAAGACAGGGCCTTGCTCTTTCATAAGTTTTTGTAAATTAGAAGATGAAGCATCAGGATCAAATCTCATTTGTCATGGTGGAACACTTTGTTGTTGACAATGACCTCCCAATCCCTGTAAGGATTTCGAGGGAGGAACCTCAGCATAGGGACCTTGTCCTTTCGGTCTAAAGTTCTCGTCACATGCGGGTTGTTTATCTTTTGTCATTTCTTGTGTAGGAGGACTAGGTACTTTAGTTTTATCCCAAAAGTAATTCAACTTGTAATGTTTTTGCTAAGCCAAAGGTTTATACTTGTTGCGAGGGATGGTGAATATACGGCCATCTAGAGGGAATTTCAGACAATGGTGTATTGTTGAAGGGATAGCTTTCATTTCTTTTAGCCAAGGATGTCTCAATTTAATGCGAAAGAGGTCAAAAGTAGGAAAACGTCAAACCATTGTTCAACATGTTTTTCAGATAATTTCACTAATAATGATATCTTACCCAAAGGCTTGATAAAGGTTCCCTTATGTGTCTTAATCATCATGCTCGAGAGGTCATAAGAACCTTGCATTAACTGATTCAAAAAGAGGAATTTTTCAGTGGCAACATTAGTCATGCAATTAGGATCAATTAGAGTTCCCTCCACATTATTTCCCATTATCTTTATGGTGATGTAAAGAGGTTCTTCAGAATCACCGATTGTTCTATAATGAGGAGTGAAGACAATTTCAGGTTCGGGTGCTTTTCTTTTCATGTAAGGTCTAGGAGGGAACCTATTGTTTCTATTATGATTAGAGGCCATACTTATATGCTCAAACCAATGCAAAATCAGATTTTTTAAATCCTTTCAAAATTAGTGCAAAAGACGAGCAAAAACAACCCAGAATGCTTGATTTTTTGATACTTTTCAATGCAAATGATTGAAACAAAGGATGTTGTGAGGATTTTAGTTAAGGGAATAAAGTTATATGTCTGATATCAATCCAAAACAACAAAATTATCCTTCTCAACACACTCTTGATGCAATTTTAAGTTAATGCCAAGTCAAAATATGTCAAAATAGGCACTTTTTTCACTAAAATTCAATGCAAAAGAGCATAACAAAGGGTGTTGTGAGGAAAATGATGATGGAAAGAAAATAATATCAGTAATAACAGCCACTTGGTGCCAAAATATCCAACACAACATGCTCTTAATGCCACTTAAGGTAAAACCCTAGTGAAAATATAGCAAAATATGCGATTTTTCTTGGTTTTTCAACTCCAAGACCTAGCAAAGGAGGTGTTGTAAGGAACCTCAAGAGGTAAAGAAAATAATATCAATAATATTAGTCACATAAATCCATAAAATTGATCACAACACACTTGGAGTGCAAACTAGGTCAAACCCTAGGGCCAAAATAGCTAAAATGTGTAGTTTTTCACCAAATTTTCACTACAAGAGCCCGATAAAAGGGTGTTTGAAGATTTTTATGAGGGGAATAAAATTATTACCCTGATAACATAAAATTAATGTCAAAATAGCTTTCACAACACACCTATGGTGCAAGTTTATAAAGTCGGTAAGGCCAATTTTAGTGAAAATCATTGTTTTTGAAGCCCTAGGTTTGAGATCTTGGGATAAAATGATATTTGAATGTTTTGAGGTCTGATTTATGATGGAAATTAAATACTCTTAGATCTTGAAATGATTTTCAATCCTGAACATGCAAAATGCCCATGCAAATTTAATAAAAATGCATCAAAATTGCTAGTTTTTTGTTGAAATTTTCTATGCAAAATTGCAAATATTTTAAAAGTAAATGCAAATTCACACTAAAATGCAAGACTATAGACAAATAAAAATTTTAACGAGTCTCTAAAATCAATAGAAAAATCTGATAAAAGATATTGTCTACAAACCCTAGATTTTGGAATTACTAGGTTATATAAAATTGTCAAAATTTCCACAAAACCCTAGCAATTAAATGATAAAAATGCAAGGCAAAATTTTGAATTTTTGGATTTTTCTATAGTTTATATCAGATATGATGTAAAAATCATGAATGAGGAAAATTTAGAAAGAATTGATGCAATTTAGTAAGCCAAGCAATGCAATTTTTTTGTATCTTCCCAATTTTTCAAATTATTTGAATTTTTCTCAATGCAATAAAGTAAATGCCTATATGAATGAATGAAATCACACCAAATATGAAGACAAACACTCAGAAAGTTGCAATTTAAGTCCAAAAACATGGGTTCACTAAAATGTTTAGGGTAAAATTAGATTTTGTTAATCTTTTGTTGTTTAGATGTTAAAATCTACCTCTGCACTAAACATTGAAGGATCTAGGGTCGAGTGGCGAGTACTATCATACCCTAGATCACTTACAAATTTTGGGAAACTTGGATTAGGGAATTTAATTATTAATTTTCTTTCTCTTATGCCCAATTAACCATTAAAACCCTAATTATGCAAATATGGCAACAAATTGACGAAAGATAGAAAAAACTCTTGCAGACAGGAGTAAAATACTAAATTACAGAATACCTATTTTTGGGGTTCCGAAGTAGAATTGTTAGGGACTAAGGTGCGGGTGCCCAAGTCCAAGGTACCTACTTTTTAAGGGAATCTGGACCTCCTTTCGACACTGATCAGCCCTGTAACTTCTATTTCTTGAGATCTGTCTGAGGAGGACACTGGTGTGAGTGCCTAAGTCCTGGAAGTGCTCCTGTGTCTGACTTTTCTTTAGATCCTGAATCCATGATGCTTGCCAAGCCTTCCTACAACTCCATCTTTTCTAGATGTGACACCTATAACCTGTAATCACAAGACTTGGTTTGGGGGTTGTGATGTTTAAAGGATTGCCTCAGTCAAGCCTAGAGGACACTTAAGTCTCCAAACACTGTTGTCAGACAAAGAGTGCATGCCCTTGTGGGACAGAGATAAAAACCAAAGGAATCAATGATAAAAACACAATATTATGTCACCTTGTAGTGAAGCTCTCATGTAGGAAGAGGCTCTTCATGCCATGACGAAATTGATGCTCAAATCTGCAAATATCAACAAACAAAACATACAAGTCTTCTCTTGCAACACAATAGAAGCCTTGAATCACCTTAAGTATGCTTAGAGTTCACAATGATCATCTAATTGAAATCTAGTTTACAAATGAATACCTAAACATTCTTATATATGCAACTACAAGTGCTCCCACCAATATATTTGAAATTCAAACTTACCGTGTCAGAAAAGGGACCTAATAACAGTCACAAACTGACACCCAAAAATTAGGGCTGCCCCAAAATAGGGCAGGACTAGGGTGCAGGCAGCCAAGTCCTCCCCCCTATTTTGGGTAGGGTACAGCTCAAGGTGTCCTCCTAGGTCCCATTTACAATGAAACCTAGGTCTCATTCCATCAGGATGCCAAAATATGAACTAAAATGTCCTAAATGCATATTAAAGACCCGGGAGCTAAACCTTATGAGGGAAAAGCCCCCAAGGGGACATTTTCTGATGTTACATCCCTAAACTTTAAACCCTATCCCTAAATCCTCAACCCTAATCCCTCAGCCCTAAATGCTATCCCTAAAGCCTCAACCCTAAACCCTATTCCCTAAAGGTCCTAAACCCTAATCTCTTATCCCTAAACTCTAAACCCTATCCCTAAACCCTCAACCTTAAACCTTAATCCCTCAACCCTAAACCTTAATCCCTCAACCCTCAACCCTAATCCCTTATCCCTAATCCCTCATCCCTAAACCCTAAACACTATCCCTACTCCTAAACCCTTAACCCTTGACACTATACCTTAAACCCTAATGCCTTATCCCTAAACCTTCAACTCTAAACCCTAATCCCTCAACCCTAAACCTTCAATCATAAACCCTATCCCTAATTCCTCTACCCTCAACACTCTACCTTAACCCTAATCCCTCGACCCTCAACCCTAATCCCTCGACCCTAAATGCTATCCCTAAATCCTCAACCCTAATCCCTAAACCCTCAAGGTCCTAAACCCTAATCCCTTATCCCTAAACTCTAAACCCTATCCCTAAACTCTCAACCCTTAATCCTCAACCCCAAATGCCATCCCTAAAGCCTCAACCCTCAACCCTAATCCCTTAAGGTCCTAAACCCTAATCTTTTATTCCTAAACTCTAAAGCCTAGCCCTAGACCCTCAACCCTAAACCCTCAACCCTAAATGCTATCCCTAAAGCCTCAACCCTAAACCCTATTCCCTCAAGGTCCTATACCCTAATCCCTTATCCCTAAACTCTAAACCTTATCCCTCAACCCTCAACCCTCAACCTTAAACCTTAATCCCTCAACCCTAAACCTTAATCCCTCAACCCTCAACCCTAATCCCTTATCTCTAGAAACCCTAAACCCTAATCCCTCAACCCTAAACCCTAAACTTTATCCCTATTCCTAAACCCTCAACCCTTGACACTATACCTTAAACCCTAATCCATTATCCCTAAACCCTCAAACCTAAACCCTAATCCATCAATCCTAAACCTTCAACCCTAAACCCTATCCCTAATCCCTCTACCCTCAACACTCTACCTTAACCCTAATCCCTTAACCCTAAATGCTATCCATAAAGCCTCAACCCTAAACCCTAATCCCTCAAGGTCCTAAACTCTAATCCCTTATCCCTAAACTCTAAACCCTATTCCTAAACCCTCAACCCCTAACCCTCAACCTTAATTCCTCAACCCTAAACCTTAATCCATCAACCCTAAACCCTAATCTCTTATCCCTAAACCCTAACCCTAATCCCTAAACCCTAAGTGCTATTCTTATTCCTAAACCCTCAATCCTTGACACTATACCTTAAACCCTAATCCCTTATCCCTAAACCCTCAACCCTAAACCCTCAACCCTAAACCCTAATCCCTCAACCCTAAACCTTCAACCCTAAACCCTATCCCTAATACCTCTACCCTCAACAGTCTACCTTAACCCTAATCCCTCAACCCTAAACACTATGCCTAAAGCCTCAACCCTAAAACCTAATCCCTCGAGGTCCTAAACCCTAATTACTTATCCCTAAACTCTAAACCCTGTCGCTAAACCCTCAACCCTAAACCCTCAACCCTAAATGCTATCCCTAAAGCCTCAACCTTAAACCCTAATCCCTCAAAGTCCTAAACCCTAATCCCTTATCTTTAAACTCTAAACCCTATCCGTAAACCTCAACCCTAATCCCTCAACCCTAAATGCTATCCCTAATCCCTCAACCCTAAATGTTATCCCTAAAGCCTCAATCCTAAACCCTATTCCCTCAAGGTCCTAAACCTTAATCCCTTATCCCTAAACTCTAAAACTTATTCGTAAACCCTCAACCATCAACCCTCAACCCTCAACCTTAAACCTTAATCCCTCAACCCTCAACTCTAATCCCTTATCTCTAAACCCCAAACCCCAAACCCCAATCCCTCAACCCTAAACCCTAAACTCTATCCCTATTCCTAAACCCTCAACCCTCAACACTATACCTTAAATGCTAATCCCTTATCCCTAAACCCCAATCCCTCAACCCTAAACCCTATCCCTAATCCCTCTACCCTCAACACTTTACCTTAACCCTAATCCCTTGACCCTCAACCCTAAATGCTATCCCTAAAGCCTCAACCCTAAACCCTAATCCCTCAAGGTCCTAAACCCTAATCCCTTATCCCTAAACTCCATATTCCTAAACCCTCAACCCTCAACCGTCAACCTTAAACCTTAATCCCTCAACCCTAAACCCTAAATGCTATCCCTATTCCTAAACCCTCAACCCTCGACACTATACCTTAAACCCTAATCCCTTATCCCTAAGCCTTCAACCCTAAACCCTAATCCCTTAACCCTAAACCTTCAACATACATAGAAACATGCATACATATATACATACATACAAACATACATGCATACATACAAGCATACATACATACATACAAGCATACATATAGACATACATATGTACATCAATACATACATACATACAAGTATACATACATACATACATATAGGCATACATACGTACATTAATACATACATACATGCTTAATAACCTTGAATATTAAACATTCCAAGGGAGACATAATGCAAGCACGTTATAACGCGCTCATGTTATGTCAAACATGACAAACATTGGGCAAACATTTACGAAAAGGGAAAAAATGCAAAACAAAACATAACGTGCTTGCGTTATATTTTTCTTTGGGAATCCCAAGCCTTAGGCTTGGTATTTTCTTTGGATTTCCAACCCAAATGCTTGGAGTGCCTTCCCAACGTCCAAAGACGTGTTTTTGCATATTTATAGGATTTCACATAATTTCATTCGTGCTAACCCTGAGATTTGCACATGTTTCAAGGTCGAACAAATTGAACACCTGGGTAATGTTAGGCTTTCTCTTAGCTATTTAACGATGTATTTTTTTTCACATTTTGACAATGTTAAGCCTTTCATCTTTAATTTCTTTTGTTTGTGTCTGTTTTTTGGTAAAAACTAGTGTTTGGTCTTTTTTTCATTGTAAATTAACTGTTCTTTGAAATTTAAAAAAAATACATTTTTAGAAACTAGACTCCATTCTACACATATTTAAAAAAAATTGATTTTAAATTAGTTTTCAAAATTTATAGGGGTAGCATGGCCAAAATTCTATTTTTCAGAATGTGTCCACTTTGAAAATTAGTAAAAAATCAAATATTCATTAAAAAATTATCAGAAAAATCAGGCATAAACTACATGATGTTAGTTAATTTCTCACTAAAGCGATTTTAAAAATACCACAAAACATGCTATGTTATGTTTTGTTGACAGAAACAACACCAATTTCTATGGCTCCCTCTTTTGAACCCCTTAATCTATACCATTTTTAAAAAAAAATAGTAGTTTAGAAAGTAGACTCGGAGCACTATGAACATTGTTTTTGTTGCATCTTAAAATTTTGAGTGTAAATATGCTCACTTTCTCATCCAAGGCCAACATTTCCTGATTTTAGAAAAAAAGTGGCCACTTAAGACCCCTTTTTGGCCCCCCATCTTCTTGCACTTACCCGAAGCAAATCAATGGAGAAGAAGTTATAATTTGGTGATACGAATTTTGGTTTCAATTGTTTGTTAAATTTCACTGATGAATGTTATCTTGTTGTCTCCAATTTGATCTTTCTTTGTTATTTAAATCAATTGTATCAAGGATATATTTGATTTATCAAGACACATTTGTTGTTTCTATGTGGTTAATTTAACTGGGTCCTTCAAGCAAGGATTAAATTCTTTTAAGTGAATCACAGTAACTTGTGAAGTATCATTGGGATCAATAAGAAGAGCATGATACCTATAATCTTGCACATTTACATGAGTTATGAACATTTCAAGTGCCAAACAATTTGAATTTCAGCCAAAAGGAGGACATATATCATCCACATCTTGACTCCATTGCCTAATAAGTAGAGATTCACCAACAAATCAAGTGCTATTAGTAATTAATTGGTGAATAAGGTATACCCACCTAGGCAAAATAGAGACTAAAGTGCATGGAATTTTAATCATTTTGATTGATTCCATTAGTTGGTCAAATCAGTTGTGGAACCTGATCATAAAGCCTGGCATCCTTTCAAGGTTTTACAATCTGCAGATTTGAGAACCAACACAGGCTGCAAATGAAGAAGCTCCAAGTCTGGAAAAATTGAAGAGTCAAGTGGAGGATTATGCAGGGAGAATTGAGCAGTTGGAGGAAGATGTACAAGAGGCCAAAGCAATGACCATTGATAAATGTTTTGATGCCTTGGAAAATGTTTTGGATTACAGAATCGATAGAATCAAAATGAAGGCCCTTGTTGTGTATGAGTCATATTCTTCCCTGTTATAGGTAGAGCAACAATGTGCCGCAAATGTGCTTATCATGAAACCATTATTTGACAGGTGGCAGCCTAAGTCTGATTGGATGCAAAGGTTGAGTTTGGTGGTTCAATACAGATCAGATGCACCTACAGAGATAGATACAACTAAGAAAATGATGAATGATGCAATAGAGCTCATGTCTTTCTTTGAGGGAAAAGAACAACAAGTCATATCAAGAATCAATTCAGTCCAAGAATTTGAGCATCCAATCTTACCTAACATCATGGTAAAAGATAAAGGAGTAAAAGGTTTGGAAAATTGGATGAGTGATTTTGATTTGGTTGCTCTTGTTATCATGGTGTTGGTTGAGGATGAAGACAAAATACAAATGGAGTTGTACAATAGCATGTTAGACAAGTTGACAGCACTTGAGGCAGGCCTTTCAAAATTTATTATAGATGCAAAGTCAACTCTAGATGCTAAGTGGAAGGGTTCTCTCAGCAAAATGGAGCAAGTGCAAAGCTTTGAGTGGCCTGATGAGTTGGATGTCATGGAATGGAAAGATAAATATTTAAAGAAAAGGACAGATTCCAAAGGATAGGTGGTGGAATGGGGGAATACAATTTATTATATGCTCAAATAAATGTGAAAATCTTGCCAGGCTCAAGATATAGTCACAGGTTGTTCACCAAGCCTTATAAAAGATGAGCATGTTATTTTGTATTCCCCATAATATTTTTCATTCTCATTAATTAGTTGCTTTGTTTTCTACTTTATGCTTTAAGTCGTGTGGCCAGTACATTTTTGCTAAAGGGTCACCAATTTTGAAGTCTTGGATTCCGACAAGGAGGAGGTTAGAGATAAAGTAAAATGTGAATTTGATTCACATTTCAATTTTAGTTAGCACTTCAAGGACCATCATCCGAGGAAGTGCTTAGAGGGAAAAGATGCTCAAGGTGGTTCAACAGGATCAACAAACTTGGAAGCTTCTTCTCCAACAAAGTTTTGGAGCACAAAGAGGATTTTGTCTTATTCCATGAGCAAAGGTGCTCTAGAATATTCCATTCTAAAATCAGTTGTGAATGACTTGAAGCTTGTTGCATTCCTTAATCATATAAAAGGAATCCCAAGGCTGGTTTTAATGGTTCTAAATTTTTTGTATTGGGCAGGTAGACATTAGGTGTTTAAGTCTAAGTTTTTGATGGGTTTTATAAATGGCAGTGGTTTTTGTATGAACAATTGTTATTAGTTTATATTGTTTAATAAAAATTATCATAGTATTGTCTCCAAAATGTATAGTTGAGAGAATATGAATTCAATATAAGAAGCTTATTTGGATTTGTCGTTACAAATTTCTTGCAATTGCGGTGATTGTTTTGAAGCTTTCTTTAGGGAAGAATCTGATGATGTCAAATGCAATCTCCAAGAATAAAGGACAAAAGGCATGTGAAATGATCAATTGAACATCACGTGTTCTCAATTGGATATCAATTGACAAAATTCAATTGGACTCCAACAAGGAGTTCCAATATGATTCAAACTGAAAAAGAAACAAGTCAACCCTATGCTACGGTTAACTCATGCTCATACTCCTTCAGAACCTAGAGTCAAGGGTATAAGCCCTAGTTGTAACAGACTTGTGATCTGAAAATCAATCAATTTATATTACCAAATTTGGCAATTTAGGAGTTGCATTTTTAATCCAAAGAAGACAATTAGTGGACATATTGGTAATCACTATTTCTATAATTGAATGCATAACAACAAAGAAGCAAAATTGAAATTGATCACGGTGGAAAGGGTCAAAAGAATTTTGAACCTATAAACCCTAAAGTATGACTAAGCCAAAGAAAATAGCAGATAGGGGGAGTAGCACTACAAGTTGATGAGGAGATTTAAGTCGGGGGGTTAATTGACCAGCACCTTTGCCATTGATGTCAAAGGGGGAGAATTGAAGTAGTAAAACATAGGATGATCAAGAACAACATGATAGTACTAAAGTTAGGGGAAGTATAATAGTAAGGGGGAGCATGATAGGGAATTCTACTTGTCTTTTCACACAAATTGTTTAATAGTATAGGTTAAATATTTTGTTCACCTAATGTTAAGATATCTATATGTATTATTAAATCACAGATGTTCATTATTGTTTCCTTCACACAAGCATATTCAATGCATGTGGAGGCTAGAAGCTGTATTACAAACTAAAGCTATCCAAATATCAGAGAAATGACTACAATTTATTGCCAGGATTTTAAAGAGTTGTTTACTTTCATAGGTATATTGTTGCATTATTTGATACCTTTAGACCTTGCTTGCTTCTTTTCATATCTAGCATTTCTAGAGAAGTTAGAAAAGTCTAGCATCTAGAAAACATATAGGACATACAAGAAATTATATTCTAACTAAACAAAATTAATTTCAACCAAAGTAAGAAAACTAAGAAGAATGATTGAAGCTAACTTTAAATGCACTTCAAATCAGCAGTGAACATCTCAAGTTTTGTATACAATGTACCAGTAGAATAATGATGATTACATTTAGAAATGTATTAGTAAAACAACAGTGAATAAGAACACCTATGGCCAGATCTTTATTACATTAAATAATAAATTACACCTTACATATAACTAAAGTTTAGGTGACAAGCTAACAAGTTAAGGTGAGAAAACATCATCATAATTATCTGCATTACCAGCAAGATCAGAATCTTGATCACTCGTGTCAGCATCTACTTGATTTTCTTCCTCATCCTCATTTGCTGCATGCAATACATTCTCTCTCCCAATCTCTTCATTGATAATCAAAATATCTTCTTCAAACACTCCATCATCGTCTTCATCCACTTCTTCGAATGTTTCTTGTAAATTAACATATTGCCTATCAGGCATTATATTGACAACTTCCATGAATTTTGGTTTCAAATGAGACTCTGTTTGAATGACATACGACCATCTTGGGCTTCTTACATCATCAATTAGAAATGATTGGTTAATTTGAAGAGGGGAAACATACGGCTCATCCGTCTCTAATAAAATTATCATGTATTTGCGCGTACAAATCCATACTCATCAAATTGTACTGCGGATGGTAGGATCCACTTACATTTTAATAATATAGGACTATTTTCACCAAAATCCACTTGAATAATTTCTTAGATGAATCCAACATAAAATTTCTTCTCAGTTTTGTGAAAAAATTCAACACTAACAACACAATCACAATTTGTCTTTCTTTTGTATTTTTATTCCACTCTTAAATGACTACCATAGGCCAACATTCCACTAAAATGCATAGCCCATAAATGTGGAGATTGTGAAGGCTCACTTTCCTCCATTGTTATATCTTGACCATCTTCTTTTGCATCACTGACTGCATTAGCAATCCATGTCGAACACAAGGAATATTGAGAGAAGGGTGAATTAGTATTCCACAAAACCACTTCTTAACATGTTCATTAATATGATTTCCAAATTTAATAATATGAAAGCAAAATAAATATGAGAACATCAACCATAAAGAAATAACACATAGACACTAGGATTTTTACGTGGAAAACCCAAAAGGGAAAAACCACGGTGAGTGTTAGCTCACAATATATTATGATAACAATACTAGATTACATAAGGCTCACTACAAATGCATCTACCACATTTTCGAGTATAGTTCCATTGAAATCTCAATACACAGATTCAAAGGTCTTCATTATTTTTGCCTTGCTTTTCTACTTTGCTACATATACTCTATTTTTTGCCCTTATTGTCCTTTTCTGCTCTGCCAACTACCTTAAGTCATGCACGCATCAAATTCACACTCTTTTCACACTTATTCATTCCTCCAACACTGAAATCCATCAAGTATATATATCCGCAACAGGATTCATCTTCACAATCGGGTTGGCAAGTCAAGCATGAAACGTGTATACAAATGTTATACCTTATCGGGTTGATCTTGTGCACAAACAGCAATGTGGACCCAAACAAACATACAATAGTCTTCATATAGGTCAGGACCAATCATTCAACCACTTAGATTGATTGTTCAAACAACATATCTTCACCGCATATAGATCTAACATGCCTATCGACTTATCCCTTAAGTACACACTTGACCAATTCATCTGTCACATCATAACTCCCACTGTGGACCATATGAGACTCTAAAATTCATATCCAACATTCATCATTGACCTCTTAACATACCTTCAGAATGGTAAGACAAAACATGCAATAGCGGAGGAATGTGAACCTTTTTACTCTGGTACTACACACTATTCTTGACTTAACTCTGCTCACCCGGACTTAGACATTTCATAATATGACTTTTGGAGGAAGTCAGGACTTGAACACTGGAACATATCATCACCAAATATCTATGATTAATATATCTGAACCACCTGTAATGATCTTCAACTGCAAAGGCATACTGACCCAATCTCTGTCACTTACTCTGTATACTGCCCATACTTAGTCATTTTAGGCTTCCGGACCAGAATCCTTTTATGCTTTGTTGTCAAACCAAGTTGATCTACCAGAGTAAAGTCTATTTTCCCTATTGGTGGAATCTATTTGCCTTGTTGCCATCAATGAAAACATTCAATCATTCATCAGAGTAGTGTCTCTTTCCAACAATCCATTCTTCAAATTTTGGAAAAGAATCGCCTCCAATCAAATCATGATGTCTGCACTTTTGAGGTCGATGTTGCATCCATTTTTTATTCTTTTCTTCATATTTTCTACATAGAATATTAATGTACAAATAGTAAGATTAATAATATAAATGTGTAAATGCAATTGAGTAAATAAATTATTGTGTAAATTTTTTTTTACCTATGCCACTTATCGAATAAAGATGTGTTTTGAAGAATATAGGCATGCATCACACTTTTTTCTTGATGTGATCACTTGAAGTGACATCCATTGCCTTCTAATACTTCACCTACAACTCTCTCATCTTCCTCATCATCCCATACACTTCGATTGACATTTTTAAAATCCTTCATATATTCTGTGCAAAATCCCATGGCCTCTTGCATTGAATATCCCTCAGACATGCTGCCTTCCAGTTTTGCCCTAGTACGAACAATTTTTTTTAAAACCTTCATATATCATTCTATAGGATACATCCATCTTGTTCTTATTGGGCCACAAAGCTCTAGTTCATATTCTAGATGTATCAAAAGATGCATAGAAATGTTAAAGATTGTTAGTGGAAATTCTCATTCCAATAGACAAAGGACTTCAACAACCTCCTCCCTCAAACTATCAAAGTTCGAAGGATCTAATACATGTAAACTCATTCTCTTTAATATTAGGCCCAACCTTATAATTGCCAATCTTGGCCCCTTTGCCAAACTTGATATATTTAACACAATAGGTAAAATATTCTCAATTATGACATGATAGTCATGGGTCTTGAGGCCTCTTAAGCTATTAATGTTAGTTTGGCTTCTAATACTACTACTTACATATCCAATGTGAAAGCAAGTTTGAGACGTCAACTGTAAGAATTGTACACGTTGTTCCTTTGTCCAGACATAAGGAGTACTAGGTTTTCTATATTTTCATCATCATATTTTTCAACCCAAAGATTTCGATTAATCTTTAGTTGTCAAAAGTCTTCACATGATGAAATAGTATCAAAAGCACCAAAAAGAGTTTCTATAATAGCACAGGCTATATTTTTCTCAATATGCATAAAGTCAATAGTATGCATAATGGATATATCCTTAAAGTATGGCAACTTATAGAATATGCACAACCGTTTCACACCACTTTCATTACATGGATCATATCTACTACGAGCAATCCCATCATTTTCAATTATAAATGACATTTGTTTTTGTCCATTCTCAACAATGTAATCACTCATTATTAGCAATGGTGCTTCACGATTCTTTTCTTGACCATTGAAACATGTTTTTTGTCAATGATATGGATGATCCATTTTAAGGTAAGCACAATGTCCACAATAAATACACTTACGCAAACTTCTTGAGTGCCTCACAAAATACTTAAAGTTGCAAGCAAGACATCCATGGTATCCATGAACAATGAGACCAGACAATATGCCATATGCAGGAAGATCATGAATTGTAAACAACAAGGAAGCTCTTAAAGTGAATTTGATTGAATGACCATCCCTTAAAGATTGATATGCTTCAATTCCTTTCTACAATTCCATTAGCTCATCATATAATGGCTCTAGATAAGCATTGATTGTATCCAAAGTCACACTTTTCTTTCCTGGTATAATCAATGATATCATTAAGAAAATTAGTTTAGTTGCTAACCATGGAGGAAAGTTATAATTTATTAAAAACACTGGCCAAGTTGACCATTTAGTACTTTGATTTGAGAATGTGTTCACCCCATCTAGAGCCAAACCCAACCCTATATTACGAGGATCTTGAGAAAAATTAGGCCATCTATTATCAAATTACATCCATGTCTTAGAATCAAGCACATGTCATTGTTTTCCATCGGTGCTCTTATTTTGGGCATGCCATTGCATAAGTTCAACAATGTCTATATACCTATACATTTGAAGTAATCATGGGATTATCAGAAAGTGGCGAAGAACCTTTCTAGGAACCACAACTGATTTCAACCCTTTTCTATACCTCGCTTCATGACATTTCAGACATTCACTCTCACTCGTAAGATTATTGCAAAATAATACACAATCATTCACACGTGTGTGGATGTTTTCATACCCTAATCCTAGCTTAGTGATTTTCTTTTTTCATTGACTTCATTTTGTTGGCAATGTAGAGTCAGGTGGTAATAACAAACTTAATAATGCCAATAACTGATCTACACTCTCATTTGTCTAACCAAGCACCACTTGTAAGTTAAGAATTTGAAGGATTGTTGCCAAATGACTTAGCTTGCAATTAGCATACACAGGCTTTAAAGCATCCTCCATTGACTTGGCCCAAACATCGTTTAGACCCTCATTCAAAATTCTATCAACTTCAAACCCTTTGTCTAACATTGCTACCTCTTCATGTATGTTTGGTGCCACTTCATCTATTTTTGTTGCCTCTTCATCTCTCACACTCTGTAATTCTATCATATCTTCATAATAATTGTAATCCTAAGGGTTTATACCACTATGACCATATCTTATCATAGGTTGATAAATAACATTTATTTTTTTCACCTTTCCAACAAGACAGTCATTATATGGACATGGATATTTCTCCATGTCCCTCTCATTGGCTACTTTCTCATCATATTCATGGTATTGATCTGTAGTCAACCTTCGACATTGATCCATCTATAATGTTCTGCATTCCAGTATTAATTTAGTTTCCTATTTCAAGAAAAAATAGAAATATGAAAAACTCAACTTACTCAAGATCTAATACATGTAAGCTCATTCTCTTCAGCACTTACCTAGAATTCAGAGCACTTCACAGAATTAGTATACAGAGCACTCTACAGAATTAGAATTTGAGCACTCTATAGGATACAGAGCACTCTGCATCAATTCAAATTCAAGAAATACAACTGGGCATCACTTTACAGAATCAGATGTTCTACCTCTACATAAATCTTTTTGGTCTATGTTGTGCATTTTTTACTAGTAGGATTCTTAGCTATCAATGGCTAATTAGCAGGAAACATAGCAACTACTCTACCCTCATTTTGTTGCCCATGTGCAAGAGGTAGAGATTAAAAGTATATGCTATAAACTATCTATTACTAGAACCTTGCCATTTATATTTCTAATATAAAAAATATCAGTTGCAGTTAAAAAAAACAATAATGGTCAAATTGTAATACACAAAGATAAGGAAACTTTGGGGTGTTTGTATACTATTTGTTTGCATTTATAGGAGCATGTTGTAATTCTAAAAATCTTATTGATCATGTAGACTTATGTTCAATTTACATGTCATTTACAATGTGCATAAAATAACACTATGATGAATGGAAATAAACAAATGTTATTTTTATCCATGTTTTATTGAGGGCCTTCCTTTTCTAGATGATAATTAGAGAAATACTTTAGCAATGGAACACGAAATTCATGCTTGTTCTATTGATGAACCACAAGCATTTAAACATATGACAATCTTGTCAATGTTAATGGATACACAAACACTAAAAAATAGGCTAATGAATTCTGTGTTGTAACTTTGAGCATTACTTACTAGCATAAATTATTAACATGTTGAGATAAGATGACTTGTTCTAACAATTGATATACTCCCATGTGTGGACATATAGTATCAATTAAAATAGCTTGGTGACCACATTGATTTGATGAACTAGCATAACTTTCAACTATGCCATATGAGACCATCTTCTAGGATTCCATGCAATTAATAGATAGGCTTGCACACAATGTTACCCAAGCATTGAGGTCTAGGCTAGGGACATGAGCCTGTGGTTTAATGGCAAATTGATCAAAGGAATTAAAAATTGGATGCATGTTACAAGTTCAATTCCCATATGCTCCACAATGCGTAAAGGAAACTAATGAAAAAATAGTCTGCTAAAATTATAATTGCCTGTATGGTTTTGGTACTTAGTTGCCTATGTAAGTACTATAAGTTATACCAACCAATAACAAACTAATTATGATGTACATGCACTGCCCATGCCATGAAGACTTAGTGAAAAGGAGCCGTAGGGATTAGGTTGGTGAATTGGTTACAAAATTAGAAATTAATACCATACCCATGCATGATAACATGGAACACAAATGGACAACTTCAAGATATGTTCACTACATTGTATTGATTATACAATGAATAAAATCATCCAATTCTTTCACAATCTCATGAACTCCAAATTGTTACATGGTAGTCAATGTCTTATGACAAGATACCCTCCTATTTATGTAACTCATCTCTTATAATGCATCAATTTTGTTATCCTAGCTAGATATAGTTGCCAATCAGAAAGCTATAGATTTTGTGTAATGTAATGAGAGTTTCAAATTACCTCTGAATTCGCTGTAGAGGGCGTCCCCAAATTTGACTTCACTACAAAGGGCCTCACCAACTTCAAATTTGTTGCAACAAACTTTGAATTCCTTGCCCGCCTTTTTAGAATTCTCCAGGTCCTCTCCAAACAATCTTTATCATCCATGCAAGTAGCTACTATACTTATATGCTAAAACCCAAAATGGCTCATGCAATCAAATTGGCACACAAACCCTCTCTAGTCAACTCCGGCTCCATTAATAATTAACAAACCCTCCTATTTGTAGAGGTACATTGCACAAATAATGCCAATTGTACTCCCCACTCCCCCCATCAAATTACCTCTACCAAATTTTGCACTCTACTATACTCCCCACTCCCACCAACAATTTCCCAATTTGCTATTAACCCTACGTGCAATACAACCCACTCCCGCCAATAATTTCCCAATTTGAAATATTTTTTTTATTACCCACTTTAATATCATATTGTCTAATTTTTATTTGTGTGACTAATTATTTAGTTATTTTATTTGTGTGACTAATTATTTAGTTGTGTTTTTTACCTGATAATCAAATTAGTCATTTATTTAGTTATTTATAGTTGTGTTGCAAAAAATAGTAGAATTTAGTCATTTTTAGGCTTTGTCGTGACTAAAAGTTTTAGTCATGTAGTCATTTATTTGCCAAATTCTACTAGTGGTTAATTTTTCTTTGAAGGATGAGTTGTGACGTATTTGAGCCATGTTATACTGTGTTGTGATCTGTAACTTGTTTTCTCTTCATAATGTATATGTTTGCAGCTCTGACCCATGTAGTATCATACGTTTCATCTAAAGGTCATCTTGGAGCCGACCTAATTGGGGTTTTGAGTTGTTGCGGAGGATATTTATAGAAGAACAAAATCATTTGTGAGTGTGTGGAAGAAAAATTGAGGAGGATCTTAAGTATGAAGTGTACATAGTCAAAATGATGGAGTAATTGTACAAAAAATGGACTATAACATCAACATATGTTAGATGCCTCCTTTACAATAGTTCATATTCATGTTTTTAATGTAATTTTCATGTATCCTGCTATCAGACAGTGAGTCTCTTTAGTAGGTCCTTGTATCTTGCCCTAAGGTTGTGCGCCTTAGTCTGCAAGTCTACCAGGGAGCAGTGAGCTTCCTTGGGTAGTGAGCCTAAAAAAATGTAATTTTTATAAGTAGTGACTAGAGAGCTTCATATATTGTGAGTTAACTTTCACCGTGGTTTTTCCCTCATTGGGTTTTCCACTTAAAAATCGTGGTGTCCTTGTGTGGTGCATGCTTTCCTTTCTGTTGTTCTTTTGTTAATGTGATTTGATGTTTAAGTTGCAAATGGAATTGATTTAAAGTTTAAGAAAGGATTGATTCACCCCCCTCTCAGTCTTCGAGTGTGTTCAATAGATACCCCATTTTTGGTGCATTTTTTCTTCTCCCTTCTCCACTTTCTCTTGTACTTTCTTCTCAATCCTTTTGTATAATCTCATTATAGGTGCCAAATCTTTCCATATTTGGATCCCTAGGTAGCACTAGAAATGCCCTTTATGCTTCCTTTAGCTAATTCATTTGTAACTTCATATGGGAGCCTTGGTAGCCATGATTTTCTTGGATACACTACCTTCATATACACCAAATCTGTATCTACAATAAAAAGTTATATTGTTTTGGTACTTATGTGCTATATCATAGGATATGCATGGTATTGATTTTGTATTTCAATTTGGAAGTTCTTGAAAAAACCCAATATCTTCATATAAAATGGTGCTTGTTTAAATCTTTAGATGTGTGTGTTTATTTGCAATGCAAATTTTTCTCATTTGACCATACACACCCCCATATGCAAGCAATCTTTGCATGAAATAAAAAGCAAGATATATAATGAGGGAGCCATACCTAAATAGGTTGTTTTTTATTTTTTGTGCACTACAAATTCTCCATTAACTACTCCTTTATCACCTCACATAGATCAAACTCCTTTTCATTAACAACCATCTCATATGAGGTGAGAATGAAGGTGCTAGTAGTCAAGATTTCTAATTATTTGTATAGTTTATTTTATAGGAGATACCCATGGTAGCATACTGCACAATAGCACTTGCAATTATTCTAATAGATTATACCCATTAGAGAATGGGCTAGTTAGGTGATCTACTCATTCTTAACTTTCTTCTTTATTAGGAGCTCTCCTTTATCACATAACCCTGTGACCACCTTGATTGCTTGTTTCATGATTTGGTAGGGTTGGTGGAAGTGGATAAAATCTAAATAAATTTTTCTCAATATAACTCTTGCCCATATTGGATCCTTGTAGAAGCTAGGAAAATTTTACCAAGTGTTTAGTTTTATCTCTCCAACCCTCTTGTATTGGGGAAGAACTCCCTTAATCCTAAGTTGTTATTAACTTTTGTGAGGAGTAACTTGATTTCCTTAATCTTATCACATGGTCAATTTTGGTTATGTTTGTATGTATGTATTTCTTGATATCCTTTATATATACAAGACATTTATTGTATGTTTGAAAATGCCCCATCAACATCCACCTCCATGGATTTCCATGGGTAAGTTTCTTGTACTTTGGTTGAGGGTTGTGCTCTACATCTACTAGTGTGGGTATTGCCATTTCTTGAGTTATCTTTTCACTCTGTCCTCAAATTCATGATGGCTCTATTCTCCTTATCTTGCATTTTCTCTTTTCACAACTTCAAAATAATTTCTCTTTGACACTTCTCACTTTTCTTACAAATGCAATTTTAACTTAGCACTTTGTTTTACATATTACTCTTAGCTCTTTTGAATAATTAGTAATATTATTATTCTTGCTATGGATATCTATATGGGATTTCAATGGAAAAATGTGTCTTTAATTTTCCAACTATCTCTTTCCCTCCAAAATTACCATTAGTCTCTGTTTGTGATTCTAGAGGCCTTCTTTTATAAATCATCATTTTACAAAAATGGTGCCTTTTTATCTAATATACATTATAATACACTAGTATACATAGTTTACACAATACTTTCTTTCATTCCCATATCAATTAAGTTTAGTTTCATCCATCAATATCTTGCATGATATTTTTTCAGTATAGCTTGATTCACATAGCCATTCAATAGATTATCTTGTAGGGTTTTCAATTTTACTACTCCAGATGATGTTATTTTTTTAATTTTGTAGGGCCTTATACTTTTTTTTTCAAAAGATAATGCACCTGGTAAACTTTTTAATGTGACCGGTGACGCTGGTGCGACATGCCCTCTGGCTCCACACAATGCTTTTGCCCGTAGCTATGAACCGGTGAGGCCACAACACGGGGGACCTCATCCCCAAGAAAGAACACTTCAAACTTGCAAGCTCGTTGGCCCAACGAAGGTGTAATGCCTTGCGAGCTCGTTGGCCCAGCGGGGGTTTGAACTCTGGTGGCCGCCACTACAACTGAGCGACTTAACCACCAAACCACACCCTTATCGACAAAAATAAAAATAAAAATTGTAGGGCCTAATACACTACATCTTCAATTTCCTTATTTTTTAAAATTTTATATCATACAACAACACTATATCTCCAACCTAAAATGTTTTACTCCTTATAGTTATGTTGTGCTAGGTTTGTTTGCATCTCTTGTCCTGACTTTGATTATATGTAGCAATTAGTTTCTCATTCAATTTCTTAGATAGTTCTACTAACCTCTCCTTGATTGATTCTTCTTCACATAGCTTCAATTTGTTGGCCAGTCTTAGATTTGGTATTACATATTGGACTAGAAGTGTGGCATCAAGATCATACTGATGAAGGGGGTAAATCATAAAACACACAACAACAGAAATTGCACATAGAAAATAGAACTTTCTTTATTGATTTGGACAACTTGTTACATTACAGAAGCTCAACTACAATCAGAGGAATCAACCCTCCACAGGCTACAACACATTACAACTTCCTGTCACAAGACTCTAGAATCATCTGCCTTCTATAATCCCAAATCAGCTAGGGTTTCTATTTTCCCCACCTATTCTTGACTCCACACTTGCCCCATTAACTCTACTACTGTCCATGGTTCCCAAAAATGGTTATTAATAGCCTTTTTGGCGGTCAACAACTTAATTTCAAAATTTGCATCTCCCTCCAAAAATAGGTCAACTTCTGGGAGCCATAACTTTTGATCTGGGTGTCCGATTGACGAACCGTTTTATGCGTCGGAAAGCTCTTGGAGTACTCTATGTGCTAAGAACCCGCTTTTCTTGTTTAGGCCATTTTTGGGCCCATACGAGGCCGTTAGTGCCTCAAACCTGGGTTTGAATAATTTTCAGGCATTTTTCAGGAAACAAAAACTTTAATATCTTTTAGCTCACAAATGATCTTTGTGTGATTCCTTCGCCAAAGGTCTTATATTTCTGTTATGCAACTTCCTGTAAATTTTCACTTCAATCCATGCCCAAATGCAAACTTTCTAAAAATAGTAGGTTACTATTTTTAGCAGTTTGGAAAAACTGAAAGTTGTACATCATTATTTAAGCAATTATGGAACCAGAACCACAAATTTTGAAAATAAATAGAAAGAACATCAACAATTTTGAAATACATCTTTTTTTGGGTGATACAAGATTGCCCTTACACCACTGGATGCTCCTGCATCACATACACTAGCTAGAAAGGACAAAATTTTGTTAGTCTTTTGTAAGAGATCCAATATGCCCATGACAAAACTAGAAACTTGACATCCTAGTCTGTTACATTTTCATTACACATTTTGGCTTGTGAAACGCTCAATATCTTATTGAATTCCTCATTTTCTCCATTATCATGAGGGTGATAAGGGTCGCTTCTATTGTGAGTTATCATAAAATCATCTAAGAGATCCATAATTGTTCCATTAATAAAATGTTTCCCTTGGTTGCTAGTGATGCTTATTAGACATCCAAACCACATTATTATATCGGTAGTTTTTGTAGTATGACCTTTGGTACCCTTATTTGGTACTCATTTGGTGACATATTTGTTGTATCAGCCAAGATCACTTGCAAAATGAAGAACTCTTCCACAAAGTTGAAGTGCACAACGAAAGCCAAATAACTATCAATAAGCATATGAATGTGGAGCATAAACATATATTAACCTCACTTAATAAATTACATAGAAATGCCTTATTATATAGGCATGGATGAGACAATCAACCTTTCATTTGGATTGACAAGTGCCCCATGATGTGGCACATGCATGCAGACAAGTGTCCTATAGGTGTCAACCTTTGGATCACTTGGAATGTACAAACCAACAACCTTTTGACCAAGTCATCAACCTTGGTGACAAGTGTTGAATGACTACAAAAGTGACCTTTGAGGTGAGATGGAATGTCTTCCAACCTCAAAAGGTATGCACATGATGTTTACAAAATAACTAGGTAACCTCTAAAGGTCTAAAAGGTTGCACATTCAGTTAGACAAGAATTGTTGCATATGTTGTCATTGATGTCAAAGGAGTGGTGATCATAGGAGTTGTGATGTGAAAGAGATGATGATGAAAGAAATAAACATGATGTTAAATCTATCCTATTGTCACTGAAACATGAAAATGGACAGGTGAAGGTTGTCAAAGTATTATTTTATTGATGTTTTGTCACTTGGTGAGAGTTGCATGAAGTATGAAGGAATTTGTTTGAGAAGTTGTTATCAAAAATGTCAGAGATATGGGAGATTGTACCACATTCTACCATAGATGAAGATATGACCTCATGGTTTGAAGGATAGCTATAAATAGCTATAAGGTATGTATGATCCAAATTTTAAAGCATATGAACTGCCTCAAAGACATCTGGAGTGAGAAGAATGAAAACAATGTTGTTGTAGTAAAAGACTATCATAGATGATATAGAATGCTACTGCATTCCATTGCATCTGCATATATGACTTGGTAGTTTGGAGATTATGTAAAGAAAAGAGACAAGAATGATATACTCAAGTTTCAGAGGATATAAATTACCGTAAATGTGTTTTTCAGTATTTTGAGTTGCGATTGGCTTGTGTAAAGGATATAAACATTAGTGGTTGATTGTTTGTGCCAGCAAGTAGAAGCATGGACCAGAAAGAGGAGTGTATGAGAAGGTTTTTTAGGTCACATAATGTTCATGGTATGAATCGCTTGATGATATTTCACTTATGTGGTATCGCATAGGGTCTAGAGCTAATGTATGAAAGGCTAAGTGCCTGCAGAGCCGACATGGTGTATGTGAGTGCTTGTGTTGTGTGTAGGGAAGGATACGCCAGCAAGAAAGTTTGGAAGGAAGTAAAATGGGTCTAGTAGATCCTATGGTATGAACTGCATAATGGGATTTCACTCCTACATTACCACAGATGATTTGAGAGTTGACAAGTAAGGCTGACTACACGTTTCATGATACACGTTGCCTTAAGGCTGACAAAGTTGATGTTTAGAAGATGCAATTGCAGGGGATATATATGAAGGTAAAAATATTGCTACAAGTGTGTGGAATAACTATGATGACAAGTGAATGATCCAAAGAGAGATAACTAACTCTGTAAGCCATAATGCATAACCTATAGCAGAGTTAGTATTGTAGAGGTATTTGAGCTATCAAAATTAGTCAAATGATCAAGAAGATATCAGAGATGATAGTGCGGAGGATTCTAAGTCATAATTAGGACAAATCAAGGATGTCAAAGTGCTAGAAGAGATATTGTTGCAAAGGTAATTGAGCCATCAGTCAATAATTGTAGAGTAGAGGTTGGTGCCTCATCTTGTAAGTGTTGTATTACTTTAGGGAGTTGGTGCTTCCTTTGGTTTAGTGCCCATAAAAACATTAAATTAAGAATTTGGTGCTTCTTTTGAGTTGGTGCTCATAAATTAGTGTAATAGGGGATTAGTGTCTCCTTTGAGTTGGTGCCCATAAAACTCATTATATACCTCATTTTTTTGTGAGGCTGGATTTGGACAGTAGATCCAAGCAACAGGCTCACCGTGGTTTTCCCATCTTAGGTTTCCACATAAATCTAGTGTTATGTGTGTGTATTCTTTTGCTTCAAATGATTTAAATGTTTATATTGGATTGAAAACATCTAAAGGGAAAGAATTTGAATATATACTGATTCACCCCCCTTTCAGTATATCTGTGTGTTCAACAGTTATCTAACCTCATCAACCTAAGTACACTTAAGATATAGTGAATTGATAAATTATTCACTCTAACACCCCCCTTAAGTGATACTTGGGGATATCACAAAAGTGCAAGTGATACATAAATATGGGTCCTAGCAACTAGGCCTAATGAGGTACCCATGTACAATAAAGTCTCTCACAAATGGAGAAAAGGAGAAAACCAAGTGGGAAAAACTCTCATCCAAAAGAGAGAATGAGAAGGACAAATAAAACTCCTCAAAGATGTCTCTGAAATATAGGAACAAGTCAAACTCCTGAAGCATGTAGAAGTTGTAAACTCTATCAAAGAAGCACTAGTGTCTACTGGAATCAATGAACCCTCCAAGAATGTAGATCAGAACAAGACATAAAACTTTGCACAAGTGCCCTCAATACACTACTCAACTATATAGCACAGATGGAAACAACTTAGGAAAAATAATCTGTGAAGTTGAAAGTACAAATGGTACAATGATCAAAGAGGCACAAAGCACTGCATAAGTGATCCCATTGAAACTACTGAAATGTGCAATTGGTGCTCTAAAAAGATACCGGAGTCTCACAATTACTAATCAACTGAAAAAGAGAGGTGATGTGTCCAATACTTCACTAAAAAGAAGCATTAAAAAAACCAAGTGATACCCCCCATAATGCTGATAACAAGAAATATTGGCAGATACATAGAAATGTATAAGTAGATGGAGATGCAACATTAGGTCCAATATGATGTACAAGGAAAGTTAGAAAAAGTGAAGCGTGTGCAAAAACAAGGCACACTTGCATGAGGCTAGAATGTTGTCGTGGAGGTACACTCACCAGACAAGATTGTGATGGAAAATAACAAAGCATTGACCACAACCCCCATGACACTTTATAAATTAGTGCATGTATAGAAGAGGCACAAGAGATGTGAAAGAATCCCCCCAAAAAGGAAAACAATATCAGTTTTTAGCACTTTAAATATTAGTGCGCTTACAAATAGATGTGTAAATGGAGTTCTTACAAGTGTCCAAAAAAGGATGAAAATGGTTAATGTCATGAGGTGGACAATGAAGACATAGACCAAGCATGCCTTAAAAACCTCAAATAAATGACAAAAACTATGAAAATTTAAATCCCCATAACAAATAATACTATAAATAGGTGAAGGAGTAGGAGGGCGTCAGAATTCAGAAGCTGGACATGGTTCCTGGGTAGTAGAGGTGGAAAAGGAAATCCCCCTGGAAAAGACTCAAGGAAAGGCACAGAGGAAAGAATGGCATTTGAAGGAGACTTCAGGAAAGGAGTAAGAGCTAGCAAGCAGATTAGAAGAGGAATTTGCTCGAGAGCAAAATTTCTAGAGAAGAAACCCTAGGTTTTTTGGAAGTTCTATAGAAGGATTCAGAAGAAGATATTTCCCTCCAAGGGGAAATTTCTGGGGTTTTGGAAAGGGCGGCAATGGTAAGAATCACTTCAGGACCAAGAGAAAGCAGTTAATGGCAATGGTGATGGATGCGAAACTCTTAGGGTCTTCGATCAAAAAATTGGAAGATCTAGGGTTAATAGTCAAATGGTTTGGATGGCATTTAAATAAGGAGAGTCTAGAAACTTGGTGGAAAGAAAAGTGGGGAGAATTCAGCTTTAAAACCCTAGCCAAAGGTTATCTCCTCGTAATTTGTCCTTCGGCTGAGGTGAGAAAGGAAATTTTGGAAGGAATTTGGCTAATGGACAAATTTGGTTTCTACATTCACAAGTGGGAAGTAGGATTTGATCCTATGAAACATCAGATGGAATATGTACAAGAATGGTATGAGCTTCCTAATCTTCCTGTGGAATTTTGGCAGCCAGAGATTTTAGAAGAAATAGGAAATTATTTGGGGCATTTTGTCTGTGCGGAAGAATGGGCAGAAGATTTTAGCGAAATGAATTATGTAAGAATTTGTGTAGAAATTAAGCCGAATAGCACTTGTTAGGGGAATTTGGAAATCATCACAGAGTGGGGAACTCTGGAACAATCGGTGATCTTAAAATAGAAACCTTCGGGCCATCTACTTAAAACCCTAGGATGGAGATCTTGGGATGTCCCTCAGGGTGTGGAAGCCAAGGTGAACTAGGAAGAAGTAAGGGTAGAAGATAATCAGGGCTCCAAAGGCAAAGTGGATTGCTCGGTTAATTCAAATAGGTTAAGCAAGGATCATTAGGAGCTTCTAGAGAAGGTAGAAAATTTGATCAAAGTGAATCAGGTTGTTGGCCCTAGAGTTCAGAGCAATGAGCTGAATGAGAAAATTGGGGAAGTATTGCTCTAGATAGACAACAATTTCAGGATGGAAAACTTGGATTCCCTTTTGGAAGTTAGTAAGGAGTTAGTGGCTCTAGCTAAAGAAGCCAAAGAAGCATCCAAAGGAGAAATGTCCAATGAAGATATTGAATCCGTTTGGTAAGAGCATGATGATTTATTTGAAGCAAGGTTGGAGCCAGAAGCTAAGGAATTGCCAGATGTTCCCGGGGACCAGCAGAAGCTTGGTATCTGCCAGAAGGAAGCAGTCAAATTATCCCTAGACTGTGGGGATGCAAAGAAACAAGGAAGTCCTCCTAATGCAGAGAAACTCAAGATTGATGGTGAGGCTAGTGGTTAGAAAAAGATTTTGGAAATACTAAAAGTAGGGAAGGGTGGATCCCTTCCTGAAGGAAGATGAAAATCGTAACTTGGAATGTTAGGGGCTTGAACGCCTCTAACAAAAAATGTCTATTGAAGCATCATTTGTTGGCTTCTCAGGCTAATATTTATTTAATCTAAAAAATAAAACTAGTACAGGAGGAGGTTGATCTTTTGAGTAGATAGTTGGGATCTTGGAAGTTGCTGGCAATCAATAGTGTTGGACAAGCTGGAGGTCTGATTACACTTTGGCGCCCCAATAAAGTTTCTCTAGAAATAGTGGAAGGAAAAAGTAGATGGTTGACTTGTAAAGTGAGAAGTTTTTCCTCCAATCTAAATTTTCTTTTGATCAATGTGTATGGTCCCAACTCTTTCATTGAGAAAAGGGAGGTTTGGAGAGAACTGGAGGATCAGTTGGCATCAAGGGAGTTTGATTTCTTTTGCATTGGAGGAGACTTTAATGCTATTCTGCATTCATAGGACAAGAGGGGTGGAGTAGGAAGAAAGCTTCAATCTCAGATTGATTTTGAAGAATTTGTAGACAACAATCATCTTTTTGAGATTCCAATGGCCAATGGAACCTTCACTTGGACAAATAGAAGACTGGGCTTTTGTGCAATTGTAGAAAAATTGGATAGATTTCTCTTTAAGGGGGATCTCAGAATTTTTCCCTTCTCTTTGGAAAGTAAAATCCTTCCCTTCTCTGGGTCTGACCACTTTCCTATGCTGCTTGGGATCGAGGGAGAGAAAAAACCCGTTAGGTGTTCGTTTAAATTTGAGAAAATGTGGTTCAAGGACCCAAATTTTCTAGATCTGTTGGAGCTTTGGTGGAAGGAGGTGCAGGTGGATGGCTCTAAGATGTTCATTTTAGCAACAAAGCTGAAACAGGTGAAATGCAAGATAAAGGAGTGGAACAAGCTTCATTTTAAAATATCTTTGAGGAAAAAAGGATTTTAAAAGAAGAATTGGGGGCCTTGAATGAAGAAGTTTTCAAGTCAAGTATGGATAATGTAAAATTCGTAAAAGAAAAAGAGCTTCTCAATAAGTTAAACTCAATTCTTGAAAAAGAAGAAATTTTTTGGCGGCAAAAATCAAGGGAATTGTGGTTGAAAGAGGGAGATAAAAATATGAAGTTCTTTCACAACTATACTCAGGTCAGACGGGGGGCTAATAGAATCTCTAGCATTAAGCTTCCTGATGGGAGGCATTGTGATAAGAAGGAAGAAATTTCAGCTGCAGCGGTGGATTTTTTTCAAAATCTTTTAAATGAGAATGAAGGTTCAAGTCTTAATAAAAGTTATTTTCTAAACTACATTCCAAATTTAGTTTTAGAAGATCAGAAGAGAATGTTGTTCAATAGCTTCTTAGAAAAAGAAGTTAGGACAATCCTTTTCCAGCTTCATCCAGACAAGGCTCTAAGCCCTGACGGATTCTTGACAGCCTTCTTTCAACAGAGTTGGGGAATTGTTGGGCCTGATGTTGTGGCGGCTATAGAGGATTCTAGGGCATCAGGAATGGTGCTTAAGGAAGTTAACAATACCTTCATTGCCTTGATCTCAAAGAAAGAAAAGTCAGAGAGACTGGAAGACTTTAGGCCAATATCTCTGTGCACCACAGTTTACAAGATTTTGGCTAAGGCAATTGCAAACAGGGTAAAGAGACTACTGCCTAGTTTAATCTCGGAGGAGCAAACAGGCTTTGTCCCGGGTAGATCAATTTTCGATGGGGTCATCATTATGCAGGAAGCAGTGCATTCGATCTCTAAGACAAGGAAGCAAGCGATGCTCTTGAAACTGGATATTAGAAAGGCCTATGATAAGGTAAGCTGGAGATTTCTTTTTAAAGTGTTGGAAGCCTTTGGTTTTTAGAAGGAATGGCTAGACTGGATCTTCAAATGGATTTCATGTCCAAGATACTCAGTTCTGGTGAATGGGACTCCTGAAGGCTTCTTTGAAGCATCTAGAGGACTCTGGCAAGGGGACCCCCTGTCGCCCTTTTTATTCATCTTGATGGCAGAAGCTCTAGGAAGAGCCTTTTCAAAGACAGCAGAGTTAGGTTTGATTAGAAGAATCCAAGTAACCAATGGAACAACTCCCATCACTCACTAGCAATTCGCCGATGATACCATGCTATTAGGCCAAGCGGGGATAGAAGAGGCGAGAGCTTTCAAATTCATCCTCCAACAATACTCAACTGCCTCTGGGCAAGAGGTAAGCCTTGAAAAATTTGAATCTTTTTTCTTTTTTATAGATCCAGCTTTAGAAAGAAGAATAATTCAGATCCTAGGGTTTAAATAAGGCAAGTTGCCAAGAAAATATCTGGGGCTTCCTTTGGCTTTTGGGGTGCAGTTTGGGAAATTATGGGACCCTTTGATTTAAAAAATTGAAGGCAGACTCTCTTCTTGGAAAGGTAAGTGGCTCTCCTGGGCGGGTAGACTTACAATGATAAAATTAGTTTTAGTAGCAATGCCAGTTTACATGATGTCTTGCTTTCCCCTCCCAGTAGGGGCAGGGAAAAAATTGGATCAAAAATTGAAGAATTTCTTCTGGCAAGGAACAACGGATAAAAAAAGGATTCCTTTGATAAGTTGGGAGAAGATCTGTAGATCAAAGGAGGCAGCTGGCACTGGAATTAAAAATCTTAACTTGCATAATATAGCTCTGGGAGGAAAACTAGTTTGGCAGATTTATGCTAACCAAGGATTCAAGTGGGTGAAGATTATAAAAGCTAAATATTTGGATGAAGGGGAAACCAATATTTTTAGCATGCACACTCTGCCAAAAGGTTCAAGGGTGTGGAACTATATCAGTAGCTGTAGAGATTTGGTTTTGGACTACCTCTCTTGGGAAGTAAGAAATGGGCATTCTACTCTTTTCTGGGAAGATTCCTGGAGTGGGCTTGGTAAATTGGAAAACCTGGATGGTCTTAGACATGTCAAGGAAGTTTCCTCTATTCATTGGGGCAGGTATGTTAAGGATTATGTGGAATTTCATTCTATCAATGGGATAAATGAATGGAGATGGAAAGATGTGAGGTAGCTGGCCTTGAGTCCAGTTGAAACCAAAGTCTTTGAAGATGCTATCAAGGATCATAGAATTAACTTTAGAGAAGGCAGGGATGAATTGAGGTGGATTGGTGCAGCTTCAGGGGCTTACATTGCAAAGGATGGCCACATAATCCTTATTAAGAGGCAGGAAGAAGCATCAGACTTGCCGAGCTTTCTTTACTAGAGTAAACATTGTCTTCTGAAGGCTGGTATGTTTGCCTGGGTAGCGATTCAAGGGAGAGTCCTCACAACAGATAGGTTTAAAAAATTAGGTTTCAGTGGTCCTTCAAGATGTGTGCTTTCCAAGGTTGAAGAGGAGTTGGGAGATCATTTGTTTGTGACCTACCCCTTTGCAGCGAAATGTTGGTATTGGCTATATGATAGAGTAAGCCTCAGTATGGCCCTCCCAAGATTTCTGGTAAATCTCTTTAGGAGTTGGCCAATTCTTTACAAGAATTTAATTTTCTCCAGACTGTGGTGGACTTACCCTTCCCTCCTTGTTTGGGAAGTGTGGAAGGAAAGGAATCACAGAATCTTAAAGGATACAACAACTCCCTTATGGACTTTCATCAACAAACTGGAAGCCAAGATCATGGAGGTGGTCAACTCAAGGGTGGCTCAAGGGTGTAACTCCAAGTCTTCCTTCTCGGGCTGGGATGCACTTATGCGACAGAAATGGAGCAGGCTCAGGGTTCTGCCATGTCTCAACCCAAGTAACCCAGGCCCTAGATTGAACCAAGCTGATGTCAAGTGGCATCTGCCAGAGTTTGGTTGGTATAAGCTTAATTTTGACAGTGCTTCTAGGGGCAACTCGATCCGTTCAGGGGCAATCTGTGTGGTGTCAGATTGGGAAGGTTCAACAATAGCTAAATTGGCAATCTGACACCACACAGATTGGGAGGGTTTAGGATTTCTAGAGTTTCCTCCAAGAGTGCTCGCAATTTCTAATTTTGACAATTTTTTGTTCTCAGAGCATTTACTACAATCATCGAATCACCTTCAATCATTAATTTTTCAATTTTGAGCTCTAAACACAAATTAAGACCTAGCCTTACTGCCTACAATTCTGCCATATTGTTAGTGCCCTTTGTTCAATTTCCAGTCTGGGCAAGGATTTGAAACTCTGAATCAGCCATGGTGGCTTTCACAGTGTATTTTTTGAAACTTCTATATAATTTAATTTCTCTTACCCATAAAAAAAAATACTATAAAAGATACCCCCCCAGAAAAAATTACAAGATTAAGTACAAGTTTGACAATATGGTTCAACCTAAATCGACCGTTTTTAACACACAGTGATTTTACAATTTTCTGAAGAAATAAGCATTTCCAAAGAAAAAACTACATGTATCAATGTATTCCTTGCATTTTTATGATAAGGGAGAGGGGCCAGTAGCCACCCACCCTAACTTCGTGCACGTCAAGCTCATAGCTAGACATGTCGGATTTCGATGATTTTTTTGGGTTTCTTCGTATGCGATCGAAGAGCTTAAAGCTATTCTTTTAGCTTCTAAGCACTTACACATTTCCATGTAGGATGCATTATGTGCACATGGCTTGAAAAAGTGTCATTTCAACATGTTGCCCCATACATGCGCAACGATGTGCTAGTAACCGCTTGCCATCACATTTGTGCACTTGTCTTAATTTCATTGGTTAATTTACAAATGTATTGGTGCATTTGTGAACATGTACAAATGTTGTGAACATGTATTGGTGCATTTGTGTTAATTTATTAGGTTGGTATTTTACATGTATTGGTTCTTTTTAAAAATTTAATTGGGGGGTCAAGTGATTAAAACATAGTGGTTATTGGGGTGTGGGTGGCAACTGGGCCCTCTCCCTTAAGTTTCAAAAAAAAGTTTGCTCAATTTCAACATCGTGGGCAAAAGTTATGCTCTATCAAAAAATGTCAAAAAAAAAAGCAAAATTCAACTTCAGAAGCAAAAAAAAAAAAGTCAAAACAACATAATTTGGGGAAAATTTCAACACCATCGTGTCAACGACAGAACCAGATTCCTGTCGACTATACATTTGCCAAAAAATGCCTCTGTGGGCGAAAGTTGCGGCAAAAAGAAAAAAAGGCCTCTCTTTACACACACTATGCACTATCAAGGCGTCAATCTTGGCATAAAATGTCAAGTTTTGGCAGTCAAGTTTCTTGTGAGTGTTTACAATAAATATCATAGTCAAAATTGACATAAAATGCTACTGTTAGCTATAACTGTAAATGTCGTACAGTATGTGGTTTGAGAATAAACCGCAAGTAGTTAACAATAACTGTTATTGTTACAAAGAATGCTAAGTTTAAAAAAACACTAGGAGAAATGATAACGTTTATTTAAATTATGCGAGAGGTTTACAAACTATAATATATATCATTGAAACCACTCATAGAAATTGTTTATATAACTTGCGACCTAGTAGGGTTTGCATACAAATAAGAAAACCATGATGACATGGGAGATTAACCATTGAACAAACTGCAGATTTAACTGGTTGTTTGGAATCTATCGTGGATGTTATGGTAATGCGGCTCTACTTAAACATCATCCACTTCAATGGTCAAGCAATCAATAGCAATTTTACACCTCATCTATAACAAAAAGTGTTAAATATTTGTCCTATTTTTATTGGCCAAAATTAATTTTTCACTGTTGAAATGGATGATGTTTAAAAACAGGCTAATGCCACCACAAAATCCACCACAAAAAAGGTTGATGTTGAAGACCATTTAATGTTGAAGCTTTGAAGATTTGTGAGATGATGACCGTGGAAAACAATAGACTGTGAGAGGAAGGTATAGGTTTGTGATTGACCTCGGCCAAGAATGAGACCAAGACTATGAAAGGTGTGAGCGTGGCATTGCAGAAGAATATAAACCGCGACTTCAACCCAATGCATCGACAAGAACAAAGAAAATCTAATGACCTCCGCAGAGACTGCTCCTAAAGACTTTGATCAGATATGAAAATGGCGTCGACCTACAAAGTGAGATTGTAAAGGTGACTTTGACTACGACCTCAAGGCGATGAACAGGATCGGGGCCTAGGAACCTGGATCTGGGCCTTCAATGGAGGCCGACGGCTTGGATTGCAAATCCATGACCACAAACGCCTCAAACCCTCGAACTCACCAACGAAACCAACAATGGAAAATTTGCCACAAAAGAAACGTCAAACCTAACAAATTATTCACTCTAACAAATATTCAATTCTTGTTATAATAAATCTTGGATGGGACTTATGCGATGGAAGTTCAACGGGTCCAATGAAGTCTATTGCCTATTTTTCAAATGAGACTTGTGCCATAGCCAGCCACAAGAGCATTTCATCCCTTGTAGTAGGTCTCTCTACCCTTTGATAGCTTGCACATATGTATTAGAATCCTTAAACAACTGGGCTACCATAAGCTTGTCAATATTACTTTTCTTGTTGTTTCATCTCTAAAGCTATGACCTCCTAATATTCCTTCATGGGCCTCTCTTAAAATATCATTCCTTTCATGTTCTAACATCACTCTTCTTATAACTTCATCTCTTCCTATAATATGTAGTTCTCCCTTGATCAACGTGTATGGTAATGGATTCCACATCACTTTATTTCTTTCCTCTTTTGAACTTTCTTAAGGGAATTCCCTTATTGATAGAAACTATTCTACATCACTAAATTTATATGGTATGACATTTACCCTAAATAGGTTTGTGCTAGGTACTTCATTAGCAATTGGGCCTTGGTCTTCCATTATCAATTATGGATAAATATTTAGGACCTTGACTGGATTTTCCTAGTTACATCATGATTTTAAACTCAAATTATTGAAGTAATAATAATCAACGGAATATCTTCACCTAAATAACTAGTATGCTCATTAAATACTTAAGGGGATCATGGTCTATAAAGAATATAAGAGGAGTATAAAAAAGGTAATGCCTAAACTTGTGTAATGTGTACATTATCACAAGAGCCTCTCTCTATAGTTGTATAATTTCGTTCAGCTTGCATCAATTTTCTACTAGTGAATGCGATAGGATGGTCTTTATTTCTTCTAGGTTGTACTAGTATTGCACCTATTATAGTACCTGAGGCATCCACATGAATATGGAATGGGAGGTTCCAATCTACGAAAATCAAAATTGGAGCCTCTACAACTTTGTTCTTTAGTGTATCAAATGCTTCCTGACATTCCTTAGTCCATTCAAAGTTTTTATTGTTCTTCTTTAGTAGCTCCTCAATTGGTCCCTCAATTTTTGTAGAACCCGTAATGAATTTGTAGTGATAGCTAATGTATCCCAAAAATATTTTTACTTTAATGACTATATTTGAGGGTGGTAGATTCAATATTATTACAACCTTTAATGGGTCTACCATCATGCCTTCCTTACATATAATATAACCTAGAAGCATATTAAAATGTACCACAAATGTGTATTTTTCAAGTTCATTATTATTTGGAGACTCCTACATCTTTTTGACATTAGTCAAAAGACTTGGACATGATCTTTCTTTAATCCATACATTGTCTAGTCCTCCAAGTACACTTCCAAAAAATTATGGATAAATTATCTAAACAAGCCTTATTCAGTAGCAAAGGTTGTGTTGGGTTGGTCCTCCTTCTCAATTTTGACTTGATGATATCTAGAGAACCCATCAATGAAGGAATATCCTTCCTTGCCAACAACCAATTCTAGTACCTCTTCTGTAAAAGGTGTGGGAAAGGGGTCATCTACATAGGCCTTATTAAGTTCTTTGAAGTTGATGTAGATTATTATTTCTTTTATTTTATTTTTCTAGACCACCATAGGGCTAATCTAGTTTGCATCTTCCACTAGTTTGATTATTCCATCTAATAGCATTTTATCTAATTCCTACTTTACCTTATTTATGACATAAGAATTTAATTGATAGTGTCTCTTATTTTGAGCCTTGGTACCCTCCTTTAATTTTATTTTCATTACACTTGCTTCTTCTCTAATTTGATTTACATTGGTGAAAGTCCTAGGAAATAAATGCTCATAATTGTTTAAAATTTCCACTACATCCATAACCTCCTTTTCTCTCCAATAATCTCCAACTCTAGCCATTTTAGTTTCTCACTCAAATGCTATATTCTCCTCTTCTATTCTTAAAAGGATGGTAAAATTATTTTGATTTGGTCACATTCTGTAGTATTAGCTCCCTTTCTCCTTCCACCTTGACATCTAAGTTCTTTGGATCTTCCTCATCATAATTTCTTTCATTCTATCTTTTAGCCTTGTAATGGGGCATTGCATTAGACTCATCCATCTATTCAACCAACTTCCAAATGTCTTCTTCCTTTTGTGGGGCTAACCTCTTCCTTCTTGCTCCAAATTTCTCTCTAACTTCTTGTGGTGATAATATCACTTCTTCATCTTTTATAATACAATGTGTATTCATTTATTTCAATCATAGATACTAGATTCTACAAAAAATCAATAATCTTAGCCAAGATCTGTTATTGGTCATAGATCACATGCACTCCAACGAGAGACTATCGAAGATCAAAATAATAGAATTAAGAGATTATTCTTAAAGAGAGAACTCAAAGACAAACTACAAGAGAAATTAGAGAATGCTCACATTACTCTCACTGACTAGCAAAGGTGAGAGGTGAGTGATGTATATATAGAAAAATAGAGGCATATACATACAAGAGGTGTAATAACTCCAACTACCCAAAATAGATGAAAGTTTTATCTACTTGGTAAATTTCAAATTACATGGTTACACCTACTCAGATAAAGAGAAAAAAATAGTTATGGGAGGTGGCATATAAATCCAAAAGAGGGTGTGAGACTCAACTACCCAAAAGTGGGTGAGAGAAACACATGTAACTAATAGATTATGTCATGTGTGTTTGGTGTGGAGCCTGATTAGTTTCCAAGTGGGAGATTGTTGGTATGTGGCGACTGATCATGCAAGTACTGTACACTCATCATGTATCCCTTTTTTTGCCCATTTGGAGTTGGTTGTTAATTTTTTTGTTAACCAACAAAAGAAAAATGACATTGTAAAACCCTAATTGTAGAAGCTTCCAAAAGGCTTGTTATAAGCAGCTGGGATGTATGTTGTGGGGGATTTGGACATTGTATTGTAGCATTTTGCAGTGGTATTGAGTTGCAAGGATTGCTAGTTGTAATTGGTTAGATTTACTAATAATACTATTGGACTCTCTATTGGTGGATGTAGCTTGGGTTTGGGTGAACCACCTTAAAACTTGTCTCTCGCTGTTATTATTTCTATGTATTTCCATTCCTCTGTTTAATATTTATTTGCATTTAATTGATATCTTCTGTCAGCTAACCCTAACAAGTGGTATCAAAGTGGGTTGTGTTTGATTATCATCTGCAGGAAGGTCTCATGATTGAGTGGGAGCAATGGTGGACGTGGGTAAATTGAAGGTAGATAAATTCAATGGGTAGAACTATCAATTATGGAAGATACAGATGGAGGATTATCTCTATTAGAATGATTTATGGAGGCCGTTGGAAGGAATAGCCAAGAAATCAGCAGTAATGACAGATGAGGATTAGAATCTTCTAGATAGAAAGGCACTGGGAACCATTCAGTTGTGTCTAGCGCCATCTGTGGCATTCAATATAACATAAGCGATGACAACAAGTGAACTGATGAAAGCTTTGGCTAAATTGTATGAAAAAACCTTAGCCTCAAATAAGGTATTTCTCATGAAGCGTTTGTTTAATCTGAAAATGATTGAAGGTGGATTTGTGACAGATCATTTAAATGAGTATAATACGATTACCAATCAGTTAGCTTCTGTAAAAGTAAAATTTAATGTGAGGCCTACCTGTTTCATTCCCATACATTTGACTATTTACTTTACTATAGTTGATACATTTAGACTTGTGGGATTGTTGATTCCAAATTCCCAAACTATTAGACTTTATGATGTTATGGGAAAACTAATTGGGTGATGTTAGATAGATGCTTTATTTTATGATGTTATGGGAAAACTACTTGGGTGATGTTAGATAGATTCTTTATATTATGATGTTATGAGAAAACTAATTGGGTGATGTTAGATAGATGCTTTATATTATGATGTTATGGGAAAACTAATTGGGTGATGCTAGATAGAAAATTGTTTTGTGATTCAATCTTGGGAACAGATGTTTGAAATGCGGTACTTAGGATCTAATTGTAATGTGACTTCCTTTATGCTTATGTGAACTTGTGATATTTTATGCGAGTGAATGTTTTAATTTGCTTCGGCTATTATATATGTGTGTGTGTGTGTGTGTGTGGAATTAACTTTGTAGTTGAGTGCACAGGTATTTCTAACAAGCCACAGATATTGGAGATCATCCCACACACGATGTTGTTATCCCCTGTGAAGCCGATCTAGTTCTACGAGGAACTAAGATCAACTCTGTGTATGATGAAAATCTGTAATGTTGATTTGCATGTTGTTAATTGGGCTAAGTCTACCCCTCTTTTAATTTGAAATATAATTGGTGTTATAAGAATTTTTTCTTTGAATTTTATTTTTTAAAATTTTAAATTTGGAGACCCTTTTCATGTGCTTTAACTTGATCTTGGGTGCTCAAACTAGGCTAAATTTGACCCTGGGTTGTAACCCTTAGGTCTAGGGACCTCTTTGACTTGGGTAACCCTTGGTAAACCTCCATATGGCCACCTTAACTTCACCCTAAAGTTAAGTGACGAAATTGGAGGCATGGGAGGGAGAGGATGAGTGGTCCCAACACTCAACCCCATCCCTTTCCACTTCCCAAGGTTGGAGATGTCTCCAAGACCCACCAATTGTGGAGGACTTGACTCCAAGTCTCTCTCACAATTAGTGAGGGTACCCTTAGATTTGTGTGGTCCCTCTTGAGAGGAAAGGAAGGGGACACATTTTTCACCCATTCCCTCTTAAGCTCCACTTTTCTCTCCCACATGTTTGAGAGAGAACAAGTGGAAGGGGGTGAGAGAGACTTGGGGATGGGTGATTGACATGTGTCAACACCCATCCCATGGGTCTTGCTTGTAGTGGGGAGGAAGAGTGAGGAGGTGACAAG